>OZ014531.1:130095925-130793648 GCA_963966105.1 Volucella zonaria
GGTATGTGTGTCAATGACAACTTACCTTGGAATGACCACATATTCGGTGTGCGAAATGTCTATGTTTCCTCAAGCGTTGTAAGAAATACTTCACCCCCTCTGATCTGGCTACAAAATATGGATAAGGCATTCATCCGCCAAAAATTGGAGTACGATGCCCACATCTGGTCAGGTGCTCCTAAAGCATCTCTGTACCTGGTAGATAGGATTCAAAACCATGCGATAAAACTCATAGGTGATACTAATATCAGTCAATCAATTGATACCCTCGAACACCGACGTAATGTCTCCTGTCTCACTTCGTTTTATCGCTATTTCCACCACCAGTGCTCCATTGAATTCACCAGTAGCATTCCGCCCATTCAAACTTTTAACCGTAACACCCGTCTTGCTATGAATGCTCATTAGTATACCCTCAAGAACATTTTCGGACGCACTCTAAAATATCGTGATTCTTTTCTAAGCCGCACAACTCGCTTATGGAATGCCCTGCCGATCTCTGTGTTTCCTGGTCGTTATAACTTCCAAACATTTAAAAACAAAGTACATCGGTACCTGTCTTTTCTTCCTCCCGAAATTTCCTTCTCCCGCCCTGTGTACAAACATTTTAAGGGTACAAACACCCCTTTAGCACGCGCTAATTATAAAAAAAAAACATTACGCCTAATTTTAAAACTTGACCTTCATTTGCATGCCTATAAAATCCAAATTACACAACAATTGAAGCCTTTGGACTCTATGCGACGTCGCCGATTTGTTTATTCGATGTTGGATTGCCAGGAAAATTTGACATCGAATTTGATAATTTCCGGTGAAGCCTATTTTTGTATGGATGGGTACGTAAATAAACAAAACTGTCATTTCTTGGAACCGGAAAACCCATACGAGATTCACGAAGAACCAAATGCATCCCAAAAATGTGACTGTATGGTGCGGTTTATTGGCCCGTACTTTTTCGAAGATGAGGCTGGCGGGACATTTACAGTGAATGGAGAATGTTACCGCAACAAATTGAGAGGCTATTTTTTTCCAAAATTGAATGAATTGGGTCCGACCCATCTCTGGTTACAACAGGATGGAAAAGGATGGGCTACCGCCCACACAAGCTATTAATCAATCAATCTATTGCGTCCGGAATTTGAAGATCGCATTATTTCGGTTAGAGGAGAAGTTGATTGGTGTCCCAAGTCATGCGATTTGACACCTTTAGACTTCTTCCTGTGGGGCTATTTGAAGAGTAAAGTCTATGTCAATAACCCAGCTACAATTCAGGATCTCAAACATACTACCCAGACTGAAATTGCGGCAGCGAGAAACATTCATGACGCGGTAAACGAACGTTGGTTTGTTAACTTCCGTTCGGGAGTTCATAGCCTCGAAAACGAACCACATGGGAAACCACAAAATTACATTTTGTTTTAAAAGTAACGGTAGACGTATACCCAGCAAAACCGCTGCAGGATATTACACAGAATATGGGAGCATCTCCCATGATAATAAGTCGATAACTATCCCTAATAGGAAAAAATAAAAAAAAAACTCGAAAAATGTGTACCCCATGAACTGAACAAGGCACAAAAACTACACCGCCAAGAAATCTGTGCATCGCTGAGCTTAAGGCACCAAGTTGAACAGTTTTCGCGCCGCATAATTACGTGTGATGATGATTTTGTATGGCAACCGTAAAATATCTGGGCAATGGTTGAATGCAGAAGAAAAACCAAAACACACCCCTAAACTAGGTCTTTACCCAGAAAAAGTTATGGTGGACATCGAAAGGACCAATTCGCCTTTCATTTCTTCAACCAGCGGAAACGATAAATGTCGTCAAATATTGTGAGGAAATCGGCATAGCGCATGCGATATTGGTTGAAAAGCAACCTGTGTTGGCAAATAGACATGGTCCGATCCTATTGCATGGCACTGCCAGACCCCATACATCACGCGTAAAACGGTGCAAACACACTGATTATCAGACTTCCGCAGTCTGGAGTCATTTTGTCAGCAGAATTTATTCCGAAACCGAGCCAAAAAAAAGGAATAATGGACCTTAAATCACGTTGGAAAAAAGTTATGGATGCTAACGGTTCATATATTGACTAAATAAAAAATCAGTATAAAAAAATTGTTGGCTCTTAAACTTTTTTAATAGACATTTCATGTGGTAGCTTGATATTTCTTATGTGCCTGAATAGGCAAACTGTGTGTCGCTCAACACTTGGACAATCTGGTGCCGCTGCATGCTGGTCTCTTTAAATTCTGAGAACGCGAAGTAGCTGTGAAAGCTGAGCTAAAAAGATGTTCGAGCGAATTAGGATCAGAGAAGAAGACCATCACTGCCAATGAAATCTTTTTAGGGATGGGAACAGTTCGCGTAATCCCATTGTGCACATCATGCAAGCGATGATGTTTGGGCTGCCCAGCCCATGTGCCCAGCTATTCAAAAACTGAGATAGCAGATAAGTTAACTAAGAGAACCTACGTGGACGATAGTCACAATATACTTGAAGTTTCAGTCACAAAAAATGCAATTCGCATATGCAAATTTATGAACTTTGACCTCGTCGACGCGCATTTAAACAATCGTGATCTCATTAGACAAATGTCGAAAGGTACTGTCAATAGCAAACTAGTCAGTATCGATCCCAGTGAATGCGCGTCCGTCCATTTTTCATACAAGCTTGCTGATGATGATGTTTTGCGAGGCATCTTATAAAGGGTGTTCAAATTTTAAATTGGCCGTTACTTTTTTTACAGCTACAAATTACACTGAAGTTTTTTCAGGTATGAAGTAAATACATTCCCGTTAGCTAAAATGGATCGGTACACTATTGAGCTAAGTGTTTTTATTATTAAAACTTATTTTAAATATGGTGAAAGTTTTGCAGAAGTTGAAAGAAAATTTCGTTCAAAATATAGTACGGTAGAGAATATGCTCCGTCAAACCGTGCTATTAAACTTATCGTTCATAAATTTGAAGAAACTGGTTCGCTTCTAGATCAGAGAAGTAAAGTCCATCATCGTAGTGGTCGTTCTAGTGGAAATATTGCAGCTGTTAGCAGAAGTGTTGCTGAAGAGCCAAGGACGTCAATTCGTTGTCGTTCACAGCAATTAAATCTCAAACCAACAACTTTGTTTAATATTTTGCACAAAGATCTGCATGTAAAGGCTTACATAATACAGTTAACACAAGAATTAAAGCCAACTGACCACGCATAACGTCGGCAATTCGTTAACTGGGCCATAGAGAAGCAACAACAAATGGCAATTTTTTCAAGCAAACTATTTTCAACGATGTGGCTCATTTTGAAATTACCGGTTATGTCAATAAACAAAACTGTCGCATTTGGGCTGAAGAAAATCTTAGAGGATTGTTGGAAAGGCCAATGAAACCAAAAAAAGTTACTGTGTGGTGTGGATTTTGAGGTGGGGGTGTAATTGGTCTATTTTTCTTCGAAGATGGAAATGACAATGCAGTTACTGTGGATGATTAGAAACTTTTTGTGGAGTCAATTGGAAGATATTGATTTGCAGAATATGTGGTTTCAACAGGATGGTGCAACATGCCACAGCAACGAACTCAACCGATCTTTTACAGGTCTAACAATCGCATAATTTCCCGAAGAACAGACGTGAATTGGCCACCAAGATCATGCGATTTAGTACCACTGGATTTTTTCTTATAAGGTTTCTTGAAGAGTAAAGTTTATACCGATAATCCTCAAACTGTTCAACACCTCAAAGACAACAACATCGAGCAAATGTCACTTATTGAACCATCATTATGTGAAAATGTGATTCAAAATTTTGGTAAGAAATTAACAGTCTGCCGATCTAGCAGAGGAGGTCACTTGGACGACATTCTTTTTCATTATTAACCGGAACTAATTTACATTAATTCCCAATAAAAATAAATACAGATTTCACACAATTTATGTCTTTCATTCAAAATTTAAAATGATACCTCAAACTTGAGCACCCTTTATATGGTTGTCGTCATAGCCAAATGCTGCCAATATGCTGCCAGCCGTCATGCGGATTCTCGCTGGAGAACCGTACTTCAAGAGGTGTGGCAAAAGGATTTTGACTGGGTCGAGCCAATGTTAACGTTCATCAGAGAACTAAAGAATATTGAAAACTGCGTGATAAGCCTCATTGCTTTTGTGGATGCTTCCGGACGGGCATTTATTGCAGTAGCTTACCTACAATTTGAATGTAGCGATGCAGCGGAAGTTTCGCAAGTCATGGCGAAAGCAAAGGTTGCTCCTGTGAGGCAATTCTCACTGCCTCTGCTAGAATCACAAACTGCTGTTCTCATACCATGCGGATGGACAAAGTACTTTTTCTATCGTATTCTAGGACAGTACTCCATTGGATTAACTCAACGCAGTACGGGTTTTCTTCTTTTATCGCATTGAGAAGATGATTGATTCAACCACTTCGCGTCAATGGGCTTAAGTTGGTTCAAGTGATAACGTTGCTGACGACGACACTAAATGGTTTGAATAGTCTATAGGAAATTAGGAGCTAAGCTGGTTCAGGGGTCCAAAATTTCTTAAACTTCCTAAAGGCGAGTGGCCTGTAAAGGTTGATAAACCTGAAGCGGAATTGGTAAGCCATGAAATGCCAACAACTTTAATTCATGCTAGACGGCGTGAACTTATCCCTGGGAAATCAAAACAAAAGCGAAGATTTGAAAAATCCGCGTGAATTATTACATATAAGTGCTTCTTAAAACATAAATTGTAAATTTCTGAGACTTAAGGAAATTACTTTACATAAGCTCTATTGTCGAATGCATTGTATGGTCAATGAAACATAAGTAGGTAGAAAAATACTAAGTTTTTTCAAAAGAGCATCCTTTTAAAAGGGGGGTGAGATAGAAAAGTAGTTCTTATACTTTAGGTTACTAATAGCTGTAAACGTTTACACACTCGTACATATTTTGATTTAAGCTACTCTGTGGTACTACCACAGAATTATTCAAATCAATGGCAGAGCGCGAGCCTGGAAATCAAATAAAAATACGATAGTGGCCCAAATACGAGTATGTGAATTTCGTTTCGATAAGTTTTTAACACCTAAAAGCTCACGGAGTTTCGGAACGCGTTAACCCCACGCTACTCAAAATGTCTTATTCTAACTTATGCTTCTAGATTCCACGTTGTCAAAATTTCTTTGGGTAGAGGCAATAAATACTGCGGTTTACTTGCGTAACCGATCGCCGACAAAGATTTTGTGAAATTCAACACCATATGAGGCATGTGAGGTGAAAAACCATTCGTATCACAAATGCAAGTTTTCGGCAGGAAGGGTATGATTTTAGATAAAATGCCACGAAAATCTTGTTCGCTATGGTGGGTTATTGAAATGAGTCGAAAGCATTCTGTCTGTATTACCCAAAGCGCAGAACTGTGTTAATAGCGAGAGAAGTAAGATTTTTGCATTCTGAGAATGGTCTGGATTTCTCAAAAGTTTTATTTGACAATTTGTCAAATTTAATTAGGAAAACCAATGATAAGAATATAATTTTACCAAAGATAGATTCACCATTTACGGATGATGATTTTATTGTGCTATTGGCCCTGAGGTATCCGTAATTGGTGGCAAAGTAGGAGAGGATGTTGAGAGAATATCTGTTATTGAATATTCATTAGCAGAAGATGCTGTTGGTGATTCCGGCGATAAGGATGCCGCTGCTGATGAGATTGAATGTGTTGACGCATTTAATATCAGCCCCTTGATGTTCGGATGAAGCTATGCCAACGAAAGCCGGTAATTTCGCATTTTACAAGTTTTATGTGTGGCGGCGATGAGGAGAGGCCATCTAACTCTCTCACTGTGGAGGAGAATATGAAATAACTGTTTCCGGAAAGTGGAGGTCTGCAATATTGTTGGAATACTTAGTGAAAAATCAGACGTGGGAGCTGCAGACGCGCCTAGCAATCGACTATCTATAAAATACGAATGGGTTTTTAACGTTAAACGTGATAAAAATGGTGTTTCAGTTAGCTATAAGGTGCGTGTTGAAAAAAGATTGAATTAAATAAGTTTGCAGAACCACTCTATTACATTGTACTATATATTTCATTCTGTTTGCATTAGAGCTGACGGAAGAAGTTTGTAAGTCACATTTTTTACGCTGAAGCAGATAGGTTCTGCTCACTAAAGGTTTGTGTTTTTTTCTATTGTACGCTTGGTGGCAAAAGGCTGCAGCCAAAGATATGGACTAGATTACACTGAAATTTGTTAATATGTTGTTCGATATTCGTCAATGCGAAAATTTTGTTGGCAGCAGAATACAATTTAATCTTTCTTCAGATGGATGTTTCATCGGCTTATCTTAATGGAAGAGGAAGTATATACGTATGTTTCAATCCGAGAATTTCATTGATGAGGACAACAGAAAAAAGAGGTGCTGACTGATTATAGCACGGTTGAAGCAATCTGAATGTAATTGGAACACGGAGTTCAATAGTTTCCTTATTAAAATCTAATTTGAAAAGTACAGCGGAGACAGTCATCATATCCGTTTTATGGTATGAGTACACAAAATGTGATTGTTTGCGTGCTCTAACTTCGAAACATTAAAACAGTTAAAGCACTATTTTAGCTTACATTTTGAAATAGTAGATAAGGGTTCAATCGACAATTTCCTCAGTATGGAGATTACCAGAGAACGACGTGGAATACAGATTTCACAATAACAACTTATTCGGAACCTTCTCGATGATTTTGGAATTAGGGAATGCAGAAACACTACAACACTACTGGATCCGGGAATAACATTTGTCAAGTGCGATGACTGCTCTCAACGTCCGAAAGTTAACCAAAAGCAGCTCCCGTCATTGATCGGTTCTCAAACTTATGGTACATGCTTAAACATGTGTACTCGTCCCGATATAATATAATCAGTTTGAAAGCTCACGCAATTCAACACGAACCCCATTTGAGCATTATAATACTTCGAAGCACTTATTGAGGTACTTGAGTTTGAGCTGACAAGTTGAAATGATTCGATGAATGGGGAGCCAGCGCACTCGACCGAAAATCTTTTACTGAGTTTTCGTTTTTCTGGCTGGTGCCGCAATTTTATGGGGTATAAAAAGCAGAACACTGTCGCACTAAGTAGCACCGAGGCAGAGTACGTCGCTTTATCAACAACTTCGAAGGAATTCTTATACCTTAGGCGTTTCTTATAGGAACTTGGATTCAACTCGCTGGTGTATGATCCCACTGAGCTCTTCGACGATAATATCAGTGGACCAAAATTCCAACGGATAAGATGAGGGCTGTTATTTTCATATACACCGAGACTAACTTTCGAATTCTGTATCGTGGCACTGCCCTCCAGATGACTTCATATCAACGCAAAGTGTTCTCAATATCGCCTTAATTGAATTTCATCGGAGATCAACAAGGTTTTTCACGAAACCATCAATCTCAAGGTTATGTACATGAAACTAGTCTATTACTTTGGAATCAATATCCTGTCACCATAACGTGAACTGGACATACAACTGCTTTTAGCTTTAGGAGTAAGAAAGAGGCCTAAACTACAATATATTTCCGTTCTAAGTTCATTAATTTCGCGTTAGATAAAGAAAGTTTTTGGCATATCTGGGGACTGAATACAGCGTTCCAATGTCGATTACTTCTACGATGTCCAGTTTATACTGCAGGCATTTACAATTGGATCACTTGTTCGAATGTAGAATTATTCCAAAGCGTGTCGGCGTTTCGGAGCAACCAATTTTTCACTGCTGCGGCTAAACTAGGCACCAACACTTGTCGTGGTGCCACTCTCGAACTCAAGATTTGCAATTTTTGCTGAAACTCCCGCGAGCCACCTCATGGAGGTACTAAAATATATAGGTCTTGCTAGTAGAGGTATTGTACTTATATTGATGTAGCCAAGATTCGGATGAGGGTATCCGTAAAAGTCGAAAGCCAACAAACCATTATGTGGACGTTCAACGTCGAACGGTTACAATCACAAGGGACCCCAGGGGCTTTTTCGACCAAGTTCCCTTTAACATCCCGAAGAGTCCAATGCCAACAACAAAGATACCACTGGTTACAGGCCGAGTAACGACGAGAAGCACTAAATCAAGGCTACTAGAAGAATGAAGTTCGGAAGTTTTACGAATAAATTAAAACGAACATGCCAAAGATTTCAAGCCCGAAAAGAAATCTGCAGAGATGGAGAAGGGCGCTCGTAGTAGAATTGCACTCAGTTCCAAAAATCTGGAAAGATAAAATGAACAGTTCAATCTGGACGAAGACAGGCAACATTTTCAAAATAAAGTTAAATTCCAAGTAAAGCCACTGGACCCGATGGTTTAATTGTTGGACTGTTTAAAGAAGCAGATGATGATTGGATATCATGGGTCGAGGAAAGTACGCCCAGCGATTGGAACCTCAATCTTGGTTTCCCGATTCTAAAACTAAGAGGTCCGCTGGATTGCGCCAACTACAGAGAAATAAGTCTCTTTTACATCGCATTTAAAGTTCTGCCTACTATATGATTTGAAAGCCTAAGACCCTACGTAAATGACTGTTCCCTATCAGAGTTTTTCTTTAGACCAGAAAACCCAGGTGTTCCAAATCGATAAACACCACCTTTTTATCGATTTCAAGGCGGATATGTCATCATCTATTGAGAGCCATCTCTAGCTTTGGCATCCCAGACAAGCTCATTTGACTATGCAGAATAGCGATGGAGAATACACTCCGCTCCATCAAGGTCGGTAATGACAAAACCGGGACCTTTTATGTCCGAAAAGGACTTAAAGAAGGCGATGTGTTGTCAAGTAAGATTTTTTCAACATCGTTCTTGAAAGAATTGTGCGAAACTCACAGTTTAAATCCAGAGGCACCATCTTTCAAAAGTATCGCGTCCGCCGATGACATCGAGACAATGGGAAGAATACACCGAGCTGAGAATGGTGTGTTTGCGACTACTAAAGCAGAAGCCAACATTGACGAGACAAAGGTTCTTCCAGCAATTGATGATGAGAAAGCTCTGGGATACACACTTACATTGTCTTTCTGCTACCACTAGCTTTAATTAAAATTAATTCATAATGCATCAAGCCAGCTGATCAATGCCTTTTCGTTGAAAAGGTTAGTAAATTAGGAAGCCACTATGTCAGAAAATCTTGAAAACAACCAGTGGTTGGTCAGGTTTCAAGGAAACCCACCATTTGGAATAAGGAAATCATGATATCAAGCCAAATATCTTTGTTTAAATTTAAGTTACTTTGACATTAAGCTTACCTTAGGCAAACATTCATCAAATGAGCGGTATCAAATCTCTCACCACATGAAATCTGCTAGATTTGTAGAAACATTTCAAACCAGTTAATTAGTGTCTGTAAAGGTGTGAACAGTTTTCATCAAGTGATTCTCTCTAAATTCGTATCCCTACTATTTGTACAGATATATAATTGGATGAACAAAGGCACAACAGTTCGTATGTACATATGTAATTCCTGAAGAACAAAGGGAAAGGTCAGCAAACATGAAGTGATGAAAACTGCTTGGATAATGTACAACTGCAATTAGGTACTAGTATAGAATCTGGTGCAGCCATATAACTTTCACACAACTGTCCAACGATGACAGGATACCGAATTTTACAAGCGTAAATTTGCTTCTTCAAAAGTTAACACATCCATTGTGCACATACGGGACGGGAATTACAGGGAATGAATTGCAACACACTTACTTCTTATTCGCACAATGCAAGCAAATTCTCGTCGCAATTTGTCTGGTTTTATGGAATTTGTCTGGAATGACAAAGCGTTTTGTCGCCTGCAGTTAGAAGTGGATACCTCTTAAAGTGAATGTCTGCCTTGGCACTGGACGTACAAACTTCTTCTATGACCACACCCAAGTCCAAACTCCAGGCAACTTTAGACCATTTTCATCATCTCTCGCCAGTGGTGCCACCTTCAATTGTTCTCATTGTTTTATTGCCTTTCATTTCTTCTTATTTTTCTTTTGCTGACCTTTCTATGGTTGCAATAAATTTAGTTAGTGTAATAGAAAACCTTGGTGGCCATCGTTATCCATTGTGTTATTTTATCCCCGTGTATTCTTCCAGGTGGGATAGTGAGGAGAAATTTTTACCCATGGACATATTGTTCCAGTATTTCAGTAAAACAATTTTATCCAACAGTCCTCGGCAACACTCCGACGCGACGTACGTGACGTACGAGTACGAATACAATGGACCAAAAACCAATTTGCGAAATTAGTTTTACATAGAAAATAAGAATATGACAAGGAGAAGAGCCAAAGCAACGTAAAAAAAAATTTCTAAAACCAGGAGCGATGGTTACTTCCTGGTTCGACCTTCATGGACAACGAACGTCGAATATAAAACTTCACCCCAAAACCAAACCAGACTGGACCGGGACCTATGACTTGTGTCTGACGATAATAGCCGAGGTGGAGATCATACTGGTCGTGGCAATATTTAAGACAAACTCTATCCGAAGTGTTGTGAAAACTTTTCCAACAATGACCTTTTGTTTTCGGGAAGTTGACTCATTTAAGTACCGTTAGAGTGTTGAGCAAATTTTCAGGTATTACCGTATATTTTTTCTTTTTGTTTTTTAAGATAGGAAAAACACACTAAGGGGTAAGGGTAGCACCGAAAGATATTGGGGAGTTTGATTAGATCTCATGGACTTCGGTGCACTTAGGGTGATTGTTTAAAACCATTAAAATAGAAGGTCGACTTATGGCAAAATAAGCCACAAGTTTTCTTTTTAAATTTGGGACTTTCCAAAGAATTATATTGGCTTTGTTTTTTGTTTTGGTTACATTGCCATTGACGCGTCTAGTTTGAAAAAAAATATTAAGAATTAATTGAGCTTTCATGTAAACAAATGTGCACAAAAATATGTAGTGCTGACAAAAATAGCAGAAGAGAATTATTAAAGCACTTCAGAAAGTTAAGTTTTAAGAATCCATGTCATATAGCGCTGTATCTTCAGAGGGAATCGGGAAACTGCTGACTGTAGTACTAGTTTGATTGTTAGGTGACAGCTAAAACTAACTCGGATCACCACCTTGTTGCAGCCAATGTACGAATGCGGATTTCTCAAACGCCACAACAAAGACGAACAACTCTTCTAACGTAGAAAAGCAGCAAGATCGCAAGACGCAACTAGAGCCTTTTCCCAACGCGTATCAAGAGATCCCTGAATAACTCGTATGCCACCCGTACCGAGTACGCAAGACCAGTTGCAACGCTGCCAACGTGTCAACAGAGACGACGTAACTGATGTGCTGGGTTTCACTCAACCGCCATCAAGAAATCCCTAGCCTGATAAAGAATGCCGGTAAGCACATGCAGCTAAACAAGAAACCTACAAAGCGGCGCTGCAACGATGGACTAGGGCCGCCCGTAGGCTGCATTGAAGAGACGGGAATGACATCCACATCTCGAAAGAAGAAAAACTGCTCGAGAAGCGAACGATCATAGATATTGAGAGTTTGTACTCCAAGAGTAACGTACATAAGTTTTACCAACAAGTAAAAAGGACATGTCAAGGCATTAAGACCCGCACAAAAACCTGTAGAGGTGAAGCAGCAAACCAGGAACCAGGAAACCTGACCCTAATAGGGTCACAGTCCATGCTGAGAACAAGGGCGATGAAATGAAATATCGCGGCAGGCAGAATAAGCCATTCAACTTGGACGATGATAGCCAATTCTCCCTCCACTTGAGCAAAACGAAGTAAGAATAGCAATATTTAAGCCTAAACTCAACAAAGCTGCCAAAGCTGCTGGGTCTTACGCCCTACCAGCCAAAGTACTTAGAGCTGCTGGGAGTGTTTTTATGGAGAGCATATACCAACTATTTGCCGAAATCTGGTCAGAAGAGTATATGCCTGATGAATGAAATGTCAGCACCTTTTTCCCGATCCACAAAAAAAGAGACCGCGATACGAGCTATGTGTAGCCAGATCTGGTATTGGCATCCCTGTCAAAACTCGTCCGCCTGTGTTGAATGATAATGGAGAATGCTCGCGGCTACGTCAAGATCGGCAACGACGAAACCCAGAATTTTTAACGGCAAGAAAGGTGTGTCCAGTGTCCACATAGCTCGGCGAACGGAAGTTAGGGAGGGCAAAAAGAGAGATACCGATTAGGAAATAAAGGGTATTCCATAAGCGAATTGCACGGCTTAGAAAAGAATCACAATATTTCAGAGTACGTCTTGAGATGAACTAGAAGGCGTACTGATGAGCATTCATAGCGAGACGGGTGTTACGGTTAAAAGTTTGAAGGGGTGGAATGATATTGGAATTTTTGGTGGATCACTGGTGGTGAAAATAGTGATAAAACAAGGTGAGACAGGAGACGTTATGCCGGTGTTCAAGGGTGTCGAATGACTGTGTCGTATTAGCATCACCTATGAGTTTTATCGCACGATTTTGTATCCTGTCTAGAAAGTGCAAAAAGGTCTTAAGGGCATCCGAACAAATGTGGGCATTGTACTCCAGTTTTGGGCAGATAAACGCCTTATATATTGTAGCCAGGTCAGAGGGAGTGAAATATTTCTTACATCGCTTGAGGAAACCTAAACATTTTGCAGTATTTTTGGCGACATCGAATATGTGATCATTCCAATGTGGGTAGTCATTGGCACATATGTATAGTACATATACCGAGAACGGAAATTTTTCGGCTTCAACGATGCAAGTGCCCTTCATGGATAATGGCTGGGTATTTAAATATGGCTTTAACGAGAGCAGACAGCATTGTGTTTGGAGGCATTAAATTCCACTCTGTTGATAGTTCCCCAATTGGTTATGCTGATAATATCGGAATTTAATAAGCTTAACATCCGCTGTCGTTCGCGTTCTGTAGCCGAAGAGCAGGGACATGAGTCTGGCAACGAATATGAGAAGCAGAGAATACTGTCGTCAGCAAAGGAAAATATTGGATTTGAAATAGACAAGGTGGCGCTCTCTTATGTGACTTCTTGGACATCATACTATAAAGAATTGTGCGGAGATCACATGCGAATACCGAAGGCGCAATCTTCCAAAATCCAGTGCGGCTACTAGCGGACGCCAATAATAAATATTGACAGAATTGCCCGAGCTTAGTGGGCTGTCATCGATGCGTTTGACACAATTAAGTTGCTAAATGAGGATAAAAGAAAGTAAGTGCTCTCAACAAGAAGGAACACACGAATACATGACATCGACGAATTGGACAGAACATCACAGTCGACAGCGTTAATTTCGAGGTAGTAAGGACTTTGTCTACATTGGCTGTGGTCTCAATTCTGCCAACAACACCCCTGCATAAAAAAAATGAAGAGGTTTCTTGCCAATCCCGGTTCTTCTGCATAAAGAAGGCAATTGAGCAGTAATGCCCTATCCCGAATAGCTAAGGAGACTCTATATAAAACCGTGATCATCCCAGTCCTTCTTTAAGGCATTAAAAGACAGAATTTAACGAAATCGAATGAAGTATTTCGGTCGTTTTGAGGGAAAAATCTTTCGTCGAATGTGGGTCCCGTTAGCGTCAACGGGCTTTAAAAGAGAACATTAATTAACCACGAACTACGAGTATATATGAACAGCTATATCGACCTAGTCAGAAAACAGCGTATCAGTCACCTTATACGCCGCGCACAAGTGGAAGAGGACCTCAACCGACTTGGTATACGCAGCCAGTTAGCTAAAAATTTGGCTAACTAAAGAGGCTTTTTAGTTGAGACCTAGGTTCACCCCGAACTGTAGCGCCAGTAGTGAAATTTAACATGATTTATCATCCATCTGTTTTTTTCTTTTTTATTGCAAATGTTAATATTATTTATTCTTATTTCTTTATTAACACGTAAATAAATTACAGTGCTAACATAATTTACTGAGCTTTAGCTACCATGATTGCCAGCTCGTTATTACAAATAACTCTACCCTCGAGCTATGAGAGACTCAGAAATGGAATGCGCTGAATAAATAAATAATACAATCAACCGATGTTAAGTTATGCGAAAACGACTTCCACGTTGGCTTCAATCAGAGAAGTTTACTTCACAAAGGCTAACGTTAGCGCGCGAGTTTTTTTTGGGAACCGCTTAACACAAGAAATCTTCAGTCTACCTATATACTGTACACTCCAATCCAAGCTGAACTTTAGCTATTTATCAGGATGCTGCTTGGCCTAGGCTGAATCCAATACCCGAGTCGGAAATTGAATTCGAAGATTATTAGAAATTGCTGCACATCTCTTCGTAAAATGATTTCTAAGTAGCACAAGGTCATATTGCCTTGGGTACCAAGCCATTCAAATATAGTAGATCCATTATTGGAATGAAATGGAAGATAACAGGAAAGCCAAACACTATTTGTCAATAGGACAAAACAACTCCTCCAGCTAACTTGGGGTCACTTACACGCAGAAACCAGATTCCGCAGTCGTTCACATATCTCCGTGGAGAACAGACGTGTTTCGGCTTGCGAGTGTACAGTGAAATCAGTGAAAACGAGACATTTGAGGAAATTGTTGTAGGCTCCAATTAGCAGGGTGTCAGTGTGCTCGGCCGACAGTCGACGGTCGTGGGTTCGAATCCCCGTGTACTCTATAACATATTTTTTTTTTTTTCATTTTTATCAAAAACAAAAAATTTAAAGTGGTACTAAGTGTTGTCCATCACGTGATGGATTGTGGAGAGCGGTCCGCTATGTCAATAGCGGGATCTGCTGATATACCAAGTGAGGCGTCAAATGGTTCGATCCAAACGCCAAAACCAAAGAGAAGGAGGAAGCTTTGTCCAACTTCCAACTTAGTAAAGCAGCCCACCCTACCAACGACCAACAACTTCGCTTCATTGGCATCAAGCGAATCTGACGATGAAGAGGAAGAAATGGAGGAAATATGTAGCAGCATCAAAATGCTACAAGAAAGAGTGCTGGCCATAAAAGAAAAACAAATGGTAAGAAGGAAGAGGGAAGAGCAAGAGCAATCCCAACAACAGCAGCTTGCTCAAAAGCAAGCACAACAACAAAAGCCAAAGAAA
Organism: Volucella zonaria; assembly: GCA_963966105.1. Lineage (NCBI taxonomy): Eukaryota > Metazoa > Arthropoda > Insecta > Diptera > Syrphidae > Volucella > Volucella zonaria. Next base: position 130,110,978 of record OZ014531.1, read on the forward strand.
CACCAGCAACAACAACAAGAGCAGTCACAACATCGGCAACAGCTAAAACAGCAGCAGCCACAAAAACGGCAACTGCAAAAACAGCAGCAGCAGCAGCAACAACATCAGCAGCAGCAACAGCAGCAGCAGCAGCAACAACAACAACAACAACAACAGCAGCAGCAGCAGCAGCAGCAGAAGAAGAAGGAGAAGGTGCCGCCTATCAACACCTATAAATTGGAGGTAAATGCTACCAAGGACCTGTGTAAGTTGGTCATTGGTAATAATTTTAATATTAAGAGATTGGGGAACGATCGCCATGCCATCCACTGTAATACAGTGGAGGGCTACGCGAAAGTGAAAGAGCTCCTAAAGGAAACGACGACGGAGCACTACTCATTCACACCGAAGTGTGAAAAGCGGCAATCGATGCTGCTGAAGGGGTTGGAACCGTCTTCTGATCCTGAGGAGATCCTGGCACTGCTTAAAGAGAAGGAGTGCGAAGGACTCAAGTTCGTGGGGGTAAAGCCATTTACCACAGCTAGAGCCAGGCGGGAGAAACGGAGTCTGCCGTTCTTCCTGGTGCAGCTCAGTCCCGAAAGCCGTCTGGATAGTCTAAGGAGTATCAATGTCCTAGACTACCATGTGGTTCACTGGGAAAAATTAAAAAGGAGCGAAGGCGTTATACAATGCGTTCGCTGCCAGAGGTTCGGGCACGCCGCGTCGAACTGCCAAATGCAGCCTCGATGCGTGAAGTGCGCAAAGAACCACAGTTCCGAGGAGTGTGCTCTGGGTAGGGACGGAGCATCCGATAGGACGCAGCTCTCGTGCGTATTATGTGGGAACGTGGGACACACCGCAAACTATCGGGGTTGTCCTAAGTTCGCTAACATTAAAAAAGCAAAACTGGCTCGGCAGCAGAAGGTGGAGGTCAAACGTTCACCTGTGAGGCTTCAAACACAAGCCGTCACGCCTCAAATTTCCTACGCCCAAATGGCGGCAGGTGGGGGGGCTACGGTACAGCAAGCGACTGTTGCTTCTCCGGCGCCAATGCCGAGAACAACGGAAGCTGCACCCAACATGCTGGCCATCTTGCTCGCAATCCAAGGGCAGATGGCTCAGCTGCAAAAGCAGGTGCAAGAACAGGCCAAGCGGGTGGACCAGATCTACGCGCTGCTGCCGGGCCTAACGCAACACATGTCGTAATGGGTACGCACATGGTGGAGCAAACTTTGAAGGTCCTTGCGGTGAATGTTAATTCACTGATTAGGATCGAACGAAGAGCCGCGATGTTTAAATTGCTGCAAGACCAAACTCCTGATGTGCTTTTCGCTAGCGAAACCAAGCTAACCGATAAGCACAAACTGGAGTACAATAATTATATTGTTAGAAGAAGAAACCGACCCAGATCCAAATGTGGAGGCGGCGTCGCGATCTTCATTAAGCAAGGTATAAAATTTCACAGAGTGTACAAGGGAGTGTTGCGTAGGTTCCGGGTGTTGGAGGCAGTCGTCATTTACATCCCGCTCCGCAGTGGAAAGCGGCTGTACTTGGCCTCTGTTTATGCACCTGAGACTTCACAATCCACTTTATTTATTACAGAGCTTGACACGCTTTTTCGACTTCTGAGGCTGGAATCGGGGGAGAATTATTTTGTAATCGGCGGGGATTTCAACGCTAAACACAGAGATTGGGGAAATAATTTGCCAAATACTAGAGGGAACCTACTACTCGATTGGTGGGGTCAGCACGATGTCATGTACAGACTCGGCCTTAAAGCGACGGATAACCCGTCGTTTCCCAGAGGCGGGTCTTATTTGGATCTACTGCTGTACGACGAACGTATACGACTGACAGGTACGAATTTACAAACGCTAAACTGTCTGCGCACATTCGTGTATGACAGTGACCATTGCGGTTTTAGCACCGAAATTACAGTTCCCAACGAAATTGCGGAATTGGAGGAGTTTGTCCAAAGATATTCTTACAACTACGGTAACACTCGATGGACACGCTTCTCCGCAACCTTGACAAGAGCACTCGCTTCGAACACGCTCCATCCACCGGCCAATAGGAATTTGTCAAACGAGGAGATCGACAATTACCTAAAACAAATGGACGAGACAATTAAACAAACTATGGACGCTACAATACCACGATATCGACATACGACTAACGAAGACCTGTTCCGCAATCCTACTATTGACGCACTGCACCGACAGAAAAGTAGACTTCTGACAAGACTCAAAAACTTGTACAGACAGTTTACTGACAGACAAGACCCGGAGATTAGGACACTGAAGGCGTCGATTAAAAATATTCAAACGTTAATAAAAGAGAATTACAGAATTTCTGTAAGTTCATATTGGAACAACAGGGTTCGGGCTGTAAACACCAGCAACCCGAATATGTTCCCTCAAATAAACAAACTATTTCGGAGAAAAAATCAAAACGACCTTCAGTGTCTTAAAATAGCGCGGACAACAGACAACGAACGGTTACTGACAATAGCAGGTATTGATCCAAATGAGGCCGCTGATGATGACGACTTCTTTGTGATCGAGGATCCACAGGAGAAGGTTGAGACCATAGGAGCGACTTTCCAGGAAATATACAAGGCCAATGATACCATTGGCCCTAATTATGACCTGGACAATCGCGTCTTGGTGCACGACCTCTACATTCGAAATGAAGTAGGGAACTGGCGATCCGAGGGCTCTGGTTTCACCCGGTTCAGCGACGAAAATATGGCAAATAATGTCATTACCAGAGAGGGTGACCTACCCCCGTTCATTTCGAAGGAAGAGCTCCATGAGATCTTCGACACAATCAGGGCTAAGAAATCAGTGGGGACCGATGGTATTCCGAGCATCGTGCTTCGACATCTTCCTCTAGAAGCGGTGGACATTTACACCACCCTGTTTAATAATGCAATGAATAATGCACATTATCCAGCGCATTGGAAAACGGCGGTGGTGCAACCTATCCCCAAAAAGGGAAAGGATATATCCAATCCGGCGAATCTCCGTTCGATAAGTCTCCTTCCGAATATCAGTAAGGTGTTTGAAAAAGTAATCAAAAGAGCTCTGTCTAGGTGGGTTGAGGACAAACATATAGTTCCGGATAATCAATTCGGTTTTAAGGCGGGACATCTCACATGCCGCGTCTAAACTGGTGTCCGATATCCAATGGAATAAAGCAAAAACCAATGTACTGGTGCCTGCCTTGTTGACTTGGAGAAGGCCTTCGACACCGTATGGTTAGAGGGTCTTTTCTATAAGCTGACTAGGCTGGGGATCAGTAAACCACTCTTGTACATTCTTTATAATATGCTAAACAACAGACAGTTCATCGTGAAAAATGGCGATGTGACTTCTGTTGGAATATTTCAAATTAAAAATGGTCTTCAGCAAGGCGCGGTCAATTCGCCGATCCTCTTCAACATTTATACAAGCTTTTGCCCTTACAAAGAGACTGTTTTATAGCAGCCAACTCGATGCGAGGGTAAAGGTAATCTGCTACATGGCCCTTATCAGGCCCATGCTGGTATTTGGTTGTCCCGTGTGGTTCAATGTGCGAGCAAGCTTAATGGAAAAGATTCGGGTGTTTGAGAGGGCTTGCCTTCGCTTGTACAGAACACCAGAGTCGGAGTACAAAAATTTTTATCGTAATGAGGTCCTTTACAACAGGGCGAACCTAATACGAGTGGACAACTTCGTAATTAAGCTGACTCGAAGGCACATTGCAAGAGCAATGGCCTCGACGAATAACCTGATATCTGGGGCTTACTACCCCAACTACCTTTACCACGAGAGTGTGCGCTCTGACGGCTTCGTTCCACCGGAAGCATTCCTCTACCTAGATCAGATAGGGTTGATCCAGGATAGATCAGCGGTCCCGTTAATCTTCCATGTCGCTCGGAAAGCTGGGGACAGGCGACTCAACTACGGCAGAGACGTCGCACACGGCAGTGTGGATCGTCTCAGGTTCAGTAGGGCGGTGGGGAATCGCGATAAGAGGGATGTCGTTCGGCAGCACCAGCATTTCTGGTGGTTGAATGATGGAGAAGATGTTTCGTCGTCGTTTCCGTCAATTACGGACCAGCCTCACTAATGAGGCAGAGCTGACCAATCTATTTGCTCTGTGAATAGCGATGGCCAGCTTACGTAGGTTTAGGTTAGCATTTAAGAAATATATACATATATTAGTATATACCTTTGTATATACTAATATATGTATATAATTGTGTATAATATCTGTGTGTGTGTATTGTGAATGTAGGTTAGGTAGACTAAGGTTTATTTTAAGTTAGATATTAAGTTTTATAAAAAATTAAGTCCATATGCTAAGTTTTTGTGAACAATTTTTTCTTAGCCTTAAGTATAGAAAATAATTATTCCTAAGTAAAATGTAAATATAGTCGAAAGACATAGATATAAGAATTTAGAGTAGCTTAGAGTGCCTGTGTGGGGCCAATAAGTTAATATAAGATTGTTAAGTAATTTTAAGCTAGCATTTAAGCATTTTTTGTTAGTATGTAAGGGTTAATGATTAAGATAATAAAATGCATTTAAAACTAAACTAAAACCAGATTCCGCTGCAAGTTCAAAAAACACCTTCTGACTGTACTGTACATTGCCACTGTAACTGCGTAAGCAGAACATCTCTACGTCTTCTATGTAAGAGATACCTTGAGGCAGAAGATGTCACTTCCAGCTCACTCAAAGATATGGCCGAATTTATGAAAAATGCCAGCCCTCTACTCCATGAAGTTCCCTAATCTTGACAAAATTTTCAAGAAGTCTTTTTGGTACTAGCAGCAGATAGAGACCTCCTACACTCTTTTAGTTGCATCACAATGGACTCACAATAGGTCTAAGTGCACCTCAATGAGGGATTTAATTTAATTTTAATTTGTTGCTTAATCTAACTTCAAAACTATCCAAAATTAAGGGTTAGGAACCAAGGGAATGGTGGAGGAGATCAAATTTGAGACTAGAAGTACTCAGGTTAAAACCAAAAACGGGGAGGTTCGAGTTGACCTTACGAAGCATAGGGGAGACTAGTTCATTGGAACTATTAGAGCTGCGATGGGTTGGAATATAGAAGAGACCAGGACATCGTAAAGTTGAAGAAAATAGAAGTGTATAGGGAGGCCCAATCCACAGACTCAAAGATGAATGATGAGAATATAAGCTTCATTTCTGGATTTGAGGTAATCATGATAGGGAGGTAAAATAAAACGGTTATATAGGGTAGTCCTCAAAGCGCAAATCGAAGGAAGCGACATTGAACGTTCTCGATTCGGGATATATGAATTATTGAAAGGGGAACTGCAAGGGGCCAGACAAGGGTAATGTAAAGTGACCTTGTCACATACGGATTGCATAATTCCTTAGACCATCGTTTAAGAAAACCAATATACGAACGGAAGTTTACCTCTGTATCGTATACTATTTCAAGGTTGCGAATGGATTGAAGCTAGGGTATAGGTTGGCAATGCAGAAAATAAAGTCGAGGAGGAGATTGATTGGACTTACGCGACAAAGTCATTGATTGACATTTGGAGACATCAAACGAATGGAAAACCTGTCAAGGTCTTCTTAACGGAGAATGAAGTCTTGGGGTGAAGAAATAGTTTAGGAGTGTAGGGGGCAGTGTTTAATAATCATCTCTAGATCGTTTATTGCTAAAATGAAAAGAAGGGGACCTAGATGGCTTCTTTGAGGGATGCCAGATTTTTTTAGCCAGCTAAAAACGATGTATGCTATATGATATATATGAATGAACCTTAACCAGATTAACTGCATTGTGATCGACGCAAGGCATTTCTCCAGTATGATGGATGTCGTAATGCTCGTAATGCTGACTCGACTAATAATCAGTTGTAGATAGTCTATGGTTCCGGATATCCTAAATATTTCAAACACAAGAAAATATTTTGACGCCGGAAAGATTAAATTGCAAATAAATTCAGTCTTTGCCATACACCCCTTTATGTCTCAAAAGTTCCCATACCTCTCATAATGTCCCGGTTAATGTGGTAAAGCAACCATAATGAAAACTCTGATTAAACGAATTAAACACTTGCAGCGGATCGAAACCAGCGAATAAGAACCAAATTTGTTCCTAAGCTCTTCGCGCAGAAAAGACGCGATGTATATCAGATTCTTGTAAGGTAAAAGATGGAGAATTTGAAGCAAACAGTCGAAGAAATGAGGGGATGTCAATGCAGGACTAGGGATTTTAAATGTTATCTGGTGGTGAAAATAATGCTACATCTACAATGACCGAGCCAAAGTCTATGCCTATGATGTTAAGGTCCATTTGTGTAGACCGTATTATGATCAAATGATCAAAATCTACTCATAGACTCTGCATTATTAAATTTGGTCAGTGATAACCAACAATTTTGTTGGTTGAAGGTCATATCTTAAGTTAAGTCCAACTGCTGGAGCTGATAAACTGTCCGCAATGTGGGGTTTGATTTTTTTTTGGGAGAATGCACCAACTTATCTGGGTGACCAGATAAGAATGATAGGAAAAAAAAATTTAAATTAAACAACAATGTTGTTGTATCTCACACCACAAATTGGTTCTTGCTTTATTTTGAAGCTACGTTCATACGGTCCGATGATGCTGCCATGCAATTAACCGCACCAAACAGTCAATCTTTGTGGATCCATTGACGCTTTACCTCACACTTGTGGATTGTGTTCGCTCTAATAATGGCAATCTTTCCGCTCAGCCAAAAATAGGCCTCGTCCGAAAAGATTATTTTTTGTGCAAAATCAGATCTCCGGCCAACATTTCCAACGCTCAATTCTTGTGTCAGCGTAATCCTATACGGATGTAGGTCCAAATCCAATCGCAAAATAAGCAGGCTTGACTCTCTGGCGATGCCCAATTCAGCTGATCGGCGCCGAAGCGACATTTCTGGGTCTCCTTCTTCATTTCGCACCAATCTCCCTCTTGTTGGTGGCTTAAGATCCAAACGAGTTTACTCAAACTCAAACTTTTCCACGGTGCGACGAATGCCTGAACATGATGACGACCGACCTAACGACGAAATTCAAGTTGCGTATTTACAACTGATCCGGAATTTGGATTTGGATGGATGATGAAATGGCAAACCTTACTGAATATTTTGACAGCTGGATGTCATTGGTAACTTTGACAACTAATGAAACATAACAATTAGAAAAACTGTCATTGCTATCTGGTCACCCGTTATAACTTTGAAGTGCTAAAAGCCTATGTATCCGCATTCTACATAAAATGCAGGCAATGACACCGCTGGAGAAATAAAGCAAAAAATTACTCTTGCCAACCTCGGTTTCTCTGCACTAAAAAGTCAACTGAGAAATACTCGAAGTTCTTCGCGCAAACAACGAATAGAGCAATGTAAAAGACCCTTTGCGAGGAAGATTTTATATAAAATGTATAAAAATGCTTTTGTTGGTTCAAGGGAAAATTGGAAAAGGAAATAAAGCAACTCTATGAGCTATTCACCGACATTAACCAATTCATAAGGACTAGAATTCTTCGGTTTCGATAGCTAGGACTTGTTCAGCGAATTAAGATCAACCCTTTGGCCCAGAGCGTTGTCGAATCCATTCCGGAAGACAACGCGGAAGGAACTTTATCCAAATTGGAAGAGATAAACGCGAAAGGAAGAAGACTGTTGGTTGAGGCCCGTCCCCATTCCGAATTCCAGAGTCATTTATTAGGCACTCACAATTCAATTATGTAAACAAAATGTTATAATAACTAGATAATCCAAAAGTCGCGATATAGAAAACATTCTATGATTAGCTAATTTCTCTATGCAAATTTAACTATCCCATCGACTACGAGAATAGACTCATAACGAATTTTTTTGTGTACTCGTTTTAATGAAAATTCATTGATCTGCTCCTATACGAGAACAAATGTTTTTATTTCAAAATCAAATATACACCATTTCATAGAATACACAATATCTAATTAAAACGTAGATACATGCATGTTCCATTAATGAATGTTGATATAGCAAACATCAACCGCGAACATCGAAATCAAGAGGGGTAAGAGTACGAACAGCAACAACAAGAGCAGCCATCAGTATAATCAATAAATATTTACCCACCCACTACAGAGTTCAGCTACCATGAAAACCAACTTGACATCGATGACAGGGCAGTAGTAAACTGCATACAAGTATCTAAAATGTATTTCAGCAAAAAATAACAATTAAAAACCCGAAAAAGGATGGATTTTTATGTATGTGGGTTGTGGGCAATTATGTTAAAAATTAGGCGTTCTCCTCCAACGCGTCATTGTAATCCAACATTTTTGATTGCCAATCTATGTAGTCATGGACGATTTTCAGGGATTATTTTCCATCATTTCTATATTTGCGACGACCTATATATTATACATACACCTCCATGTATCTACATATTTAACATAGATACAAACATCAATTGATGTGAGAATTTTTCTTTTTAATTGATAAATACTGACTCCACCCTTACGTTGAAGTTGTGCTTGTTTGCTCACAAGGACATGGTGACTTTTAGGCCCACCACCCATTTTCCTCCTGTTTCCTTTTATTGCTGAGTGCATTTTGCAAGTTGCTTATAGCGCAAAAGCGGATATGTGAAAACAAAAAACAAAACCAAACAAAAATGAAAGAAAATAAGAGAAAATCCTTCCATGAATACTGCAAGGAAAACGTAGTAAAATTTTTGACATTAAGTGCCAACCATTGTTAATGGAAATAAAACAAAAGTCTTACATTACATCGTAATGGATAATGCATAAACCGCCAAGTCCCCAAATACACCTGTCGTTCAATGGTATCTGCAATTTCATGCTTCATAACATTCTCACTACGTAGTTAGGGTTTGAAGAGGGATGACAAAACCTTCTCAATCCTAATGACAAAAAAAAAATGCCTTGACTTTTTGAATTTTTCCTATGCTTGTGGTATTTATGTCGGATATCCATAAAAGTGGACTTGATATTAAAAGAAGAGGGAATTGGGCGAGTATCGACTGATTTAATTGACCAGCAAGTAAAAGGTCAGGAAAGAATTCAACCTGTTTCCGAGAACTTGATAAGTTTTTCTGTTCTTATATCTATCCCCCATATTTTCTATAGAAGTGCTACTATATCATTCGAAAAATTGTGCGTGCACAATTGTAATGTAATCAATTACGAGACAACTGAAATTCTAACTTGAGAACGTGATTTCACAGGTAAGTCGACAAACTGAATGATAGTTCAAATTTGATAATTTCTTAAAAATACCTCCAGTGCTAGTTACAGCGAGTTTGTTTGTAGGCTTGAAACGATTTTTTTTTTATATTATTCGATCTTGTCTCACCTTAGCTGAAGAAAGTTCATAATAGCCTTTTCAGATACGAGCAAAAGTGTTGAAGTCCAGCATAAGGACACGTAAGGGGAAAATGTCGATCCGGTTTTTACCATTATAATCAGTGATGTACTCGTATTATACTTAAATACCCTGATTTATTACAAAAAGATATTCCATTATTTTCAGAAGGATGCATTTTCAGTAGTGGAAATCAACATGTTTGAAGAAGTTCTGATTCAGCGGTCAACAGTTTTACAAACTATTGTAGTATTCCTTCCTGTGTTTCGTCATCTTTGAAATAGAAATGGCTTTTACGGCGAAGACATTTAGCCCTGCATAATTTGATATATTTCTCTTTATACTAAAATTAGACTTAGCGCCAAACCCTTTTTCTTTTTTGCACGATTCCCCTTTTCGTTTAATGTGAGCAGACCGACAGGGCTAGAGCTCTAGTGCCCTTCAGATAACAACAAAAACAAATTATAATAATGATAATAAAATAAAACGTCGCTTGGCAGCGGCTTAAACATAGTACCTATACACAACAGTTCGTTATATCACTTATCATTATAGGATCCTAGCATCTCAGACAAGCCTGAATTGATGGCTTGCTGTGTATGATAAAACAAATTCTCACTCCACATGTGCATAGGAACGGTCTATGTAATTAAACTGATAACAAGAATAAGAGTCGTCCAACGTACCGCACAACTCGGAGTTGATAAAAAAAAGTCGATCAGCAATAAATATCAGCGATAGTAATGTTTTGCGTATTTCGCCGGGCCACTACTTTTTGTGACAAAATTCAATACTCCCTGCAATAAATGTATATGTAATAAAAAAGGATTCAATTCGAACACACATTTTTTATGAAAACGGTTAGGTAAAAAATATATATTCCGACTATTTTTCCCGAATATAAATGCGCAAATATTGAATTTTAAACCTAGTTTTAAGAAACCTTTGCAAGGAGTAGAAGTAAGAAAAAAATAAATTTATATAATTTACCACAAAAATTTGGATTATGAAAACAACCATGCAAATGAAGCTCCAAGTAAATGCCGCTCAACGTACTCAAAACCCACCAGCGACAACATTGACCCGTTTCTTCTCGATTTGCCAAAGTGATCCGTTACTTTACTCAGACATGCCTCGGTATTACACTTGGAATGTTTCATCGAAGAAATTTCAACGTCGAAAGCAAGACGATGTAGTTCCTGGTCATCCGGATGTGTGTTCTACTGAGGCTCTTGGCCGTATTTATATAGTTCATCCGAAGAATGATGAATGCTTTTACTTGCGACTATTGCTGGTGAATGTATGTGGGCCGACATCATTTGAATCACTTCGAACTGTCAATGGTGTAGTGTTGCCAACATTTCGTGCTGCATGTCAGGAGCTCAATTTGCTTGAAAACGATACGCATTGGGACACGACCATCGCTGAAGCAACTGTTTCCACATCTCCAAGTCAGATACGCACATTATTTGCGATCATTATTCCCACATGATTTCTATCGAATCCACGTGAATTGTGGAACAAGTACAAGGATGACATTTCAGAAGACAATTTGCATCGAGTTCGTGTCCATTCAGAGAATCGTCATGTTGAGATGAATGAAGAGATGCACAACCAGGCTTTGGTTTTGATAGAAGATCTGTGTTACCTAATGTGCGGCAGTTTGTTAGTCAGATTAAGAATGCTATCGCCAGATCGTGGAATAAACGACGCTTTCGAACGAGAATTGCAGCGTGAACGTGAATACGACACAAAAGCCAATTGGTTCGAACGAATGTACCTTTGTTGAATCCCCAACAAAAAGAAGTGTACGCTACGGTGATGAAGGCAATTGATGATGGAAATGTTGGCATGTTTTTCATTGATACGCCTGGTGGCACTGGCAAGACATTCCTCATATCATTGATTTTGGCTACAGTTCGTGCAAGATCAGAAATTGCTGTAGCAGTTGCTTCTCTGGAATAGCGGCTATGCTGCTGGAAGGCTACCGAATCACTCATTCGGCATTGAAATTGCCATTAAACCTTCAAGCGATTGAAAAACCAACATGTAACATAGCGAAACATTCAGCAATGGCCAAAGTTTTGGTAGCAAGCAAAATCATTATCTGAGACGAATGCACAATGTCGCATAAGCGTGCGTTAGAAGTTTTGAATCCTACTATGAAAGATCTGCGTGATGACACAAGACGTTTTGGGGGTGCATTGATTTTGCTCTCAGGCGATTTCCGGGAAACACTACCAGTAATACCACGATCGACCGCTGCCTTATGTGAAGAAACTTCAGCTGACGACAAAAATGCGAGTTGCATTGCTAAAAGTTTTTCAACTTAAAATGACCGCAGGAACCCGTGGTTTTCGTCTGTGGCGGTGACTGTGGGACACTCTGTATAATATTGGAACAAAATACATGAATTAAAGAAAAAAAAACATATTTAAAATATAAGGTAATTAAAAAATAAAATACAAAACTGATTTAGAATATAACAAAACTACTTTAAATTAGACTGCATATTATGTATATTAAAATACGAAAATCATCAAAAAATATAGTATACAGAATAAAAATACAAACTTAAAACTAAAAAAACAAAAATAACCAAAACAGTAAGAAATTTCACTTGGATTGGAGAAGAGGATTACTTTAAAAATGGCGCTTTTTCCGGTTTTCAGTAGCAAATGTGATGAAATGGTTCGGCGATTAAACGACGCAATCAATGACTATCATGTCGCTATAGGTAGCAAAATGAAAGCTACAAGAACGAATGTCGATGTAAGTGTAAACACATTCTACTTCGTCAAAATTTAGATGACCTAAGCTTGGAGATCAATACAAACGCACAGCAAATTATATACTTGGAAGTTTTAATCGAAGACATTAGAAGCCGGTACAACAGTGATTTGGTAGGTCGAAGTGATACATAAATTAACAACAAATATGAAGATGTTCTGGAATGAAATTGCTAAAATCGAGAAGAGAATGAAAAAGCAGGCAATCGAACCACAATCAACAACTTATTTGGAGCTGGAAAAAATAAAAACACCAGTATTTTTTGATGGTATGAAAAAACGGGCAATGTTTCATAACTCATTTCAAGAAACGGTTCATCAAAATATGAAAATCTTGATGCCTAAAAAAATTATGAGATTACGTATGTACAATACCTTAAAGGCGAAGCAGCGCGTATAATACAGCATTGGCAAATACTAATCACGACGCCGCTGGAGTCTTCTGAAGCAGCGAATAAGCGGATTCTATTCACAACGCATTGGGATAGAAAGTGTAAGACAGCTTTTAGACACAACAAAGGAAGAATTAACCCCTTTGTGACTCGAATCATCGTGCAAAAAGTAGACAAAGACGGACTGAGACTATATGAGCAAACAATTAAAAAACAAAAGAGGTACCAAACCTGGAAGATATCCTACAATGGTTGGATCAGCAATACCAAGCGTTAAATGCGATAGTAGAGATTTGTCTTCTTTCAGAAGACATCGGAAACCAGTATAAAAAGCTCATCACAGGTCGGCAGGGACGTCGAAAAAAGCAAGTGAGTATAGAAAATTGGCATATAACAAAACAAGTGAGTGCTGGAAATTCGTAAAGATACTCGTACGACAACAACGTAGGTTGCAAAGGAGTAGAAGTTGCGCGACAGTTGCAAAAACTGCCAAAAAATCACAATGCTGAATGCTTCACATTGCTGAAAAATCTAAGGAAGCTAGCCAGACAACAAGTGGATCGCCAACAACGGTAATTCTGGCAACAGCGCAAGTTAAGATGAAAGCGGTCAATAGAAAATTCTTGCTATTAAGTGCGCTACTTGATCAATTGATCACGACAATTTTGGAAGAAGCAACTCAGAGGTTAAATCTTCCAAGAATAAAACCAAGACGAAGATACATGGACTTGGTGAAACATTAGTAGCAAGCTCAAAACACAAGATACGTTTGGAGCTCAAGCCGAGGTTCCTAAGTAACTTTGCCGAAAACGTCAACGTAGTTATCTTAACCTTACTGACTGGAGCTCAGCCAGTTCGATCCTTCGATAAGAAATGGATGGGTGGAATAATTATTATTTAACAGACCTCATGTTTAGCTAATCCGATAGAATCGACATAGTGATGGGGGGAGAAATGGTGGCATTGGGCAATCCACCAATGTGGATAGTAAAACAGCAAAAAACTGAAAAAGTCAAATCAGCTAGTACTAACTTCGAACGATTTTGGGAACTAAAATAAAATGAGGATGAAGCATCCAATCAGACGATAACTCACGGTGCTAGCAGTTATTTTATTGTGGAAGTTCCGCTCAAAGCAGACATCGATATTGATAATTCAAGGAACCAGGCAATGACACGGCTGATGTCAATGGAGCGAAAATTAAAAAAAAAATGAACCGCTTCGTCAAAGCTATCAGCAGTTCATAAAAGATATCACTTGGTAAATATTATCTCCCGCATCAAGCGGTAGTAAGGGAACAGATTGCTACAACAAAGCTGCGAGTCTAAACTAAAACATGAACACAGGGCCACAACTGAAAAGAGACATTTTCGAAATAATGTTGAAATGGAAACTGTGGAACTTTGTTATAACAGCGGATGTTGAAAAAATGTACCGGCAGATCAAGATTGCGAGAAAGCATCAACCGTGTCATCGTATCTTTTGGCGTAATAATCCTGACGCGCAAATTGATGAATACGAACTAACAATGGTATCATATGGGACAGCATCAGTCCCATTCTTAGCCGTTCACACTTTATTCAAAACGGCAAGAGAAAGATAATTGGCTTCAATGACTTAATGACAAGAGCCGACTCAATAAACCAATGCTAAACGATACAAAAAAATACATACGAGTATACCTCAGCATGAAATTTTGCGTTCATCTTTGAGAATGGCTCTCCAATAATAACACTATTACAATGGGAATAGAGGCGTCAAAAGAAAATGAGCTAATTAAGATTGAAGACGATGAAGCCATTAATACTCTAGGACTTCACTCTAGTACGTGTTCCAAATGAAAATCAATATGGCATCAGCAGCCAAAATCACAAAAAGAAGCGTCCTATCGCTAACTGCTCAAATATTTGATCCTTTAGGTTGGCTTTTAGCTGTAACGTAGCAAAACTGTACATTCAAAGGCTTTATTTATTACAATCCAAATGGGACGAGTTTTTATCAGAAGACATCGAAGAAGGGTGGAAACAGTTTGTGGCAAATATATATGTTTGGGTGCAAACAACCAATGCATACTGTGTAGAAACTCACGGACTTGCGGATGCCTCAAAGAAAGTTTACGCAGCTGTAATTTTCATAAAAATTGGCGCTGTAGTAAATATTCTGTCTGCAAAAACTAAAGTAAACCCACTAAAGAACCGACAAACATTTTCGAAGATGGATTGACGGAATTGCTGGTCAAGGTGGTGAATCTCGTTACGTCAGCTTACACACTTTATGCTTGAAGTGATTCAACAATTACCTTGTATTTGATCCAAAATAACAAAAGCTGAGATGAATTCATTCTTAAACGAGAGTGGATGAAATACGAGCGTTAATACCTCAAGTGGAATGGAAACATTTCAAGAGTAAGGATAATCCTGTAGATTGTGCTTCTACAGGTATTACACCTGCTATACCATCAAACGATAACGTATGGTGGAATGGCCCGGAATGGTTGGCAAAGCCCAACAATTGTTGGCCATGTTTTAAAGAGGAACCAGAAGAGAATAAAACTACGCTGTTGCTATCGAAAACCGAAAATGAATTCACAAAAAGCATGATAAACCGGTATTTATGATGGTTGAAACTTCAACGAGTTATAGTGTGCATGCGTCGTTTTACAAGAAATAAACATCCATCTTACTGCAAGCTGCGTCTACGACGATCATGTGAATACTACAAACAATTTGCTTAACAACAAGTCACTCAGTAAGACCAGCAAAATTACGGGTCTAAGCCCATTCTTGGGGTTAGCCCTGTTTATGGCTTCATGCGGGTTGGAGGCAGATTGACGAACGCAAGCTTACCATATAACGCTAGACATCCGGTCATCTTAGCGAAATAAAATACTACCACACAACTGATAAAAGTAGCGCATAGTGGCAATAGATTAATGGAAGCCACAATTAGAAGAGATTATTGGATAATTGGTTTAGCTAACTCAATAAAGCTGTATTCGAAAATTTGCAAGATGTATCCGCAATGGCCAACATTCAGCAAACAGATAATGGGCAATCTTCCACAAAGCATAGTCTCAGTCGCATGGCTCACATCCCACTCACACGGGAGAAGATTATGCCGATTCAAATCCGATATTCCAAAGAAGTTGGGCAGTCATTTTTTAAAGGCTACGTCATTATATTTGTGCATCTTGAAGCAGTCAGCGACTTATCTTCAGAAGCATTCCTAGCAACATTGAGAAGATTCTTCAGCCGTGGCGGGAAAAGTGCTCACGTACATAAGTATATTCCGATAATGGTGGGCGTTAACAGATCGCTGGATAACGAATTTAAAACAGCTATTTAACAAAATTCGAATCTTGAACAAGTTTTAGCCAATGAAAAGATATTGTGACTCTTTATTCTCCCGGCAAATGCTCATTTTGTAGGAATATGGGAGGCAGGAGTAAAATCAATAAAACACCATCTGAAACGTATTGTTGATCATGTTAACGTTTGAAGAAATTTCAACTGCTCTAGCGCTAATAGAGGCCGTATTGAATTCCCGGTGCAATAAGCGATACAGGCAGTGAAGTCGCACTTACACTGGGACATTTTCTTATCGGGAGACCAATAACATCGGTCCCAGATGACAAAATTGAGAGCAAGGTTTCAATACTAAATCGTTGGCAGCTAGTCCAAAAACTTCAAAGGGATACTTTTACCGCTGCTATTTTGAAAAGCGTTGAACAGTCAGTGCCAAAGAAAACGGTCACAAGATATGCATCCAATGTTCTTCTGTATTTCATTCTCCAGCTGATAAAGCTAAGAAACACTTGCAGATCCAGATGTACATATACGAGAAATGACTTCTATCACGAAGAATACAACGAAATGATGTTTTTAGTAAAATATCCAATTGAAAATTTTAGAAACCAATCGTGGAACAAATGACACAAGGTTTAGATAATGCTACCCTTATCTAAACCTTGTTAACCATTTCATAATATCATTAAAGTATGATATTACATCACGTAAAGTTGGCAAATCAATATTACTTTCTTGCTCGGGAAAAGCTAACACGCTAGCAATCAACTTCTGTAAAAATCATTCGATTGGTAGTAATATTACCCCAGTCGCGCATATTAAATCTTCAGTCGAAAAGTCAATATACTTTGTAAATTCACAAAATGATAATTGTATCTTACTTACTTACTTCACAGTCTTCCGACCCGTGAAGAGTTCCGGCCTAAGACACTACAGTCTTCCATCCTCTGCGATCCCGCTGCTTCTAGTTATACAGACCAAGCGCACTGGCATCCCCAATGGTTTGGTCTTTAAAACGGATGTTCGGCCTTAATTGTCGTCTCGAACCTGGCGGCTAGGAATCGAATAACCTCTTATCTGGAGCATTATTGTCCATTCGCTCGATGTGGCCGAGCTAATGTAATAGTCGGCTTTTTGGACCAATCGGTTAGTATGAACCGTTACCCTACATACATACATAGACCGATGAAGTAGCAGGTGCATTTCTAATTAGGCGTGACAATTTTCACTCGCAAAAACAATAACGATTTTCTTATAGGATAGGTGTCTATAAGCTTTTATTGGAAATGAATGTTATCCTAATAGACAGTTGAATGTATCAGGCCTGATGCAAAATGTATTAATATACTGCTACATATTAGCCAACACTGAAAACAAAATAACGGATAAATTAAGAGTCAGATAAGTAACTCAATATAAGGCACTCAGAAATACCCTTTCCGTTAATCATTCCCACTTTTAAAATAATTAAAACAAACATTATCTTAACCTATTTTAAAAGAAAAATTTCGGTGTTTGATGAGCATCATCTCCATAAGCTTTGACAGCACAAATAACACTTAAATGCTGATTATTCATTTAAGGGAGCCTTTAAATATGTCGACGTAGATCAACGCCCACTTAAGGGTCTCCTCATAAAATATACCAAGTTTTTCTTTGCCTACACGATTTTAAAGGATCAAGTGCTAACTTTTGAAGGGGAAAATACCAATCATCAAAATAACTCCAGTTTATCCTTTCACAAAATTTAAGTACCTTAAGATCCCTAAATACGTAATTACTGATGTCCTTATCATTTTAATAAGTCACCATTATTTGTTCATTTACCCAGCTCAACTGTTCAAATTTCCAACGGGCTTTAATTTAAAGTTAACTCATAAAAGGTCTCATGATACATCCCCATCAGACATACATAATTACACCCTACAAGTATATCTACGCTTTTAAATAATTACCCCATGTACTTGTAAGTTAGATACAACGCCCACTGTAGTAATCTCTATCGTAAAATTTCCATATCATCAGGATAAACTTGTTTAAATGATCGTAAAATGGCAAATGACAACCAGGAACAGCGGACATGATGTCACAAGCTGCCATCTTACATCATAGACATATCAAAGACGACACAAAAACAAAGTAAAAACAGAAGGACAAGGTTATCCATATAATAAAAGAAGGCAAAATAAAGTGGAAGTAAAAGTTAAAAGTACAAAAAAATACGAGTACAAGGACAAAATAAAATAAGAACTGCGTATTTTTTTTTTTTTTGTCAAACAAACTTCAGTCCTCTTACAACAACTTACGATACTCGTACATTCCACACACGTGGAAAGTACCAACTCGTAATTATCGCTTCCTCTTAAATTACTTGCATCACAGGTGTGCGAGTATTGTCTAGGAAAGTGGAACATCGAAAGTCCTTGTACATGATAATGAAGTCTCCAGCCGCATCTAATTTCACTGGAGGAGACAATGCTACATACAGGGAGGCCGTCCTCTGAGAGGTGATAGCCGGTCAACATACTTCAGGATGATAATTAAGGCGTCAGAGCTTTAATTCATGTTTTCTTTTCCTGTATCTCTATTTCTAAGTACGACAGCCCTGTTCATGATGATGAAGACGGTTCTGATATCGATATGGCTTTTTTGTTTTTTGTTTTTCTTCATTTTTGGTGCTACATATGTTACATACATATATGTACAATTGGTATCCATACGTACCATACATTTTTATATGATATTTAATGCAACTTGTGTGGATTTATCTATTGTAGTAGTACTCCCTTTCAGGGATTGAATTACATACTATGAGTATAGTGGCCTTTTGTTCTGAGAGGCGGAATATTATAACTAGACGTACTGGAAGCCAAACTATCAGCTGTTATTGATTCTTGAACTATGTACATCCGTGTTCGTTTCTGCTAACTTGTTTGATATGCGGTAGTGCATTTCGTGCAAGGAACTAATTTCGGGATGAATTATCCGACAAAAATTTAAGCATTTAAGGAATGCAAAAGTGCAAAAGTTTGGAAACCTAGAAAAGCAAAATCATAGAAATATAGTAGCCTATAAGTTCAGCAGCAGTACAGAAGCACAGGATCACACGAGCACAGGACCACAGCACCAGAGAAGCGCAAGAGCACATGAGCACAGAAACGCAAGTACACAGGAATATTGGGAGACAGGGGCGTAGAAGGATTGAAGGGCAGGTTTGAAAGGATTGCGTTGCCAACCTGAAATTGTAGTGTATTATAAGGGGATGACTCACCAACGTGTAAGGAACAGAGAAAAGTGTGAGAAGACACAAGAACGATTCCTAGAAAATAAAAGAAAGCTTCAAAAGCATAAAAAGTAAATTTCCTTTACATTAAAAGAAAATCTGCAACATAACACGTGTGAAAGCGTTTAGAAAATCATAACGGAAAAGCATTAAAGTTCGACGGCATCGGTACCAATATTCTCATATACGTCTGACTAAGACGTCTATTCCCCAAAAATGAGTGCGTCAATCATTCGTCCTTACAAAAACTTCTATACAAGATGCCTGCATAGCAGAAGGACGATTCCTACAAGAATAAAAAAGACAGAGGATTGTACTCATCCCAGAAAGTGACAATCCACCAAATCAACCATAGTCGTATACTAGATGGAGTGAAAAGTGACATCCTTGACCGCCAGAATGCGCTGCTACTGCAAAAAAGGTTATGCTGCCTTGAAGTCCGTTCATATTTAAGCAGGCATGCCAAATTTCAGTGCGAGACTGTCTTTAGCTTTGTTTTGACAGCTGATTGTTGTTGACGTGTTTGGCATCATGTTGAGTATGGACAAAAACGATTTTCGTTCTCTCATAAAACATTATTTTTTGAGAGGCAAAACGGCGAAGGAAACAAAAGAAAAGTTGGATAAATATTATGGGGCTAATGCCCCGTCAAATTACACCGTCAAATATTGGTTTCGAGAGATTCGTGGTGGCCGCAACTCCGCTACCCATCAAGTCCGCAGCGGCAGGACCTCCGATGCGGTTACAGAGGACAATGTCAAAAAATTATATGAAATGGTGTTGGCTGACCGGAAAGTGAAGGTGCGCGAGCCGGCAGATACCACAAAGATTAGTACTGAGCGCACACGCCATATTTTAGGCAATATTCTGCATACGAAAAAGTTATCTTGCCGCTGGGTGCCGCGAATGCTCACTCCTGACCAAAAACACGAACGCGAGAGCACTTTGAAAGAGTGTTTGGACTTGCTGACGCGGAATCGGGCGAACTTTTGGCGTCGATTGGTAACTGGATTTAGATCCCTCGAACTATTATCTCTTCCCAAATCTCAAAAGATGGCTCATCAATTAAAAATTCAGCTGACGCGAGGGACTCATCGACGCCACGGAGGAGTATTTTGCAGACCTTCCGGAAAATTACTTTTCGGACGGGATCAAGAAGTTGGAAAATCGCTGGAATAAGTGTATCAAACTAAAAAGGGACTATATTGAATAATATAAAAAAACATTTAAAAAAAATAATTTTTTAATTCACTCCATCTAGTAGTTATTATTTTAAGCCCATACTCCATAAACCAATACTATGCATTGCAACTTTATATTCGGTATAATACTCAAATGTGAACTGGAAATGTACATATAATTATTTAATTTTTTGTTTTGCTTTTTGTTTTGGAGATAGGTTTTGATTTTGAAGGTACATGATCATCAAATATTCGAAAAAGGAAATATACTGTACTTGAGAGTCTTCAGAAGGAGTATTTCATTTTTCATTTCATTTATTAAATTTATTTAAAGGTTTGTACATTAAGATACACAATCTTTTTTAGGTACTTAGCTTTTTAAACTAGCAGCATAATTTGACGACTTAATAACCAATTTACGAAAAGTACTTAATCTAGAAAAAGGTATGGGATGGCATGGCAAAGGGTAAATAAGTAAGGATATCGAGGGGAAAATGGCTTTCAGGATGCAAGGAATTAAGAATGGGATTATATTTGGAATATGGTGTTGGAGAAATAAAGGAAGATTGCACTTTTAAATTTTGGCGGATTTCTAATAGATTTAATTTGCATTGGTAATGCGTTCCATAAGCTTACGGTATGAATGAAAAAAAGACATGAAGAGTTAAGGTAATTGCTACGAGGGAAGATAAGATAACAACTCTATGGGACCGTATAAAAGATGTAACGTTAGTCTTTTAACTCAGCATAGAACCTGATTCTATTAATCCTCCCTCTGTTTTCGAGTTACCTCATTCCATTTTCTTTGTAGGCTCCCTCTCTCCCTGTGCTCTTGTTCTTTGGTGAATTTGTGTCTTTTGTCCTAGAGAGTGTTGAGTATTTCGAATGGTGGTGAAAAAGGTGGAAAGCCTTACTAAGATTACAGATCGTGTGGGTGTAAGTTAGATATGAATGTTTACATGTAGGTTATTTACTGTGATGAAGAATAAAATTTGGGCAGGAATCTATTTTTGCGAGAGAAAGAATCTAGAGTAGGAATAGATTATTGGAAGTGAATGAGTTTGGAGGCGCAATGGGAAGCAAAGAAATGGGATTTTTAAGAGAACGAGAAGAATTAGACAGGTCAATAGCCCTTATGGGTTTTGATCAGATGATCGGATCATCAGACAGGATTGGTTTTTGGAGTGTCTTGGATGGGAGTTTCTTTTCTCAAGTTGAATTCGGCACAGTGAGTGTATGGAGATAACAAGTGGCAACGTTGCGTGTAATTTGAGTTCCTTTCGTCTTTTTTTGGTTTGGAACGAAAAGTATTTCAAATATATAAAAACAAAAAAGGAGAGATTTTATACAGTTGACGCGTAAACTTTCCCACTTTGTATATAAGCGACATATTCCTTTTATTAAATACCCATCGAGTTTCCAAGTCTCTTTTTTTTTTAAAGAAGAAAGCAAGTTTGTCAACACTCGGGGAAAATTCTCCCCGGGTAAAACAAGAAAACAAATTGGAAAATTTGACCCCCCCCCCCCCCCTCATTACACCTATGCATAAAGGGGATTTAGCTGCGTAATAAGGACAACCCACAAATAAGCTGGTGGGCGAAAAGTTCTTCTTCTTTTGTGCAGTACTAATAATTGGAAGAGCGAAATACGATCCCCATACAAAGCTATATCGCCGGCAAGAGATGCTCCGCGGGATATCCCACAACAAAAACAGCAACATTTACACCTACATATATACATTTTACATATACAATATAAAAAGACAAAAAAAAAACAAAAAGTGACTTTCTAAAAGGTAATTCCCAGATCAGGAAATTATTGTATGTAAAAAAAATAAAGGAATGGAAGTGTATGTGTAGCTTAGTGAATAAGAATATCGTTACATACATATGTACATATATGCCTAGGTTAATATTCACTAAGATTAAAATTTGCATTTTTTTTTTTGAATTTATTATTTAGAGGTAAGGAAAAGATTGAGTTTTATTTTTGAGCTTTTGTGTGAGTAAAGAAAGGTTTTTTTTATTAAATTGGATAAAGGATTCATCGAACTGCCGGGACGATGAAGGATCTGTACTTCCCGGTAAGTCCTATATATCTAGGCGCAAAATAATAGTCTGGTGATTTCCACTTCAAAGTCATTTTAGTACGTAACAAAGTCAATGCTAATGTTTTGATAATTATAGTCGAGATAAAACCCACTTTATCGTTATAACCTCGCGCTAAACTTAATAGCACATAAAGTATATTTTGTCTTTTAGCATGGACTTTGAAATGTAATTTTAGTGAAATGTCTCAAGAAAATTTGTTTGCAGATTTCGATAGTTTCAGCATTTTAGAAAGCCTAAAATGTATAAAAACCGGTCAAATCTTTTCGATGAGCCTGATAATGACGAGTTTTTTCTCAGTACAGATTCGACAATCTAACTGTCAAGTTTTTAGTCGAAAATCTGAATATTCAAGAGCCGGTAACAAATCGTGTTCTTCCTATTCCTGCATCCTTAGAAGTGCTTGTAACGCTTCATGTTTTTGGTAGAAATATCCATCAAAGTGATATTGATAAGAAAAAGGCAATTAAAATTGAAAAGGTATTATTAATTATGGACAACTTTCGGAGCCTTGCATGGAATGTCATAGACAACAGTAGGACAAATAATTAAGAGCATCTTAAAAAAAATCGCTTCTCTACTCCCCCATTTCACTAAGTTTCCTTTGGCAGTGGCAGATTATAATAAGGCAAAGCAACAATTTTTCAGGATCGCAAGGTTGCCTAAGGTTATAGGAGTCATCGACTCCACTCAATGCAGAATCAAGGGACCAGCCAAAAGTGTAGGGAATGTAATGGCCGGACACTATATCAATAGAAAAGGTAACTGAGTAACCAGCTTTTAAAAACGAATATAACACAAACTAATTTGATATTTATAGGTTATTATTCGCTAATGTGCAAATTGCATCCGATGCTAATTGCAAAATAGTGGACATAGTTGCAAGGTGCTCGCTTCATGATTCCAATATTTGGAGCAACTGTCACTTAAAAAGTATGTTGGACGCTACCGTAATTGTTCAACAGGGCATCTGGCTTGGCGACGCTGGATATCCATGCTCAAAAATGTTATTGCCACCGGTCAGAAACCCATCCAGCCAAAGGGAACAAAGATACAATAATAGCCACACATCTACAAGAAGTCGAATCGAATGCCTTAACGGTCAGTTAAAGACAAAATTTAGATCGCTGCTGGAAAGACTACGTGTGGATTTGGATACAGCAAAAAATGTTATAGTTGCCGTGACAGTGCTTTACAACACAGCTAAGGAAAGGAATATTGCGTTCTTTGAAGAAAGTACACCACCGATTCCATCGACACAAGTAGAGCCCAGCAATAATTCTGAAGAACCTGCGGAAACAACTGGAAGGGCATTTATCATTCAACACTTATAATTTGAACAAAATAAAACTCAAACATACAAAATAACAGGAAGTCATAAAAATAACAAAAAACAAAAACTCTATCACTCGTTGTCAAACTTTAAATTGCTCTTTAAATCATTTCGATCTTTAGTTTGTGAATTTTACGGGCATTTGCGGTCTTTTCTTTGGCTTGCAAAAGCCGTTCTTTCGCAAGCGCAACTTGTAACTTATTCAGTTCTTCTGCATGCAAAATTTCTTTCTTTATTTGTGTGAGTCGTGCACTCATCACTTCACTTTTTGTCGTTGGCTTCCTTGGCAGTTTTCGGAGGGCACTCCTTGATGAAGATGAAGCAACGGAGGTAGTTATGGTTGGTTCAAGAGCTTCGGTAGTTGTGTCCAATTCAGCAAAGAAAGGGACTGCAGATGTGGCAGGAATCCAATTGGCGGTGGGGCTGCTCGGGTTGATATCAGTAGAAGCATTGCTCGACAATAAACTGTTGCTATCAAAATATATTCAAGTAACTGATCAGATATCATACCCTGAACCAAAAGATCAGGGGAATCTGTTTCTGGAACATTGACATTGTTCACCGTTGCTCTAACTGCATATTTGGCAACAGTATTGGCCTTCTTTCCCGAAGCCTTCATCCTACGATTGATTCCCAAGCCGCCTTCTTCCGCGAAATCATTTTGTCCTTGTCCTCACTATTACGATATTATCACATAGTAATGCACACTTGTACATACCTCTTTGTTCTCATATCATATGAGGCGTTTGGTTTCTCTAGCATCATTTGTCTTTCATGCAAAACAGATTGCTCACACACCACCCTCATACACGATGACTATAATTAAGTGCAATAGATATTAAGTGTCTAGAATTAGCCTCTTAGTAAGTAAAGTAAAATTCAAAAATAAGTTTGCATTGGTGATTTTTTTTTTCTTTTAATAAACATGAATTGTATGATGATATGAATTTTTTTTATAATAGTAAAGTATGGTACTTAGGGTTAAGTTAGCTTCGGGATTAGTTATAGGTCGTTCAATGAAGTTTCGGTAATAAGGATTAGGTTAGCGTAGGTTTAGTTAGTTTTAAGCGCGTAGGTCCCGGTCTGGCAGTGGTAATGGCAATCAAATGTGGTCTACCTCTTTCCTTTCCTTTCTTTTTCTTTCATCTATATCACCTCCTTTCTTTTAAGTCCGTCTGTTTAGCTAATATAAAGTAAAGTGGCTTTCTACTTATCAATCCTTGTTTTCTTTTCCTTTTTTGTTAATTTCAGCACGAAATAAAAAGGTAAATTAAGTTGAATTGAGATGCACGGGGTAGTGGCATGAACCAACCTTACTCGACGAGCCGAGCAAGCGCACCACTACCATCTACTCGTGCACCATGGATGCCTGTTATACAAGTAGGATGGATACTGACTGTAAATATGTAACTTTGTGTAGAAAAATAGATGTATTCTCTAAGATTTCAGCCTAATAAAGCTCTCACATAACCAACTATATAGTCATATCTGCGGATGACGTGAATATAACGCACCGCATCGTTGAGGGCCACTTGCAATTTACTAAGAGATAAAGAATCAAGACTACAATAAACAACCTCAGGGTACGTTAGTAAAAGCAAAATTAGCACTTTTACCAGCTCTTGAGGTAGATATTTGCAGTGGAGTAAAACAAGCAATGAGTGACAATTCGCGAAGTCATTCGTATATACGGTTAATGACCTTATTGGTATGGTTATATCCAGATAAATAACAAACTATTGTATTACGTAGCCAAGGTTAGTGCCAGAATATACAGCTTGATTTTTTTTATTGTTAACGTAGATGTAAGGCAATAGGTTTCAATTGAGACTGTCGAATTCAGCAGTAATCCACTAGATTCGGATCAAGTTTGAATGAGTTCGAGGTCTTCATTCATTAGAAGACTTAATTCATTCATAAGAAAACCTAATTCACCTAGTCTGCAGTGGGGCTTAGGTAGATGGAATTGGAAAATATACGAGTATATAGTATAATAAACATTTTCCGACGATATTTGTTTCTAATAGTTTCATGTTAATATTTCTAAAATCTCTAAAGGTTGCAGTAGGTTATAACGTCAAGATGGGCAAAGATCAGCTCATGGCGAAAAAAGCAAGGCGCAGATAGTTGGTCATAGAAGAGAATATGTTGGTAAGTATAAATAAAAAAATACTTATAGCAAGCTGCCTGCAAAATGGGTAGGCGAATTTGTAAAAATACTGACATTTATTCCATAAAAGATTTGGACGCTTCTCTGCAGAGAAGATTACAGTTCAAGTCTTCACAGAAAAATATATTAGCATATGAATTCAAAACTTCTTTTAAAATTGTATATAAAAGGGTAAAATTAATGTTATTATATGGAGGATAAATACAATACATCCGATAAGATATTTGTCTAGACCGTTTCCCACTTATATGAGGCAATATTCAATAGGACTATTATCCAGTGATTCAGCTACGATCGTACCGTGTAAATCGTTTTTCAAGTATATAGCTACCTCATCTCCAATCTTATTTTCTTCATCTGTTGCTCTAAGACGTTCGCTTCTAATTGTTATTCGCTTATCGGTACGTACAATTTCATAGTCAGGAAGCTTATATGCTTTAATTCCAACACTTTTCTTGAACCATGTTTCAGAAATACGAACTACGTCCATAAATGTATCAATAAACACACTACGAAATTTATCTATCTTGGGGTAGAGCATTTGCGCAAAGATGACATTAAAATCTATATTCGGTCCGCACGAACGAATTAACATTACACTAAAGTTGTCAGTCGCTCCATTGGATTGTGGAGTATGATTATTTATTTATATACTACTTTATAAATGCTCGAGAGCAAAGTTAGTAAAAATTAAGGTATATATACATATTTTACGAGAATATAAGAAAAATCTTATACTTAATCTTATACACAAACTTTCTACTTAAATTCACAAAGAACATAAGATCACTGTTTTCAAATTATGAGATAAAGGCAAACGATTTGTTACGATTAAACAGAATAAAAACAAAAAACAATAAATAAATAAATGTTGGAGTTGACTTTCTGGGCGAGGTGGTAGTGGTAGCGATGGCAGTGACATCTTGTGATGGATTACAAAAGCTTTTATTTTCGCACCATCCCAATTCATTGCAAAAGTTCAATATTTTCTGTGTGGTGGTTTCTTCAGTCGTATGAGTTGTAAGCTTTTCCGCTTCTCGTGTAAGCGGCTGACAGTTGCCCACTACGTTGGGTATGATAGGCTTTCCGCAAGATCATATGGTTGTGTGTGGTCAAACTTTTGTGCATATATTTATATTCTGCTGTTTTATTTAAGCCCAACATCTCGTAAACAAAGTGGTTTCTTTGTTTGTTTATATTGTTGTTTCGCCAGGTGTAACATTTGGTTTCTTTCAGCCACTATTTGGAGCTTCACTATAATTGTAGAAGTGATTTCCCGTGGCTCTTTCGGGCAATATGTTTGCATGTGCTTGAACTCATGACAGCATTTGCACACAGAGTTTCGATTTTGATAACCATGTTGAGAATCGCTTTTATTTCATAAGTTTTTTGAAGATTGAAGGCTGTGCTTCCGATTTTTGCTTCTCTCGCTTTTCTATATTTACGACATCTACAAATCTAAAATGCTTATTTTCCAGGTCACAGACGATGTCTCTGGCCCTTCTGATTTGTTCTCATAAGTGTACCATTGAATTTTCTCGGTACTTAACTTTCGAGACAGTGAGCGATAGCTCTCAGCATCTTTCCAGAGGTTGTTGTGACGTTGCGGTGTAATCAGATAGCAACAACGTCTTCAAGTAGTTTTGAGGTTGGTTGTAATCCGCAATTCTGATTGGAATTTCGGTTTTTTTCGGAATGTATACTTATTATGTATTTTTTTCCGGCTAATTTCTTTTCTCTTCTTGTTGAGTGATGATTTTGGGTGAGGAACCGGCTTTCCCTTTCATGCCTGTCATATCTACAATATGCTGTACTGCAGACACTTTCCGAGTTTGGGTAATACTCTTACTAGTTTCGTCTTTGGCTTTTAGTCTTCCCAGCTCTTTCTTAAGTTCTTCGCAGAGCGTTTCCATTTTACATAGCCTGAACCGAATCTCCATATTTTACTAATTTGAGGAAATCATAATGATAAGGGTACAAAATCCCACCTCCCCGCTTAGCCCAATCTTATCTAAGTGTCACTTACTTTGACAGTTATACCTATCAAATGCCCAGCCTGGGACTTCTTAAGTAAACACCTCAAATTTTCATATACCAAAGCAACTTTTTAGAATGAATAGAAAAGAACTAGATTTATGTTGAATCGCTTCTTAGAAAGATCAAGGCCTACCTTTTGTCTCATACCAAAATATACTGTAAAATCAAATAATCCAGAGAAAAAGCGAAGATTTTGCATATGACATATACCATATTACAATATTTTAGATGAAACACCATTCACAGAGTTCATCACATGATTCCCCATAGTAAAAAAGAATTTTCTAAAAAAACAAGTGTTTGAAATTATGTTCTTCAAATAAGCATCACATTAACCTAGTGATGGCTCAAGCAGTCACTTTGGATGGTGTTTCATGCATCTCGTGTGGATTCTCCGTTCCCCAAATGCGGCAATTTTGCTTGTTAACGGCGTCGTCGGTTAGCAAAATTTGGTTTCAAAAAACAATGAATCAATTCCACTTTATACGGAAACAAATGCAAATCATCCTTCAAAATGCGCCGCAAGGATGTTCAATTGACGCCAAGATGCTGTATACATAGATAGATATACGAGTATAACTCTATAAAACGATATGCATGTTGTGGGTTACATATCACTTCATCACTATTAGCGTTAAACAGTTTTTTTCAAAATTGCATTAGTATTTGCATCTGCTTCTATATTTTCTTCAGTATGTTGGATGCTATAAAAACAGCGGCTTGTACGTTGCCACGCTTCTCCATCATCTCTTGAGTACACTCAGTGAAATTTAATTAAAGGCAACTTATTTTCCTTTGAAATATTAAAAACAAAGTTGATTTAAGTTACAAACTTATTGAATACAAACAAATGAAGTATTTGAGCGAAGAAAAAAATTGACTAAAACAAATAAATATACCTTTACTTTACATACTAGCTAAACAACAAAATACTCAATTTATACTGCGAAATTCGATTAAAGGCAGTTAAGGTAACGTAAAAACAGAAGAAATTTCAGTATAACAAATAACTTAAAGTCTTAGTCTAAATTTATTGTGAGTCCAACCGCCAAACTTGGTTATACGTTCGAAAATCCGACTTGGCATCGAATTAACCACGTTTTTGAACTCCTGGACTGGAATTAGAGCCCGTTCCGTTGTAACGGCCTTGCGCAAATCCTCCACCGAAGCATATTCGCACCTACTAGCATAAACACGACGAGAAAGATTTCCCACAAGTTTTCGATCGGGTTTACGTTCGGTGAACGTACTGGCCACTCTAGAAGTTGAATTTCTTTGTCAGAAAACCACTCACGACTGGCCCGCGATACATGAATGGCAGCACTATCTTCCTTGAAAATTGTATTGGGTATATAAATTAATTCGTGCGATTTTGTTTTCAAAATTTGAACGTATATTTAAGAAAAACATGTACAATAGTATTATTCAAAGTATTGCCCATCTGAAGCTATGACTTTTTCCAATCTTTCTGGCAATTTGTGGATCCCATCCCAAAAGAACTGCGCCGGCTTGGCAGCCAAGAATGAATCAAGCCAATTTTTAATATTCTGCTCTGGTGGGAACCGTATTTCAGTGAGGGTGTTCTGCATCGACCGGAGCAAATGGTAGTCAGAAGGGGCAAGGTCTGGGCTATAAGGCGGGTGGGATAAGACTTCCCATCCACTGTTTTCCAAATAGTTCTTAACCGGAATAGCGACGTGGGGCCGAGCGTTGTCATGATGGAAAATTATTGCGTCGTGTCTGGTAGCGTATTCCGGGCGTTTTCCGGCCACTGCTCTCTTCAAACGTATTAATTGTGTTCGGTAGCGTTGTCCATTGATGGTTTCACCCGGTTTTAGCAGCTCATAATACAGCACACCCATCTGATCCCACCAAATACAGAGCATTAACTTCGCGCCATGGATATTCGGCTTTGCCGTTGATTTGGCTGGTTGGCCGGATTTCACATATGATTTTTTGCGCTTGGGGTTGTCGTAGTGGATCCATTTTTCATCACCAGTAACAATCCGATGCAAAAATGACTTCCTTTTGTGGCGTTAAAGCAGCATTTCGGACATGCAAAACCGCCTTTCGACGTCTCTCGGCTTGAGTTCATGTGCAACCCAATTTTCTTGCTTTTCAATATATCCAGCTGCTTTTCAACGTTTTGAAATGGCTGCTTGAGTGACACCCAAAGATTCTGCGAGCTCTTCTTGTGTTTGGCAACAATGTTTATAGAGTCATGCTTCCAGTTCTTCATCTTCAAACTTTTTTGGCTGCCCAGAACGTTCATCGTCTTCTAAGCCAAAATCACCACTTTTAAATCGTGCAAACCATTTTTGGCACGTTCGTTCAGCTAGCGCATGTTCACCAGAAACTTTCACCAAAATACGATGACTTTCGGCAGCAGTTTTCTTCATATTAAATAATGAAGAAAAACTCCCCGAAAAAACACTTTTTCAGGCACAAAGTTCGACATATTTGAGTGAAAAAAAATTATTGTTGTTTACGCTTCAAATGAATGACATATACTGAAATGACGTACAATGACAGTAGCTCTCCAACGAATGTTCCAATGGAATAATACAAGTTACGCCATCTCTTAGCAAACCGCACGAATTAAGTTATAGACCCAATATTTAAATCCGGCTGATGGTCCAAAAAGTCTACCAAAACATCTTCCAATAGAGCAATATAATTTTCTGATTTCATTCGGCTGGAAATTTTGCATATTGGAGTACTGCAATGATTGCTAAGAGTAGCCCAGACCATCAAAGATCCACCTCGAAAGTTTCGCTTAGTAGAGAAGCTCTCAGGACTTTTTATGTCATGCCAATAATAATTAAAAACGTCTGGCCCTTCAAGGTTAAACTTTTTTTCGTCCAAAAAGATCACGCTTTTCCACTGTTTAGACCACGTAATGTGTTTTTTGGCAAAGTGCAGTCGGGGAACTTTAGGTGGTTTTGTAAGAACTGGTCCTGACTTAATTTTTTTCCAAACCAGTCGATTACTGCCAGGTAGAAATTTATTCTACCTACACGCTGTTTAGATATCGTCAACTTTAAATCTTAAATAATTTTAGAAGCAGTAGCATTTTTTTTGCAACCCAGCTCAGATAGTGGCCGATTTCTGCCTTGGTGAAATTTTTTGATTGTTTTTATTTCTCCGGTTCGTGTTGTAATTACTTCCTAATTTAATAACATTATCGATTGCGAAAGCCGATCGATTTAATTTAATGGAAATTTGGCAATTGGACACATCGGTATCCTTATATGCATGGGTTTTGGCGATTTCCTCATCCGAGAGCGTTTTTCCCTTTCGCATTCTGACTTGCGGCCAACAATCATCGGAATCCAAATGTAAAAAAAATATGTCCAGTTGTAATCACCAAAAAATACCCTGATTTCGTTACCAACTCACAGCTTTCCAGCATAAACACGACTGCTTTTAATTTAATTTCCCAGGATCATTGGTGACAAAGCAACAGATGTTGAAATCCTCTGAAAGGGAGTAACGGTACTTTCAAAACCTCCGTTGAAAAAAGGACACAAAGCATGAATAAAAGAACAGAATTGGGCTTAGATGCTCGTTTATGCTACGAGCACATTTTCTGGACAAAAGTGCATCTGCCTTTAATTAAATTTCGCTGAGTGAATGTCTGCATGCTATATCACAGAAAATATTTTAAATATTAATTACATATAACCTTTAAAACATTTTAAATCAAGAACGAAAA
Source organism: Volucella zonaria (assembly GCA_963966105.1). Lineage (NCBI taxonomy): Eukaryota > Metazoa > Arthropoda > Insecta > Diptera > Syrphidae > Volucella > Volucella zonaria. The sequence continues at coordinate 130,142,649 of OZ014531.1, forward strand.
AGGATTAACAATTTTAGGATTTACACAGCTATGTCCCCTTAATTACTACATATTGCGTTATACAAAGTTAGTGATTGATGAAAATAATATTGTATCTGAGTTTTAAAAGGAATTCTTACGGAATCAAATTTTCATTTGGGAAGGAAAAAGGTATCCAACAAAGAGTATTAACTTTAGTACATTGGCATCACATTTTTATATGCACAAACGAAAAGAAAAATTTCACCTAATTTTGTTTATTTGGACTTTCGAGTGCCAGGAGTATTAGCGTTTGCTGAAGTATGTAACCATGGTGTATGTATGTTAAATAAACATTCAATTCAATTTAAATTATAACCACTCTCTTTATAGCATAATGGAAGGAAATAAAAATAAACGTCCGCGCTGCATCAATTGGACGAAAGAGATGAAAGACTTGCTAGTTAATTTTACCCTTGGCGAAGGAACTGATTCCGCTATTAATTGGTTATCCATGTACACTTCCTCTTCGGAATTCGAAATCATTTTTAATTAAATACAACCATCAAACTAATGTTATGTAGTAAATTCAATGAAAACGTAATAATTTCTTTGAAAGCTGACTATTAAAACATTATTGGTACACTTTAGGCTTAAGTCTGTGTAAATATTTCAGTCGACACCTTTTTTAAATCGCGACTAACGATTCGTTGTTAATAAGGCCCAATGTGTTTCACCTTTCGAAAAGTTGTTTTCCCTGAATTAAATACTCCTCGTGAACGATGCATATATTAATATCAATACTGAATCGAAATTGTTTTTGAAAGAGATAGGAAAATTCAATTCGTGCTTTCAAATGACATTTTTAGGTGGTACGGAAGTACATAGTAAAAAAATTTCGAGACAGTATTTAAAAATTTCAAGTTCAGTGGCATGTGTATCATAAAATTGGCTCTTTACTCCAATTGCCCGACCATATTTCATGTGAGATGAAGGACCACAAGTTGAAATATGTACGTTCATTACAATCAGATAGAATCAATACAAGAAAGATCCATTGTTGCTACAAACCTTTTTATAGCAACAATCCTTTTGATTAAATTTTTTTAAACAAGTTTCTAATAGAATTGCGAAATGGCAGTGACATGGTCGTCATTAAAGCAGTCAAAATTCTAGTTTGGCAAAATTTTCGGCGCTTAAATGCGCTTACTATTGATCAAGTAGCCATTATTATGGGTGGAGATCAATTTGAGCAACGAGATACTAAAATTATATATAGAAATAATAGTATATAATATAAAATGCATACATCACATTCATCGTTCATATATTGCTTGGCAATATCCACTTATTTTCTAGAAAGGAGAACGAAACAACGATATCGTTCAACAAGTGCATTCGCAAATTATGTATACGAGTATTATGGATATACGGATGGCGAATGACTAACAAAGATCTCGCCGCCTCTCCCGATGGGTGTTGGTCCGCTAAATAGTGAGTAATAGCCACTGCAGTAGACAACCTACCAACTTTGTTAGTAAGCCTTACTCCCACCTCCTCGCGGTGCCATTTGCTAATTTCTTCGGAAATTGCGAACGGGATGCGGACGAACGGCAAGTGTTCTTTGTCACAAAGCAGGATAAGTATCGATTGGTCTATGGCCCAGCGAGCCATGACCATAAAAAGATAACTGCTACAAATCAGCAGCAAACGCCTCGGATATGGACGCATAACTTGTTGACCACCTTTGGCTATCGAATAAGGGGGCCCCCGCCCAATTATCAAGGCTTCACCCATTAATGACGTTGTCTAATAAAAATCGGGGGCAGAGCATATTACTGGTCTTATCGTAAACATCTTCAGATTACAGCCTCTGAATGGTTGCTACGATTTGACCAGTTACAATTTGCCGGTCATAGGTCTTGTTGGCGGCTTGACCACCGGTAGTCCATACCAGGATTTAAATCACGGTACCATGGGAGTTAGGAGCCCCCCGGATTTCGGTCCGGGCCTGACTTGTTAGAGGTAGGCCCCCTTGTGGGAGCGTCATAGTGGCTGTGGTCTAAACCCAAATCGCGGGAACCGGTCTAACCCATTGTAGAGTTGAAAAAAAGTACTGGGTGCTGTGACCCTAAGAACAGCAAGAGGTTTTAGGTCGGCCTCGACTCATACCAAGGGTGGAACTTGTGCCTCCAACACAGTTCCGAATTGGTATTAAAGGATTGACGGAGAGCGATGGCAAGGCGTATCCTTGCTCCCTATGGATGTATGGGCATCTCGTAAACATAAGGTCTTATGACAGGTGGTTTACGTTAAAAATCCAGGAACGTTCTATCGAATAAGGACAACGATTGGATTCTGGAACGTTAAGACCCTCCTCGACTAACACCAGAAATGACCTCCAACAGGAACGCGAGTTCGCACGATATTTGTTGATGAGGTATACCAGTCCCCAACAAAAAGCACTGTCATGCTCTACTCTGGCAAGCCAGCTGGAAGTGCTCAAAGGTCTGGAGTAGGATTGATGCTAGCTCCGACTGCGAGAAGAAACCTCATATCCTAGATACCTTACAGTCACCGGATATTGACGGCTAGATTCCAGAGTAGACTAAGAAAAGTCACCGTCATACATTGTTAAACTCCAACTGAAGACGCGGCTGAGGATAAAAAGGACGATTTTTACAGTCAATTAGGCGCCCCCCACAATCAAATGTCTAATGGGGACATCGTAGTGGTGATACGGGATTTCAATGCCAATGTAGGTAGCGACAACACTATGCTTAAACACGCGATGGGAGTTCACGGCCTTGGAGAATGGAATGATAACAGTGGGCGTACCGCTGGAGGTACGCTGTTTAAGTCTAACATCAGCCACAAGATCATCTGGGTCTCAACTGACAAGCAGAGAACATCCAACCAGATAGATTGCATTGCGATCAGCAGTAGCTTTAGAAATTGTATTCTAGACGTCAGTAAAAGGGGCGGAGCAGATATTGGATAAGAACGCGATCATCACCTTATGTCAGCTCATATACGGCTTCATAGTGCATCAGTCAACAGCAACCGCTCAAACAGCCAGGTTCAATACCGACAAGCTCAGGGACCACCTTATCTTAGAAGCAGAAGCAATCACCAGCACAACACAGAATAGCGTGAACGACCACTTGGATGAGTTTGCAACTGGGGCAACCCTCCTATTTCGGTAAAAAGCAGAAAAGTCACCGCACATTGCCTCCGGATGAAACCTGGAGATAGATCGATTGAGCGTACATCAATCAGAGCTCGGATTGCAGCCGCGTCAGCAGTAGAGCGAACCGAGCTAGAGCTCCAATATCGTGTGAAGAAGAAGGAAGTGCAGCATAGTGGTAGACGTGACAAGCGTCAGTACATGGCTTCAAGGGCGGAATAAGAAGCAAGCTGGTTGACGATGTTTGCCTACTTTCACATCGGATAATGGGCCTTCATTTGATGGCCCATAATCTGGAAGCTGAGGCGATCAAATTGGCGCTCAAAATAAACACAGCTAAAACGAAAGCCCTTGGTACTTCCAACACCCGTGCTCAACATAACATTGCCGGCAGGAGGTCGAGAAAGTTGGCAACTTTCTATACTTGGGAAGTGTGATCTCGGCTAACCGGGGTTGCACCGATGTGCAACAAAATCGGGAAGGCTAAAGCTTGACTGTTACACTCCAATGTAGAATCAGTACTGCTTTATGGCTGCAGTACTTGGAAGGTGGACGCTACTTCCACACGCAAGCTGCAAGCCTTCATCCATAGATGTCTAAGAATCACCCTGAGGATTTATTTGCCCAATCGTGTCTCTAATGCACAGCTTTATCTGAGAATGGATCAAGAATATATAGACATTACTATACGGAGGAGGCAGTTCCATTGCGAAGTATGCCATCCAATGGATGGCTTACGTATGTATGCAGAATAGCGGAGCGTATGAGGTATACATGTCCCAGAACAGTCGAGGAGGAATCGAGCTCTTTTGGAAGAATCTGTACATATTATATATCTAGGTGATGCTACGAAAAATAACATTGATGGCAATTTCATTATCAATGAGATAGGAAATATGTACATGCTCTCATCTTCAAAAACATACATATACAGGATACAATGGCTTATGTTCGAGTTAATGGTCGACCAGATTTATTTATAATATTCACTTGCAATCAAAAATTAATACGAAAACATGGCGTTACTGCACGTATCTTCAAAGGAAGATTAGAATCTCTTATTAATTTTATTACTAAGCTTCATGTATTTTTTTTTACTTTTTTTAAAGAACTTAACACTCAAGTGGGTATGAATGCCACAGCATGTGCTAAGTATTTTAAAAAATGGGATAGAAGAAACAAAGATGTTTGGGCTCAATGGTTATTTTGCTAAAGTGGCATCTAACATTTAATGGGGAGACTAAATTGTTACTGAAAGTTGGCTTGTTGTTGTTTTCTTGTCAACTAAGTAGTCACCGTACTTGATTTTAGTTAACTGAAACAATGAATGTATTCAGAGCGCGGGTGGGACTCGAACACCGTACTTTCCGATTTGGAAGCCAATTTACTACACACTTGCGCCACGGCGAAACACGCTGTTGGATGAACTCTGTCGAGTGACAAAAACGTGGACTATGTAGGTACCTCATGTACATATTTTAATGTGGTTAATTGCAAAATTAGACCAGAAGAAAATCGAAATCCAAATCTAATCTATGCTGAAATACCCGATAAAAATGTAGATCCGGTGGTTTACATTACATAACTAAGTATGGTAAATATTGAAAATGATGTTGAAGCTGATAATAGATGAGTAGTGCCATATTGAAGAAATCTTTAAGTGGAAATAAGCACAAGAAGGCTCGCTTTCTTCATCTTCACACCAAATACTCAGTTTACTTTCTATTTTATTGACAACGTTTTTCATACCAATTCGAAGCTTTATGGGACAAATATAAACATTCAATTAGTGGAGACATATGTATAGATTGCGCATCTAACATCAAAAATTGAATTTACTTTTCACACAATAAATACATATACGAGTATAATGAAACATTAGTTAGGATTGAAAACATTTGCTTGCTAATTTCGATTAAACTACTTAAAAATTTAGGAATGCCAACACTAAATAGATCAGCAGATGATTTTTTTAATAGTAATATGCAACGAGAACAATCATATACAATAAGTAGTACTGAAGAACTAAATCTATATGTTCAAATTAGTGAATTCAAATTATACAAGAACAAAAGGCTATTTACGATATAATTGTGTATGCAGTTGTTTCAAGTTTCATGTTTATTTGAAATTAGCGGTTTGTACAATTAAGAGCTAGCCCCTTTTACAAATACAGATTTATTTAATGATACATTGAGGCCATAAAATTTTTAAATTAAAAAAAATAGTGAAAAATATAATAAAGCAACAAGAGTTTATGCAAACTTATGCAAATTATTTACATTTTTCAAATATCTATCATATTTTGAATAATGTTACCTAATTAGTATCTTGTTGATTGTTTGTGGCCCCATTTGTCTTACCGATTCTTCAAATGGTTGAAGATACAAGGATACAAGAATACCCAAAATGTCTTGTCCCTACCATATGCCTGATTTGGTATGGCAACAAGTTCCGAAGCCTGCCAGTGTAAGCAAAGAACAGACGGCTGCTTTCTAAGTATTTATGACAGGAAGGAATTAAAGTACCAGTCTTGGAAGATCTACAAAATTCCTGCTTAAAGTATAAGTAATTGGGTCTCTGATAGGTTATTAAATTTAAAAGAAATCAGCAGTTACGATAGCTTCTTGAAGTGAACGTCCTAAGATTGGCCATCTGAACGTAGAAATATGGTCAAACTTTCGTAAGTGGCAATCGCATTCAGATGTGTCCCATAGCGTTGAAAGCAAGTTCTAATTTGTGAAAAGATAGCGAATCAAGAGAACTGTAGACTAAAGAGGAGTAGCACATTTGAAATACTGCTTGAGCTTTTACCAGTTTTAGCCGAATGTTTATTGGAGTGTGGCAAACAGAAGCCGACAATATGCAAAACGCTGTAGAAATATTTCTTACAAGTAGGTGGCTGATGCCCGAGACGGTGGTATCTATTATTTGGATGATATATATTTTTAATTTCACTTATTTTAGCAACAATACGTTCCCAAGGTAATACTTCATTAAGAATTGCAACATCAGGAATTGATGCAACTTTATTGGGTGGTGGCAATTAAATAATCTATGTACACGTATCTAGTGGCGAAACATTACTAAATTGGAATTAATAAGAAATATGGGTGTAACATTTCAAAATGATCCATTAGCTGACACATTTTCAAAATAATTGCTAGGTATTACAAATGGTGCTCATATAATGATCATAAATCCAAATACTCAAAAATTACTTTGCCAATAAATTTCTGCAACATCATAAATACAAATGATGAATTGATTGAGAGCGCTTTTCAAAATATTCCAGAAAACTTCCTAAATCATCAATGGCTAAGTGAACGTGCGATACTGGCTGCGAAATATATTGATATTGATGTCATAAATATAAAAATATAAGATGTGTTACAATGTGAATTCATGTTAGATGAGAACGATTGAATTCCTGAATTCACTTGATATACCATGTCTACAATTTACAATTAAAAAATGATTTTCTGATCATTTTGTTACGTAACTTCTATGCACCAAGACTTTGTAATGGACATCTAGCTTTTGCAATGACCATAAGCAAAGCACAAGGTAAAACAATGGACATACACATTTGGTTTGGACATACTCGTACAAAATGCACAGGTGCCGTTAAAGTCATCACCCTATCGGAATATAGGTACTATATATAAATTTTGCATATGGCGGCAAATGTCAATTGTAATAGCAAATAAGCAAATACAAAACACACGTCAACAAGACGTGAATCGCTATACTCCTAAAGAACGCAGAATAATTGTTACGATTGTTTTGCGAAATAATTCGTCGGTTGTGTTGGTGCATCGTGAATTACGTCGTAGATTTCCCGTTCGTCCGACAACAAGTGGGCAAACAGTACGACGTTTACCCGATCGCCTAGAAGAGTATGGGACATCACGAGATTCTTCCAGGTCTGGCCGCCCCCAGAGCAGCCGTTCTTCTGAGAATATCGCAGCAATGATTGAAGATGTCGCAGAGGAGTATCGACCAGACGATGTGCCACGCAATTGGGCATCAATCGGTGGTCTTTACAGAGAATTTTGGTGAAAGACTGTAAGATGTTCATTTACAAAGTGCAGACAGTGCCTCAGCTGTTAGCTGTTCTCAGCCACGAGAGAGACAACTTTTCATTGAAAACCACTATGAGTGAGGCCCATTTCCATCTCTGTAGACATGTGAATAATCAAAATTATCGCTTCTGGGGTACCAAAAATCCTGGTATAATACACGAAAAACCATTACATCCGCTCAAAGTTACTGCATGGTGTACTGTTTACGCTGGAGGCGTCATCGGGATTTATTTTTTCGAAAACCCGCGGGCCAAACGACTACTGTGGACGGCGAGCACTACAGAGCCATGCTCAGCGACTTAACCTTCTTCAATTGTATGAATTGGGACAGGAGAACATGTGGTTCAAACAGGATGGAGCAACTGCGCATACTTCACGAGCCACAATGGAGAGTCTGAGGGCTGCATATCCGGGTCGCCTAATCTCTCGTTTCGGGGATTTGCACTGGCTGGCAAGATGGCCAATTTAACCGTACCAGACTCCATTTTGTGTGGTTTTTTGAAGTCACGAGTCTATGTCAATAAGCCCCAGACTCTTGAAGTCCTCAAAGAGAATATCCGCCGAGAACGCGAGGACCTATCGCCAGAAGTTCTGACAAGAGTGACGGAAAATACCACAAATCAGGGCCGGAATGATCATCAATTCTGCCGACGGCCACTTAGCCGATATCAATTTTTGGATTTAATGAAAAAAAAATACAAGATATCAGGTAGACATAATCCAAAAGTAGAACTAAAGTTTTTCATTCAGTGAAAAAATAACGGCCAAAGAATATCGAGTGACAAATTTTGCGCTACCTTGTATATAAAGAAACAAATTCATTATGCTTACATAAATTACTCGTACAAATATATTAAAACAAAAATATTTAAGGGCAGGACAACATTTGGCGTATAAAAAAAGATAATTATTGTTATTGACGTTATTTTTAAAAGGTATTAGGTGCGCAACTATGTAAGAGTCAATAGATGGTTCCAGCAGTAAATGCTGTTCGATTTTAACATATCTAAAACGTCATAAACCAAGCTTAGACATATGGTAAACAAATCATTTTGACACATTAATGATTTTATTTTGTTGTCATATATGTACATTTGGTTATGTGAAAATGTCTGATTTTGTGCCAAATAATCGTTATTAGGTGGAAGTGTTGATCTTCTTCTTTCATTCGAAGAAAACGGCGGCTGAAGCGCATCGAGAGATCCAAAAAGTTCACTCTACGTGAAACAATATGCAATATGTCGTGATTGGTTCCGTCGCTTAAAAGAAGAGAGACTAAAATCCTTCGAAGACTCTGAATTGGAGGCATTACTCGATGAGGTTCCGTGCCAAACACAAGAAGAGCTTGCTTTAGCATTAGGAGTTACCTGCCAAGCCATTTTCAAGCGATAGCATGCGCTGGGAATGAATCAAAGACAAGGAACTTGGGTTTCTTATGATTTGAAGCCAAGGGACGTTGAGTGTCGATTTTTCACTTGTGACCAACTGGTCCAGCTTGCCCCTGGAAGGGTTTTCTTCATCGCATCATGACGGGGCATGAAAAATGGATTAATAACAGTAACTCAAAGAGGACTGCCCGGTCAGTCGTCGGCTCTGCCCAATATTCATGCTGCGAAGATTATGCTTCGTATTTGGTGTATTTGGTGGGACCAGGTCGGTATTATTTATGAACTGTTGAAACCCAACGAAACCATCACTGGGGAACGGTATCGACTGCAATTGATGCGATTGAGGAGAGCACTTCCCGAAAAAAAGCCACAATACAAGCAGAGGCACGAAAAAGTGATTCTACAGCATGACGACGCTCAGCCTCACTTCGCCAAGCCTATTAAAACCTACCTAGAAACGTTCAAATAGGAAGTCCTATCCCACTCGCCTTATTCCCCAGATATTGCGCCGTCCGATTATTACTTGTTCCTTTCGATTTCACATGGTGTGGGTGATCAGCAGTTCCGCTCATATGAAGACATCAAAAACTGGCTTGATTTGTGGGTAGCCTCAAAAGATTAACACTTTTACCGTAACGGTATTCGAACTCAGTCAGAAAGATGGGAAAAAGTTTTAGCTAGCGATGGGCAATAATGTGAATGATTCATTTGTAACCACTCTTTTACAATAAAGTTGCATTTCCATAACAAAAACAGCGATAACTTAGTTGGGAACCTAATAGTTCTATGGCAAAACAATATTTCGAATTGGTTTATAAATCGGAAATCACAGCTGAGTACTGTTTTTTTTTATCAATTCAAAACCCAGATTTTGAGTAAAAGATTTTTAAAGTTATATTTTCAGGACAACGCAGTAGAGAAAGACTTTCCCTTAAACGACGCTCTTAAGTTAAACGGCCTCCAACAATGTTAGAGGACTGAAGGCGGTTGGCTGAAAAATTCGCTAACTTCTGAGGCTGCAGAGACACACACTCATCCAGGAAAGTAGGACCAATTTTGTAAATAATTACAAAAGTTAGGTAAATCTGGCAACCCATCAGTATTTCAGGTTTTACTCTTGTTAATCACTGTTTTTTTTAGCTAAGGCAGCAACGCGATTTTGTGTGGACTCGACAGCACTGCCTTAATCAAATCATAATTGTACCAAGTTTTTCCATCGCCAGATCCAAGGTTTGGATTACAATGAAGTTGTACCTGATTTTATTTTAATGTTTTCGTAAAAGCCAGCTGGAATTATGAATAGCATTAAAATGCGCATAATTGGCATCTAACCTTCGCTAAATTTTTGCTAACTCATGCTAAAATGCTTTATGGGATTATGATGTTGGTTTTCCTTTCTACTGGTGTATATCTTGGTAAGGATTTCTCAAATGTTTGTTCTTGGACAGAAGTTATTATTTTATTGCTCCTGGCTATTTTTCATATTATTATGGATTGACGTAACATCAGGCTTATGTATTTTCTATAACGAGATACATCATTTCAATTTAATGTTCTACATCTTCTTCCCGATAGGGAAGTTCCTATATTCATCCGAAAATTAAAATTTAATAATTTCTTTGTACCTATAGGTGGCTATAATGTTTTTAAGCAGTATGTATATCCGTATGTGTCAATTTATGTGGCCTTCAATAACTTGTCTACGAGTAATGCTCTCGATTCGATTTGTCAGATGTTGCGCCTTTAATCAAAATCGCTGCCATTAGATTTTGAATAAAATCTGCAGATGACTTTTGATGTTATTAAAAAGCAAAATACAATTATTTTTTTCTCAAAAATAATGGCCTCTTTCGATATATTTGCAGTACTAATCGCAGTCTATTAACATAGCACAAATTTAATAAAAATTTGAAAAAAATTAGACTAGAATTATCTAAATCAGGGTATAGCAAACATTTGAAAACCGTCAATGCAGGACTTACGAGTACTGCGATTTCGCTAATACAGGGAGTCTCGCAACTGATCGGTTAAACTTTTATGGGTGATAGGTTTTGGTGAGAAAAAAATAAGAAAGTGCTTGACAGCGGGATGGGGTGGGGGGGTGGGGACACTTCGTTCTGAGAAAGAAGTTAATGAAAACATAATGAAACGCTCTCAAAGTTAGTTAGTAAAAAATTACTCGTATGTCTTTTTTTTTCATTTTTTTCGAAAATTAGTCGGTTAGAAATAGGTGGAAACTTATCCTATCAGTTCGAAAAGAAGTTCTTGCTTTTGGTAACTTTCCAATTCACATCAACTATGTACTCGTATTCAATTCTTTCTTGCAATGCGGAAAAGGGAAATAAACCCACCTGCCACAAAATTTTTTTTAACTTTACCAAAAGCTTTCAAACTTAACTGGTCATGCTAAACCTGTTTTTTGACATTTTGGGATTAATTTCTCCTAAATTCTAATAGGATATAAAATGTCATGTTCGATGTTTATTAAATGAATTTCTCCAGAGCAAAAGATTAATGGTAAAGACCGTTTTCATCCTCAAATTTTAAATAAAATCATTCCATGTCCTTACTGTTTTCTAAGGGAAAGACATATTTCTAGCTGCTCAGCAAAATTGTAAGGAATAAAAATACAATAAGCCAAGGATATTTAAAAGAGAATATTTTTCGTCAAGTCTGGAGAAGTATAATATTTAATGCAAATGATTTGGGGAGGCTCAATAGAATGAAAAAAATTCACTTTTCTGTTGATTTTTAATTTCATATTCCAATGCAAATTTCCAACTTCATTTTCACTTTTATGTACATCGTGGCTTTCTTTTCGATTCAAATCGATGGTTCGCCCTTTTGCTGGAAATCGTGCATTTAAAGTGAAAACGTGGTATTTTTTTAAAGATTGAGCTGAATGCCTGGTTTTTAGTAATAAGTTACATTTTTATATTTTTATTGTAAAGCGTGCTCAATTGTGATTATTTTAAGAATTTCTACGGCATCAAAATATACGTAACTGATTCTATTTGACTTCTGCCTACAATATGAGATGTTTAGAAAAATTCAGCGAATTGTCTTAAGCCAATTTTGTAGAAAACTAGGCAGATAATGATTTAATAAAAGAACTACACCGCAACATCTAAAGTGGCCTACATATAAAAGGTCTTTCATTAAGCGCTTCCTATCTTTAAATTTAAATAAAACAAAGTATGTATGAAATATCATCGAAATTTTTTATTCGTTTGAAAGGGCTATCGATGCCATAATCTACGGAATATAACATCGTTCAGCTTCTCTGGGTGGCGCGCATCCGGAATGTCCAATTTTCCGTGACTCTGGCGCATAAATCAGGCACGATATCGGCGGCTAGTTCACATCACCTAGTGTAGGATTACCACGCCCTCGAATCGCTCGTTCAGAATTTCCAATGTGGCGTGAGCTGTGTGTCACCTAGCGCCGTCCTGTTGAAATCACATGTCTGTGGTATCCATATCAGAAGTTGGTAATCATCGACCTATAGCGCTGGCCGTTGACGGTGATTACCTGGCCAATGTCGGTCTTCAAGAAATATGGACCAATGACGCCGCCAGTCCGAAATCCACACCAAAGAGTGATTTTTTCGGGATGCATTGAACCTCATGTGGATTGGTATCGTCCCAAATTCGACAATTTTGTATGTTGACGTACCCATTCATCCAGAAATGGGCCTCATCGCTGAAGATGATTTTTCAATGAAAATTTGGGTCAGTTTCCAACTACTCCAGAGACCATTCAGCGAACAAACGTCGTTGTTTTTGGTCGTTTACCTTCAGCTCCTGGGTCAGTTGAATTTTGTAGTGGGCAGTCCTAAGTCGCGACACAAAATTCGCCAAATTGTGGTCTGCGAAAGGCCGAGTTCTTGTGAGCTACGCGAAATCGACTGCCTCGGATTCTCCTGGGCACTTTCACGTACAGCGATGATTTCGGCAGATCTTGCGTTTCGTCAACATACGGGTGTTATTTTACTGAACCAGTGGACTCAAATTTTTCCACCACACTGCAGATAGTCCTCTCGGTAGTACGATTATGTGGACCGTGCGAAGCGCGCGGAACGTTGCCCGAACAGCACACCCATTTTGATAAAACAATTTTATCATTTGCACGTATTGTTGAACACTATGTAAGTATGCCGGGAGCAAGCATATAGTAAAATACTTATATTGTTATTTTATAATATAACACATATATACTGATTGTTAGCTTATGAAGTTATATACCTTAATTTACAAGCCTTTAGCCAGGCATACGCTTTCCAAGTCGGCTACAATTAAGTTAAATTAGACATGGATGATATGTATTATAATTGTCTCAATAAAGAAAACTTGAAAAACTTGTTGAACACTATGTCCTTTTATGGTGTTTTGGCAAAACAGACGGAGTAAACGACAGCAAATTTGACAGACGTAGCTTCAACAATATGGCCGCTATCAACTGTCAGATTTCAGAATTTCATATTGGAAGGCACTGCACATATGTTCGTGGAAATGTTGGTCTATATGTCTGTGCGGTATTCTCAAATCGGGACAAAAAGAGCCACTAAATACGTGTTCAGTGTATAAAGAGGCAACCCTTTACAATTAGTGACAATGCCGTATCCCGATAGAGGGATTTGTGCGTGGATAATTTGGAATTCTTAGCCGACAAGAAAATCGAAATAAGAAGTCACTCAATCAGACCAGCTCCTCGTCAAGTTAACCTGAATCAAAAATATAATGCCGTCAATCAATGAAGGTTTAGTGTTTGTCATGTAACTTTAGGATGTAGAAGGTGGTTTTGCTTTTTCAAAAGTCTTCGTTATTTATGGGTACGAATTCAAGCACATACGAGTAACTTCCAATTTTAAGTCGCTCTTTCAAGCATTTGGAGTTTTATTTCTTCAGTATTAGTTTTAAGGACAGGGATTTATCAGCAGAAACTGAATACTTTATATAGACTCATATGAATTGATCGAATTAAGTCAAATCGCACGAACCCGGTGGCAAATTCACTGATCCGATATAACGTTCTCACTAAATTGAGTCTCAATATACCCATGGCTATAACAAAACCAATTTATCATATGCGTCGGTCGCCTGGTGGAATAAGCCTTCAGGAAAATATGTCTTAGTTGCCTTACCCAGACTCCAAAGGACGGGCTGCCTCGGTTCCGTGGCAACTCAGAACTAGTTTCGGTACTGTACTGCGATGAAATTAATACTGAGACTGTCTTTGGCTCTTAGTCATCTGGACATGGATTCTGACGCAATGAAACCAGGACTGCTATTGATGCGAATATACGAAATCTACTTTCCATGTGGCCAGGAATGGCCTCAATACTGGTAGCTCCAAAACCGACCAGGGATATGTGGCGTCTTCCTAGCGAATGCTGTTGGTAATGACTGTATTGCGAAGAAGGTTGAGAGGTAGAAAATGTCAGCATCTGTAGCGACAAATTACGTATAAAGCTCTGCTTAATCCTCTCATTATTTTCAAGCTAGTTTAAGAATAGAAAGCTTTTCGAACGCAGTCGAAGGAAACTTGATTGGGTCGCAGATCACACTAGAACCACTTGGGAAATACGATCACCGAAGAACTAGCTACGGTTTCTTATGACCTGAATTAGTATTAGGACTGCCTGCATCCTCTATTCGGGCTATCGTTCACACTTGCTTTTCTTATTATCCTTGCAGGGGATAACATGACTCTCCAGAGTGACAGCAGACCAAACGAATGCTTCCTGACCTATATAAGAGCCTAGCGATGTTTTTAGAATTCATAAGTATTAAAGTCTGTAGACTATTTCAAGTTATCGTAACGAGTCACTATGTTTATGATAGGTGTCAGGCTGCAGCCTACTGTTGTCGTCGTAGCTAGTCCTGTGGACACTTAATCACTGAAACGTTTGCTACATACATATATAAGACTGAACAATTCCAGTGAAAGGAAAATAAAAATTATACACTGCAAAAGTTCTTTGTCTAAGTGCTCTGTTCCGAGGGAGAAAAGGGTCAATGATTTCATAGGAACTATTATATGTAACACATGGGCTGAAAAGTCCGTGCCGTTTCTAAGAGAAGGCACCACTTGAATTAAATCCATACCATTTTCAGTTAGTACCAACCTTCAAAAGATACGTGTATAAATCTGACAGCTGTCGGACGATTAGTTCTCGAGATATAGCGTTGTGAGTCAAGCAACTTTTGCTATTGTGAAAAAAATGGATTCAAAGCAATTTCGTGTGTTGATTTATCATTGCTTTTTGATGGGAAAAAATGCAGCCGATGCAAAGAAATGGCTTAATAAGTGTTACCCGGACTCTATATAAGCCGAACGAACCATTCGCAAGTGGATAGAAAAATTTAAAAGTGGTCATAAAGGGTTTTCCACTAGGGATTTGACAACTTTGAATTTAATTTGTGAACGCACTCTTTTACTAATCATCAAACTGTAACTGTCAATTTATTCAGTAAACTCAACATTTTCATCATGGTAAAGTACACTAACGAGCAACGTCTGCAAATTATAACAATTTTCTACAGATATTCGGAGTCGGTGACTGCAACTTTAAGTGCGTTAACTCCAATTTTCGGTCGTAATTCTCGCCCTAATAGACAGACAATAACAAGTTTAGTGCAAAAATTTGAGTCTACATACTCGTTGTGTGATGTTGCCGTGTCAGTTAGACAACGGGTTGGTCGAAAATATCGCTGCCGTTCAGACGTCCGTAGCAAACGATCCAAATCAGTCAATTGCACGGCGTTCTCAAGAATTGGGTATCGCTCAGACCACATTATGGCGTATTTTGCGTAAGGATCTTGGTTTACACCCATACAAGATCAAGCTGACTCAAGAATTGAAGCCGATAGACCATTTGAAGCGACGTACGTTCTCCGATTAGGTTCTGGAGAAGATGCGCCAAGATGATGAATTTCATCGCAAAATCATCTACAGGCACGAAGCTCATTTTCGGCTCAATGGGTTCGCCTATAAGCAAAATATGTGTTATTGGTCGGGTGAAAACCCACATGTGCTTCATGAATCACCACTTCATCCACAAAAAATAACTGTTTGGTGCGGTTTGCATGCCGGCGGCGTTATTAGGCCATATTTTTTCGACGACGATAACGATCGTTACATTACTGTGAATGGTCAGCGCTATCGCGCCATGATCACCGATTATTTTTGGCCCGAATTGGAAGATATGAACTTGGACGACATGTGTGGCCGAGTCGTTTAAAATTGGGTCAAACGAATCGACCGCTGCAAACGTGCCCGCGGTGGCCATATGAACGAAGTCGAGTTCCATTCATAAATGTTTTGTACTTCAAGCCAATAATAAAGTTTTTGAAATATCTCAAATGGTTTGCCTTTTATTCAAAAAAAAAGTTGTCAAGTCGTTATTGGAAAACCCGATACAAGCACCGAAGATGATGCACGCAGTGGACGTCCAAAAGAGGCTGTTTCAGATGAAAACACAAAATGATTACGAATGACCGTAAAGTGAAGTTGATCGAGATAGCAGAGGCTCTGAAGATATCAAAAGAGCGTGTTGGATATATCATACATGAATATTTGGACATGCGAAAGCTCTGTTCAAAGTGGGTGCCGAGTTTGCTCACAGTCGACCAAAAACAACAACGTGTTGATGATTCAGAGGAGTGTTTAAAGCTGTTCAACCGCAATAAAGCCGAATTTTTTCATCGGTATGTGACGATGGATGAAACTTGGCTCCATCACTTCACACCAGAGTCAAGTCGGCGAGCAGGCGACGAACCTCGTCCTCGGCTGGCAAGGTTATGGCATCCGTATTTTGGGATGCACATGGAATAATTTTCATCGACTATCTCCAAAAGGGGCAGACTATCAACAGCGACTATTACATTGCGTTGTTGGATATTTCTAAGGCATTTGACAGAGTTTGGCATCAGGCTCTTTAACCCAAAAATGTGTGCTTTTGGGATCGCCGACTCTCTTCTTCTTACCTTTCAGAACGTTTAATTAAAGTTGTCTTGGATGGTTTCAAGTCTGATATTCAACAAATATAAGATGATATTCTCCAGGGCTCCGTTCTATCTCCGACACTCTTTTCAATTTTCATCAACAATCTCTTGTCTGAGATACCTAATACAATATATTCCTTAGCTGACGACAGTACCTATGTAGTATCTGCTTTTCAGATTCGTTCCCGGACTCACGTCCCTGCTCTTCGACTGTAGAATGGCAGTGTATGTTAATCTCATTAAATTTTGATATAAATAGCATAACCAATTGGGGAACTATGAACAAAGTAGAATTCAGTGCTTCCAAAACACAATGCTGTCTGGTGTGGTTAAAGCAATATTTAAATACCAATCTATGTATTATTCATGAATGGCACTTACGTCGTCGAAACCGAAAAATTTTCCATATGTACGTGTGCCAATGACGTTGGAATGACCACATAATTTATGTCAACAAAAATGGTACGAAATATCTAGGTTTCCTCATGGAATGCAAAAAATATTTCACCCCCTCTGATCTTGTCTCAATATGTAAGGCACTCTACTAAAACCCTTCTGCACCCGCTAGATAGGATTCAAAACCGTGCGATAAAACATAGCGGTACAATTCGCTTACTGTCGAGCTCTTTATTTCCTAGTCATTGCAAACATTTAAGACATAACTTCGGTTCTCTTCCAGAGCAGGCACTCCTGTTTTACAAATCGTACTACTACATCAAATTAGTTGTAGTATCTGTTGAAATTCGTTAGAACAGGATTGGTCGAAAAGTCGATTGCTGACGTAGCTGACAGCTGACACAAACGCAAGATGTTCGCAATTCAATTTAAATTAGCGATGACATTCATGCTTGTTGTTAACGGAACATGTCTCTCGAATTACTCATATTGATGGACTAGGGAATTGCAATGTATTGGAAAGTCTGCAAGAAAACTGTTAAAAGCTGCAGTGTAATATAATCTCTGCTCTGACGGAGATAATTAATACAAAGCCAATCAGTGAAAATCCAAGAGCATGGCTTGTATCTGCTTGTATCTTGATGAAATCTTCATCGATTTCAAAACCGCATATAACAGCATCTATACAGATTAACTATACAGAGATATGTAAAGCTTTGGCGTCCCTGCTAAGCTAATTCGGCTATGGATAATGACAACGGAGAACTCACTCTGCTCCATTAAGGTCGGTAATGACAGGAAAGGACTTAAACAAGGCGATACGCAGTGATACGATATTTTCAATATCGCCCTTGAAGGAATTGTGCGAAACTCACAAGTCACCTTCAGAGCTATCATTCAAAAGGTTGTTCAGTTACTGGCATATAACATATGTACATACGACATTAACAGAACGGGAAGAACACCTCGAGCTCTCAATGGGGCGTTTAAGACTATTGAAGCAGAAGCAGCAAATATGGATTTAGACGTCAACATATCCAATTGCGACACATAACATCGGTGTCTAGAACAAAACGTCACGATTGAGAACTATAACTCTGATGTAGTCAGGTACTTTATCTACCATGACTCCGCTATCAACTTTGACAACGATACCAACGCGGAAATCATACGAGTAACCCTCTTTCGTAGAACCAAAAAGTTATTATACTGTCATCACTGCTTGCTTTAAAGCGCAGAAGCTTGGACATCGACGAAAAGGGATGTAAATATTTTCGGGCACTTCGACAGAAAAGCTCTTTGGGTAATTTTCGACCCAGCTTGAATCAATGGAGAATGAACAAAACTTTTTAACAGCGAACTGTAAGGGCTATACAGACATGCCGACCTCATCACAAAAGCTCGTATAAGTAACCCATCTTATATGGCTTGAGCCCATGAACACAGGCATCCCAACCCAGTAGATTTCGATGTCAACCCACATGACTGGGAGGAAATGGTTGAGGACCAACTTCATGTGCGCAACTGAAGGCAGCTGGCAAAAATCCGCGCTTTAAATAGAGAGACGTGTTAGCTGAGGCTCTGATCCACATCGGACTGTTGCGCCATCTAAGATAGTAAGCTTCTAATACCCCTCTATACTTTCTAGATAGGATTCAAAATCATGTAGTAAAACTCAAAGTTGATGACAATATTGGCCTATTAATTGACACTCTTCAACAGCGCGTAATGTTTTTTTCCATTACCATCATCTTTCTACCACCAGTATTCCAACGATATATCTACTCGTAGGCAGTTGCACTCAAGCCATTTTAATCTTAAACCCTAATACCGGTAATGCTATGAACGGTCATCAGTCGAGCATGTAAAGGATGTTTTTTTTGCAGTGTCCGACTATATAGAGATTAAGTATTAAATTGAGTATTACGTTGAATGCAAGCTTAATTTATTTTCACTACAGTTTGTCACTTCATTATGGAAAGATTGATGCCACAATTTATTTCCAAAATTGAAGCTCTATTCGCGAAAATTAGAGAGGACTTCGTGAAATTTACGGTAAACATCATCCGTCATCTTAACGTGCTATTTCTCGAATTATTGAAAAATTTCACACACAATTCACGGTATTAGATACTCACAAGCCAACAAGAATGAGAACAGTGCATTCGGA
The DNA here is from genome assembly GCA_963966105.1 of Volucella zonaria. Classification (NCBI taxonomy): domain Eukaryota; kingdom Metazoa; phylum Arthropoda; class Insecta; order Diptera; family Syrphidae; genus Volucella; species Volucella zonaria. The sequence goes on from OZ014531.1 coordinate 130,161,839, forward strand.
AGAAAATATCGCGGTTGTTGAAGTTTATGTTGAAGAGGACCCTAATTTTTGGATTTGTCGTCGCTCGCAGCAACTTGGTCTTTGTCCATCCACTATCTGTAAAATTCTTCATAAAGCTCTTGGTCTTAAGGCTTATAAGATTCAAAAGGCACAAGAACCTAAGCCGCATGACCATCTATTGCATCGGATATTCAGTGATTGGGCTTTAAATCAACTGGTAATTGAGCCAGTTTTTTACAGTAAAATGAAGTTCAGTGATGAGGTGCATTTCTGGTTAAATGCCATTGCATACAGAAAAATGAGCGGGATGTTGTGGATAATACGTCGGTGGCATCAATGGCCCTTATTTCATCAAAAATGACGCCGGAGTTTTACTGTTAATAGGAATAGGTACAATGCTGTTGGAAACGATTATTTGTTCCCAAAAGTGCGTGATATCAGTATAGAAGAATTGTCGTTCCAACAGGAACACCATACTATCCATGAAAACATCGCTTTATTGGGAATACAATTTGCCAAGAAACGGCCTCTTCAATTTGTCACCAATGGTGACCTGACGCTACTGGATTACTTTCTGTGGGGCTACTTCAAGTCATTTGTTTGTACCGATAAACCAGCAACGATTGATTGATTGATTGAAGCAAAACTTTGTTCGTATAATAAGCGATATACGGCCCTATTTACACGGGAAAGTGGTCAGAAATTGGACCTCTAGAATGCAATTTGCATGAGGTGGCCGTAGTCGACATATACTCGAAACCATTTTCAAATATTACACTGAATCAAATAATGAATCGTCATCAAGTTAATTTCTTTGTGCGTTGGTAAAAATTTACGTTTTGGTGTGGTGGGGAACCTAATACAGCCGAAGGCTCACAAATCAAAAAGAAAGCGGTTTTATATTACACTTTCTTTAGTTCTAAGAAAGAACACATAAAAGTATTTCATGCTTGTGCATGAAAAATAAAAATAGAAACATTATTGTTTTAAAAAAAATTATTAACCTTATTTCATTAAAAACATGGGTTGTTTCAAAAACGGAAAATCGAAAACTGTGCAACATTTCGTGTTTTTGTAATTATCTTGAAGAATTAACAATTTAGGGTGTTTTCAAATTAGTGGAGTTGTGCACATCATACAGCCGTAAATGGTCTTCAGATCCTTATTTCTCGGACAAACCGAACATCGTGTGCTGTATTGTAGTCGTTTTGTGCAGGTTGCTTAATATCTCGTTTCTGCATCGCTCGCATTCTCCGAGGCTACACATGGATTCTGTATTTTGTTATTTCAGAAATATGATATGAGCTGCAACGCAAATTCCTTCCTTCCAAAATGCCCGTCTTTTCAGATCAAACTGCAGGGTATTGTGTTTTTTAAAACAATTTGAGCATTCACTCCAGAGGTGTTCAAAAGTGAAAAGAATGGTGTTAATGGCCACCGTCGGCTATTCCTTGACACAGAGTATTTTGCAGATACAATGACTCATCCAAAGTGTCGACACCTCATTTAGTTAGATTGTATAAATCAATAATTTCAAGCAATTGCTTAGCTCGAGGGATTATACATAGACTCATTGTGATGTAAAGTAGAAAAGAGGAAGGCATTTTTAGATTTTTTTTGAAACGAAAGATACAGCAGTTATGTCATTTAAATGCAAATACTGAACTAGGAGCTTTTCTTGTACGTATTTTTTAAAGCGCAGATGGTATCAGTCTCTTATTTTTTCCTACGATTATAACAGATGCAAGCCGGTGAGCTTTAGAAGATTCTTCAGAAGTGGGTTACATTCTAATATAAATTTACACGTTGATGCACTGGAACGTTTTAGCATCGACCAGGGCAAATACTTTAGTGCCATATTCTATTCTATTCTGTTTGCAATAAAGTGCCTAAATGGAACTCGGCCTCTAAAGGATTATAACTTGTCAATGTTCTTTACGATTAGACACAAACTGACCAAATATGTCCCTGATAGGCAGTAGCTTCCCAAGTGAAGCACGCTTGTTTATTATGATATTGAATCGCAAAAATCGGATTAAAATTTGAAATCCTTGTAGACTCATCCTTGATCATGAAACAGATCAATTCCACTGTTATCAGTTCCCCATAGGTCTTGAAGACTCAATCGATGCGTTTTATCTACACAAATCAAAAACATAAAGCTGAGGATTTAGTTCATAACTACAATATTAGTTATAGCTGCTAGCTTTCAATTTGAATTACACCAGGAAGATGAGTAATAAAATTTTTTGAACTGGTTCTTATATCGAACTCTTGTCACAGGAATTTTTTTCAAATATTCCTGTTCTCCCTTGTGCGGCATTGTTATTTCACTTAATGAAACTGGAGACTAAATACGAGTATAACATCCCTCACCTCACACTGAATTTTCGAAATACAATATTGAAAATTATACTCATTTGAATTTTTTCTACGAAGCGAAAACAAAACCAAATTGTAAGTGTTTGAATAATTTGATGACTCTTAGATTATCCACAACATGAAATTGCCTTAAAAAATATTTACCCAAAAAATTATGTTATAGGTGTGGTGGGATATGTGATACCCCATTAAACTTTAGCAGGTCATGACTTGCAACACGTCCCTTTTGGGGTCATTAACGGATAGCAAAATTCAATAAATGAATATGATAAACAGCTACTAGAATCAATAATGTTCGTGCTAAGTTGATATAAAAATTGTTTACGAAAATATAGGCTCTGGGGTATGATATAACCCACCGCACCAATGAGAGGTAAAATAAAAAATTATAAACTTCTTCAAAGCAAAGTCTTCATTTATATCTGAGAACAGATAGTGAATGATTCAAATCGACTCAGAAAATTACTGGGGAGTTGACTGCCCTCGTAGCACAATAATAGCAAGCAAATTAGACATTGGCAATTAAGGCCGAAGTCATCTTCACGACTGAGATGATTCCTAGTGCTGAAATTCTGTTCTGGATTTAATACTCATCAGAATCGTAGGTCAATAAATAACACTAAGCTTAAATTGATTGTTGTGACCTCGGATATTAATTATGTCCTTTAATAATGTGACATGGATGGGATCCCAATAAAGTCGTAGGTTAGAATATTGTCTAAACGATGGGTTTAAAATACGCTGCTTAAATGCTCGTAGCTTAAATTGGTCTAAATTAGATTACTTCGCCATTTTTTTTGTTGATCAGGAAGTTGATGTTATTTATGTTGCTGAGACTTGATTCCAGGCAGATGTGTCGGACCTAGAACCAGAAAACCATACAACCAATAGTTCATATTACATCCCGAGTTATAAAATTGCGCGGCTCGATAGGGTCACCAGCACAACTGGTGGTGGAGTGGCTGTTTATCTCTACAGCTCTATGATCTAGGTCATATAACTTTAGGTACTCTGCTTGTTCGATTTTTCGAAAGCGTTGGATAGAGTAAGCCCTGACATCCTACGTATGAAACTAAGAATGTACGAGTACTTTGGTTTTAGTGTAAGATCAGTAGGTCTCTTCAGTGCATACATACGTGGTTGTAGTAGGCTGGTCATTGAATTTCTTCTCCAATGTCCCTAATATCAGGAGTTCCTCAGGGTTCGATACCAGGCCCTATCTTATTTTGTCTCTTCATAAATAACCTCACTACAGCATGTTCAAATGCTTCTCTTCAATTCTACGCCGATGATGGACAAATTTATTTGTCACGACCGATTGGCTTGGTTGAAGATCTCATTTGCAGACTTTGGAGATCTATCTGTGATATACAACTGGTCACAGAACAATGGGCTTATTATTAATGCCACTAAAATCCAACTAATTATTGGTCTATAATTCATGCGGTTTGCTAAGAGATGGCGTAACTTGTATTATTCCATTGTTATCATTCCATTGGAACATGCGTTGGAAAGCTACTGTCATTGTACGTCATTTCAGTATATGCCATTCATTTGAAGCGTAAACAACAATAATTTTTTTTCACTCAAATATGTCGAACTTTGTGCCTGAAAAAGTGTTTTTGCGGGGAGTTCTTCTTCATTACTTTAATATGAAGAAAACTGCTGCCGAAAGTCATCGTATTTTGGTGGAAGTTTATGGTGAACATGCACTAGCTGGGCGAACGTGCCAAAAGTGGTTTGCACGATTTAAAAGTGGTGATTTTTGCTTGGAAGACGATGAACGTCCTGAAGCAGCCAAAAAAGTTTGAAGATGAAGAACTGGAAGCATTACTCTATGAAGATTGTTGCCAAACACAAGAAGAGCTCGCAGAATCTTTGGGTGTCACTCAAGCAGCCATTTCAAAACGTTTAAAAGCAGCTGGATATATTCAAAAGCAAGGAAATTGGGTTGCACATGAACCCAAGCCGAGAGACGTCGAAAGGTGGTTCTGCATGTCCGAAATGCTGCTGGAACGCCACAAAAGGAAGTCATTTTTGGATCGGATTGTTACTGGTGATGAAAAATGGTTCCATTACGACAACCCTAAGCGCAAAAAATCATATGTGAAAACCGACCAACCAGCCAAATCACCGGCAAAGCCGAATATCCATGGCGCGAAGGTAATGCTCTGTATTTGGTGGGATCAGATGGGTGTGCTGTATTATGAGTTACTAAAACCGGGTGAAACCATCAATGGACAACGCTACCGAACACAATTAATCCGTTTGAAGAGAGCAGTGGCCGAAAAACGCCCGGAGGCAATAATTTTCCATCATGACAACGCTCGGCCCCACGTTGCTATTCCGGTTAAGAACTATTTGAAAAACAGTGGATGGGAAGTCTTATCCCAACCGCCTTATACCCTAGACCTTGCCCCTTCTGACTACCATTTGTTCCGGTCGATGCAGAACGCCCTCACTGAAATACGGTTCACATCAGAGCAGAATATCAAAAATTGGCTTGATTCATTCTTGGCTGCTTGGATGGGATCCACAAATTGCCAGAAAGATGGGAAAAAGTCATAGCTTCAGATTGGCAATACTTTGAATAATACTATTGTACATGTTTTCCTTAAATAAATGTCCAAATTTTGAAAAAAAAAAGAATTAAGTTATATACCCATAATATCGAAAAAAAACATTTTATTACTGAAGAGCTACACCCAATATATCTAAACAATACTCAACTTCAATTTGTGGATATTGTGGCAAATTTTTGATTTAAAATGAACCGTTTACTTTCCCCTGCAGACCATATAAATTACACAACCTGTAATTTATGCGGGACTTCGGAAATTCTGGTTATTTTCTAATTTCATACCAAAAGACACAAGGGAAGTACTGTCATCAGCAAAGGAATATATTGGATTAGAAATAGCAGACAAGAGATCGTTGATGAAAATTAGAAAGAATGTCGGATACAGAACGGAGCCCTGGGGCACACCAGCATTTATTTTGTGAATATCAGACTTGAAACCATCCAAGACAACCTGAATTGAACGTTGCGAAAGGTAAGCACTCATTCTCGACAAAAGAGCCTGATGCCAAACTCTGTCAAATGCGTTAGAAATATCAAGTGCAAATATTTTGCTTTTGCCAAATTGATGACCATCAAATCACCAGTGGACCTGTTGCTACGAAAACCGTACTCCCGGTCAGTGAGAAGTTTTCGTGTCTCGAGATATTTCATGAGCTGACGGTTTATCAGCGTTTAGATGACCTTGAAAAGAAGGGACGTAAGTGCGATGAGACTGTAGGAGGAGAGAGAGAAAGATTCGCCTTTTTTAGGGACGAACTTGACAAATACTTTTTTCCATCTACTCAGAAAGAGTCCTAAAGAGTAGGATTGATGAAAAAGCTTACGTAGTGGTTTGGCCAGCGTGGAAGAATACCTCTTCCGGGGGAGATATATCATCTGGAACAGCGGATTTGTGAACGCTAAGATCTTTAAGAGTGCAAGTGCGAAAGTGGATTTGTCCAATTGAAAATTCGACGCACTCAAAGGCGCAGACAAAGCACAATTTGGATTGACCTTTTCCAAATAGCTGAAAGCTGGAATGTCATTGCAAATGAACGTTGGGATGGAGGATGAGGCAGACTTTCTAACGTTTTTGAAGAACAGCCAACAATTTTTACTACCTTTGGGACATTGTAGTATTTTTTGCCTCAGTTTTTGGTCGTATTGGAATTTTACAGCTTTAGAAAGTTTCAGTCATTCATGGCTCGTTTAAACTTTTTTCGGTTTTGTTGAGTTGGTCTTGAAGGACCGAAAAAACATTTTCTAACCCTGACAGCCTCTCTACAGCTCGAGTCGTACCATGCCTTTTCTTTTGGTTTGATACTCTTCATCTGATGAGAAATAAAGTCTCTCATTCTAAAAAGAATGGTGTCTGTGATCATATCAGCTGCGGCATCCACGTCGTTATCGAGGAAACATAACCACCAGTTAAAATTCCTTAAGAAGCTGTTAAGATTGCTCCAGTTATCTTTCTTTTATTGCCATACGATTCTTTTTGGAATCTTTTCTCTAACTGTGTAGTCGGTCTATGAGAAATTAGATGATATGGCGCAGCGGTCCGACGAGCCAAGAGGGGATAGCATATTGACCTTGTATTTGTCAGGGTGAGGAGTTAGAAACCAGTCCAGGGTGTTGGCGATATGACCATCAACGTCTGGTATTCGTGTAGACCCATTTGCAAGCTGGGTTGAGTTATTTTCCGCAGCGAAGATCTCAACATACTCGTACCGTTCTTCGGGTGTTGTCTGCCCAGAATGTCGAAGCCACTCAGAATTGTGTATATTGAAATCGCCCGTAATAACGATTTCAGTATGGGGATACAGGGATACAATTCTTTGAATGGAGTCAGACAGCGCATCAAACTCGTTAAAGCTCGAGTTGCTGTCCAGCTTGGGGCTTCTGTAAATAAACCAATAGTGGATAATTTGCTTACGGAGATGGAATTTTAGATTGAATTCCGGATTGGAACAGGGACCACATTTAGGTGGAGTTTGGTAAGCAACATCACTACGCACGGAAATGGTGAGACCGCAGTGAGAGATGAATAATGGCACTAGTTCGTAGCCAGCTAGCTGCAGGTCATAGTGATCTAAGAGGTGTGGGCGGGGATCTATCTGTGTTTCACTAAGTGCCAAAACAGTTGGTCTGAATTTACAGACTTGGACGTACAGAAAATCTATTACTTTTTAGTCCGCGTGTATTGGCAATATCCACTCTCAATTCCCGAGTCATTATAAGGAAAGACAAACACAAAACACACGAACACCGACGTTACAAAGCGCAGATATGAAGTACAAATTCAGAGTTTTTTTTCCGAATCTTTATGCATATAGTAGATGAATTCTTGAAGATATTTCTATGTGAATTGGAACAATCTTTTGTTTATATGAATTAATTTATTGTTGTCATGGAGTAGAGTCGTAATTCAGTGCGTTGAGTCAGCCTCTACTTTGTCATACATTAATTAGCAGTGGATAATGTATTTATGAATATTATGGAACACTTTTCAATTCTTTACCCCAATCTATCTTTCTTTCTATGAGTTACAACGAGATCAGATATCAATAGTTAAATTTGAATTGTTTTCATAAAATATTTTATGTAGATGCGATTCACTGGATCGTAAGATGTAAATTCTAAACTACGGAATCCTTAAAATTGTTTCCTTATTCAAAGAAATTGATGTCAGGTATTAGTATCTTTCCAAATTCTTGGAATCTAAGAATTTTGTAAAATATACCTCCCTCGAATTTATCTTTGCTTTTCAACTCCATCTCTACAAAGTAGTTCACCAGAGCCTTTTCAATCGTTAACGTACCTTTTGAATCCTACAGTATGCCACTACCTAGAAATTCACCTCTATACTACTGCTTTATAATGACATTCGTATTTAGATCTCTCATCATGCTTAAAACGAAATAGGAAATCTCAAATGCATACGAGTATTAAGAATTCGAATGCTTTTATTTTGCGACTTGTTTATAACATGTCCTATTCGTTCACATCGAGACAAAATGAACGAAAATCTCAAAATATGTGTTTGTACGTAAATATGTATATGCTAACGTTTCAAACATTGACATGTTGTTCTCTGAAATGGTCATGGCAATCGTTGAAAATATATATTTTTGCTCTGTTTAGCCAGGGTAATAGTTTTATATAAATATTTCACGGGGTTTTAATCTGAAGAGCGGTACTAGACATATTCGTGCCTTAGAGCATATCTTAAAGAACTTCAGCAACTTATATATCGGCACAAAGATGGGAGCAACCCATTTGGAGCTTTATAGTATGTTATTTACTTGTTAGCAGTTGGCACTCTAATTAGACCCCTGACATAAAATGCATTAGTCTGGCTTAGAGAATTATCTCATGTGATTTATAACAATGTTTTCCAACTAAAGATTCTCGCAAGTTATGGAACTATTCCTGACCTAACGGATTAAATGCTTTTGATATAAAAATCAAAGAGCGCCACACAATATTACCACCTAGGATAAAACATCAAAACAGGCAGCTACAATTTTGAGGTAATAAGGGACTTTATCTGCATCAGCTGCCCTATCATTCGCGGCAAAGACAAAAGCACGGAAACCACTCTTGCTAATCGTTGCTTCATCTCGAGTAACCAAAAATACTTAACAGGACACTGTTTTCCCAATCCTGCTTTACTGCAGAAAAGCGTGACAAAAGTGGATAAAAATGGTCTTGGGTACTCCGAAATGAAAGTTTTTCGGGTAATTTTCGCACCCGTTTGCACCAATGAGAGAGAGGAAGAGACGTTTCAACAGCGAAATGTACGGGCTGTACAGCGATGCCAATCTCATCAGAAAAGCTGGAGTAACCTGATAGGTAAGTCACTTTGAATTAATAGACACCAGCATGTCGACTTAGAAACTTCTCGACTCCAACCCAGAGGAACAATGCAGTAGAGGACGATCGCATCTTAGGTGGCGCGCATAAGTGGAAGGGGATCTCAGCCTACTTCGGGTACACGTCAGCTGATACCTTGGTTCACCGCAGAACTTAATTTGTATATATTTCTGTATTCCCAGATGAAAAGACAGGGAATTACAGAAAATTTAAAAATGGTAACAAATACAGGTTTACACAGATAGGTGGAAAATGGTTTATGATGTAGGAGTCGGAGTTTTTACGTCTGGAAAAATGCCATTCATTGTGTTAGCTAATTATTATAGTTATTACAAACATAAATTGTGACTGTTTTGAGAGCAATAAATGAGCTTCCAGTAAATCCAAATTATATTCCCTTTTTACATTAATAGTCAGATAGCAACCCCAGCCTTGGTTTCTTTAACTTGCGGAGTCGATCCTGTAAATCTTAGATAAGAGTCTTATCTGAATGAAATAGTAACATAAATTTTGGGGTAGAGTATATGTAATCTTTTAAGAGCTTCACCTGTGTCTTTTAACTCATTAAAACTTCTCATAAAGTATTCTCTAGTTGACCGACCTATCAGTTGGTGGAATGTTATAGATGTTTCGCCACTATACATCTAAACCTTTCTGGCCAAGAATAAAAACAACTAGCAGAAAATATAGAAAAGGAAGAAACTGTCAATGGCCAGTTTTTTTTTATTCTAGATGAGCACCCTCTCAGATGTATTTGGATCAAATTACAATAGTTACAAATCCGCTGCACTATGCTCATCATCATCAAAATATGACTAGCAGGTGCCCACTTAACTGACTTTCTGACAACTGTTCAGATTCAACTCCAAATTTAACCGAGTAGTGTTAGCAGTTAGCAAAGAGTAAAGAGCAAATCATAAAACATATTAAACCATTGAGACTTGCAATAATTAATGCCACATTAGTGCCTTCGTACAAGATGAATTTAAAAAAAAAAAAAATACCTGTTATATACAATATTCTAACTTGCTTCCAACTACAATATTTGAAGTATCTAAAGATATCTATTATCTATAAGCGTTGGAATTGGGTTCACGAAAAATTGTGGTATCTTCTTCCAAGTCCTTCTTTCCAAGTTTGTAGAACAATTGAAAAGAGGCTTCCCTAGCAGCCTTTCTGGGTTTTTGGAGTTATATTAACATGGAAGAAAATGACCGGGAGGACCGTTCTACTACACTGTAAAGCTAGGCTTTTTTCTGTCCCTATTATTCGTCAATGCAGCGGTGATTTGCTATTTTTGTCAGACATGGTCATGGAGAAATTTGTCCAAAATAAGAACGTAATCCTACACACTGTCTGCAGTCATAATGAATTATCCAATTGATAAAAATTGTTTCCACTTAACCAAGAAGAGATAATGATACTAAAAATAAAGTGCAATAAAGCTACTGATGCAGAAGAACTAGCTCCCTGTCATTTTCTCCTGGAAATCAAATCCAGGAACGGCTATTGGAATACAGCAAAGATGGAATTGGTATTTGTATTGAAGAAGAGCATAACAAAATATACGCTGTTGGCGGTAACAACTTTAACTTTACTGCATATACAGCGGCAATGACCTTGTCAAAGGATATCGTATTTATTGGCACGACTCGTCTTCTAAAAAGAAAGATTTTAGCGGCTAAAGTGGAAGGTGTTTTTACCAAGTTGATACGACAACTAAAGGGCGACATGTGGAAAACGGAGAGAGCTATTGGTTGAAATCTAGATTCACATCGGAATGTAGTTCTATAAAAGATTATAAAGTGAACTTGGGCGAAACACTATTTATTTATTTATTTCAATCTATGATTTAACAATCAACAGATTTCGAAATTCAAATTTATAAGATTGTATCTTAAACCTAACTTCAAATAATGTAACAATTCATTCAAACTGGCATCAGCCGGAGCAATAAAACGATGTTATTTAAACAAGGAAAGGGGCCAGTCTTGGGCGCTTGGGCGGAACATTCTCCGAAACCAAACATTAGAGTACTTCAGAAACTCTGCATAGTGTTTTGAATGCCTAGCTTCACATAAACGAAGAAACGTGGAGATGGAAGAATGGAACGAAAATGGTGGTAAGTAACCAAGGAGAAAGAGTATGTATGGCGAAAATAGCGAAACCGATTACTTGCCCTTCAGTAAGAAAAAGAGGCCAGAAAACTGAAGTTAGAGCATGTACGATAGCTGTAGAAGCGTTGTATCGAAAATTAGAAAAGGTACCTTTACAACCTATATGTAAGCAGGCAACTAGTAATAGAAGAAGTTCAAAATCTAAACACTGCCAAACGACCCAATATTTACTTTTAAGATTGCTGCACAATGAAGAAAAAAATTGGGAGAGATCTAATAGCCCCACAATATTGAAAGCGAACAAGGACACCTGCTATGAAGGAACAACGAAATTTGAAATGGATGGAAATAGTACTTAAATGCTACCCTTGGCTACCGGGCCAAAGTTAGCAAAGTAGTGGAAAAAATTAAATGCCCTGCGCAGTTGGACCGGATCACATTTCCTTGCGATTTCGTTCAAAAAAGGATGAAAGTATATTGGATGCCTAACTACCGGAGGGAGGCGGGTCGAGAAATTGTAACAATTATCTACCTGTCGGCGAAACAAATATCGCATACCATGAAAATGTTCGAGAAAATTTCAGTCAGTCAACACCACAACATTACTAGACCCCATGGCAGTCAATGCGGTTAGAGATCTTATTAAAACGGCGCGGCGCTTCGATCTCAAAATGAACTGATGAATGAAGGGCGATATGTTCTATTGCGCTAAAATGAATATTAAATGCAACCGAAGAATTTGAAGTTAGAATTGAAGCAGCACTTTAACAAGGCGCAATAAGACAACGGCTGACTTAGCATTCGTACTAAGAGCAGGACCCACTGCATAATCCTTTTTCGGACTCACAAACTTCATTTACATGTATGTATTAAGAGCAGTCATCGTGCCAAAGTGCCAACAATTTAAATATTTAGACTCTGTAGTTAACTACCACGGAAATTGTGATATCGCACAAAGCACATAAAGTCAGTGGCTTAAATGGCGCAAAAACTCCGCTGTACATATTTTGTGACAGTAAAATCCCGCTTGAACTTAAACGTGTGTTATAAATGAAAGTCGTTCATATAGGCTTATCATACGCATCGAAATGATGATCGATGTAGGAGAAATATTAAGGAAAAATCACAGCGGAAATGAAAATATTACGAATATCAGCGGGTATAATAGAGAGTGATCTAATATGAAATACGGGCATTCGCTAAAGCCTCCAGAATACGATCCCCATGTAGACAAACTCCATACTAGGCAAATCAACTGGTCACGCTACGTCCAGCAGAAGTTCGGAAAAGAGGCCGTCAGCAAAATAACTGGATTTCTGAAATGCGGTAATATCAGCAAATTTGTGACCTCAGTAATGCAGTAATATAAAACATAGAATCGCTCTAGCGTATGCAAAGTTAGCCAGCCCCACAAGCGCCACAGTATCTATTCAAATACGTGAGAGAAATTTGTAACCTTAGATGTTATTATATACGTTACATACAACATATTAACGGTAAATAAGGGAAGAAGTTGAGGCACTTTTTAATCAGTATGTGGCCTAGACCTAGGACCGCTCTCATACAGAGGTAATAAAATAATTAAAAAAAAATAAAGGGAGGAATGTTTTTTCGTTTGCCCTGCATCGCAAACTAAGTAAAATCTTCTTTTTCTCTCCAAATATTGAGAGGATATCTAAAGTAAACGACTTATAGTCTAAATGCCATCAGCATTCACTTACTACTAAATGTAGAGTCTATATTCAAGGCACATGTGTATTTTTTACAAAACGGCATATGCTCCTGAGCATGACATCCTAGCAGCCGATTTTCAATCTAAAGCCTAAGGTAACGTATACAAAGATTTTTGCATATTCATATATGTACAAAATGTTCCTTAAAGGAGAAGAACCTCCGAAGCTGTTAAGGCATTTTAAATCTATCAATACCGTCAATTAATCACTAAAGTTACGAGTATATATAAATGCGACCGAATATCTTATATACTCGTACCACAAATCACTTTCCAGTGGTCGTATTTGCAATATTTTTTTCTTGCAGATTAGTTCTTCTTAAAAAGGGTGTGTGTGATACTTATTTCGATTTTGAAATAAATTTTTAAAATCTTAGATTACTTTTTCCAATCCGTATAGGAGAAAACAATAACCAAAAACATTTTATTCTCGTATCCTAACTGGTCTAGAAATATTTAAATCAACAGGCTCACCTTTTTCTTGCATCTCAGGAAATTATTCTATCCAACAGGAAACAGCAAAACCACTCCTTTGAATGTTAAAATGTAATCCAACTGGAAAATCCTCGAGCACACTTTCACTTGTTATGACTTTAATTTCCTTTACTTTTGATTTTTTTAATTTTTACTTTTTTAAACACTATTTAACTATTTTTGGAATTAACATAAAAGCAAACACCAAGCAGCAGAAGTTTAGAAAAAAAACACACACCCAGGAAAGTAGATTTCACAAACACTAACTATGCCACGTTGTTATTTTTGCTCTTTATCTTTTTCTGCATCCGACATTTAATTATTTTTTTTTCTGTAAAGAATCATTATTTTTACATAATTTTTCTCCACAGATTTCCCTTTTTTATACGCACATAAAGAAATCGTTATCTTTTCTGTTCAAGCTCTCTAACGCTTTAAAGAAAAGAAACCCAAAATCCAGCGAAGAAACACTGCGTGAAATATTTAAAAAAAAAATCACCACAAAAAATTACTATAGACTACTTATCTATTTATTTAAAAGTAAAAAAAATTAAATCAATATAAGAAAAATAAATATATGTCATTCTTTTATTGCTCGAGATACTCCTGTCTACTCGTATACTTTTTCTTCCCTGAAAAGTGAAATTCGAAAGCAGATGATGGTACTTTGTTTGTCAGTTGGCATTGGACAAAAAAAGAAGCCTTTTGGAAAAGCAACAAGGAAGAAGAGTAATAATCATAAAAAAAAGACGAACAAAAGGAAAAAAACAAAAGTCGGTAGGGAAGCCAAAAAGAAAAACGAAAGATACGAGTTAAGAAGAATGTCTCTGTCAGAAGTAATTATATGCGATATCTACTCATTTCTTTGAGCATAACCTCAGAAAGAAAAATGTTTAGTAAACAAAGTTGCTAGTTTAAAGGAATTGAAAATCAAAGGAATCTCTTAAACCATATGAAAACGGACAAAGATGGGTTTTCCTTTCTATTTAGCCCACGATAAATATTAAACGACGATAGAAGCGTGGACAATGTTCGCCGCGGGTAAATATACTCGAGCACACAGCATTTTTTTGACATGGGCTAAAAGGTGGGAACTTAATTTTTCTTTGAGCTGCATATGCAACAGAATATGAAGAGTAACCAAAAAAAAAATCCGCAAGGATAAACTTTATCCACAAAGATGGTTCAGTTATTGTGAGTGCACTCATTCCATCCTAATACAAGCGTATTCGGTTACTTTTTGAATATTTTTACATTCGTTTTTTGTTGTTGTTGTATTGGTGAGGATTTCTTTTGACAACTTTATTAACTCGTTATTTATTTGTATTTATTTTAGTATACCATTCAAAGGATCAAAGCCAGTGAATGAGTGGAGTAAAGGCGAGCCAGTATACCTTAAGCGGTCTATTTACACCATCTTCAGTGTCCTTTTCCCTTCAGAAAAAAAAAATGAGAGCACTTATCCTCTTCATTTATTTTTGCATTTCACCCTATGTTTGCATACTTAATAAATAGACAGTTCCTTCTCCACTACGGTCTTTATCCTTTGACGGAAAACAAAAAACAGGAAAAAAACTTGTGATTCTAGGGTCGTGAGAGTACTGTTTTAAAGATCAAGATGTCTTCATATATATGAAGATAGCTACTTGAAACGTTCACTTTTTGAGTAAATTCTACCAGAATCTATGGTGGTTGGAGGGAGCTCATTTTTTTTGTGTTTACATACAAAGAGGAGCAAAAACGTTTAGAGGTTCTTCTTTTCAACCGAATAAGGCCAATTTTAAGGGTACACACATTCAAAATTTGTATCCATTAGATAGGCGATTTTACACATGTTTAACAAAAATCACTTGATTGAAAGGAAATAAAGAAAAATAAACAAAAAAAAAAGTACTCAACAATTGGGACAGGGATACGAGCACAAATCTATTTTTTTTACAGGGCCCACTTTACACTATAGTCCACGATTTATTTTAAAAGAAAAACAAATATTTCGGCAATTAATTAGAAAAACAAATCCTTCAGTCTAATTGAATTCATTTTAATTAACCAAATTTGTTTTTTTTTAAACCTGTTTTTCCTTTCTTATTTTTCACAAACTTCGACGAATGTGCTAAGCGGCACGGAAAAGATAAAACCATACGCTCGAACTCCAATCGGCAAACTGACGATAAGTTTCGTTTTTATCAGGGAAATTTTCGAATTTTCTTCCGACGACCAGAGAAAGTAATTTTCTATTTTATTTTTTCTTCAATTTTTGTTTTTACTTTTTTTGTTCTTAGTAAAAGCTGAACCGCAAAGATGCGGCTGCGTTACAAAATCACTCTCTCTATATATTCCTTAGTCTAAGCCCATTGTACTCTCAATACCTTTTTATTGCCTCTCCAGATATTAAAAGTAGAGTATCTATGGATCTTTTATATGTAGAAACCGAGTATATGGGGTAATGTTAAAAATATCTTCTAGATTGTTGATATCCATCAGATGCTGTTGAGTCTCTATTAGTAGTCTAAGTAATCTCTCTAGACTAAAATTTCTCTCTCTATATATACCTACTCGTATTGTATTTAAACCGTTTAGTATTTTTCGGATTCTCAATCTCCTCTCAACATGAGGAATGAGAATATCCAAGGCGAAAAAGACTTTTCGCCGTGGGTATGGAAAAAAGCTCCTGGAATAAGGCGGTATTGCTGGAACTTTGTGGATAGGTTCCAGTTGAAGACTAGGAGCTTTATTCTCTTAAATACATTTTAAAATTTGAACAATGTAGGATAGTGGAGTAAATTGTTTTTTTTCTGTGAAACATGCACGTGCAAAGCAAGAGGTTCATTTACATAAATGATTTTTCGATTAAAATTCAATTATGATGCCCACGCATTGTAAAAGAGCAACAGGATTTCTTTAGCTTGTTTGTTTTTGTTTATTCCTTCTTTACTTTCCTTAAGAATAAGTGAAAATATCCTCGCAAATGCACCGGGAATTTATTTATTCTAAATAATATATAACTGATTTTTTAAAGTGTGCGAATGGTATAGGTATGGATATGTGAGAAGTATTGTACAAGTAGATGTAGTTGGATTTAGAATCCTTATAGCGGAATTTTCGGCTCTAAAACTTTTTGTAAAATACATATATAAATGTTAAGTACCTATGTATGTACACTTAACTCAACTTCCATTTATTCATACTCCAGTCTTAAAATAATTGTAATCAATAAGTTTATTTGTCAAACACTAAACAGGCTCATTCCCTTGGGATATAACTATAAACGTATTTCAATTTTGGCATTTTTAAAACTAACGAAAAGTTGGAGACTTGCATATTCTTTAGGGAAGTAAAAGCGGATATATGCTCCATAAATAGTAGTCTATGAAAAGACAGCTTTTGAACTCTGTACCAATGATGAAAGGATATAAGTAAGAGTCTTAGAAATTCAAACGGAAATTTCTCTTCTTTCCCCTCGTGTGTAGGAAACGACTAAGATTAGTGTAATGCGATTTTAATATTTGGATGGTGAAACAGAACACCCAAACGAAGTACTCCTTGTAAGTTCCTTTTACTGAAATTCCTCAATTTTTCGAAAGATGATTAAGCGCTTCAGAGATAAAATTCCTATGAAACAAGCACCCACAACGTCAGTGTCACCACCACTTTCACAGCAAGCATCATGGGATATTATCACTTTAGTGGTTAGAAAAATCGTACTGCCCCGTCGAATTCAGTGATGTCTGGCATTCTCAAACTATTACAGCTTGGCAGGCTAGAGAGGCTTAAGCGCAGCTTTTCTGTCGCTACAAAAGGAGATTCTTCACAATGCCATTAGGGTAGCGCACATATCCGCCTAGAAGACATAGACAACGCGGAGTGAAATTTAAAATGGTCGTCCTTCAGAAGGACGGTTTTGGAGCCATCTCTGAAGACCCAATCACATTTCTTTCCTAGCTCAGATTCTTACCGAAAACATTCCTGGGCAATGGGAAGTCAATTCCCTAATTTGTTCGCACCGGGAGCTCTAGTGTCATTGCATCAGACGGCGTGTCCATAAGATCAAAATAAAAAGAGTACGTTTTTGCGCCATAGACCACTTCCCTCGAAATGCAGGATTACTTGCAGAATTTGATATGAACATCAGATGGAGTAGGATTCATCAGTGCAGAGCTTCAGATATTAACACCAATAATACAATTAAATTTATTTTTCCTTTTATTTCAAAAACTTCATACAATAATTTTATTTTTTTTTAAAGAACTTAACACACAAGTGGGTATAAATACACTTATAATGTGTCAAGTTTTTTTTTTGGAAGATGGGATAGAGATAGATAGAAAGATATTTGGGCTCAGTGGTTATTTTGCTCCTTGGGCGGCATACAACACTTAATGGGGAGACTAAATTTTTAGTGGAAGTTGGGTTGTTGTTAATTTCTAGTCAACTACTTATCTTATTTGATTTTTGTTAACTGAAAAAATGAATATCTTTCGGGCGCGGTTCGGATTCGAACACCGAACCATCCGTTTTGGAAGCCAGTCCACTACCACTTGAGCCATGACCACTGTTGGTAAAACTTCCGTATGTTATTCCTGGAGTACTGGTGGCATAGGAGTTGTTATGAGTTTCAAAAAAAGTTTTAAATTCAGTTCCAAATTCACTTGTTTGTGGCCAAACTAAAAGTAATCTTTGACAAATCAAACTTGTTTCACCCACTCTTAGTTACCACCAGCAACCACAGAACGCAAAGTAAAAAAAATAAAAAACAAACGAAAAAAATACAATAAAAATCCGATAATACGTAGATGTCTTGATCATCTCACGTGTCATGATATTTACAAGTAAACAACATTTTTTCTTCTCTGTAAAGAAGTGACGAGCAGCTTTAAGTACAGTCGTACAGAAAATGGAGAGGTTGTACATGTTCTCAGCTACATGACCGCTCTTCATAGTCTGGTAAAAGAAGAAGTGATGTATTTTCGTGAAAACTTATTATACCATACAACTGACGCATATGTAATTGACCTCATGCCAGCCGTGTAAAGCCTCATATCTTGTTTGCAAGTTTTTTACGCTGCCAGAAGGCTGATATTGTCTTAAAGGCGCTTTCGATATAAGCGCTAGATGAATCAAATCTGTCAGTTTCCTCCTTCTCGTAAAGGGAACAACTTCAGTTTTGAGAGAATTGACTGAAACTAAATTTCTAATGCGCCAATTATCGATCATGTCTAGCGCTACTTGCGCTTTAGAGCAGATAGTTGCTAGACGTGTTCCAAAATACGGTACAGCTACATCGTCCGCATATGCCCGGGCAATGCCTTGCAGGCAATCTCTGTTTATCACCGCCGTAACATATTGGTCGCAGTCAGCCTCAGCAGTCAATGTCCTATTTTCCAGCATTACCTCAATCCACAAAACTAATAATTCGGTCACGCTATGTTATCTAGGAAGCTAGGAAGCATGAGATATACAAGCTATGGTGTTAATAGGAGCTGGTTGTAAGCTGGTTCTGATTAGGTTACCTGGGAAGCCCAAACCATAAGACAAAGATTCTCTGCTTTCGACTCACCGTTATTCAAGAAGGATCTTGAATTCTACATCTTTGACTTGGGATCTCAAGCAGAAATGACGATTCTTCCCTTCGCATGCAAAACCGGACGCTACTAAAGTATAAAAAGAATGCCATCGACAAACTGATTAATGTTAGCAAATTCGATGTACCATTGACACTCAAACCAATAAGGCGAATGTAACACAAAGATACTATATCTATTCGGTCCTTAGTTGGCCACTAAAGAGTGTATTGGCATAGTGATAATTTGTTTTTTGGAGTGTTGATATTCAAGAAATGCTGAAATCGCTTCATTATCTTCCCGCGGTTCCTACTATTTTAATGAAATATCGATGTGTATGTATATTCTGGAGTATATTCTGGAAAGTGAAGACTTTTAATAGACACAGTGCTGCTGTATACCTAGTGGAGACAGAGGAATCCTATAAGGCAGTAAGTATACGTTTGCCAAAAGGCGGCCTCCTGATCGAAATATTGTACGATGCATTAGATTAATCACATTGAGGTAGACATAAGACAAGCACCCAATATTCTAAACATCCATATATTCAACGATTATAATGATCCAACAACATCAAGGGCAGAGAACCAGTGACAATGTTGGAAGGAGCCCATCAGAAATATCGCCTCTGATGTGCAAAGGTTTCACAAGGTGAACACAAACAAGAAACCCATGGTCCGACATGGTTCCTTCTCTAAAGAAAGAGGGCGTTCGAAAAATGTGAAGTTAATAAGATAGCAATATGCTACTCAATGATATTTGGAGTGAGAAGGAAATGGTATTACAAAGAACTATATCGACTATACACCGATGCAAGTCTGGTCCGCCGGCTTCGCTTACAGTCATTAAGATTGCTAGGTAATATAGAGCGTATGGACACCAGTGCCCTACCACGAATAATCTTCGATTCAAATGCAATATAGGAAGACCTTACCTAAAGTGGTAAGGCACGCAGTTGGAAAATAACTTAAGCCAACTTACTGGTTCCGTTCGGGATTGGTTCTGTCAAACCGGACTTGACTAGCCAAATATATACGCACAAGTGTTGGGCAGGAAATAATTCTATTATCATGAAATCCTGCCAGTAATATGCCAGTAATATGCTACCTTCCGAAAGAATTCAAAACATATGGTGACAGGACAGTTCAGTATCTATACTTCCTGTCTCGTTTTGGGTTTAGTCGGAGTATTAATGGATAGCTGTGGCTCAAGTCGTAGTGTATTTCAAATCGGACGGTTCGGGGTTCAATACCAGCCGCGCCCTAAACACCTTCTTTTTTTTTAGGAAACTAAATTCACGTAAGATAAGTGGTTGCCTAGATTAGAACAAGTCATATAATTTAGTCTCCCCATTAAATGTTGGATGCCACCCATGGAGCCTATTGTGTAATATGGAAGCCTTCTATAAAACTTTCAGGCGTTAAGTGGACTTCATTATGTCCTTCCTTTGTTGGCAACCAAATTAGACGATAGTTTGAAATCGAAACTTTTAAGTTGCCTCTCTCTTTGAATTTGTTACTGAACCAAAAATAATTCGGAACATTAACATCACAGCATGTGATGGAATAACAGCATTCAATGAATTCGGCTATTGCCTTTGGTGTCCATAGGAACATGACGCAATGACGAATTTGTGTCATTCTTCCTTTGCTTTTTAACTTACGAGTATGTCTGCAGCCACGAAATCTTGTTTGCAAATTGTGCGAAATTAAGATAATGAAAATGAATTTGATGCAAAAAGGCAAGTCATTAGCCCTTCTGATCACTCCTTATGGTGTCAAATATATTAATCATTCGAAACCACAGATACTTTCCATTTTCACCAATAATTCCTATGAGGATAATATTTGAAGTTTTGTACTCAATACCGAAAACCTGCTATATATGATAAGTATATCATATACGAGTATGTTGATATGATTTTTGAAATCCTTCGCCCGTCAATTAATTACTTATTTGCAAAGGATATAGTAGTTGGACAGATCGTCGAAGATTAGAACCATTTGATAGGTAAATCTCACAAGCTCAAATCCTACCATATCGTCTCGGGAACACTTTTTGAATTACAGCTATATGCCAAAGCGTTCGAGGCAAAGAAGATTCGGTGAAATCAATAGCTTCTCGAGGAAACGAAGCAAAAAGTTGTGAGGCTGCTTGCAGTCGAAGCACCTTGCATACAATGCAAATATCAATGATGGGTTTTACTAATTGTCGCGCTTTAATCACCCAAAATTAAGACACAACTGTTTTAATCCTACCATGAAACAGATTAGCGTCTGCATCCACGATCATCAGTTTGGTGACATGAAATGACTTTGCCAATATCACGCGATGCCTCACACATTTTTAAATTATGAAATTGATGGTGACTTCCAACTCTCAATGGCCCAGCGAGTTCATCTAAAAAAGGAGTAAGAGTTAGTAAGCTAGTCTAAATATGGCGACTTCATTCAGGAAATGCTACCATTGAACGTTGCTAGTCCAATTTCATGCCGTTCTATTTATATCTTCTGCTGAAAGTAATATACGAAATGTCGTCTTCGTCTTAAAGCAATGAACATCACGAAAATAGTAAGCAGTCAGACGGAAAAGATGATTCCAATCGCTGAATTCTTCACAATTTTTAAGCTGTTTGTTGTCAGCTGAAGCCGATTCCTGCGCAATACCAACTCGCTGGTATTGACACATGTTAAATATGCCGACAAAACCACATCGCTGATTTCATCTGATGTAGGCCATTTAGATGGATTATCTTTCAGGGAATCTGGTCCAGTTACTAGGCCTATTAGATTGTCTGACCCCGGACAATGCCTCCAATTTAAAACATCCGATAGCGCTCTTATTTCTTGTACTATATTTTCGGTGTACGATCCGGACGTCAGCTGTCAATTCCAACTTTGGAATGGTTAATTCGTTCTGGTTCCGGCTGTTGAGCGGTGCTACCCTATTCTTGGCGCAAATAAATCGTATAAAAATGCTACCATTAATGGGGCATACGTTATTGCACCAAAAGCATGCTGGCTGGCATCTGTAAAAAGATGGATTTGAAAAGTATCCTGCCCAATAAAGGCATGACGTGGTACTGCCATGTCTTCGAATTTACTAATTTCTAAGCAGTAGGTGGTCCAGGCTTTCAACATATCGCCAGGCAATGTTTCGCCCCAACCCAATTTTTTATGCAATATACAATAGATTGGAAAGTCTCTTTAGTCGTACGATCCAAGGTCCCAGAAATTCTAAAGGTTTAACATTTTAGCCATAACCTTCAGAATATTGCGTTTCGTAGCTTGCAGGTCTTCTAAGTTTATTAAACTGGAAACCCCATCCAACCCAACGCACCCTTAACTTCTACTGCGTTTGCGATAATTTCTGCTCTTCAGCGAAATGCCTTCAAATGGTTGAAACCTTAGTATTCCATTTGCCAAGAGTCATTGAAGCTACCTTTAGGATGATATCTGCCAGTTCGTACATATTTAATACTCACGATCGACTCTCATCACCAGATCATCCATATAGAAATTTGTTCGTAATAGATCACCCATGGATATTACCTGTTGGTCTCTTCAATCGCGCTATGAATCTTTGCCCCAAGTAAGAAGGGACTTCAGGTTACGACAAATGTTACACGAACCAAGCAATAAATCTTTATAGCCGGAAGATCTCTTATACTGCTTAAGGGTTTAGCGAACTGAAAAATCGGTGTCCGTCTCGATCCTTCTGATTCAGGAAGATCTCTTACGCAATCTAACCAACTCGAAAATTTAGCAGAGTGCATTTGGTGTACATATATGCTGAAGTATCGAATACGTTGCGCTAATTAGTGGTATCCTTATCCTCTCTATAAACTGAGAGGTGCGGTAGATAGTAAACAAATTCTTGATTATTATCTATTTCAGGCATAGACTCAGCAACTTCATTCAAAGCAACCTCGCATTGCAGCATCTTATTCTAGAATCCTTTTAGATGAACACAGCTTTCTAACAAGTGACTTCATCCGCTGAATGGCTCCTAAGTAGTTATTGTGGAAGAAACCGCTCATTTCCTTCCAGTGAAGCGAAGCTGTTGTCATAGTTGGGTACTGTAGATGTATGGCAGATACTGAGTGATGTCAACCTGGTGATATTCAGTGCTGTAACTGTTGCAACACATCAATTGTGCTTATTTTAGCTCCAAGTGGTAACCACCGGGTACTGATCTATGCCCATCTGGACTCGACATGCCAAACTTATAAGCGCTTGTTCTGACCAGCAGACAAAAATAGAAGCACTATGGAATCAAAGCTGAAGTAAAGTCTTGAAACAAGGCAAATAACACCTTATCCGGCTACTCTGGAATATTTTTAGCTCAAGTCCGTAAGGATTTCCGAGACCATGTCAAGGTCTTGGAAAAGAGATGGTCGCGAATGATCCCTTAATGGATCAGCGGCAGTACTCACATCGCCGCACGGGTTGCTGGCTTTGGTTTCATCTTTCTCTCGTCCTAGGCGTATCCTGAATGGAACTGGCCTTTTAGGTTGGGGGTTGTGCCACCGGGGTAACTGCCGGCAATGTAAAAGAAAGTTAAGTGACGAAGCAATAACAAGTCTCGAATATACGGATGGATCAACTACTGACAATCCCTGCAAACAAAACAAGGGCAACGAACATCGTATCTGTACGTGGAGTGTTAGATCCCTTAATAGGCCAGGTGCAGCCGAACAACTAGCGGAGGCCCTGGACTGCTGGAATCAGGAGTTACAGCCATCCAAGAAATGCGGTGGGATGGACCGGACAAAAAGAGGATGAAAAACTGCGACATCTTCTACGGCGATTTTTCTCGACGGCAAAAGTAGCGCCTATTTGGAGGCAGACTCGTTACTAGAGGTAGACTTAGGCAAGAAGTCTTGAGTCTCCGGCATGTTGACGCCTTATAACAGTCCGTATTAAGGCCACATTTTCCAACTTTAGCCTTATATGCACGCACAGCCCCATAGAAGTAAAAGATGACGACACTAAGGAGAGCTTCTACGACCTCTGGGATAGGACTTACGAACAGTGCACTAGGTGTTGCATTAAAACTGTCCTTGGCAACTTTAATGCAAAGGTAGGAAGAGAGGGCATCTGTAGTAGTACTCTCGGAAGGTATAGCCTGCACGATACCATCTCCGTCTTTGCAGTGGAGCAAAATATTGTCGTAGCCAGTACGTTTCCACATCCTAATGTACATAAGGGGACTTGGAGAACTTTTGATTAATCAACCGGATTGACCATATCGCGGGGTAATATCGACTCGGACCATTACGTTGTTGTAGCCAAGGTACGGTTGCAGATATCGCTAACATCGCAAAGGCAAGCTATCGCCAGAGATCTCCAAATCCTCTTCTGATCAAGTCTCCCTTAATCTCTTAAGAATTGTTATACCCCCAACAGCAAGCCAGATGCTTAAAAAGCGCAGAAGAGAAACTAACACCGGCACACCTCAGAAGGAAAAAGAAACAAAATGAGAAGTTCGTGGTCAAGGAAATTGAAAGATGCTCCAGGAATGAGATTCGGAAGTTTTACCAAAAGGTACAAAAAACATTCCATGGACACAAATCCCGAACCTGTACACACAAACAAGGCGGCATAGGTAATAGTGAAGTCGCAGTCGATGCTGAGGATTTGAAAACGGCGATAACGAACCAAATACGAGGGCGGGTCAATAAAACACAGATTTTTTGATAAAAAAATAATTTTATTTTTTAACGTAGTCTCCCTTGAGCTCTATACACTTTATCCAACGCTTCTCCAATTTTTTTATCCCTTCCAAAAAAAATGATTTGTCGAGGTCCTCAAAATGACGAGATGACTTCACCATTGGAGTCAAATCTTTTTCCACCAAGCCATTTCTTCAGGTTTGGGAACAAGAAGTAGTCGCTCGGAGCCAAATCTGGAGAATAGGGTGGATGAGGGAGCAATTCATAGCCCAATTCATGGATTTTTGCCATGGCAACTGCACATGTGTGCACCCTTGCATTGTCTTGGTGGAAAAGAACTTTTTTCTTGGCCAAATGAGGTCGTTTTTTTTTTCAAATCGTCATTGAATCGGTCCAATAAGTTGGCATAATATTCCCCATTGATTGTTCTTCCCTTTTGAAGGTAGTCAATGTGGATTATCCCGCGTGCATCCCAAAAAACAGTCGCCATAACTTTATTGGCTGACAAACCCACCTTGGCCTTCTTTGGCGCCGATTCACCCTTAGAAACCCACTGTTTTGACTGTTGTTTGTTCTCTGGTGTGTTGTGATGGATCCATGTTTCGTCCACGGTTACAAAACGGCGCAAAAACTCCTCCATATTGCGATTAAACAACGCCAAACCTTGCTGTGAAGTTGTTACACGATTGCGTTTGTGGTCGACTGTGAGCAAACGCGGCACCCATCTTGCGGAAAGCTTTCTCATGCCCAAGTGATCATTCAAAATTGAAACCATTGAGCCATGCGAGATCCCTACGGCTTCCACAATCTCTCGCACTTTCAATCTTCGGTCGGCCAACACCATATCGTGAATTTTTTCGATTGTTTCGGGTGTAGAGACCTCAACTGGGCGTCCAGGACGTTCGGCGTCTTCAGTGCTTGTACGGCCACAACGAAATTCAGTAAACCACTTTTTTACCATTGAAATCGATGGTGCAGAGTCCCCATAGTATTTATCAAGCTTAGCCTTGGTCTCGGTAATGGTTTTTTTTCGCAAGAAATAATGCTTAATAAGCACACGAAATTCACTTTTTTCCATTTTCTCCTCAAATTAGTGAGTAGTCTGATAAAAATAGCTGTCAAACACAAACTAACTGACGCAGCAAGTTTAAATTTTGACAGGAGTCAACTGACAAATGCCTGTTGACAGGAGCAGTATTGCTGTTTCAGTAAAGAGGTCAGAAATTCAAAAATGCACGGAATTATTGACCCGCCCCACTGTCAGACAGAATGAACCTTGTAACCTGGACGATATAGCCCAGAAATGCCGTCCACTCGACATGGATGAAATGAAGACAGTCGTATCAAAGCTTAAGTCCCACAAAGCTGTTGGAGCGGACGGCCTAACTGCCGTCTGAATTGCGCCAATTACAGATGCCTCAGATTTCTTAACATCGCCTCCAAGATCCTGTCTGACATATTATGTGAACGGCTGAAGCCATTCTTCAGCAACGTGATTGGTCCATATCAGTGTGACTTCAGCCCAGAAAAGTTCACCATCGACAAAATATTCACACTACGGCAGATCTAGGAAAAAATCCATCAGCTCCAAATCGATAGGCGCCACCTATTCATCGAGTTTGTTTGACATCATTCTTGAAATAATAGTACAAAACTCATGCGCCAATCTTTCAAAAGTGAGGTCAAGACCAAGTGTATGCTTCCAATAAGAAATGGCAACCCAGAAAACGATACCCGCGCTGAGATCAAACTAAGAATAACTCTTTACAATGTCTGCATCTTTAGGCAAGGAAGGCAATTGACTTGCAAAGCTCTCTTTCGAACAATAAAAGTGACCCTATATAAGACCTTAATAATCCTAGCCCACTCTAAAGCGCAGAGGCATGGATTTTATCAAAAATGCATAAGAGTGCTCTTGGCTGCTTTGCGAGGAAAATTCTTGGGGTGATTTTCGGTCCCGTCTGCATTGACGGTGAATGGAGGACGAGATACAATGACGTATTCTACTGGCTATACACCCAATTAGACAGAAGAGTGAAGGTTGAACCTCTGAGATGGAGGGGTCTTGTAGGGCGGATGAACATCAATGCTCCGGTCCGAAAAATCTTCGAATCCGATCACGAGGGACAGCGCAGTAGAGGAAGACCGCCACTCAGGTTGCATCCGCAAGTTAAAGGAATCGCAACAAACTTAGCATGTGAAACTGGGGCAGCTGGGTAAAGATCGAACTGGCAGTAGACGGTTGTTGGTTGAGACCCAGGTCTACCACGTACTGTAGCGCCACCTTAAGTAAGTAAGTAAGAAGCGAAGCTTCGGAGCAGTCGCCCGATCTGTAAATATGCATCGTTTAGCAGGATGCCAGCCAGATGTCTTCAGCTCCCAGAAATTTTGAATGTCCCCACAGGCAGAGACACTTAGAAATGTGGAACAGTTTTCGGTGGATTTCCTAGTACCCAAAACTAAAGTGCCCTGAATTGTCGATCTTAGAACAATGTTGGTAGCTGTCAAGTTATCTGTGATTCGCCTATTGCCAATTGGAGCTATAAGAATACTTATTTTTTGTTCTGTAGCAGTCCCTTCATTGACGGCTCAATATCATTTTTGGGCACTGCAAGCACGTCAAAACAAAACTCCGGCTGCTCGATCGCTGTTTGATTGTTATATTAACTGCGCAAATAAAAATGTTGCACAATTTATTAGGTTTCGGTTCATCACATTCAAAAGGAATTAAACTCAAATTATGCGACCCGAAAGAAGAAAAATTTACCAGACGAGCTACGGATGATTTAACAAATGACATTTGACTTTCGCCATCCAAAACAACAAGAGCGCAATAGCTCTCTATTAAAATTTGTATTAGACGCGCAAACTGTCTGCAAATAAACATCACTGATTTATTGACTTGTGTGCGTTGTGTACAAATTCATCGTCTGATGGGATAAGGGGGCATTCGCAGGTTGTTTTTATGACGGTGCTTGATGACGGTGCGGTTATAATTACATCATTACTATGCATTAACTGATACATTAGATTTGTTTTTTTGACGCTGCATTTGAAATGTCACACATAGTGGTTGCATGATCACTATTGCATGCTTCGCAAGCAATTTAGTAATCCGACACATTTTTGAATAATGATCCTTCCTGCAACAACGGCAGCACCTACCATCAGATTTCAACAAGTCCTTCTTCTCTGATGAACTGGCTATGGATTTCGGGGATCAAATGTCTGAAACGGATGATACAATGACCGGTTCCCCGACATTGCTGTCGAAATTTTTAACTAAATTACCGTAGTCGTAGTCGATGAATATCTACACGTAGGTCATTGGAAAGACATCGTAAAAGAACTCCTTTTAACCCCTTACCGCATGAATTATTAAAGAGATGAAACAAAAATTTTTTTTTGCGAAAATGTGTTTATTAAACCTTAAATGATGCGATCAAACTGAGAAAAAAAATTATTTACTTATATTTTATAAGCCATATATGGCTTCCTATGCACTGTAGCTAAAATTCAGTTAGTCATATATGGCTTCGTATGCAATTGCTTATAATTCGTGAAATTCGTTATAACAATTGCGTTTGTCATTATAACATAAAAAATCATTATATTTTTCACATAATGTGAAGGAACGAAATTTAGAACAATATTGGCATAGTTATCGAATGTTCTTCTTCCAAATCGGATAATGGCTAATCCCATCAGAATGTACCGAATCCGAAGGCATACCTTGATATTTAGCAGGAGTTTGTCGTGGATTTTTCGCGGGTACTGGAAAGTCAGGCAAACTGTAATAATAGATTTCCCTGACTTTCGCATATGCTCGGAAACAGCGAGCTTAAGATCATACAAAGATATGTAGGTGTTTACGTCTGCATTGATTCGGCACCATAATAACCAAGCATTTACAAGGGACATGTCCACCATGCGAAAAAAAGTCCTTTTGTATCACTGACGAGACCGCAAATGGATTCTGTAATAACCCAGCATGGAGTCAAGTAAATCGACTCCTCCCATATGCTGGTTATACACATCGACACCTTGCGGAGAAGGTATGCAAACATATTTTTTATCCTGTCGAACATAACGTCGTTTTGTTGTCGTTGGCTCGCTTTCAACGTAGGCGGAAAGAAGGTTCATATTCTTGTTATCAAACCAGGAAACGAGGCTTAACTTTGCTTCATCTATGACTGCTACCTTTTCTTTCATGCTTCCGCGACTTCGCTTCTTCAGTTCCTTTTCTGTAGGCATATTTGCGTTTGACACACGATTGAGTCGCACAGTTCCTAAGAGAAGTAAACCGTTTTTGTAAAAATATAGTGAAGATTTGGGCTGTTGAACCATTTATAAAAACAAATCTTGTAGTTTTGATGTCATGGAACTGTAGATGTCAATCTAGTGACCACATTTGAGCGTAGGCCAAGATCTGGTGCGTCTGAAGGGTACGAATTGCTTTGGTCTCCAACAAAGATGTGGAAGTCATTGCTAAAGCCACTAACGTCGCTCAGGATTTGGTTTTTGCAACCCAATTTGTGAGGTTTAGCTGGGTTATATTGTTTTAATTCATGACGACATTTGGTAGGGGTTATTTGTTCATCCGCGGCTAAATATTCTTCTTAGGGATTAACATTAAACGTCCACGAATCATATCCACCTGCGACACTCCTATTTCTTTTGACCAATACTTCCTCGTTGCCGGTAACATCACACAGGATGTAAAGATAACAATTCCTACAAATTTTTCCATTTCGTCCTTCCTGATCATTGCTGGTTTCGTGATATTGTCTTGAACAGATATGAGGTTAGATGGCTCAGTAATAAAATTAATCACATCAGTTGTAAACAAGAACTTGAGAACGTCTGCAGGAGAATTCAGTTGTTTTATAGTATTCGGTAAATCTGTGTTACCCAGTTGGAAATTGTTAACATCGGAAGCTGGCATTTTCCCCTTTTTCCAAATAGTCCCTTTTAGCAGTTTTTTCTCTGGATTTAGATGTTATTGCAGACTGCAAATTTATCAAAGTACGTCGTTTTCTTCAGAAAAATCAGAGTCAGACTCGGGTATGATAATGTGCTCTCTTGGAACTGAACTAAGATCATCATCACAATCGCAATCAATGTCATCATCACTCACGTTTCCATTACCAGGAATAGTATTAATATACTTAGCAGAGCCGTTGAAGCGTGCTGGTTGCATTTCTGGAATAAGTGTATATATATTGTAATAAAAGTAACATTAAATGCATACCAAGCCACCTTGGAAAAGTGAAAAAAAAAAAAAAAAAAAAGGAAAAAAAGCAAAAATTCATATTTTCCCGTATTTAAGAAAATCCAGAGAATGTAGTTTTATTTTTTTTTCACCACTTTACTCACCTTTTTGATATTTATTTTTTAATTACTATTCACACCTTTTTCAATGCACCTGCCCCGTCGCACGTGCTGAACATAATCCTCAAAATATTTGACAGATCACAATTGCAATATACAAATTATTTACGGTTCGTTTTACGATGAAACTCTGGTTTTGTTGTAATTTAGTTTTTTGTGATGATTTATGTAATAAGCCTATAAAAAAATCACAAACTTCGGAATCCAAATATGGCTTCGTATGTAGTAAGGGGTTAACATCACAAAGTAATGCGAAGAGCGAACGCCCAATAATGCCAGGGAACGATTAGACGTTAATACTAAAGTATACTGAGTCTCAATTCATGTGCATCTGTCTTGGAACATAGCAGTTGTGTCGATAATAAGTAATCTTTTTATGGTTCCCATACTTTTGAGTATCTGTACGCGCAACGATAGTTATAATTATATTCCGTAAGTGTAAGACCGACGAGCGTTTCAGTAGCTCTGCCTACTATTACAGTCTCCAGATAAATACACTTATCGATTGTACTCAAGGAAGCACTTATGTGTATAAAGTGCAATATTGCTTCCAAAACAGAACCCATTCCTTATATTCACCTGAAAATTCCTTCAGGTCCAATTTCCGCAATTAAAATGAGGGATATTTCTAGCATTTCAGGAACATCTGCATTCTCAGTAACTAAACCAGTTTGCTGATAGCGAACTTTGCCTAATCGATGTTTTAAGAACTTAATTACACGAATCGCCCTGTCGTTGTATTCCGCAGCAACATCCAGCTCTTTACTGAAATACTCCTGTTTAATTAATGAATCGATATCAGTGTTTGCTTTAAGTAAATATCATGTGCCAATATTAACCGATTCGTCAGACATTAAATATTCGTTCGCAACTTTAACTAGTTTTGCTACTTGACCGCTGTAGAAAGATCGACTTGCTAGATCCATTATGTTCTCAAAGAAAGTATGAGGCTAATTCCTTTCCGATCTCAATTAGAACTTTACATTCGCGTCCCGGGTTTCGGCACCAAAAATGTAACAAATTTTTCCCACAGTGATCGGAAATATCAGATGAAAAACTATTGACACCGACGATTAAATAAAAGGCGCGATAGTACTTCGCAAAGTCCTAATCGAACTTATTTCAAGTAATTCACTGGCTTACAATTTACAATACATCATGTAAAAAAATTATGAGAGTTTACGAAGAATGTATTCTAAGCACACTACAAAAAATCAAAAGAGTGTTGATTTATAAAATTTTGTTTGTTTATAAAATTTATCGAATTAATGCAACTAAGGTTTATTTAACTTAATTTTAATATACTCGTATTAATAGGCTTTTTGACAGACATCATTTGTAGGAAGATCCATAACTGGTTTTGTTCTTGCCGATGGATTTGAAAGCTTCGTTCACCTTTTTTGGTTCCGGCACCTGCTTCACTTACGCATTATGCGTAAGAAAGTCTATTAAATGCGAGAGTTTTCTTCTTCTTGACCCTGTTCGAACTGAAGAAAAGATCCAGTTTCATTTCAAAGAGTTTCATCGAATTCAATGGGTGTCACTTTCGTTGATCTATTTTCTTCTATGCCGTAGCTAGATTGAAGATTATAGCTTATGGCCCCTTGACAGTACTTGTCATTATTTTTTTCCAGAGAATGTACTAAAACTTTTCTGATTTCCGAATAAACCATCAATTAACAGCACTCTGCCAGCCATATTCTAATGGGGTTGTACTCTAATAGGCTGAGCTTCTCTGGTATTCCCTCCATGGTTTCAGTAAACCAATCTATCGATGCCGGTGAAGCGAGTTCCCTGAAATTACACCAAATGCAGAAGATAGTGAACGGCTGAAGCCCTATATAAAAAGGCTAATTCAAAGGTCATTATTAGAGGTTTCAGGACCAGTTAAATCGATACCCACAACCTGTTCATTGATAATAAGGCTGCGCATAACAGAACCTATAGAAGCTTTGTCTAGTTTTTGTCTGCCAAACTCAGGCTAATTAAAAAGTTTGTACAACTGCTGGCATATGCTGACGACATTGGCATTATAGAAGCATCGAACGTAATATACTCTTGAAAAGAAAGGACACTCAATTGCTAAAATTCCGACTGTATGCAGAATGTTGACCCCCGCCCAATTATCAAGGCTTCGCCCATCAATGACGTTGTCTAGAGGCAGAGCATATTACTGGTCTTATCGTAAACATCTTCAGATATTGCCTCTGAATGGTTGCTACGATTTGACCAGTTACAAGTTGCCGGTCATAGGTCTTGTTGGCGTGTTGACCACCGGTAGTCCATACCAGGACTTAAATCACGGTACCATGGGAGTCAGGAGCCCCCCGGATTTCGGTCCAGGCCTAACTTGTTAGAGGTAGGCCCCCTTGTGGGAGCGTCATGGTTTAAATCCAAATCGCGGGTATGGGTTTTACTTTGTTTTAACTCATTGTAGAGTACCAAATAAGTACTGGGTGCTGTGACCTTAAGAACAGTAAGAGATTTTAGGTCGGCCTCGACTCATACCAAGGGTGGAACTTGTGCCTCCAACACAGCTCCGAATTGGCATCAAAATATTTGTGGCGAGCGATGGCAAGGCGTATCCTTGCTCCCTATGGATGTATGGGCATCTCGTAAACATAAGGTCTTATGACAGGTGGTTTACGTTAAAAACCATGGAACGTTCTGTATGCAGAATGTGAGCATATAGCTTTAAGCATTTTGTTTTATTGCGCTCCAATTTTAACTTAAATAACAACAGTAGTTTCATTTCATTTCATTTATTTCACTTAATATATTGTCTTTTATAGTACTTATTTAAAATTAATAATTCAGTCAATTAAAAAATGTCTAAAAACTAATTTGTATACATTAAGTATCTTAATCTAAGAAGTGAAAGATGAGTGAAGATATAGTTAAAATTCAGATATGTCGGGATAGGTTGGAAAAATGTTGAAGGATTGCACTTTTAAAATTGGAAGGATTTTAGTTATATATGATTTGTGAAGGTAAAGAGTTCCAAAGTCTAACAGTATGGATGAAAAATAAACGCCAAGAGTTATGGTAATTATAACGGCAAGCAACTAGGTTATGGTTCTTGAGGAGCGAGTGAAATTGGGCCTCTTATACAAGTAAGATGGACTTTTAGTATTTATAATTTTATGTAAAAATATACAATTCCAGGCGTTGATGTATTCTTGCAAAGTGCAACCAATTAAATTCCTAGCGAACACAGAAATATGGTCCTATCAGCGGATGCCGTAAACCTAACGCACTGCGTCGTTAAAGGCAACTTGCAGTTAACGCGGGAGTAACGAATCAAGGCTGCTGTAGATCACCTCGGCATACGTTATGAGGGGTAAGACTAGGGTCAGTACTAGTTCGTGGTGTGAAATAAGCAGTGATCTACAATTTGCGAAGACATCCGTAGATACGACCAATGACCATGTTTGCGTGATTGTACGCAGACAAAGTACGGTTTACTGGGTAGCTTAGACTAGTAACTAACTCATCAGCTCTAATTTTATTGTTATTCCTGATAATATCAGGTAAAACACTCAAGTTAAAATTATTTCTTGAGATGGGAATTACTTGGGATTCTGATATATTTAGTAGTAACCCATTAGCTACTGACCAAGTGTAAATATGTCTCAGCTCCTCGTTTATGAGGAAAACTATTTCATTTAAGTTGCTGAAGGGTTTCGTTAATTGTAGTTGGACATTGTTAGTTTTAGTTTAGTTTTATATGCATTTTATTATCTTAATCATTAACCCTTACATACTAACAAAAAATGCTTACATGCTAGCTTAAAAGTACTTAATAATCTTATATTAACTTATTGGCCCCACACAGGCACTCTAAGCTACTCTAAATTCTTATATCTATGTCTTTCGACTATATTTACATTTTACTTCGGAATAATTATTTTCTATACTTAAGGCTAAGAAAAAATTGTTAACAAAAACTTAGCATATGGACTTAATTTTTTATAAAACTTAATATCTAACTTAAAATAAACCTTAGTCTACCTAACCTACATACACAATACACACACACAGATATTATACATAATTATATACATATATTAGTATATACCAAGGTATATACCAAGGTATATACTAATATATGTATATATTTCTTAAATGCTAACCTAAACCTATGTAAGCTGGCCATTGCTATTCACAGAGCAAATAGATTGGTCAGCTCTGCCTCATTAGTGAGGCTGGTCCGTAATTGACGGAAACGACGAAGAAACATCTTCTCCATCATTCAACCACCAGAAATGCTGGTGCTGCCGAACGACATCCCTCTTATCGCGATTCCCCACCGCCCTACTGAACCTGAGACGATCCACACTGCCGTGTGCGACGTCTCTGCCGTAGTTGAGTCGCCTGTCCCCAGCTTTCCGAGCGACATGGAAGATTAACGGGACCGCTGATCTATCCTGGATCAACCCTATCTGATCTAGGTAGAGGAATGCTTCCGGTGGAACGAAGCCGTCAGAGCGCACACTCTCGTGGTAAAGGTAGTTGGGGTAGTAAGCCCCCGATATCAGGTTATTCGTCGAGGAAATTGTTCTTGCAATGTGCCTTCGAGTCAGCTTAATTACGAAGTTGTCCACTCGTATTAGGTTCGCCCTGTTGTAAAGGACCTCATTACGATAAAATTTTTTGTACTCCGACTCTGGTGTTCTGTACAAGCGAAGGCAAGCCCTCAGGCAAGCCCTCAGGCAAGCCCTCTCAAAAACCCGAATCTTTTCCATTAAGCTTGCTCGTACATTGAACCACACGGGACACCCGAATACCAGCATGGGCCTGATAAGGGCCATGTAGCAGATTACCTTAACCCTCTCATCGAGTTGGCTGCTATAAAACAGTCTCTTTGTAAGGGCAAAAGCGCCTTTGGCTCTGGCCAGAGCAGCTTCTACATTTTTGTCAAAATACAGAAACTGATCTAGCCAGATCCCAAGGTATCTGACTACATTTCGACAGGCAAGTGGCTGTCCGTGTTGTCCAATGACCGAGAACTTTCGCCAATTTTTTCTAGTATCCCTAGAGGCTCCAGACAACGGCGTCCTAAAGAGAATGGTTTCCGACTTCTGAAAGTTGATTTTCAACTTCCAGTCATCGCAAAATCGTCTTATCTTATCGAAGTCACGCTGCAAGAGAGTATTAATGACCTCGATTTTTGGACCTGTTCTGTACGCTATCAAATCGTCTGCGTCCGCAATAGTATGGGGAAGTGAACCTATCAAGTCGCTTGTATAAATGTTGAATAGGATCGGCGAATTGACCGCGCCTTGCTGAAGACCATTTTTAATTTGAAATATTCCAACAGAAGTCACATCGCCATTTTTCACGATGAACTGTCTGTTGGTTAGCATATTGTACAGAATGTACAAGAGTGGCTTACTGATCTCCAGCCTAGTCAGCTTATAGAAAAGACCCTCTAACCATACAATGTCGAAGGCCTTCTCCAAGTCAACAAGGCAGGCACCAGTGCATTGGTTTTTGCCTTTATTCCATTGGATATCGGACACCAGTTTAGACGCGGCATGTGAGATATCATGTCCCGCCTTAAAATCGAATTGATTATCCGGAACTATATGTTTGTCCTCAACCCACCTAGACAGAGCTCTATTGATTACTTTTTCAAACACCTTACTGATATTCGGAAGGAGACTTATCGACCGGAGATTCGCCGGATTGGATATATCCTTTCCCTTTTTGGGGATAGGTTGAACCACCGCCGTTTTCCAATGCGCTGGATAATGTGCATTATTCATTGCATTATTAAACAGGGTGGTGTAAATGTCCACCGCTTCTAGAGGAAGATGTCGAAGCACGATGCTCGGAATACCATCGGTCCCCACTGATTTCTTAGCCTTGATTGTGTCGAAGATCTCATGGAGCTCTTCCTTCGAAATGAACGGGGGTAGGTCACCCTCTCTGGTAATGACATTATTTGCCATATTTTCATCGCTGAACCGAGTGAAACCAGAGCCCTCGGATCGCCAGTTCTCTACTTCATTTCGAATGTTGTAGTCGTGCACCAAGACGCGATTGCCCAGGTCATAATTAGGGCCAATGGTATCAGTGGCCTTGTATATTTCCTGGAAAGTCGCCCCTATGGCCTCAACCTTCTCCTGTGGATCCTCGATCACAAAGAAGTCGTCATCATCAGCGGCCTCATTTGGATCAATACCTGCTATTGTCAGTAACCGTTCGTTGTCTGTTGTGCGGGCTATTTGAAGACACTGAAGGTCGTTTTGATTTTTTCTCCGAAATATTTTATTTATTTGCGGGAACATATTCGGATTGCTGGTGTTTACAGCCCGAACCCTGTTGTTCCAATACGAACTTACAGAAATTCTGTAATTCTCTTTTATTAACGTTTGAATATTTTTAATCGACGCCTTCAGTGTCCTAATCTCCGGGTCTTGTCTGTCAGTTAGTTGTCTGTACAAGTTTTTGAGCCTTGTCAGAAGTCTACTTTTCTGTCGGTGCAGTGCGTCAATAGTAGGATTGCGGAACAGGTCTTCGTTAGTCGTATGTCGATAGCGCGGTATTGTAGCGTCCATAGTTTGTTTAATTGTCTCGTCCATTTGTTTTAGGTAATTGTCGATCTCCTCGTTTGACAAATTCCTATTGGCCGGTGGATGGAGCGTGTTCGAAGCGAGTGCTCTTGTCAAGGTTGCGGAGAAGCGTGTGCATCGAGTGTTACTGTAGTTGTAAGAATATCTTTAGACAAACTCCTCCAATTCCGCAATTTCGTTGGGAACTGTAATTTCGGTGCTAAAACCGCAATGGTCACTGTCATACACGAATGTGCGCAGACAGTTTAGCGTTTGTAAATTCGTACCTGTCAGTCGTATACGTTCGTCGTACAGCATTAGATCCAAATAAGACCCGCCTCTGGGAAACGACGGGTTATCCGTCGCTTTAAGGCCGAGTCTGTACATGACATCGTGCTGACCCCACCAATCGAGTAGTAGGTTCCCTCTAGTATTTGGCAAATTATTTCCCCAATCTTTGTGTTTAGCGTTGAAATCCCCGCCGATTATAAAATAATTCTCCCCCGATTCCAGCCTCAAGAGTCGAAAAAGCGTATCGAGCTCTGTAGTGAATAAAGTGGATTGTGAAGTCTCAGGTGCGTAAACAGAAGCCAAGTACAGCCGCTTTCCACTGCGGAGCGGGATGTAAATGACGACTGCCTCCAGCACCCGGAACTGGCGCAACAGTCCCTTGTACACTCTGTGAAATTTTATACCTTGTTTAATAAAGATCGCAACACCGCCTCCACATTTGGAACGGGAGCGGTTTCTTCTTCTAACAATATAATTATTGTACTCCAGTTTGTGCTTATCGGTTAGCTTTGTTTCGCTAGCGAAAAGCACATCAGGAGTTTGGTCTTGTAGCAATTTAAACATCGCGGCTCTTCGTTCGATCCTAATCAGTGAATTAACATTCACCGCAAGGACCTTCAAAGATTGCTCCACCATGTGCGTACCCATTACGACATGTGTTGCGTTAGGCCCGGCAGCAGCGCGTAGATCTGGTCCACCCGCTTGGCCTGTTCTTGCACCTGCTTTTGCAGCTGAGCCATCTGCCTTGGATTGCGAGCAAGATGGCCAGCATGTTAGGTGCAGCTTCCGTTGTTCTCGGCATTGGCGCCGGAGAAGCAACAGTCGCTTGCTGTCCCGTAGTCCCCCTACCTGACGCCATTTGGGCGTAGGAAATTTGGGACGTGACGGCTGGTGTCTGAAACCTAGGAGGTGAACGTTTGACCTCCACCTTCTGCTGCTGAGCCAGTTTTGCTTTCTTAATATCAACGAACTTAGGACAACCCCGATAGTTTGCGGTATGTCCCACGTTCCCACATAATACGCACGAGAGCTGCGTCCTATCGGATGCTCCGTCCCTACCCAGAGCACACTCCTCGGAACTGTGGTTCTTTGCGCACTTCACGCATCGAGGCTGCATTTGGCAGTTCGACGCGGCGTGCCCGAACCTCTGGCAGCGAACGCATTGTATAACGCCTTCGCTCCTTTTTAATTTTTCCCAGTGAACCACCTGGTAGTCTAGGACATTTATACTCCTTAGACTATCCAGACGGCTTTCGGGACTGAGCTGCACCAGGAAGAACGGCAGACTCCGTTTCTCCCGCCTGGCTCTAGCTGTGGTAAATGGCTTTACCCCCACGAACTTGAGTCCTTCGCACTCCTTCTCTTTGAGCAGTGCCAGGATCTCCTCAGGATCAGAAGACGGTTCCAACCCCTTCAGCAGCATCGATTGCCGCTTTTCACACTTCGGTGTGAATGAGTAGTGCTCCGTCTTCGTTTCCTTTAGGAGCTCTTTCACTTTCGCGTAGCCCTCCACTGTATTACAGTGGATGGCATGGCGATCGTTCCCCAATCTCTTAATATTAAAATTATTACCAATGACCAACTTACACAAGTCCTTGGTAGCATTTACCTCCAATTTGTAGGTGTTGATAGGCGGCACCTTCTCCTTCTTCTTCTGCTGCTGTTGTTGTTGTTGTTGTTGTTGTTGCTGCTGCTGCTGCTGCTGCTTTTGCTGTTGCCGTTTTTGTGGCTGTTGCTGTTTTAGCTGTTGCCGGTGTTGTGACTGCTCTTGTCGTTGTTGCTGGTCTTTCTTAGGCTTTTGTTGGTGTAGCACTTGTGATATTTTATTTGTTTGGTGTTGTTGTTGGGTCTGCTTTTGAACAAGCTGCTGTTGTTGGGATTGCTCTAGCTCTTCCCTCTTTCTTCTTACCATTTGCTTTTCTTTTATGGCCAGCACTCTTTGTTGTAGCATTTTTATGCTGCTACTTATTGCCTCCATTTCTTCCTCTTCATCGTCGGATTCGCTTGCGGCCAATGAAGCGAAGTTGTTCCCTTCCCTCACTCCGCCAAGCAGCTTTACAGAGGTCGTTGGTAGCTTCCTCCTTCTCTTTGTCTTTGGCGTTTGGCTTGAACCACTCGAAGCCTCACCTGACATTTCAGCAGATCCCGCTATAAGCATAGCTGACCGCTCACCACAATCCATCACGTGATGTTAATTCAATACCACACTTAGATTTATATTTATTTTTATATAAAAAAACATAAAAAAAAAAAAAAAAAAATTGTCTTCCGACTTACTTGGAGTCGAACCCACGACTTTTGCACTCTCAAGCGAACACACTGTCTCTGCGCTAATTGGAGCCTAAATCCAATTTGTTTAGTATCTTACTTAAGCGTCACTTCTCACTTACAAGTCGAAACACGTTTAATCTCCGCGGAGGTCTATGAACGACTGAGTTGGACATTGTCTGCCGAGACATATTTACAAAGTCGTTTATGAGCATGGAGAAAAGTATCTGTCCTAGTTTTTTCAGTTTCAGTTTAAAATGCATTTTTATTGGACTTCATTAATTAACTCTTACATGCTATACAAAAAAACGCTTAAAAATTAGCTTAAATAACTTAAAAGTAATCTTATTATAACTTACTGGCCCCATGCGGGCACTCTAGGTTAAACATAATACTTAAATCTTTGTCTTTCGACGTTGCTTACAGTCTACTTTTATTTTTGTTTTTACATATATTAACACTAAAACTAAGAAAATGAATTTTAATTTAAAAAAACTTAGTATAAGGACTTTTTTTTGTTATAATAAGGTATCTGTCCTAATATTGAGCCTTGAGGCCCTCCCTGCTTGATTTCTCTTAAAACTGAAGAACATGCATTAGAAACAATCCTTTGCGATCGGCCGGAAAGAAAACTGTGCATCAATTTAATTGCCCTTTCCCTAAAACCAAAGTTATTCCTGAGCTTCCAACACAGGATTTTATGATTCACATTATCAAAAACCATCGAAAAGTCTAGCAAACAAAGCAACGAATCATTACCCCTGTCGTAGTCATGCCTTATTTCTTCCAATAAATTAACCATAGCTGTGGAACAACTATGGTTAGCGCAGTCGTTCACATATCTCCGTGGAGAGCAGACGTGTTTCGGCTTGCGAGTGTACAGTGATTAGTAAAATCAGTGAAAACGAGACATTTGAGGAAATTGCTACAGGCTCCAATTAGCAGGGTGTCAGTGTGCTCGGCAGTCGTTCACGGAACTTCGTAGTGTGCGCATGTGTTTCGGCTTTTTTTTAAGTAAAAATAAATAGTGAATAATCGTTAAGTAAGACATTTGACAAATTCCTTATAGGCTCCAAGTAGCACAGCGGTAGTGTGTTCGCTTGAGACAACAAAGGTGTGGGTTCGACTCCGAGTCGGGCAGAGGTACTTTTTTCGTTTTAATTGTCATTGTGTGATATACGAGTGAAGTGTTACATACTACTTACTGTACTGTAATAAATACAACGTGATGGATTGCGGAGAGCGGACCGCTATGTCAATAGCGGGATCTGCGGAAACATCTGGTGAGGCTTCGAGCACATCAAGCCAAACACCAAAAGCAAAGAGAAGGAGGAAGCTAAGGCCAATTCCTAACTTGGTGCAACGTCCCATCCGACAAACTTCCGCCGAAAAGCTGCTTGGTGGAGTGAAGGAAGGGGCGCAACCAACATCAACAACAGCAGCAAATAAACGTCCCGAGCAAGTTATTGACGACTACCCATATGTCTCAGATGGTGGTGAAAGCCACTATCTGAAAGAGAACAGCTTCGCTTCTTTGGCTCCAACCGAGTCAGAAGATGAAGATGAAGAAATTGAAGCTATAAGTAGCAGCATCAAAAGGCTACAACAAAGAGTGCTAGCAATAAAAAACATGCAAACGGCAAGACGGATGAGGGAAGAGCAACAGCAACAGCAGACGCAGACGCAGCTGGCTCACAAACAAACGGAACAACAACAGCAAACAAAAACAATATCACAAGTGCTGAAGCAACACCAACAAAAGCTGAATAAACACCAGCAACAACAACAAGAGCAGCCACAACAACGGCAACAGCATAAACAGCAGATGCAACAACAACAGCAGCCACAAAAACTTCAACAGCAAAAACAGCAGCAGCAGCAGCAGCAGCAACCACAACAACGGCAGCAGCAACAACAACGGCAGCAGCAACAACAACGGCAACAGCCACAACAACGGCAGCAGCCACAACAACGGCAGCAGCAACAAATTTCAAAACAAAGGGTTCCACCGATAAATACTTTTAAGATGGAGCTAAAGGAAACCAAGGAATTATGTAAGTCGGCCATAGGCAACAATTTTTTTATAAAAAGATTATCGTTAGATAGGCATGCGATCCATTGTAACACAGTGGAACGCTATCATAAAATAAAAAATTTACTGAAGGATTCGACGACGGAGTTCTTCTCCTACACCCCGAAGGGTGAAAAGCTGCAAACAATGCTGCTGAGGGGGTTAGAGCCGTCGACTGATCCGGAGGAGCTCCTTGCACTGCTGAAAGAGAAGAAGTGCGAAGGGCTCCAATTCGTGGGGGTCAAGCCTTTCACCACAGCCAGAGCTAAAAGGGAGAAGCGGCAACTGCCCATTTTCCTGGTCCAGCTAAGTCCCGACAGCAAACTGGATGGTCTAAGGAGTATCAAAGTCCTAGACTACCAGGTTGTACACTGGGAGAAATTAAAGAGGAGCGAAAACATTTTACAATGTGTTCGCTGCCAAAGGTTCGGGCACGCCGCGTCGAACTGCGAAATGCAGCCTCGATGTGTGAAGTGTGGAAAGAACCACAAGTCAGAGGAATGCGTTCTGGGTAAGGACGGAACGTCAGAAAAGAGCCAGCTCTCTTGTGCTTTGTGTAGGAACACGGGACACACCGCAAATTATCGGGGTTGTCCCAAATTCCAGTACATCAAAAGAATAAATCTGGCCCGGCAGCAGAAGGTGGAAGTTAAACGTCCACCCGTGCATTTACAAACTCCAGCCGTTACTCCCCATGTTACCTACGCCCAAATGGCGGCAGGTAGGGGAAATACGGTACAGCAAGCAAAGGTTGCTTCTCAGGCCCCAGCGCCTAGAGCACCGGAACCAGTACCTGACATGCTAGCTATCTTGCTCTCTATCCAGGGGCAGATGGCTCAGCTACAACGTCATTTAACTGAACAGACCGCGCGGGTGGATCAAGTTTACGCGCTGCTGCCTGGTCTAACGCACCTTTTGTCGTAATGGGTACGCAAGTGGCGGAGCAGACCATGAAGGTCCTTGCAGTGAATGTGAATTCACTGATTAGGTTAGAGCGACGAGCCGCACTCTTTAAGTTGCTTAAAGACCAAGCCCCTGATGTGCTTTTGGTTAGCGAAACTAAGCTTACCAAAAGACATAAAATGAGGCACAGAAGATACAAAATAGTACGGAGAAACCGACCCAACTCCATTCAGGGAGGTGGCGTCGCGATATTCGTAAGAAAAGGTATACGTTTTAAAAGAGTATACAGTCGTGTAGTACGTAGGTTCCAGGTGCTGGAAGCATGCATCGTGTATATTCCCCTCCGTAGTGGAAAGCGGCTGTACATGGTGTCTGTCTATGCACCTAAGGCTACTCAATCCACCTTATTCATCTCAGAGCTCGAGACACTTTTTCGATTCCTGAGGCTGGAATTGGAAGACAACTATTTTATTATCGGCGGAGATTTCAACGCCAAACATAGTGATTGGGGAAATAATACACCAAATACTAGAGGGAACCTACTATTCAATTGGTGGAGTCAACATAGCATAACGTATCGACTCGGGCTTAAGGCGACGGATAGTCCGTCGTTTCCCAGACACGGGTCCTATTTGGATCTTCTCCTGTTCGACTCACGAATACAACTGACATGTACTAACCAACAAACTACAAACTGTCTGCGCACTTTCGTGTATGACAGTGACCATTGCGGTCTCAGCACCGAAATAACTGTTCCCAACGAAATTGCGGAATTGGATGAGTTTGTGCAAAGGCATTCCTACAATTATAGTAGGGTGCGTTGGACACACTTCACCAGAACACTGACTAGAGCACTCTCCTCGAATTCGCTCTACCCACCATCCAACAGAAATCTGTCAAACGAGGAGACTGACAGGTATC
Source organism: Volucella zonaria (assembly GCA_963966105.1). Classification (NCBI taxonomy): domain Eukaryota; kingdom Metazoa; phylum Arthropoda; class Insecta; order Diptera; family Syrphidae; genus Volucella; species Volucella zonaria. The sequence goes on from OZ014531.1 coordinate 130,204,614, forward strand.
TAATACTAATGGACGAGACAATCAAACGAACAATGGACAAAACGATACCTCGGTATCAACACATTGACGACGAAGACTTATTCCGCAACGCAACTATTGACGCACTGCACCGACAAAAAAGTAGACTGCTGTCAAGACTAAAAACCTTGTACAGACAGTTTACTGACAGACATAACCCGGAGATCATGACATTGAAGTCGTCGATTAAAAACCTCCAAACATTAATAAAGGAAAATTACAGAAATTCTGTAAGTTTGTACTGGAACAATAAAATTCGGGCTGTAAACACCAGCAACCCGAATATGTTCCCGCAAATAAATAAAATATTTCGGAGAAATAATCAGAACGACTTTCCATGTCTTAGAATCACCCGAACGACGAACAACGAACAAATACTTGTAGCAGCAGGCATTGATCCAAGTGAGGCCGTTGATGATGACAACTTCTTTGTGATCGAGGATCCGCAGGAGCAGGTAGAGGCTATAGGAGCGACTTTCCAGGAAGTATACAAGGCGAATGTTATCATCGGGCCAAACCACGACCTGGAGAATCGAGTCCTTGTGCACAATTTCTACCTTCGAAATGAAATAGAGAATTGGCGATTCGAGAACTCGGGCTTCACCCAGTTTAGTGACGAGAATAGGTCAAATAACGTCATCGTCAACGATAGGGTACTACCCCCTTTCATTTCGAAGGAGGAGCTCCAAACGATCTTCGAATCGCTTAGAAGTAAGAAATCAGTGGGAACCGATGAAATACCGAACATCGTGCTTCGACATCTCCCTCTAGAAGCGGTGAACATTTATACCACCCTGTTTAATAATGCAATGAATAATGCACATTATCCAGCGCATTGGAAAACTGCGGTGGTACATCCCATACCTAAAAGGGATAAAGATACTTCCAATCCGGCGAATCTCCGCTCGATCAGTCTTCTTCCAAACATCAGTAAGGTTTTCGAGAAGGTAATCAATAGAGTCCTGACTAAGTGGGTTGAGGACAAACATATAGTTCCGGATAATCAATTCGGTTTCAAGGCGGGGCATGCTATCATTCATGCTGTGTCGAAACTGGTTTCTGATATCCAATGGAACAAAGGCAAGAACCAGTGCACTGGTGCCTGCCTGATTGACTTGGAAAAGGCCTTCGATACCGTATGGTTAGAGGGACTCTTTTTCAAGCTGGACAGGTTGGGCATTAGTAAACCACTGCTGTATATTCTTTTTGATATGCTCTCCAGTAGACAGTTCATCGTGAAGAATGGCGATGTGACTTCTGCTGGAATATTTAACATTAAAAACGGTCTGCAACAAGGTGCGGTAAATTCGCCGATCCTATTCAACATTTACACAAGTGATCTGATAGGTTCACTTCCCCACAGCATAGCGTACGCAGACGACTTAATCGCGTACAGATCGGGTCCAAAGATTGAGGTCATTAACATACTTTTGCAACGTGACTTCGATAAAATTAAACAATATTGCGATGACTGGAAGTTGAAAATCAACTTCCAGAAATCGGAAACCATTCTGTTTAGGACGCCTTTGTCTGGGGCCTCTAGGGATACCAGAAAGAATTGGCGAAAGTTCTCTATCGTCGGACAACATGGACAGCCACTTGCTTGTCGAAATGTAGTCAGATACCTTGGGATCTGGCTAGATCAATATCTGTATTTTAACAAACATATAGATGTTGCTCTGGCCAGAGCCAAGGGTGCTTTTGCCCTTACAAAGAGACTGTTTTATAACAGCCAACTCGATGCGAGGGTGAAGGTAATCTGTTACATGGCCCTTATCAGGCCCATGCTTGTATTTGGGTGTCCCGTGTGGTTCAACGTGAGAGCAAGTTTATTGGAAAAGATTCGGGTGTTTGAGAGGGCTTGTATTAGGACTTGTCTTCGCTTATACAGAACACCAGAGTCTGAGTACATAAAATTCTATCCTAATGAGGTCTTGTACAATACGGCGAACCTAATAAGAGTGGACAATTTCGTCATTAAGTTGACTCGAAGGCACATTGCGAGAGCAATGACCTCATCGAACAACCTGATCTCAGGGGCTTACTACCCCAATTATATGTATCACGAGAGAGCTCGCCTTGACGGCTTTATTCCTCCAGAAGCGTTCCTCTATCTAGATAGTAAAGGTCTGATCCAGGACAGATTGGCGGTGCCGCTAATCTTCCACGTCGCTCGAACAGCTGCGGACAGGCGACTCAACTACGAGAGAGACGTCGCACATGGCAGTGCGGAGCTTCTCCGGTTCAGTAGGGCGGTAGGGAGTCGTGACAGGAGGGATGTTGCTCAGCAGCACCAGCAATTTTGGTGGCTTGAAGAAGGCGAGGATGCTTCGTAGTCGAACTCCTCCAGTGATAGGTAGCTTCATGTGAAGCAGAGTGGGCCAGTCTAATTATTTTTATTTTTGTTTTTTAGCCATGGCCGGCTTATATAGTTTTAGGTAGTATTAAGCTAGATTTTAAGAACAAAAAAAAAAAAAAACGAAAAAAAAAATAAATAAAAATAAAAAATTAAAAAAAAAAAAAAATATAAATATATACATATATGTATATGTATATGCATATATGTATATATGAAGTGTATATGTGTTATGTATTGTATATATGTGTATGAATGTATTATATGTAAGTAGGTTAAGTAGATTAAGATTTATTTTGTAGGTAGTCTGTAAGTTTATAGTTTTAAGTATTAAACTCAAAAGAGTCCATATACTAAGTTTTTGCTTTTTAAAAATGTTTTCTTAGTTTAAGCTGTATTGTCCTAAATATAAGAATAAAAAAAAAAAACCTGTCAAAACGTCGAAAGACATAGTTTAAGTGTTAGGATTAATTTAGAGTGCCCGCATGGGGCCAGTAAGTTAGTATAAGAATATTTGTAAGTTATTTAAGCTAATTTTTAAGCGTTTTTTGTCTAGCATGTAAGAGTATATTAAGAGATCAAATAAAAATGCATTTAAACTGAACTGAACTGAGTGTGCTCGGCCGACAGTTGACGGTCGTGGGTTCGAATCCCCGTGTACTCATAACAACTTTTTTTTTTTTTTTTCATTTTTATAAAAAACAATAAATTTAAAGTGGTATTAAGTGTTGTCCATCACGTGATGGATTGTGGAGAGCGGTCCGCTATGTCAATAGCGGGATCTGCTGAAATACCAAGTGAGGCGTCAAGTGGTTCGATCCAAACGCCAAAACCAAAGAGAAGGAGGAAGCTTTGTAAAACTTCCAACTTAGTAAAACAGCCCACCCTACCAACGGCCAACAACTTCGCTTCATTGGCAGCAAGCGAATCTGACGATGAAGAGGAAGAAATGGAGGCCATATGTAGCAGCATCAAAATGCTACAAGAAAGAGTGCTGGCCATAAAAGAAAAACAAATGGTAAGAAGGAAGAAGGAAGAGCAAGAGCAATCCCAACAACAGCAGCTTGCTCAAAAGCAAGCACAACAACAAAAGCCAAAGAAACACCGGCAACAACAACAAGAGCAGTCACAACATCGGCAACAGCTAAAACAGCAGCAGCAGCAGCAGCAGCAGCAGCAGCAACAACATCAGCAGCAGCAGCAACAACAACAACAACAACAACAAAAACAACAACAACAACTACAACAACAACAACAACAACAACAGCAGCAGCAGCAGCAGCAGAAGAAGAAGGAGAAGGTGCCGCCTATCAACACCTATAAATTGGAGGTAAATGCTACCAAGGACCTGTGTAAGTTGGTCATTGGTAATAATTTTAATATTAAGAGATTGGGGAACGATCGCCATGCCATCCACTGTAATACAGTGGAGGGCTACGCGAAAGTGAAAGAGCTCCTAAAGGAAACGAAGACGGAGCACTACTCATTCACACCGAAGTGTGAAAAGCGGCAATCGATGCTGCTGAAGGGGTTGGAACCGTCTTCTGATCCTGAGGAGATCCTGGCACTGCTCAAAGAGAAGGAGTGCGAAGGACTCAAGTTCGTGGGGGTAAAGCCATTTACCACAGCTAGAGCCAGGCGGGAGAAACGGAGTCTGCCGTTCTTCCTGGTGCAGCTCAGTCCCGAAAGCCGTCTGGATAGTCTAAGGAGTATTAATGTCCTAGACTACCAGGTGGTTCACTGGGAAAAATTAAAAAGGAGCGAAGGCGTTGTACAATGCGTTCGCTGCCAGAGGTTCGGGCACGCCGCGTCGAACTGCCAAATGCAGCCTCGATGCGTGAAGTGCGCAAAGAACCACAGTTCCGAGGAGTGTCCTCTGGGTAGGGACGGAGCATCCGATAGGACGCAGCTCTCTTGCGTGTTATGTGGGAACGTGGTACACACCGCAAACTATCGGGGTTGTCCTAAGTTCTCTGACATTAAAAAAGCAAAACTGGCTCGGCAGCAGAAGGTGGAGGTCAAACGTTCACCTGTGAGGCTTCAAACACCAGCCGTCACGTCCCAAATTTCCTACGCCCAAATGGCGGCAGGTAGGGCTGCTACGGTACAGCAAACGACTGTTGCTTCTCCGGCGCCAATGCCGAGAACAACGGAAGCTGCACCTAACATGTTGGCCATCTTGCTCGCAATCCAAGGGCAGATGGCTCAGCTGCAAAAGCAGGTGCAAGAACAGGCCAAGCGGGTGGACCAGATCTACGCGCTGCTGCCGGGCCTAACGCAACACATGTCGTAATGGGTACGCACATGGTGGAGCAAACTTTGAAGGTCCTTGCGGTGAATGTTAATTCACTGATTAGGATCGAACGAAGAGCCGCGATGTTTAAATTGCTACAAGACCAAACTCCTGATGTGCTTTTCGCTAGTGAAACCAAGCTAACAGATAAGCACAAACTGGAGTACAATAATTATATTGTCAGAAGAAGAAACCGGCCCGGATCCAAACGTGGAGGCGGTGTTGCGATCTTCATTAAACAAGGTATAAAATTTCACAGAGTGTACAAGGGAGTGTTGCGTAGGTTCCGGGTGTTGGAGGCAGTCGTCATTTACATCCCGCTCCGCAGTGGAAAGCGGCTGTACTTGGCCTCTGTTTATGCACCTGAGACTTCACAATCCACTTTATTCATTACAGAGCTCGACACGCTTTTTCGACTCCTGAGACTGGAATCGGGGGAGAATTATTTTATAATCGGCGGGGACTTCAACGCTAGACACAGAGATTGGGGAAATAATTTGCCAAATACTAGAGGGAACCTACTACTCGATTGGTGGGGTCAGCACGATGTCATGTACAGACTCGGTCTTAAAGCGACGGATAACCCGTCGTTTCCCAGAGGCGGGTCTTATTTGGATCTACTGCTGTACGACGAACGTATACGACTGACAGGTACGAATTTACAAACGCTAAACTGTCTGCGCACATTCGTGTATGACAGTGACCATTGCGGTTTTAGCACCGAAATTACAGTTCCCAACGAAATTGCGGAATTGGAGGAGTTTGTCCCAAGATATTCTTACAACTACAGTAAGACTCGATGGACACGCTTCTCCGCAACCATGACAAGTGCGCTCTCCTCGAATACGCTCCACCCACCGTCCAATAGGAATTTGACAAACGAGGAGATCGACAATTACCTAAAACAAATGGACGAGACAATTAAACAAACTATGGACTCTACAATACCACGATATCGACATACGACTAACGAAGACCTGTTCCGCAATCCTACTATTGACGCACTGCACCGACAGAAAAGTAGACTTCTGACAAGACTCAAAAACTTGTACAGACAGTTAACTGACAGACAAGACCCGGAGATTAGGACACTGAAGGCATCGATTAAAAATATTCAAACGTTAATAAAAGAGAATTACAGAATTTCTGTAAGTTCGTATTGGAACAACAGGGTTCGGGCTGTAAACACCAGCAACCCGAATATGTTCCCGCAAATAAATAAACTATTTCGGAGAAAAAATCAAAACGACCTTCAGTGTCTTAAAATAGCCCGGACAACAGACAACGAACGGTTACTGACAATAGCAGGTATTGATCCAAATGAGGCCGCTGATGATGACGACTTCTTTGTGATCGAGGATCCACAGGAGAAGGTTGAGGCCATAGGGGCGACTTTCCAGGAAATATACAAGGCCACTGATACCATTGGTCCTAATTATGACCTGGACAATCGCGTCTTGGTGCACAACCTCTACATTCGAAATGAAGTAGAGAACTGGCGATCCGAGGGCTCTGGTTTCACTCGCTTCAGCGACGAAAATATGGCAAATACTGTCATTACCAGAGAGGGTGACCTACCTCCGTTCATTTCGAAGGAAGAGCTCCGTGAGATCTTCGACACAATCAGGGCTAAGAAATCAGTGGGGACCGATGGTATTCCAAACATCGTGCTTCGACATCTTCCTCTAGAAGCGGTGGACATTTACACCACCCTGTTTAATAATGCAATGAATAATGCACATTATCCAGCGCATTGGAAAACGGCGGTGGTTCAACCTATCCCCAAAAAGGGAAAGGATATATCCAATCCGGCGAATCTCCGGTCGATAAGTCTCCTTCCGAATATCAGTAAGGTGTTTGAAAAAGTAATCAATAGAGCTCTGTCTAGGTGGGTTGAGGACAAACATATAGTTCCGGATAATCAATTCGGTTTTAAGGCGGGACATGATATCTCACATGCCGCGTCTAAACTGGTGTCCGATATCCAATGGAATAAAGGCAAAAACCAATGCACTGGTGCCTGCCTTGTTGACTTGGAGAAGGCCTTCGACACTGTATGGTTAGAGGGTCTTTTCTATAGGCTGACTAGGCTGGGGACCAGTAAACCACTCTTGTACATTCTTTATAATATGCTAACCAACAGACAGTTCATCGTGAAAAATGGCGATGTGACTTCTGTTGGTATATTTCAAATTAAAAATGGTCTTCAGCAAGGCGCGGTCAATTCGCCGATCCTATTCAACATTTATACAAGCGACTTGATAGGTTCACTTCCCCATACTATTGCGTACGCAGACGATTTGATAGCGTACAGAACAGGTCCAAAAATCGAGGTCACTAATACTCTCTTGCAGCGTGACTTCGATAAGATAAGACGATTTTGCGATGACTGGAAGTTGAAAATCAACTTTCAGAAGTCGGAAACCATTCTCTTTAGGACGCCGTTGTCTAGAGCCTCTAGGGATACCAGAAAAAATTGGCGAAAGTTCTCGATCATTGGACAACACGGACAGCCACTTGCCTGTCGAAATGTAGTCAGATACCTTGGGATCTGGCTAGATCAGTTTCTGTATTTTGACAAAAATGTAGATGCTGCTCTGGCCAGAGCCAAAGGAGCTTTTGCCCTTACAAAGAGACTGTTTTATAGCAGCCAACTCGATGCGAGGGTAAAGGTAATCTGCTACATGGCCCTTATCAGGCCCATGCTGGTATTTGGTTGTCCTGTGTGGTTCAATGTGCGAGCAAGCTTAATGGAAAAGATTCGGGTGTTTGAGAGGGCTTGCCTTAGGGCTTGCCTTCGCTTGTACAGAACACCAGAGTCGGAGTACAAAAAATTTTATCGTAATGAGGTCCTTTACAACAGGGCGAACCTAATACGAGTGGACAACTTCGTAATTAAGCTGACTCGAAGGCACATTGCAAGAGCAATGACCTCGACGAATAACCTGATATCGGGGGCTTACTACCCCAACTACCTTTACCACGAGAGTGTGCGCTCTGACGGCTTCGTTCCACCGGAAGCATTCCTCTACCTAGATCAGATAGGGTTGATCCAGGATAGATCAGCGGTCCCGTTAATCTTCCATGTCGCTCGGAAAGCTGGGGACAGGCGACTCAACTACGACAGAGACGTCGCACACGGCAGTGTGGATCGTCTCAGGTTCAGTAGGGCGGTGGGGAATCGCGATAAGAGGGATGTCGTTCGGCAGCACCAGCATTTCTGGTGGTTGAATGATGGAGAAGATGTTTCGTCGTCGTTTCCGTCAATTACGGACCAGCCTCACTAATGGGGCAGAGCTGACCAATCCATTTACACTGTGAATAGCAATGGCCAGCTTGCATAGGTTTAGGTTAGTATTTAAGAAATACATATTTATATTAGTATATACATAGGTATATACTAGTATATGTATGTCATTGTGAATATTGTCTATGTGTATATATGTGTGTATTGTGTAGGTAGGTTAGGTAGACTAAGATTTATTTTAAGCTAGATGTTAAGTTTTTATAAAAAATATGTCCATATGCTAAGTTTTTTGTTAAATTCTTTTCTTAGCCTTAAGCACAGAAAATAAGTATATATAAGTATAAAATGTAAACAAAGTCGAAAGACATAGATATAAGAATTTAGAGTAGCTTAGAGTGCCTGTGTGGGGCCAGTAAGTTAGTATAACTTTGTTAAGTAATTTTAAGCTAGCATTTAAGCATTTTTTGTTAGTATGTAAGAGTTAATGAATTAGAAAATAAAATGCGTTTAAAACTAAACTAACTAACTATGGTTAGCGCTATGACCGGATTGTTTAGCATACAGCAACTTGTGCTTTATTATTTGCTTAGCCATAATTTTGACAGACAAGATAGAGTGCTAACTAGGCAAGGCTCTTGAAGCTTTCCAGATCTGAGGAAAAGTTGATGTTGTTATACACCAGTTGATGACATGGGTGAGATGAGAGATAATTTGAGGTAAAATTAGTTTAATAAATCGTATTGGAAGGCCGTCTTGACCTAAGGAATTTGACTTAACATTGAGTGATTTCGACTTCTATGGGCACTACAAAGTCCTCAAATATTGATACAGAACTTACAATGTCGACTATCCGATTATAATCACAACAACTGACAGTAGGATCATCATCCGAAAAAAATTATATAGAGCATCGGGATCAAGAGCACACTCAGAGTCATTGCTTCCACTGGAGATACCAATAATTTTTCGTAAGCTACTCCAATTTTTTTTCGCAGAGAGGAAAGTTTTTAATTTGAATGCATAAAAGTTTCATTTTAATGAACGAAGGGTGGTGGTTGAGTAATTTTACGCGCTGCTTTGTATGCTGATCAATTTACATCGGATGGTCTACGCTTTAATTTGCTGTATAACCTGTTTCTGTTTTTTATAGAACTAACTACCTCAGACGTGAACCAAGGACATGCTTTGTTCTGTTTTAACTGTAGACATGCATCATACATTGCACTAAGATTGACTGAAGCAGTCTTACTTTTTCATTTGGATCAGCAGCTAATTGACATTGCTCCCAGGGACCAGAAAGAGTTGCAATTTGAAGGACATTAGCGTCTATGGAATTAAAATCTTTAAATGTAAAAGTGTCTAGGCGGGTTTCGACAAGTAGATGTCATAAGCACAAAAAAGTAGATCATGATCTGAAACATCAAATGATAGTTGATCATACATAAGAACAAGCGATGGACATGAATCAACTACGAGACCTTAAAGATTAGGTAAATTACTTATTGTACGGTAAGTAGTATTTACTATTTTCATTCCTACTGAAGAAATGGAATCCTTCAATGGAAAGGAAAGGGAATCATTTTTCAATAGATTGGCATTGAAATCACCACAAATGATTATGTGTTCGTAGAGTGCGCAATATTTAGAAAAAGTTGAGAAGAAGAGTATGAAAGAACAACTTTTATTATTATTATACTCACATGCAATTATGCATTGGGTATTGCATTCGCGTGAGTCAACTAGTATGTATTCAACTTCGCTACCAATTGACTTAGTAATAATGTCACATTTAATATTTGATTTGCAATAAATAGCCACCCCGCCACTCGTAGTATCCGTAAATCGATCGTTCTTGAATATTTCATAACTGGGAATTTTATATATTAAGTCAGTTATATTCGGATTAAACCAAGTACAGTAGAAATAAGGTGAAGAATCACTCTTAGCGATCGTAGTTTCTTTGGATCAAAAAAGCAACCGAGAAGTAGATCTCTTTCACGCTCAATATAGGAATAAATTTTTAAGAGCCTTATTGTTTCAGTTCTGATGTATGGGGGAGAGTTTACAACAAAAAACCTGGTTGAGATAAACCAACGGACGCCATCGACACGGAACGTTTTGAAAGGATTTCCCACCTAAGATACGATGTCAAATAGAATAGATCCTAAATTAAGTCTGTAGTAAATAGTTAAATTCTAATTCTAATTCTCAATTGAAGAATGTAAAGTAAGATCGCTTATTTACAACAAGCGTTGCAGAGGCATTTAAGGTAGCTCACTTCAGTCTAGTATTTCTTTAGACTTACAACCCTGGTCGTGGTTGTTATACTCTCACGGAACTGAAGAGAGGACAAAATTGTTAACATTTTATCCCTCAGATGTCATGTATTCCTAGAAGATCTGGTCCAATATTTCTTAAAAGTCAGGTTTCAATAACGCGCCTCCCTCAGAATCTAAGCAGTATTGAATTGAATACTTAGATTCCACTTGAATTGTCTCAACACTAGTCTTAATAAAGGCATACCAGAAAATAATGCTTTAAAACATTCCACATGGAATGAGAGCTGTAACAAGTTTAACAAATTCGCCGTTCTGTCTGTAACCTAATTTTTTACTTGTCATACCAACTAGGTTTATATTTGCTCAACAAATATTTGGCAACGTCCAGATATTCCTTACGGGATCATAACAATTAACATACAATTAAACATTTCCAAATTCATTTCCGAGGAATTTTGAATAAGGCAAACATTTTCCAATTATTTGAGATTAATTAAAATGAATTCTAAATGATTTGAAATCAATTGGAATTCCTTCATCCCAACCCGCTTAAACCTAACACTTTTTTTAAGAACTACAATGTGGTTTTATCTTGTCACTAGTGATGGTAAAAATGAACAAAAAACTAAGTTAATCCATCTACAGCCGAATATGAAATACAATTTTTTTTTTTATCTGCGAGTAAGCCTGCCTAAGCTCACAAATACCGCAGTTATAACCCAGTCCCGTGGGGCATAGGATCAGGTAGCAATGTTGTGATACCCTGTCGGATTTTTTACATCAGCGTTAATAATTAAAATCTGAGGTGATATGAAATTTTTCAACTGTCAAAAGTGAACAGGTAATCAACTTTTAATGCTTTTTCATGAATAGAAAATATTGTTATCCTATGGTAGTATCCAGATACTTAATTGCATTGCTACAGTACTCGCATTTGTATTTTTTTGTAGTTCAAAATTAAATCTTCTTCATATAAACTAAATGGGTTGGCATTTTATTTTAAGCGGCGATTTATTATAGTAGTTTCCGGTGGCATCTAGGTTAGGTTAGACAAGAGTGGCTGTTGGAGAGACCAACCCACTTAGGCCTATTAGATCTGTGATCCTCCTGCTCTTGGAAAAACTGTTAATGTCTATATTGTTTAGATGTGGAACCTTCGTCTTTGGGAGAGAGCTGGCCATGAATAGACTAGGTGGAGATTATCTCTTCGTCCTCGTCCATGCATCTTCTGCTTAGCGTGCTTGCCTATAAGGCAGTGTCCAGCGATGACACCTATGATAGCGCTGAGATTTTTCTTATATTGACAGATCAAACTCATAGAGCGGTTCAGATCCAGCTTTGGCCAGATCTGTTTGGTCACTAGACATGTTGATGCAACAGTTCGCCTAAGGTTTGTTCATTTGTTAGCATCCAGCTATAACATTAATTTGCATGCAGCGATTGGTATACCGATGCTAACCTTTTCCGGTAGAAAAGGTAGAGTGATTCTAATTTTGGCGAGTTCATCGGCCTTACAATTTCCTGGAATATCATTTTGTCCAGCGCCCATCATAGGTACGAGTATGTAAATGTTGAACTGCTATCTCACTTAGATCGGCAGTAAAGGGTGGTTTTAGAATTTACTGATACTGAGTCCAGGGACTTGATAGCGGCCTGTCTATCCGAAAAGATGCGGATGTCCCTTGCAGATATCACGTTTTTCTTCAACCAGGACAGGACATCACCATCACCCTGTTACCACCCGCTTCCACGTATATCAGCAGTTCCATAACCACTAAGTTCCATAGAAGTGGAGAAAGGACACTGCCTTGCGGCGTACCTCTGCTGGCATATCTTTTAGCTGATGCCCCACCCAGTTTGAAGCTTGATTGCTATTAAGCATAACACTGATCAACTCCGCAGGCTACCAGTCTACCTGCGGAGTTGACTGCGCAATCGTGATTGCGGATGCGTTGACATTGTTAAAGGTTCATCCTATGCCCAGTAAAGCGACTATTGTGTACTCTCTATATTGCAGGGATCGTTCGATGTGGCTAGTCAGTGAATGCAGAGCCGTTTCCACCGACTTTCCTTTACAGCATTCATATTGAGGCGTTGACAAAAGTCGTGGATCAATTTTAGCTCATATATGGATATCAATCAGTCGTTCTAGAGTTTTCAGAAGGAAAGATGACAGCCTTATATGTCTGAAGTCCTTTGGGATAACATTAAAGAATTTTCTGGCTTTGGGAATGAAAACTACATTATCTCTCCATGACAGTGGAATGTGGATCAGTTCTACACAGCTCTTCATGAAATTCTCTAGCGTGGGCAAGATAATACATGAGCATCTTTGTAGCTCAGCAGTTATTATACCGTCCAAACCAACAGACTTGTATGGTTTGAAGCATGCAGCGCCCAAAGCATCTTGTCTCTTGGAATCACACCGCGAATTTTAGTTACAATTGCAGTAGTCCTGTTGTGGTTGCTAATGGCCATAAAAGCTAGCCGCCTGGAAAGTGGGTGTCCAATAGCGAGTTGAGTGATTCATCGTTTGAGTTTATTCAAGTACCATCAGATTGTTTCAAACAGGTAGGCATCATAGGATTAGTAGAGAGGATTTTTCTTAGCCGCGATGCCACAGAAGTTGCTGTTATTTTGTCACAGAACGACCTCAAGGATTGTCAATTTGCCTTGCTCAGTTCATTTTAATATATTTTGAGGGATTCTTTGTATGAGTCCCAGCCATTCACTTTTCTTGTGCTTTTTGCTAGGTTGAAAAGTTTCCTGCAGATATTTCTAAGTGAACCCAGTGCTAATATTCACCAGTCCCTTCTTGCCTGTAGGTTGAATAAGATGACAGGAAGCAGCCACTGCCTGATTGGAAGCCAGGATGAAATTCTCGACTTTTATGTCAAGCTCATTGGTGTAACGCGAGGATTTAAGAGTTTGGAGGAGAGGGCTTTTAACAGAATTCCTCTGTATTTTAGGCAATCGGTTTTCAATAATTCCCCAATGCTGGTTGGCTAGGAGGATCATAATTTAGGCTGAATTGGATGCATCAGTGATCTGAAAATGAGCGTTCAGACAACACCATCCAGTTCGTTAGCATGTAGTCGGAGACAAGAGTGATGTCTGGCGCTTCCTGTCGGTTTTTTTGTTATGAAAGTGGCATCGTTGCCAATGTTCCAAACAATGAGGTTAGTTCTTATAACGATGATGAGGTCAGTTTTTAGCCTTCCAGATTTCAGTACCACCGTTTCTAGGTTGTCACCAGGCAGAGGGCCAACATGAACCTGGCCAGATTATGCCGATGTCAGCCAATAGGTGCCTTTGACAGTCTACAGTCTGGTAAAGCGCAGAATGAGAGCGGCGGAGGCCTTTTTGGAGTAATGGAGATTAATTCGGAGACACCGTGACATCATTGATACAATATATAAGAAGAGCTTCCACCATGCTGCTGTGCGAGTCCTCCGATTCTGAACATGTGCCCAAGAGCTCATCTTCATCCTGCCGTATTAGAGGATCGCTTTTTAATTTGTCATCGGTTTCCAACTCCGACAGAATGTCAGAGGAGGAGAACGACAGATTAGTTATCGCCTCGGATAGATTGGAGTCGGCTCCACCCATACCGGGAAAGGATACGATATGCTCCAAGATCCGAGGATGGATTTGCTAATTCGGTTAAAGGAGAAGAAGGTTGATTATCAACACCCAGCTCATCTTTTTAATAAACCCTTAGGTGTATAGACTCAAAGCCGAATCGAGGCGTGCCTTTAGTCAGCGCCAGAGGGTTAAGGGATTCCTCATTGATTGCAATTAACGCGCATCTATAAAGGCCCGCCCTTTAGTTCTTCCAGTTATGAATTGGAAGGGTCGGGTTTTGGAGCTTGTTGATCTCCAAAATTCCTTCTGAGGAGGAGGGCTCGGCTGGGATCCAGATGCGGGTTCTAGGTCTGCTAGGAATACCCCCCTTAGCCATGACCACGACCTTTGTGCCCGGCTAAAACCTCTCCTAATTCACCTATGGCTTTGGAGTAAAGATCAAGAGATCTTTTATCGGCACAAGCGATAAGTTTGACGTGGCCTTGATGCCAGCTAGCTACGGTTTTTCCCCATGATGTCCAAGAAGTTACCCCCAAGCTTTACCTTGACTTCAGGTGTTATCGATATATTAGTGTCGTTTTTGTCGATTGCAGCGATCGTTATTGCATCTTTTAAGACTTTGCTAAAAAGATCTCAGGTATGTGATATTGGAAGGCCCATACGGAGTTTTGGTGTTTTTTTGTTTTGGGCCTCTTGGAAACCGCCACGGTTTACTCCAACGATCTCTGGCGTTTGGATTAATTCTTTAGCGGTTTGGCAGCAGTGGCTAATCCGCCTTTAAAAATGTTTTTAGCTCACTCAATTTTGCTCTTTAGTTTCTGGGCACATCATAGGATTCATTGTCCTTACCAAGCCTCTACAACTCGACAAGTTCGATGCTCAGGTAGAGGTCTGTGCCAGTAAATTGATTTCAAATTTGTGTAAGCAAGTTTTCTTAGCTGACTGGTATGTATGCGGGTAGTATAGTACAGAAATAATTGTTTAAACAGTGACACTGACACTGACGCTGAGATCCCACTCTAAATATTGGCTTTTAGTCAATATCATACCTCTGCAGAACGAAATGAATCGCTTTACGATTGAAAAACTGTAAGAAGTTGCAGTTGGCCACGGAGGCATCCATGATGCGGGAGTAGTTGGCAGTGGCACGCTAGCTGTTGCTCGGCTCTAGCTCGTCGGATTGGGTTGGTTCTTGCCACTACTCCGTGCATCGCAACTCAACTTACCTTTTTGTTTCGTGCCGAAATATCAAAAAAGAAAAAGGATAGTTACGAAGAAAACTACGTTACGATACGGACGCACTTAAAAGACAGGAGGAGAGAAAGACTACAGAACAAAGAAGGAGCAAGATCACATCTGTGCAAGACCGGGACTTTCGCGATGTAGCTAACTAAACCTACACTAACCTAAACCCTAAATACCGAACTTAAATAACACCTAATAACTAAACCTAAAGCCAACTTAACCCTATGTACCCTACACCGGATAATATGTCCCAGGGTCACACAGCGATGACAGCTCGTCACGACCTGAACTAAGCCGGTTGTTGTTGGCTGAGGATGGCCAACCTGCCCTTATCGCACTTGGATGTGACCTAGGGGCTACCATTCACAGTTTTGGCCAGAATGTTAGCAATTGGTCGCATTAGAGTGATTGCTATTTAAATAGACAATATCAGTTGTGACCTGCCATTCCTTCTTTAGATCCCTTTCGACAATCTTATCTTGTTTTCATAATAAAGATACTGCGCAAACGAATCTCTACGTTAACTTGCTTACCAACCCGGTTTAAACGGTTATTTTAAGTTTAGATTAAAAAGGTGTTTCTAGTACTTTCGTTGAATTTTGTATGTTAGTTTTATTTTTATAAGCAGTGCAGAACTAACCCAAGCTTTTATTTTCATATCAGAAAGTTTTTCTGCATGTGTATAACTTGATGAACTAATATGTGTTTTGACAATTTTGAGAAAGGCTTCATATCTGTATTCCTACTGCTGCTGATACGGCTTGTAGTGTTGTTTAAATTTGGAGACCTTAGGATTATCCTATAGGCCCCTCTATTTGCTTTTTACTAAAGCCAAGAGACTGCTGATCCAATTGTTTTTCTTCCGGTCACATACTCGTATTTCGAATGTCGACTGAAACCTAATCCTCCAATGCTCTTTGGACCAGATTTTCCGACGACCTTTGTTGAACGCTGCAAAGCAAGCTGTTTTTCTAAGCCGGAAATTCTTCGACTATGGGTTTCTTAATTATGAGGCTTTCTAAAATTCACGTACTTCTTCTTATATCACGTTTTGTTCGTTTCGTATTATTTTAATAATTGTCTCAATTACATTTTGAGATCTTAGTGCTGTCTATATAAGATATGCTGATCTTTCAAATCATCGCGCCCTATATCGACCTTCCTCCAAAAAAATATCATAGATTGTCATGCAACACAATAATACGGAGTTATCAACTGTCTCGAACTCTCACGTATGTATGTTCTCACTACCGATCGGTAGTTCTTGCAATTTCACGTGTCGCCTTTGGCTTTATATTACGGAACAAGAAAGCTATCCCCCCATTGGTTAGGCAGTCGATCGCTTCTTATCATTTTATTGAACAAAATCGCGAGTCATTTAAATCCAAGATTTCTAATTGTGGGCTATGCTTTTAAGGGTGCATTGCTCCTTATCTTTTCTAGTTCTGTATGCTCCCGGAAACTGACGTGCTCTGTGATAGAATTAACTGGTAGGGTACGCTTTTCATACAACTATTGGGTTACCGGTCCAAATGATCTCAGATCTGACGACTGCGTATCTATTTACAACTCTATTTCCCTTAACATTAACCTTCATAACTGACATCTCTTCAATGTACGGGTCCCCCGGACATCTAATCACTAACCTCATCGTTTTCGATTTCAACAACCATCTTTTTAAGTCATAGTTTTAAGTTTAAGTCCTAGTCTTGAAGCCTTCCTTCCCCACCTAGATTACATTAATCTGAAACTTTTATTATGGCTTTAGATCTGCTAAAACCTTCCTATTCGACTTTGAGTCGTTACATTTAAGACTTAACTCTGGGAACGCTACATGAATTTTAGCCCATTCATTGATTCATACATCCAAAAAGTGTTTATCGTTATCTACACTGCTTACAACTAAGAGGTTCAAAAGTATTTAGTTTCTAGTCCTGTAACTTTTAAAAGTTTGTAACGGTGTGTCTCCACTTAGGACGTCATACATCTGTGTGACGGCCCTTTGCAGGAAGCCATGCTGTTGGCTGGGACTTGGTCGAATTTGTCCCTAAACTGAGGCGAGTTTCGGCACGTTTGATCGCACTGCTTAGCTCGTCGGATTGGGGGGGATCTTTCGCCTCTCAACTGCCACACAAAGACTTAAATACGTGCCTATTGTTGTATCGTTCGATACACAGAGTCAGTAGCTGAAGATGGTACAGCTACCTTGGGTATGCCCTCAACCTTGTGAGTAAACTCACCACCTATGTCATCCATCTACCCGTTTGTCTTGTGGATGACCCCTAATCTTATCATCAAACTGCGAACATTGATCACATCCTAGTCTCGTTACACAAGGAAACTCAATAAAACATTATACTCGTAGAGATCATATAAAAAAATTAAGTGATATATTCTTTAAAGAAAATCAATACATATTTATTTAGTTCAATTATGAAAGATAATTCAAATATATTTATAAGTATACGTATAGGTAGATATATGTATGCAGGTTGTCAAATTTTAAGGTTCAAAAGACGCGCAAAAAATATAAGTACTCATATGATATTATACATCGATATAATTAAAATCAAAAATTAATCAAAATCTTGGAAACACTATCACTTTTATAGATGTAAAAAAAGAAATAAATGCAACATACCTTTTATTGTCCATATGCAGATGATGTGCGCACAAAACCTGTTGACTGTTGCCGATGAATTATCGAAGTGTAATATATGATACTGTTTACAAAATTTTATCAAGTACATTATTAAATGTCTTATCAGGCTTACAAATTCTTAAGTATATCAAACCTATGTGCATAGTTACATACATATATATTCAGTATTGATCTTACAAAAGTACAATTTATCTGTGATAAGAATCTAAATCTGTGATATTATCTTAGTTCTTTATATTTTTAAATATTTTATATCTTTTTACATCAAAATTTTTGGGCAAACATTATTCAGGTGAATTTAAACATTATGAGTTACAAATAAAGGTTCAATCAATTAATGATCGTGGCGATGAACATCGATTTATAGTTGATGGCATAGTAGTGCGAGCCATTAAAGGTTGCAGCGGATTGCTTATCAGTATGATGATCTGCCATGAGGTTATTTTTCCCAAAATGCGTTGCTCCAAAGAGAATAGATGAATAGACGTGTGTGTGACAATTCAATGCGTAACACTTTTGTACGTATATACATATGTAATTATGTGCTTGTAAAAATCACTGGACCACGTTTTGTCAGTGAGTTTGCGTATGGTGCGATTCGGCGTATAAGCTTTCCCCAGTTGGATCTTTATGTGCTTATTTTGTGCACAACTTGCGCTCGAATATTGCACTCCGCGTTTACTTTACAAATTACATTTGATTACGATTTATCGTGTTTCTTACGTATTACACACTTGTGTACGCGTTAGCTCAGATGGCCTGCTCTCCAAAGTGCAGAGCTTAAGGTCGGTGCGACCTATCACTGTGACGACTTGATTAGAAAAGAGGAAGAGTACTTTGCGGAAATCATCATCGTACCTACAATATCGTAAAAATTTCACAGACCAATTTATTGGTCCATTGGATATCGTATGCGCCATGTTTTTTTTTCTTAAGGTCAGGGATGTTGTTGGAAAAATCTTATTTCCATAAATAGATTTTTTTTATTTTTTATAAGGTGGCTACTACAAGTTGTAGATAACTGTATAAAAAATATTTCCGAAACAACTAAAAACAAATATTGTAATTTCCTAAACATACGTGCTCGTAGAACATATCGTCAAAAAAAAAGGTTATATTGTACATACATAGAGGGACTTTCTCTTATTTCCGTTTCAGAATAAACGTCTGCGCTGGGCGTCTTTTCTTCACGTTTCCGTCTTAACTTTTTCATCCTTAAATCGATTTGTTTGTGAATCTAATTATTCTATTCACTACCACATCCATGGGGAACAATAAAACGAACCGCCTCAGTTTCCACTCATGCTACATCCAAATGGTAGATAATTACCAAAATCCAAACTAAATCTATAAGAGTTCCCCGAATTTGAAATGAAGAAAACCGCACGATACTAAGCAAATTGTGCTCCGACCTAAATTGGGTCTCGTACACACTCCAAACGCATTAACCACCACTCAGCACTCCAAGTTCGGATGGCACGAAACGTAATTTATGGCAACTAACTGAAACTTTCGTCATAACTCATTGCATCTATTTCTATACAAAGTATCTGAAGAAGGAAACAAAAAAGACTGAAATCAAGGCTACGAGTTAGAATAGTGGGCGTGAGGGTATATAGACCCAAAGCAAGGACGATGTTTAGTCTAACCTCATCAAGGGACCGGAAAGTTAAATTATTATTCTCAGAAGAACAATAACATTAAGAACAGTTTATGAGTGCGAGTATTGCCTTAATCTTTATTGGGTTTTGATGCTGTTTGGGTTGTAATTCGTCAAAGGGGAATACGAAATTGGATACATTTTCCTATCTCTATCGTCCAACCCTTAGCTCTGATCTATTGAGTCCTTTAAAGTTGAATAGAATCTGGGTGACATGACTAGCTGTCATTGACAAAAAGCAATGCAGACAAAATGACATGAAAGTTTATGTTTTGGGTTCTCTGTTTACTTACATTAACATGCAGAATGAAACATTGAAAGACAGGAGAGGAATTTGTTTTAGTGAATTATAGGTATTGAATACGTGACTGGTCTACTTGCTGAAATTCGCATCCAAAATTTCATACGGATCGAAATCTGCCATAGGCTGGCTCACTGTGAGTTGCAATTTTATCTTGGATTACATCATTCCGAAGAATGTACGTTTATTAATGCAAACCTGTGGTGCATATTAATCATATTTGAATCCTGATTCTATTAAATAAATTGTTCTCTGTAAAAAAAAATATAGTCTAACAGAAGGACCTCCTGAGAGATACCAAACAGCTAGTCGTTGAACAGCTCTGAGTACACATGTTATACGGGAATTCCTGCTTTTATGTTCAAAATGCTAAACGGCAACTACTTCACTCAGCGAATGAAGCTACTATTTATAAAATAAAGCAAGGCATTGTTGAAAAAAAACTTACTCATTTAGGCCGTCCAATAGTACGAATGAAATCGGACTTCAACGACGAAGCTTCTCCAGTTAGCACGATCTCTCACCTATCTCAGATCTTAGAGCTCGTGGTTGAATTCCTCTTACGAGAGACGGCTCTGCTACTCAATTGCTTCCTACGCACAAAGAAGCAGCGTCTGACGAAGTCTTTAACTGTATCTAAGTTATAACTACCAATATTGGCGTTCGGGCCAAGCCGTAGGAGGCGTGGGTTCTTTTATAATGACAGCATCTACCTTTTTTTGCCTCACTTACCATCATAGCCATTTTGGTGACTTCTGCCTTAACACTCACGAAAGCAACATTGACTGCTCGCTGTGTTCGTCTATTCACTTCAACGTCAACTGCGTACGCAAGCACAATAATTGTGCTGAATGGAAAAGATCATACTTCTTTTGTTGGACAGTGAATTTTGCACGATCCTTTTTACAGAGATAATGAAGAAGTCTTCACCTTGCAGGTCTCGGATACAAAGCATTCTCCATAGTCATCCTTCGCAATCTGACAAGTTTGGCAGGAATGTCAAAACTAGGTATGGCTCGTCGTTGTTTAGCTCGCCCCTATGAGCTCTGCCATATTTGGTTTTGAAGTCGAAAAATACATGATAAGTCTCAAGTAGAGCAAATACTGGTCTTAGTGTGACGATTTTCTGAACTTAACGACTCTGAAGGTTGCTACGATTTGACCAGTTGCAAGCTTCTAGTCATAGGACCACGGACCCGCTCCCAGTAATGGGAGCATAAACGTGGCTGTGGTAAAACCTAAAATCGCAGGATGCGTTTTCCAGTTTGTTTCGACTCGATACAGAGTTGAGATAAGTATGGGTGCTGTGTTCCTAAGATCCGTTAGATCGGTCTCGTCTCATGCCAAAGGCGGAACTTGTGTCTGCAACATGAGTTCGGCTTTGGTATCAATGGATTGACGGAGAGCGATGACAAGGCGCATCCTTGCTCTCATGAGTGTATGGTATGGACATTCAGTGGAATTAGAGCTTATGTATCTCAGGAGTTCACTTTTAAACACACGGCACATCTGTCGCCTTTGTCCAGGGCGTATGAGTCATTCTGCCTGAAAATGGAATTTTCACCACCATCGTCGTTATATAATCTGCAGAAATAAACATTCCATGTTCCCAACACCGATTAAGACTTGTTTGGAAGTTATCCCTCAACCTGGAGGGTAAGCTCCTCAATAAAACTGCTGGACAAAGAGGAAGTGTTCTAGTTTGAATACTACCTACAGCTGCCATAACGTCCCGCTTGGGTTGTGTACCCTCAAAGATACTAGACCACCAGGCTTCATCACGTGGTGGTGAGAGTAGGAGTTGATGGGCAGACTCTTAAGTGTTCATGCTTGTGGCTTTATGCTTGACCACAATTGTTGGCAAAATTAAAATATGAGTTGTCTATGTCAGCTGGCATGCCTAACAAAATTTTAAAGGAACACAACAATCAATCAATACCTAACAACTCAAAATCTAAACACCACTCGAATAGCCAGACCGATGTATAGCCACTAGCTATCAATTCCTATACCCACTCACGTATCCAATACTATGTAAATCAATTACATATTTTACGAAAAAGCATTTAGTGCACATCAGATGCCAAAATTAACAGCATATAGGGTTGCAGTTTTTGCAAGGTGCATATGGAAAGTCAATCGTGTGTACAATGCTGTGAGGCTACAAGGATCAGGTACCAGTTTTGGAATCGAAGACTATGTATTGTACGAGTGTAAGACTTCCAAAACAATATATGTACATTTTTGGGGAACATGAACAACGGAAGGGGGATGAATGAACCATACCGTTTTATCTTTAACCAACCTTATCAAAGTGAGGCCACCGTAATCCCATAAACGTACATACCTACAATAAAATATCATATTCCCAATATTCGTAGACAATAAGCCAGTGGAGCTATGAAAGGCATATGGTATTCCAATCCCTCTACCAGTAGTCAACACACTGCAGTCTTCTTGTAAATAAATACTTTGCCACTTGAATACTTTTGAACATACTCGTAAACTTTAAAAAGCGATTTTTGGTCACATTTGCATTGAGATGAGTGATTAACGACCTGAAGTTCACACCTGAGATCACTTGCGACAATCGCGCACAAAGAGACATGAAGAATCTTATAGTGAGCAGATAAAAGCTCTTTGCTAATGCCAGCGCCAACTAAAGAGGTTTAATAATTGAAGCCTAACTATACCCCTCACACTTTTGTGAGAGAATGACTCAAACAAATCCGCATTTTTAATCAATTTTCAACCTGAGTCTAGTATGCGATCTTGCCTCCGCAGAATAAATATGTTATAAGAGGTTGCCAAATAATATTTCTACGAGCACCTCGATAGCACCTCGAGCAAAGTTCTTAGTGATTTTTATGCCAACATATGAGAGAAAGGCTTCTTTTTTCATACAATCATACAAAGCCTACACGATACCATATAAAGATACGGACTTAGGTTAATTGAAATTCAATTTAAACGAATAAATATAGCGGTTATCTAGTCATGAACCCGTCAACAATTCGCTCATATTGGATCTCTGGATCACAATATAATTACGACGTGATCGACGATTTGTGTATTAGAAATAGGCGAGAAAGAGGAATCTTACTAGCGTGACTCACATATTGCTAAGAGGCATTACCAAACATTCTAAAAAATAAATTCAACTTGTCACGTCGAAAACTTCTAAGACACTACAGGTTTTTTCCAGTTTTAAGGAGCTTTCGGAAAGACATACGGGTAAGGCTCGTCGTCGGAGAGGTTTCGAAGTGCTTAAGAATGTTTTCGCCCAGGATCTGAGCCAGGAAACCGGAAAACCAATGCAGAGGTACTGTCTTCTGAAAAGACGAAAACGTTAAATTTCATTTTTCATTAAGCCATTGTTTTCACCATTTTCAAGCTTATTCGAGAAAGTAAGCCTTCTCTGAACGCAGTTGTATTCCATTTCCACAGAAAATATATTCGAAATGAGGAAACTGGCATTTCCTATACCTACGGTTGTTATGGTAAAAAGTTTAAAGGGGCAGAATGCTCCTGTCAATTTCGGTGGAGCACTGGTGGTGAAGATAGCGATAGTAAAAGGAGAGGCAAGAGACGTTATGTCGCTGTTCAAGCACGATAATTGACTGTCCAGTATTGGCGTCACCTATGAGTTTTTTTGAATAAATGTTTAAATACATATGTATATTGAGTCCTGGTTAGAGGAGGGTGGTGAACGCACTTCTCATATCGTTTGAGGAAATGTAGATATTCCGCAGCTTTTTTGGCGGCATCGAACATGTGGTCATTCCAATATAAGTTGTCATTGACACACATACCGAGAATGGAAAGTTTTTCGTTTTTGCCGATGCAAATACCATTCGCGGACAATGGCCGGGTGTTGAAATTTCGCTTTAAAGGCAGCAGATAGCATTGTGTTTTGAAACGTTAAATTCCACTCTGTTGGTGGGTTCCCATTTAGTAATGCTATGTATTTATATCGGAATTGAATGAGCATAGTATATGCTACCATTCCCGTTCTACAGTCGAAGAGCAGGGACGCGAGTCCTGGAACGAATATGAAAGCAGAGAGCACTGTCGTCACCAAATGAACATATTTGATTAGAAGCAGCTAACAAGAGATTATTGATAAAAAGTAAAGAGATTGTCAAAGATAAAACGGAGCCTTGGGGAGCAACAGCATTTATTCTGTGAATATCAAACTTGAAACCATCTAAGACAACTTGAAATAAACGTTCCGAAAGATAGTTTCTAATCCATTAAAAAAGAGAATGCATACATTTTCGACAGGCTTATTGCGAAAAGCCTGCCTGTGCGTCATTTTAATGGGTGGAAGGAGTTATGCTTAAATTAGTAGGATATTATTTTGTTACTGAGAAAGTAACATAATTCTAGATGTATACAGGCTGACTTCAAAAATCGTGACAAATCCAAGTTGAGTAAAAATAATGTGAACATACAAGGTGTCGGTAGAGGTCCAAGGTAATATCTGCCACTATCACCATTAGAGCAATCAGTTTCTGAAATATTACATCTCGAAGTGGCTGCAAGTGGCATATCCACTGCTAAGTCATTTGACATACCTTTTCAGAATCTGCCGTACAAGGAAACCGAATACATGGACGTATCACGATACGAAGGATCTTGTTTTGCTCTCATTTCCGCTGTTAGTGAAAGTACCGAGTTCTTCATCGTGCAGAGCATCGCGAAATTACACAACGAAGCGTTTTCTAACAAACCGGTAATCAAGAAAAATATCAAAATAAGATGATCGCCATACTTAGAGAAATTAATAAGAACGGCAGAGATATTGCACGCTGCAGTTTTATTTGAAAGTAAAAAAATGAGAGCTTACACAAAGAATTGCATTATCAAAACTAGACTAAAAAAACTTCAAATTAAAGAAAAAAATAAAAATCAATTATATTTTCATATACATATTAAGTTGATTTATGTTCAGCTTTGGTAATCTCCTGTGTTACAGCTTAACATTTTACAAAACAGATTAAACGGCAACCTAAAATTTAATATTTTAATATTCACATTATTTTTATATCTGATTTCATTTCTTATTCGTACCGCAAAACTGTAAGCAAATAATTGTCATTTTGTAATGGTTCTACGGTTGAAGAATCTATTTGAAGTTGGAAGCATATATTGTGAAGAGCATAAGATGAATTATGTATTTGTGTTGCGGTAATTAAAAGAGT
This sequence comes from Volucella zonaria, assembly GCA_963966105.1. Taxonomy (NCBI): domain Eukaryota; kingdom Metazoa; phylum Arthropoda; class Insecta; order Diptera; family Syrphidae; genus Volucella; species Volucella zonaria. The sequence continues at coordinate 130,229,464 of OZ014531.1, forward strand.
TCTCGCGCTGCCAGATATAAAACTGACTTTTAACACTGAAAATGTTAGCTTAATCAAACCTCTTGCTACTGAAAGCTGATCATCGAAACCGGCTTCCCCAAAATATTTAGCTGCCACACGAAATAGTGCTAAAAGCCAAGGTTCAAGTGGATATTTGGAATCACCTTTAACATTAAAAACATTAATGAAAAATATTTGTGGGTCTTCACTTGAAGCACTTACCTAAAAGCCAAACAGATGTGTTTACTCCTCTCAAGATAAGCTTTCTCAGCATTTTCTCATTTGAATGACGCACCATTAGAACCGTATTACTTGTTCCCAATCATTCACACCATAATTGTTCAGTGTCATCAAAACATAGTGACATTCTAAAAGATAACTTACTTGCTATATATTTATTACTTTGACCTAATTAAACCATGTCTTCTTGTGGATTTGCTGACTGCGCTATACCTGCTAACTCAGTGGAAATGGTTACATGCAATGGGATATGTGGAAAAAAATTCCATCCCATATGCATTGGTTTGAGCAGAAATGCTAAAATTCATCTCGAAGAGTATAAGCGCATATTCTACTTCTTCTGTGTAGAGAGCCGGACCATTTACCTGGCACATATAATACTTTCTATAAAATGTAATAACCAGCAACAAATTGGGCTTGCAGACTCGATTGCAGAGCTGAAATACGAAGTTCAATATACTGGAAAAAATATAACCAAACTAATTTCCGAAAGCTATGATACTCTAAACTGTTCAATCGATAACAGCGTAACCAATATGAAATCAGCTGTTCAATCCCTACACTCAAAAATCATTCAACAGCCGCTACCGCCGAAGCCCTCGTTCAACTCTTTCTTGAATAATTACGGCTTTTAGAACATAAATTGAATCTTGAAGCCACCAATAAACCGGAACTGCCTACTTTGTTCCCCCAAGCTGCCCCACGTCACCCAAGCCCGTCTTGGATCAAAGATCTTTTTAGGAAAAATTTGGTATACAAAACGTCAAATATAAACTAGTTGGCAAAGCCAAAAGCAGAAACGGCTAGTGTCTCGAAATACGTATACTTACTAAGTACGATGAGATATATTCAATTCATCGGACGGCATACTCATGTCGGAAAAGATGCTTGTCACCCGGAAGGATATCCCATCAACATCCTGAACCAAACTGGTCATTTAAGGCACAAATCTTCCCAAAATTTTCTTCACATCTTCCCCATTTTGATCCATCTATAAAGAATACCAGAGTCACGACACGAAATCCTCTCCCATACAGAGTCATCTTCAGATCTTCAATATCCGACCCAATTAAAATAACATCTGATGTACCTCAGGGTAGTCACCTTTGACCAATCATCTTTATCCAGACGATCAACGATATAAATCTCATCTTAACGAATTCTAATCTTTCTATTTTCGCTGATGACATGAGAATTTCTAAAGTCATTTCATTGCCTTCTGACTCCCATTGCTGCAAGATGACTTAAACAAGTTCAATTTTTTTCTGGTAGACACCCTGCACTAAGCGCTCCAAGGGTGCTACAAGTTTTATTATAACCGGCATTGCGGTTTATCTTCTAGGACCCGAAAGATTAGGTTCTATTATTTTTAACTTATATAAGGAGGCTTCTTTGGACAGTTGATAGTTTTCCACATAACTATAATATTGGCCAGAGTATTCTTAAGAGTTTTTCATTAAAACAATTACCCAAACGAAATTCACCTCTTATCTACTTCGTTTGATCTTTTCCATTCATTCGTCGTTATCCTCAAACTATATGGCAATGCTGTCCATTATTATGATTTATATTTTTACCCCAATTATGTTATCTTAACATTTAAAAAAAAAAAAACAGCATTGTGTCACGAAATTTCATAAGTTAAATGGCAGCCCAACATTCGAACGTGTCCAACTTTCACATGGAAGCACTTACACTGATTCAGAAAACCATACCAAATAACAGCTCATTTCAGAACCGGATTACGAGTACATTTTCAAATAGCAATCCGAAACTGAAAGAGCTACAAAATATAACTACAGGACCTGAATTTGCTCCAACACTGCCTGCGTCCTCGGTCAGAGCTTCCTCTGACCGTTAGGCTTTTTGTTAGCATAAACCTAGTAAAGGGGCACTAGGCTTTTGCTTGGCACATCCAGCGACGCTTAATGTGGGAGTGATGAAGGCACTGTGGAGTACATTGTTTGTGAATTCAGACTTACGCTTTTATCAAGCCACAGGTACTCGGCGCCGACGTGATGATTGCTGGTTCATTATCACCAAAGCGCTTACTATCTTTCTACGAATGATTCACCATTATCTTTAAAAGTAACATACTATAAGTAGAACGGGCTAGTTCTTTATCTGAATGTTCTGCTTCTGCTAAATTTTTTTCCGTACTCTCCTCCTGGATCAGTTAGCTTTTCTGATTGTTACACATTTTGGATGCGTATCCGTTTTGTGTAGTGAATATTTTTCTGGATACTTACGCAATTATTGAACTGTTGAACTGACATTCAGTGTTTTGAATAGTCGTTTAACAATTGCACCATGGATGCAACCACGCGTATGTGCGGACTGACTTCGTTTGATTTATTTGACCCATTTCTCGGGGGGCATTAGTCATAACACATGGAAATTATACTGGCACTGCACATGAACATTGTGAAAGTACGAGGAAAGGTGAAGTTTTTTTGTTTTCAGGGATATCCTTTAAGAATTTTGGTGCCGTGTAAATATCATGTGGTGAAGGTCCAGTTAGCAGTTGCCAGTGATCGTTGCACGTTTCCTTGCATTCTGTTAAAACATTGTAAAAAAACGTATTTTTTTCTATTTCTTTTTGTTTCGTGCTGCAGAAATGGCACAGAAATCGCAAGCGGTGAGGGCCCTTCGAGGCCTAAAAGGAGGAACATTACAAGACTATCTGACAGTGGTAGTGATGATGATTTCGTGCCGTCCTCATCAGAGAATGATGATTATGAATATAAGTTGATAAATCGTGAGGAGGTACCCCCCGCATCATCCTCGCATTCTTCTGCCGGATAACCTGAAATTTGACGAGAATTATCAACAAATGAACCATCAGCAGCAGGATCTACAGCTTCGTGCGAGATCCAGGGAATTTCATTTACCAAGCGGAATGAGTTCTATGGAAATCCTGGGATAACTCCAATTGGTTATTTTATTATTTTTTTTTTGAAGGTGCTAGGCCACCCTAGAGGCCGTACAAACTGGCTTTTTTGTGATTTTTTTTTTCAGAATAAATATAAAATAAATCCAGTTTACAAAGGTGAAAATTTAGTGTACATATGATTGACTGTAAAACATAATTTTTACAGAATAATTTATCCACAAATCCAGCTTTTCGCAAATGACCTCACCTTTTTAGAAAAGTCGTAACAACGGCTCCTGTAAATTTTGAATTATGATGAGTCACTAAATTTTTTTTTATCGTACAGAACAACAGCTAGAGAAATAAGTACGTAGGATTTTTTTGATACATTAATTTTTGGCCGAATGGCGTACTTCCAAAATTGGCAGAAAAATCCCCAGAAAATTGTTAATAACAAATGAACTATGCCGTACTTATTTAGATAATATATTTTTAAAGATCTAGTTAAAATTTGAAGAGAATTGGTTGAAAATTGTTCAAGTTATGGGTGCGGCCAACTTGAAAAATGCAGTTTTGAGATAAACGCGTTTAAAATTTTAAGATAAGCTCGCTGCCTTTGAAAAACAAGTACTTCGAGATATTTTGAGGTCCTAACGAAAAGCAGTTAAAAACATCGATTTTTTGCAAAGCCTGCCCCCTTAAGAATAAATTCTGACAATGATTTACGCAAAAACAAACATACAGGCTTAATGCTTGGAAGGTACTGACAACCCCTGAAGTAAAGATTTTTCTTGGATTGCTTTTTCTTACGGGTACAATTGAACTGAATCGATTTCAGGATTATCGGAAAATTAGTTCGGAATAGGTTTCTGCTCATAATGCGGTGTCTTTATTTCAGTGGTGAGAAGAAGGATAGTAATGACCCTTTATACAAAATTCGCAGTGTAATTGATTATTTTAATAACAAAATGACCCAGTGCTATTACCCTTGTTGTGCTTGGACGAAAGCATGTAATCGTGGAGAGGTTGGTTGAATTTTCGCCAATTTATTAAAAAGCAAACCTCATCATGGTCTCGCAATCCACATGGACAACTTGAATAACGGCTTCAGTTTGAGGAAACAGCTCCTAGATAACACAAAATACACTACGGGTACACTGCGCAAAGATTTGAAATCGGATCTAAAGGAAGCGTCTCATAAAACAGTAAAGGAAGGCGAGAATGAATAAAGACTCCGCGGGTGGGTTCACATCGGCAAAATGGATGGATAAACGCCTTATAACTTATATTACCACAGAGTTTGAGGACAATATGGTTCCAGTGGGTAACAACCGTGGGCAAATCACTCAGAAGCCCGAAGCCATTGCCAAATATAACGAGTTTACGTCAGAGTGGACGTGCAAGATCAGCTTCTTGCATTTTACCCATGTGAGAGGAAAACTCTTCGTTGATACCTCTAGCTTAGCATTCACATTTTTCAACTACTAATGATAAATTCATACAAAATATATAAGAAGTATTCTGGCCAATCCAAAATGTTCCTGTATGATTATCATTTATCTGAGATAAATGCGTTGTTGCCTGAAAAAAATTTTACTCCAAGAAATTTAAGACCACTTGGTAGTTTAGTACACACTCCAGTGCAAGCTCGTCGTCAGTGGCCTAAATAAAAAACCCAAAGGACACAATTTGGAACTGTGTAAGTTGCGACAATAAACCTAGACATAGTCTATGCTATGACGAGTACTATTCGTCTTAGTGAATTTAAAATTTGTTTATTTTTCGTCATTTATTTATTTATTTTTGTTTCGGAATTATTATTATTTTAAGTAGATGATGACGCATGCGGTGCGTTGTATTTTTCCAAAAATCGTAGAATAAAACATAAAAATGCTAACACAAATTGAGTAAACTAATATCATAGAAGGCAACTGGCATGCAAACCAAAAGTAGCATTTACCACAGCGAAGATTAATAGCTTATTTATCAGTCTAAGAAGGGCTTTTAACTTATTTTATTTCATACTTCAGGAAATACTATGTAATATTTATTGAGTAAGCTAGAAGAGGCTTCCTTGAGTTTAACATATATTGATTGACTAAGTCATGCACTCCTATAAGGCACTTGTCGATAAATTTAGTGCTTGCAAGATTCCGAACCTTCGAACAAACTTTAAACTTTGTTCACTGTCGATTCGTAAATTTTCTGTTGAACTTGGATTATGTTGAAGTATTATAGTTTTTCTTAAGTGTCTGATTTCCTCACCAAAGTTCGTTTTTAATATGAATGACAGATTGATTTCATCCAATTTTCTGTAAAATCGTTCCAAACTTCGGAAAAGTATCTTTAAGACAAAAGGGCAGAAAACAATGCACATGTTGCCTGAAGATTAGTTCAAACGCTTCCATAATTTCAAGTGTTCAGCTTCCCTTATATACGAGTGCATAATTAGGTACGCAGAAGCCACCACGAGAAGTTGATATGCCATTTAATTCATTGATGGTCCAGTGGTCAAAATGTCATCAATGCTCTATGCCAGCTAGTAAAACATACTTTCGACTTTTCACTCTATTGCGCATATTTGTAAAATTTGTCATCAGCAAAAGCACACGATACGGTTTTCCCTTATGAATACAATCTTCAACTGATGTCGTACGGAATCGTTTCTCTCTTGCTTTTGTCGTTCCCTCTCCAATCAGGGGATATGGACTTTAGGATGGAAGCAAAGCAATCATCACCAATCAAAATCCATTCCATATGCACATTGCTAAAGGCTTGTCTAATATGATACGATGAAGTCATCGTACGTACGAGTATCACATCAGTTTGGATACAAATTTTACCGACATTTCCTTTTCAAAAATATTTTCCCGTTCGAAAACTTTCTTTATACGAGTACTTCAAGTTTCTGTTTTTTGTGGAGAAAAAGTAGTTCTTGTTAGTAAAATAAACTTTCGCAGAGTCTAGCTATGAGAAAGGTTCTTTTAACAACAAACTCCTAATAACTTCCTCACTATAGATGGATGGATTTTCCAATGAATTGTTAAAGTTTAAGTTGAAGTTTTTTTTTTAACTCAACTAACGATGGCCAGGAGTTAGATTCAATGACGGCTCATGTCTTCGGGTGATTTAGTTGATTTGAAATACGTACAACAGCGCTGATTGTGAGATATACAAAATTGGAAAATTCTAGAAGACTGCTGAGACATGTCAGAATAAGAATTTGGAAAATGAAAATTTGATTTCAAATTTGTGCGCAACTGTTCTATTTTGGGATCGAGTCCAACTATTTAATTATTAATTTGATGAGTTCTTCAATTGACTTTTATGATTTTCACTTTAAAATAAAATAAATTCGTGTGGGGGTTGAGATGTGTAGTTCTAGTATTTTGTATTGCTTTCTGTATTTAATTTATTACTCGTAAGACTTTATTTAAAAAATAATAATTGGAATATTTCTCTCAGAAAATATGAAAATAATTTCTTCAGTGAACAACGGTTTGAGTTTATGAAATGAGAAAGTACCATATATAGGCAAACCGAAACTGAGGATTATTAGAACCTTAAGAGTCCTAAGTATGAGTGTATTAGCCTCTACCTTGTTCTGGATTTAGCATGTAAAGTTAATTTAATCGCATGGTCTGTCATTATATTGAATACAAAAGGGAAATGAAAAGTTTATCTGATGAACATACACTACGACGCACATAGGAGTATTTACATCAAAAACGTTGCCAAAAGTCGATTTTCTAAAAATTAAAATTGAGAAGAAAAACTTTGTGTAGCAGACGGTATTTACATATACATGGGTCAATATGATGCAGTTCTTTTTTTTTATTTTAAAGCGTTTGGCGTAACAAAATCAGTTCAAAGTTAGCTGTTGCACTATTTTATTTTTTATTTTTGCAATGCTTGACAATTTGGTGAGTGTTGTTCAATAAGTGATTGCGAGTGGTGAATGTAAACTTAAAATTTCCAAATAGAAAATTCAACTTTAGGTATGCATTAATAAGTTCAGTTGAATTTTGGAAATATTAAGCTGTTGCTTTTTGTTTAAATACATTATGGCAAACATGAAATTTGTTGTTTTTGTTTTTAAGTTTTAATGGTCTTGGTATGGTATACCCTGCTTTAAAACCTTTATATAAGTAATTTTTTCTATTAGGTTCAAGAGTTGTAACTAAAAAAATATTTATTTTATATTATGGAAGAAAATAGTGAAGGGGATATAAATTAAATTAATATAAATTAATTTACTTAAGAAATCTTTTGTTAAATAATCCTCATTCATAAGAACAACTTCAAATACAGAAGCCGGAAATTTCGAAACTTGTTTGCAACATTCACAATTGCAATTGCAAGTTCGCAAACTTGGGCGACCTAAAACGAGTGAGAGAAGAAAAACTGAAACAATTATGGGAAACACTCCAAGCTGAATTACCGTTTGCAACTCAAATGAAGTTATGAGAATATGGTAAAAATATGGCATCGAAAGTTTTAACGGAAATTTTAAAAGCTCCTCAAATAGCCCTTAAGTATAAGGAAGCTTACTGTAATAGTCTTGAAAAAAATAAAGAAAAACTACCGATTCTTCAGGCTCTTTCCATGTTTGCCAAAGCAGGGTTATCAAAAAGACAATGTGAAATTATCACAGCAACAAATAAGGGTTACAGTTAACTCCAAAAAGCCAAAAAAGTTGTTATCCTGTCGAGGCATTATATACTGTGTGTGAAACCTTAGCCTCAGTCAATCTTCAGGACTTATTGGCCAACATCACACATCGATTACTAATGTTTCTGCACACTTTAAAAGAAACGAAATGTAAGTCCCTCGAACTAATTACTTAGTGGGGTTGTGACAGATCCTAGCAAATGCAATACAAACAAAAATTCGAAAATAGTTCAGAGTCAGATGATTTTATATTCCAAAGGTCACTTGTTCCCTTGCAGTCGGTTCGTAGTACAAAAATCATTTGACAAAATCCAACACGAATCTGCCGCCCAACTAGATTAAATGCTGATAAAGAGAGCACAGACATGACTAAAAGTGAAGTCAGTTATATTGAGAATAAAATCGGCTCTCTAGTCAATACTGAATTTTCCAATATTTCAGTACAACATACTCGTATATTACCTTTTACTATGGTTAATGGAAAAATATGTAATGCAGTGACCGAAACTTCATCAACACAAAAATGCTTTATATGCTGGACAACTATAAAACATTTTAATAATTTAAGTATCTATGGCAAATACCAAAATCAATGAAGAAGCTATTGAGTTTGGATCGTCAATGCTATACGCATGAATCAGACTTTTTGAGAGTCTTCTAAGTCTTGCTTATAAACTCCATGTAAAAAAATGGCATCTTAGAACGAAGGACGATAAATGTATATGTAAGTTCAGAAAAATTCAAATTCAAAAAGAATTTAAAAATAAGCTCGATGAGCTGATTTTGGGAACACCAATGAAGATTTTTTAATAACGCGCATGTTGCCGCCGAAATAACAGGAATTGATTTTCAGTTAATATTTCATTTCAAAATCATTTTACAGTTAATTTCAAGTAGATACAAAATTAATGCGTTAAAATTTGAATTATACGTAATGGATACAGCCAGACTTTATGTCGAGTCAAGCCCATGATTTCCACCATGCATAAAATATTAATCCATATTTACATACTTACGTCCTCGGAACTATTATGTCCATGAGGTTTCCCTTGAGGGGAATAGGGCCTCAACTACTCCTACGCGCCGTCGTGTACGATTTCTGAAGATGTAACTCATCTCTCTCCAACCCTTCCCCAGTTGTGCTGATTTCTCTTCGACCGTTCTTCGCAAAATACTTCTAAGTCAGCCCACTCGTCTGCCACTCTGATTGAAGGAGTTCCATTGCATGGCTTGACTCGCAATACACTCTTGACCTTTACGAAGCATATGCCCAATCCACTGCCACTTACGTCTTCCGAAAGCAGACTTTGCTTTCCCGATTCAATTGATTATATCTAATTCGGTTCCGCCATCAGTAGAGACAATACTCTCATGGTATTGAAAATTCTCTTCCATCTCTACTGGCTGTCCATAAATCTCTACTTGGTTAGATTACGAAGTTTTAAGGCTAATCCTTTTTGTTTTCTTCAGGCCAGCGATTTCAGCTTCTCTTTCCACCCTTGTTGACATTTGGTGGAGGTCCTATGGGAGAGTTAGCATACGTCGTTCACGTAGTCCAGATGTTTGAGATGTAATTGCAGAGTCCACTGAATTCCTCCATTCCCACTCCACTCCATTCCCTTCTGCCTAATCGAACTTTGGATTTCAAACTCCTCTGACAAATTCCTTTATACAGAATTTGATATTTGCAACCATATGTAGCCTTGATAATAGTAATTACTTTATCTGTGATGCCCCTTCTGCGCAAAGCAAACCTGATAAATTCTCTATTGACACTGTCGAACGCCTTTTCGAAGTCGCTCAACGCACTGTTCGATGATGATCCGCAAGGTGTTGATATGGTCCACACAGGAAGATCCAGTGCGGAATCCTGTTTGTTCGGCGTTAAGTGTGTTTTCGAGGTGGTCTTTTATTCGCTCCAGGATGATTTTTGCTATTGCCTAGGCTATTTCCGGTAGCACGCAAATTCCTCTCCAATTTTCGCACTGTGTTAGGTCTCCTTTCTTTGGGAGCACGACAATCATGCCTTTTTTCCACTCTTTAGGAAAATTCGCATTTTCCCAAGCTCTCTCAATGGACGGGTTATTGGGCGTTGGCTTCACTTCACTGGTAAAAACGCAGTTTAAAACCGCGGAAAAGTGCTCCTTTCACCTTCTATGTCTTCTACCTGGTGTCATTTGGAGCTTTGGACACTTGTGAGCTTTTTGGTAATTCTGTAGACAATCTTACTGTCACACCTACTAGCGGGCTTTTTTTGCTTCTGTAGCCAATGCGTTAATATAGTTACGCTTATCACGTCGCACACTACGGTGGACTTCACTCATGTTCATGCGAAACGCAGGCTCCAGCTCTGGAGTAGCTGCGATGCGAGCTTTCGAGCATCCAAGTCCAAGTTTCTTCCTTGCGACCGACCGGCTATACTTTCAGAACCGGACATGAAGAGATTTTTCATAGCACACCAATGGTTTTCGATGGAGGTGGTGCTACTGGATTGAGGATTGAGAACAATCTAAACCTAAACATAGGCAGCGGGTGTTCTCTTGGGATCTCCAAACTGCAGCTGTACGTGGTCTTACGGTAGTAGATGGTGGTCGCTGGATATTCTCCTGTCCGCACGTCATCTGTTACGAACGTCCTGGAGACTGCTTCTAAATCGCCGGCTGATCGCGAAGTAATCAATTTGGTTGGAAGTTGCTTGTCTGTTCTTCGACACTCAACTGGCACGTCTTGTGCTCAAACATGGGCAATCCTATTACGAGGCGGTTGGCGTTGCAAAAATCGTCAAAACGATCATTATGATCGTTGCGGTCGCCAACACCATACTTTCCCACAACATGTCTAAGTCCATCATGTGGTGTATTATCATAAACAGCACTCTGCCGGTTATAAAAGGCCTCCTTCTACTCGACAGAAGAGAGCTCCCTTGGGTCGTAACGCTGTATGATACGTACTCTAGTCCGAAACCTGGCTTTCAGGATACTGCGGCTTCCTGGAAATTAAGTTTTTAGAGCTGTTTTGGATAGCAGCAATCCAACGCCACATTTCCGATAGCTTCCAGGTAAAGCAAGCTCTTCATCGTGCTCACTGTTACTGGTCCAGACCAAGTTCTGAGCAATCAATAGTTTCCCGATTAGGCAAGATTATTTATTTGGTTCTTAATTTTATAAGTTATTAAAAGGTTAATGAAATAATAAAAAAACATACAGACTCTAATGCTTCATGTTTAACTACGCATTTAATGAAAGGAGGGTATGTAAGGTCGATGTTCTTATTAGAAATAGTACTATAGATTGCTATTGAGTTCTGAAAGCTAACATCGAAAACCATCTTAGGGATACTTCTATCAGAGGACACAAATGCCACTGATGATAGTCTTATATCTTTTGACAGTAATGAAGAAAATGAAGATAATAAAGATTTTTTTGATGAAGAGTCATGGACTGAATCCCGTGATTGATTTCATCATAATTAAATTTAAAAAAAAAAGGTTTTTAACTTTTTAAAACTGTTTTTTCCAATTTGTTACAATGAAACATTCTCAAATTAAGAAAAAATAACTGAAAGTTGTATTTTATTGAATGAATGATTATTTCCAAAAAAAAAGTAAAGCACATTACTTCCAAAAATTATTTTGCCCAGGTTTTTGATGAAAATACTCCTATATGCGATGTGATACAGCAATTATTGTATATCAGCCTAACAACCAAGTAGCAGTTTCTCAAAAAACATGGATACAAAGTAATCAATGCACTCACATATTATATTTCTAAGATTTCAAATGTACAAAATTTATGTCCCGGTACGCGACGCTAACGTTTTGTATAACTTCCCGGGATTGGCAAATATTTTTTCGCTGAGTGCTTCGCAAGACGGTCCGTGTTTAAATCTTGGACAAGGCCGAAAAGAGGAAATAATAGTTTTTCTGATGTCGCCACCTTATGTCGAACGATAAAAAACCTTCAGAGTTGAAAAGCAGCCACGAGAGTCTTCATTTCGCTTTAGAGAGTCTCCATTGTTCTGCGCAATATTTCAGGATAGGAATGATGAGGATTTTGTAACAATTCAGTGAGCTTGGCAAGAATGCCGAAACGATGAATGGATCTGCATAGCTCGTCAACATAAAAACCAGCATAAGCGGCCTTTAGATAAATGAAAGGTTGGCCGTCTTCCCACATACAGTGTAAAATGCTGCATATTTCTTCTACTATTACTCGTAGGGATTTTGTAGAATGCCAAAAGAAAAGCAGGTAAGGTATTAACTAGAAGATAAATTCCTGATCTTGTGTTTGTTATTAATATTAAGTATGTCAGTTACGCATGAAAATAATGTTTTCGGAAATGAAATCATAGCTTCATAGGAAGAAATGAAGGGTTAGATTTTTTAATGAAACATAAATTTATTATTAAATACTCGTATAGCATTTTGGTAACAAATTAAATTTACTCAAAAAATTTGTTTTTATTCGTTATTACATGGTGAACTTTTGTGGCATTTTGATATACACAGAAGCTTCTCTTGAAAATATAAGCATTTCTAAGCAATGCAATGCTGTTCGCAACCACATTTCATAAATTCCTGACCAGTTCTTCTAGATTCCAATTTTACGATTGAACGGATTATCATATCTTGACTGGAAATATTTTCTTTGTTATGTATTTTCTGCCTACAAAATGTAAGTTTTAACTACGCCCAGAGTTCATCGTCTACCTTTTGTAAAACAACAGCTAGGATATTGCGAGCATAATCGCGACCTCCTCTATCAACATCTGGCACAGAGATATTAACCGTTTTACCAAGCGCTGCAGAAGGAATTTTTATTTCAGAAAGTTTTTAGCATTTTTTTGCTCTTGAGCTTGCAAGTTATCTTTGGAGCTCTTGCGGTTTTCTATAACTAATTCGGTTTTTCCACATAAGGGGCATACAACTTTAGAGCCGTAGCCGTCAGATATAGGTTTACTCGGAGCGACACAGATAGAATGAATAGCTCTGCTACAATTTTCACACGAATGAGAACCCGTTATCTGATCACGTGTCTCAGAATTTAGATCAGATAAAGGCTGATGATATGTATCAAGACTCCTGGATATACTAGAAGGTAGAACTTTGACATTTGGAGGCTCCTGAAGTTTCTCCGGACGTGCTATACTATATTTTGATTACGTAAAGGCTCATCGTGTACTTATTTCAGAATTTTCAAGGGCATGACTTGGTTGATATTAAGAAGGCAAAGATTGGTTTGGAAGCAGCAGGGATACTTGAGACCAACATTTTCTAGAACCTCTTCACTTGTAAGCTCTTAAGAATCTTCAAGGAGCAATGATATACCATCTTTTATTTTGATTCCCAAGAGGGCTTCATCAGGTGTTCGCTTAATTCCTGGATGGAATGCTCTATTCCTCATCAGTTGAATGAATCGAAAGCCATCACTCCAGTGTTCACCGTTATTGTGCTGCATCCAAGTGGTCAGCATATTCTTTACGTATATCTTGATTTGCTCGCTCAACACTACCCGGCCTTTGGGAGTAATCCGTGTGAATGGTAATGGTTGAGCCAACAGATAGTGTGGATGTTGGCTATAAATTGCTTTCATTTATTAAATTCAATGTAGTTGATCTTTTTGAATGATGTCATACAATCTTTGGCGATTTCAGTCATGAGGTTGTCTACCATATAACTGTTATGATAATTGTTATAAATATACAAACACCCATATGCAAGTGCATACTTATATATATTAGTTCTTAAGTAAACCCGTTGTAAAGTAAGACAATTAAAGTCAGTCGTTAACAGTCACTCATGCGTTTCACTTCGTAATTTTTCTATGTTACAGCAACAACGCATTTTTGTTAATCAATCTTATTACGAAAATGGGCGATCTATAAAAATAACATTTCGAAAAATTCGTCCAGAATTCGTGCAAAAGTGAAGCGTTTTGAAGAAACTGCTACGATATCGGGCCAAACTCCATATCAGCATGCTCGACCAGCACGTACACGCCAAAACATCACTACTGTGGGCGAAAATGTTCAAAATTAGCCAGACACCTTAAGCCCCACTTCTGGCACTTTACGGGAATTTTAAAAGTTGATCTTCAAATGCACGCCTACAAAATCCAAATTACACAACAATTAAAGCTTTTGGACCATCTACGACATCGGCGATTTTTTAACTGGATGTTGGATCGAATTTTATCTTTTCCGATGATTTTTGGATGGATGGGTACGTAAATAGACAAAATTGTCTTTTCTGGGGACAGGAAAACTCATACGAGATTCACGAAAAACCAATGCATCCCAAAAAGTCGCTGTATGGTGCGGATTATGGGTTGGCTTCATCATTCCCGTTACAATGAATGTAGAAAGTTACCGCAACATACTGACCGGCTATTTTTTTTCCGAAATTGAATGAATTGGATCTGGACGATCTCTGGTTTCAACAGGATGGTGCTACCGCCCACACAAGCTATCAATCAATCAATTTATTGCGTGTGAAATTTGAAAATCACATTATTTCGGTTAGAGGAGAAGTTGTTTGGCCTCCAAGGTCATGCGATTTGACAGCCTTCGACTTTTTCCTGAGGGGTTATTTGAAGTAAGGTCTATGCCAATAATCCAGCGACAATTTAGGATCTCAAACATAATTGGTCCACTTATTCTTCAAAAAGTCATCGATAATTTGGACCTTCGGATGGTCGCTTGCAACAAAAGCCGTGGTGGTCACGATATTATGTTCCATTCATAATTGCCATTGGTTTCACAATAAGTGTTTGTTTAATTTATTGGAAAGCACTAACTGTGCTCACCCTTTATATTAACTCCGGTTCGTGTAGAAGTTAAATTGGATTTTATAGCTTGGTTAACCGGTGTGTAAATGAATGGTGGATCTTTAGATAGGGGTTTTCAGTGGTTAATTGTCAGATGGTAGGCAATTGGAAAGCAATGAATAGTGGTTAAATGATTGGATGGCGCTTTGAAACCGAGTAGGTTTGATAGGTGTAGGATGAGTGGATGGAGGATGAATGTTTGGATGAGAGATTGAGTGGATAATGACTTACGTATTGGCTGATTTAAAAAAAAAAGAATAAATAAAGACTGTTTATCTCTGGGCAAATTATGAGCTCATGGAGGCAGATTTGGAAGTTATCTTAATAATTGATAATTTTGAATGAAGCTTGTAATGTACGGCATGTGTTTAATAACAAAAGTAATAATATACCTGCTGTGTACTAGGATTGGATTTGAACTTCGATGTATGTATCATTTACGCGGTCATTCATTTGCACACCGTTTTTTTGTTACTCGCAACGTGTCCACTGCACAAACCCCTGCGTTCTTCTGCCAACCCTAGCATGAGTGACTTATAATTAAAATGTGTTATACACTCTGCACATCGGATATTGTATAGAATGTCTAGGCAAAGTACATAAATAATAAATTTTATTTTACCCATTGTTTACCAACGCCGAGGCATTCTATAGAATACCGGATTATACAGATTGCTGGTACATCAAAAGATACAATGCACAAGATACCGCCCTTCGTCGGTCTCTTATGTCTTTCTGTCAAGCCTTGTTAGAGTTCTCACATTTACGAACGCTGTTATGCGTACCTCGTCGACAAAAAACATTTTTGAACAGCATTTTCTGATGTCTCAAGGCACATGTCGTTCTATGAACTAATTGCCGTAAATATTGCATATGATTCGCCCTATTATTTTACCAGAAGTGCTTCTAGGAATGATTTCTGAGATGCATGCTTCTTCACTCTTACAAGGTGGGACAAAAGTAATGTTATAATGTGAATTGGCTGCCATTTTGTTCGAAATAAGTGTTTATCTGAAGGAGTAAAATTGATGACATTATGTTGAAAAAACAATATCGGTCGAATGGTCACCTTGGGAGTTGATTCACATTTGTGCTCGTTTGATGGCATTTTAAATTCTTGCAAAACGTATGGGTACAAATTGGTGATTTCTTTTTAAATGTTGCCAGACTTGCAAGGTTTGTGGGTCTGGCGATTTGTCCGGTCAGTTTAAATCATCAAAACGGGAGATCACACGGCTTGGAAATTGGTGATTCAATATGTCCATCGTTGCCCGAGCTATGTAAGCACTTGCTCCATCAGCAACTTTCGGCAAAAAAAACTAGGTTAACATCTGTCTGTAGCGCTCACCAATTACGTTTACGGTGGTGCCGTCGGTGTCCTCAAAAAAATAAAGGCCAATCACTTTTTCACTGCAAATGCCACACCAAACAGTTACTTTGAGGGAACTCAATGACTCTTCGTGCAGAAATGCAAATTTTGTTTATTCAAATAACCACTTAAGTGGAAATGGGCTTCGTCGCTCATTACTATTTTGAATACGAAATCATCCTCTTCTTCTAGCATGGGAGTAACATAAGCTCACTTGAACGGTTTGCACGTTACAATGGAACATCGTCAGGTCTTTCACCAAAATTCGACGAAACGAACGTCTGCAGATGCCAAATTGTGTGCATCGTTGTCTCGTCGATGGGCGTCCTCGGCCACAGCAGTGATACGAATATTCTTGATCAAATCGCAATACGGGGCCCGTCACTTCTTGCGAGATCTGTAGTGGACCCAGTTTTCACGAGACGCTCAGCCAAGCACTTAGCTGCGCACATGGTTCAGGACGACGAGAAAACCGACGACGAAATTCACACTGCGATAAAATATCAGACCGGAAACTGGTCAAATAAGCAGTAACAAAAATTCCAGGTTCTTCAGGTATATATCGCTCCATTGCTTACTGTCCACTAATTTTCTATCTGTCTATAACATAAATTTTAAAGTACAATGCCACTTGATGCCACTTCCAAAAATAATGGCACATTCATATAATGACATCACTTTTGCACCACCTTGAACAAAGAAGTGCATCCAGGAGAACAAGTGCAGTCGAATGTTCATTTTTGGGAGCCTAGACATTAACGATACGCATAGACTTCTTGAATAAAATAGCTAGCCTTTTAGCACCCCAACAAAATTCTTTGCTTTCGGCCAAAACGACGACTCTGGGGTCGAATATAAAACATATTTCACCCGCCCAAAAACCGACATACACCTGTGTAAGTGTAGTCATTCATCAGAAAATTATATTGGGTATAAAACTTAATTCGTGCGGTTTTTTTTCCAAAATTTTAACATTTATTTAAGAAAAACAAGTACAATAGTATTATTCATGTATCATGTAAAATAGTACTATTGAAGCTATGACTTTTTCCCATCTTTCTGGCAATTTGTGGATCCCATCCCAAAAGAACTGCGCCGGCGTGGCAGCCAAGAATGAATCAAGCCAATTTTTGATATTCTGCTCTGATGTGAACCGTATTTCAGTGAGGGCGTTCTGCATCGACCGGAACAAATGGTAGTCAGAAGGGGCAAGGTCTAGGGTATAAGGCGGTTGGGGTAAGACTTCCCACCCACTGTTTTCCAAATAGTTCTTAACCGGAATAGCAACGTGGGGCCGAGCGTTGTCATGATGGAAAATTATTGCCTCGTGTCTGGTCGCATATTCCGGGCGTTTTTCGGCCACTGCTCTCTTCAAACGGATTAATTGTGTTCGGTAGCGTTGTCCATTGATGGTTTCACCCGGTTTTATTAACTCATAATACAGCACACCCATCTGATCCCACCAAATACAGAGCATTACTTTCGCGCCATGGATATTCGGCTTTGCCGTTGATTTGGCTGGTTTCACATATGATGTTTTGCGCTTGGGGTTGTCGTAATGGAACCATTTTTCATCACCAGTAACAATCCGATCCAAAAATGACTTCCTTTTGTGGCGTACCAGCAGCATTTCGGACATGCAAAACCGCCTTTCGACGTCTCTCGGCTTGAGTTCATGTGGAACCCAATTTCCTTGCTTTTGAATATATCCAGCTGCTTTTAAACGTTTTGAAATGGCTGCTGGAGTGACACCTAAAGATTCTGCGAGCTCTTCTTGTGTTTGGCAACAATCTTCATAGAGTAATGCTTCCAGTTCTTCATCTTCAAACTTTTTTGGCTGCCCAGGACGTTCATCGTCTTCCAAGTCAAAGTCACCACTTTTAAATAGTGCAAACTACTTTTGGCACGTTCGCTCAGCTAGCGCATGTTCACCATAAACTTCCACCAAAATACGATGACTTTCGGCAGCAGTTTTCTTCATATTAAAGTAATGAAGAAGAACTCCCCGCAAAAACACTTTTTCAGGCACAAAGTTCGACATATTTGAGTGAAAAAAAATTATTGTTGTTTACGCTTCAAATGAATGACATATACTGAAATGACGTACAATGACAGTAGCTTTCCAACGCATGTTCCAATGGAATAATACAAGTTACGCCATCTCCTGGCAAACCGAATTAAGTTATAGACCCAATATATGCATGTAATCTCCATGACTTGCCCGATAATACAGCTGCCCTTTACTTACTTACTTACTTAGGTGGCGCTACAGTCCTGGGTGAAAATTTCCGCACCACCTGAGGTAAGGTCTCCCTCTACTGCGATGTTCCTCCAGGTTTGATTCGAAGGCTCTGTGGGCCAGAACATCAGTGTTCATTCGCTCTATACTCGTATGTCCTAGCTCGCATAGCTCGCCGTTGAATCTACTACTCCAAAACCGCCAACGCAAGCGGGTCCGAATATTATAAGAAGGATTTTTCTCTCGAAATGACCGATGATATCTTCATTCGCTTACAATACAGTCCATGCTTCAGCGCCATAAAGTAGGATGGGGTTGATCAAGGTTTTATATAGAGTCTCCTTGGCTATGCAAGATAGGGCCTTTCGACTCAATTGCCTTCTTAGCTCAAAGAAACAGCGTTTCGCAGAAGTGAGTTTTATTTTTGTTTCAGCTGAGGTGTTGTTGGCAAAATTGAGAGCAGAGATAAGGTAGTCCTTATTAGCTCGTAATTATAACTGTCGACTATGACGTTATATCCAATTCATCAACGTGCTGTTTGTCTTGCTTCCCATTTTGGCAGCTTAAGTTTCAATACTAGCGAACGGATAGGTGACAGGCCATTAAATTCTGGCAATTCTATCTATATCATCGGCGTACGAATACGCTACACAGACCTTTGAAAGTTTGTGCCCCCGGTGTTCTCTTGTGAGTTCTGCACAGTTCTTTCAAATATGTTGTCAAAGAAGGCACATGACAGCGCGTCACCGTATCTAAAACCTGTTTTTGACATCAGAAGTTATGGGTTTCATCGTTGCCAAACTTGGCGGAGTAGCTAGCATACTCCGTCGCCACTCTGCACAGATGGACGAGCTTGGCAGGGATGCTAAAGTCTCACATGGCTCTATATAGCTCATCTATCATATGCCACCTTAAAATCTATGAAAATGTGGTGGGTATCTATTGGAGTTCTTGAGATTTTTCCAGGATCTGCCGGAGTGTAAAAAATTTGATCGATTGTGGACTTTCTTGGTATATATCCGTAAATATAAGGGCCAATTAAGTTGTGAACGAAGGTTTTCAAACGTCCAGTTGGTGTATACTATCCACAAAGCCACTCCCAGCAACTTTAAATATTGTACCTCGGCCGGTACGCAGTCAGGTACAGCTGCTTTGTTGGATTACAGTTTAGTTATTGCTGTCTTTGCTTCATTTTGGTCAGATTTGGTATCATCGTCAAAGTTGAATGGTCTATTATGCCTTACAGCGGGATGTAGGACTTATTCGCCGTTATATTGTATAATACAATCTGCAGGAAAAGTTTTTCCATATTCTCACCACCGACTGTGACTCTACTACATGGCTTCCTTCTTCATTCCTACATTCAACTGAATGGATCTTCTTGCCTTGACACGCAATTTTTACCTGTTGGTAAAACGTGTGTGCATTATTTCTGGAGCGCAACCTTTCAATACCTTCGATCCAGCGCTTCTCGTCTTATTCTTTCTCTTTTGTATATTAAATAAGAAAACGGTGTTCTTTCTATAGAGATTTTTTGTCCCGCCGCGAAATCAATAAGCCTAAGTTCGCTGACAGACGTGGTGTTATGTAGGCTATGCTTACCAACTGTACTACCATATATATCCTCGCCATATTTCAGTCACAGCTCAAAAGTATCTCTTATCGAGGAATTATTTTTTGGTGGTGTCGTCATGTCTTCCTTAGGGGCAAGGGCGTGTATAAGGCTTATGTTTGCGAATCCAGCCTTGAAGCGGATTGCCATAAGACGCTCGCTCATATGTCGACAGCTCAAGGCTTGTTGTATAGGTCTTACCACTGTTTCTTTTCCCTGTAGCAATCACCATAATATTGTATTTACATATCATAGTTTTAGGACTTCCTTATACCCGGCCCATACCATCGAACTTAGTGGATAATGATGATATCTGCGTGATAGCAGTGAAGCGCTCTGCTAATTGCTCGGCCTCACGTGACCTGTTAAGGGTCCGAATATTCTACGTGCAGATCTGAAGACCATTGAGCTTTACACGTTTGCAAACAACAATGAATAAATTTTTACCCGAGGTCATTAGTTGGTTCGTCACATCTTTTTTATCCCCTCTGTATGAGATTGTGATCCCTATAACGGCTACCCTGTTAGCACCACAAAAAAATTCTCATTTTGCAGCCAAAAACACGACATCTAGCCCGAAAAATTGCTCTTTATGCCAAAGTAATGGTCTTTCATCAGCGATTTACAGTATAATTTTCAACACAACAAAAGGCCCAGCGCCGTATTTAAAGCATGATGTTGTGATGTATTCATCATATTACGAGTAAATAATAATTTTTGGTTCAAGCTTTATTTCTTTCGTTATTGTTTAAATAAAGATTCCATGTGTGTGGTATTTGCAACGCAACAAAACCAAACATCGCATTTCGCTCACCAGCACCCACATTTTTCCATCGGCATATCTTTCGTCGGTAGTTCACCTAAACAAAACTCCATGGCAAAATATGCATCGCTTATAGCCGAATGATAAAATTGGACACTCAGGAGAACAGTAGGAAAATGATGCGTAGACCAAAACAGTCGTCATAATAGAAAAGCTGCATGGAAAAAATTGGATATTTTTGCCAACCGGCACCACCAACGAGGTGATCCCAGCTATGAATATTTGTATATGGCTTGGTGGCTGTTTCACCAACTGACCAGATGATGCGCTGTGAAGAAGCAGCTAGGCGGTGAAGTTTTTTCTATATGGTTTCTATATGGTTTGTCGTATCTGCATAGAAGATCAGCAATTGCAAAAGGGGTTGTTGACCGAATTAAGATTGGCCTTCAAAAATCCGCTGGGCCAGGAAAGTTTCCTTATGGCTGAAGAAGGTGAGAAAGTAAAGTAGCAGTACGGTTAATAAAGAAATTTTAAAACGCAAAATTTGCTTTTTTTCCATTTAATTCGCATCACTTATTTCTTTTTAACGTTGCTTTAATTAATCTTGGTGCTGTCCGAATAAATTTGAGTCAGCAGCGATTACAAATCGGTCGCAGTTCTTAATTTTTTTTTGCAAAATATACAAACAAAGCACACACATATTGAGATCGGTGCTCTTAAATCGTATCCGATCTGATAAATGACCTACCCTTAGGGGTGGCCGTGGCTCAAGTTGTAGTGTGTTGGCTTCCCAATCAGACGGTTCGGGGTTCAATATCAGCCGTGACCGAAAGACTTTTTTTCAGGCAACTAAATTCTTATGAGATGAATGGTTGCATAAATATAACATCAAGTCCAATTTACACTAGTAATTTAGTCCCCCCATTAAATGTTGGATGCCACCCAAGGAGCGAAATAACCACTGAGCCCAAAAATCTTTCTCTCTCTCTCTATCCAATTTTTCCGAAAAACTTAACACGTGCTCCGGCATTTTAAGAGTAGTAATACCCTCTTGAGTGTTAAGTTCTTTAAAAAAAAAAAAAAAACCCTGAACCTACCTTAAACAACTTCCCAGCTCTCTATCTGTGTTTTTTTAGGCCTAGCAAATGACACGTATCAACTTTTCGTCAATAACATCAGAGCATCCACAGATCCACCATTCCTTTCCTTAGATACCCTAAGGTAAAAATTCAGTGCAGTTTCCCTGAAACCGCATTTCTCAGTAGGTACTTTCGTAAGCATGTGTCCATTGCTTTGCTTCCGTCTTTCTTGTTGGCAGAGCTTCCTCGAAGTACTTGTTCTCTGTTTAGCGCCAATTTATAGGTCGTTGTCTAACTGGCATTCTTTCCTCACCGGTGGCAACCGGCTGAGGCACAGTTCATCAGTGGCCTATTTCACCAATTTACGAATCTGTATTTACAAGCATTTTATAACAAAATTTGTGATTTATTTGACATACAGTCGGTCAAAAAATAACTCGGACAGTTGATGTTTCTACCTTTAGTCCCAAAAATATATTTTTACAAGTACTCGTATTATTTATTTATTTTTTTTAATACTTTATTTTATTTAATTGTATTTGATTCTACCTTAATAACTGTTTCTAAATATTTATTACCATAAATTGTGTAGTTCTTAAGCTGGTTTTCCAAATAGCTCTAAATATATTCTATAGCATTTACAACAGTACAGTCTGTACGTTTTTAAATTTAAAGTTGTAAAGAAGCCACAATCCCCCAATCGTGTGTTAAGAGCTTTGTGCTTTATGAAGGTAATTTTTAGCTTCTGCTGTTAGTGCTCCCACTTAGACGGGGATTTGTTTGAACTCGCCTGACAATCCATCGTTCATCTTCTTCAGTGATCTTCCTTGGCCTTCCATATTTTGGTAAACTGTTTAATAAATTGTGGGTATTATATCTTTTTACAATATTTAAGCAACAAAATGTGATGTTAATTGGAGATTGCAACGCTAGATTTTGCAAGTGATACTGTTTACACTATGGTAGAAAATTCATCAAAATATGTGCCTCCATCAGCCTGTCGCTTCTGAATGGTCAAACAAAAAACGATGAAGATGGCTCTCTCACTTTTTCAGAGGCAACGCTTCTTCAACGATAGATTACTGCCTGGTGAAAGATAAACTGCATGCTTGATCTTGAGATAGGCGAATTCCCGTTCTCCGGTCATCTTCCGTTATTGGTCCCACCATCATCATCAACAACATCAACAAAAAAACAGCCATAGTATGACCCAGATTGCATAAGTGCGAGAAAAAAATCGTTTGCTTGCTTACATCTGATAAAAAAAACACAAACCTTTGCTGCCAAACTAGCTTACCAAAAAGCAAATACCGAGTATAAAAGGATCTCAAAAGAAAAACAAAGACAGTACTGGCAAACAATGAAGTTAAAGACAGTCGTGCTTTTGGAAACTAGCTAGACGATTGAATAATAACGAAGTCAATAATGGCTCTCGAATACAAGTAAAAGCAGAGATGTTAGCAGTATATTTTGAAAATTTGGTAGACCCCCCAACTAGTCCAAATCATCACTTGTTGGCTTTACCTTACATAGAAAATGTAGAAGTAGATGCGGCGATCACACTTCTAGAGGCAAAAAATGTAGCCTACGCTTGCAAGCTGAATAAGGCACCAGGAATGGACCGTATATCCTACGAATTTTAGAAGTACTCTACGGAGAAATTTCAACAATACCGTAGTGGATGTTTTAATCAGATTTTCGATGAAGGAATGATGGATGAAAACTTCAGAAAAAGCGGTTCCGTGAAATAACGCCGAGCGCAATAACGCCGAATTTCAAAATTCTGCTTTATTTCGCTTTGTGAAAGTGAAGTAAGGCCGAATATTAGCGATCGGCTTTATTTCACTTTGTGAAAGTGAATTTTGGAATTCGTCGTTATTACGCTCGGTGTTATTTTACGGCACCAACCTTTAAAAAAGGCAGTGCAGAAGTCCCAAACAATTACTGAGGAATATCTTTTTTAAACACAGTAATGAAAATCTTCTCTACAATACCTCTCAAGCGTTTAACAAATTGGATAATGGATAATGGCCTCCTTAGTGAATTCCAAGCAGGCTTTCGCAAAGAATATTCCACTGTGGATAACATCGATAAACCAAAAATTATGGTTTTCAGAAATGGCTCCGATAGATACGCTAGGGATGAGAAATGGACCTGGGAAGGTGAGGAACTAGAAAAGGTCAAAGAGTACAAATATCTAGGAGTAATCCTGACTCCCAAACTTTCTCTTGAAAAGCACTTCAGATCCAAACTACATGATGCTAAAATGGCCATCAATTGCAACGGGAAGTACAAACTGTTTGAAGCGGTAGTAAGAACCATAATGTGTTATGCTGCACAGGTCTGGGGATTTTTCTACAATATTATGATGACGCTGACAAATTGTTAAGATACTTCCTAAAGAAAATCTTTCGTCTACCAGAAAACACTCCAATGTGCATGCATCATTTGGAGACTGGACTTTCTCCTCTCTACTTATATATACTCTAGAACTTCAGTTCAGCTACATCAGAAAGATAATGGAATACCACCCGCAAAGATTTCCTAAAATAGTGGCATCCGATATCGTGCAACGCAAAACACAATTCTTTGGCGAGTGGTCAAGATTGTGCTTGGAACATAATGTGCAAATAGACAGCGACAACCCTAAAACATGGGAAAAACCCTTGGAAACCCTATGGAAAATTATCAAGGTAACAAAATTTTAAATTTTCCATTAATGAGCAGAGCAAAGTGAATCTAGGAACCTATATCGAACGATGGAGCACAACCTAACAAACAATTATTTTCACGATCACACCAGTATTGATACTATTTTCACAATCTTCTAAGCGAGAGCTTTTGAACTTAAACTGTATGCCCCATCGAATCGACCGATCCACTGAATGTACACTGTGTAACAAACATACAACAGAGGACGTGATACATTTTATCGGAACTTGCCCCATTGTTAACGTTTGAATTATTTTAAACGTGCTGAAAGCTGACTATTAAATTATTTTAAACGGCGGTGACAGCTGGCTAACTCTAGTCAGCTACTTTAAAACTGCATGGAAATACCGTTCCCAAATAATAAACGAAAGCTTCTGATTAACTCTTAAATTATCTGTTAGATCAGGGCTGTTCAACCTCTAGTAATCCGAGGGCCGCCATATGAACATAACAATTATCCGGGGGCAGCACTCAAAATAAAAAAAAAAACATTTATTACTGTTTAATTATGTTTTATTGAAATATTAGCCAACATTAACAAAATTACTCGTATGTATTTTAATGAGAATTTTACGGTAACTCTGATTTCTTAACTAATGTAGCTATATCAATATCAATGTTTGTAGTAGCCAAACGGAGTTAATTTTATAAAGGTACTTTCACAGAGATAAGTACTGCCGAACATTGACCGCATTCTAAGATCAAAGTCTCGCAATTTAGGATACTTTCCTTCTGGCAATAATCTTCTCCTGTTTCACATTTTTTACTAGATAAGGGATCCGTTTGCAAATCATACAACTTTAACTGCAAATCGGATTTTACGTTTGTAATATTTATAGTTAAAGGTTGACTAAAGAGTAAAATATATTGTTCAAAATTTCCAAAATCGAAAAATCGTTCTTCAATTCCTTGATTATATCTTCAGTATATTCTACATGAGATGAAAATGATGTTTCCTCAAAATTCTTCATTTCTTCGAAGTGTTCCTTGCAACTAAAGAAAAAAGTAAAGTCGCTATTGATAAATGTTGATTTGAATAGCTGCAACTTTCTTTTAAAACCTTTGCAATGACCATATAAGCTTGCAATACTTTGACATTTACCCTGCAGTTTTAAGTTGAACTTGTTCAAGTGACTAATCAGTTCTGTTAAAAATGCAAGGTCTGATAAAATTGTGGGATCCTGCATTTGATGTCCAAGTTGTTCTGTGTCAGACTTCACTTCATTTTGAAGAATTATTGGATTTCTTTCCGAAGAGGAAAAAAAGGTTTTAAGCTTTTTCCAGCACTCAACCAACGGATATCCGAATGGAGAGTTAAGTCGTTATATGCAGCATCCATGTGATTCATGAAATCACGAAATTTACGATATGTTTGAGATCTATTACCACTTTTTATTTTTATATCTACTTTCATAGTATTGGCTTCACGTAAATTTTTTCCACAGAGTACTTCTTGGTGTATTATGAAATGAAGTGTTGGACAGTTAATATGGTCTTGCTTTAATAGTCCACAAAAGCCGGTTTGTGTTCCCGTCATAGCTTTAGCTCCATCTGTTACAATGCAGGAACACTTATCGAATCCTCCATACAACGGAATTATGAACAGCTTCAAAAATGTCTCTACGTTTTGTAGTCCCATGTAGAGATTCTAGGCTAAGGGGCTCTTCGTTAACAGTGAAATATTCTTGAATAGTTCGAACAAATATTAAAAGTTGACTAATATCTGTCGAATCAGTGTTCTCATCTAAACACAAGGAAAAGTATTTACATTTTTCCATTAAATGCAATACCTTTTTTGAAACATATTGGTCCATATGATCTACTCTCCTTGCTACAGTTTGATGAGATAAAGCCACTGTATCGAATTTTTCCGCTATCTTCGTCTCATTAAATTGTTTAGCCACATCGCTATATGGTTTGTTGGCTTTCGTTAACGCCAATGCTACTGAGTACGAAGCGGCGAGACTAAATATTTCTACGGTGCTAAGTTTTGTAAAAAATGTGGTCTGGTGCAACAATTTTTTTTTATATTCTGCAATAATTGCAGTTCTGGATTCGTCAAATATTTTGCTATGAAGTGATTTGTAGTGCCTTTTCACATTACTCGTATATTCCTTACAAACGGACAAAACTTACATGCAGATTAGGCATTGAATCGTATTCTTATTGCTTATAATCAAATAGTCCGATTCCCGTTGGATCTGGTATATTCGATTGTCATTATCAATCTCTTCTCTTCTCTTCCCAGACATGGTTTTCGTAAATTTTGGGAGACGACACGAATTTAAATGAAATCCGAGTATGGAGACACGACACAACATGTGTAAATCCGAGTCGAAAAATTTACGAAACGTGCTCTCAATCATTTATTAATGATGATAAGTTAATTACGTACCTAGAGATTTGTTGACAGCAAGGTTGACTTTTACTCTTAAGCTAGCGTATTGTATCACCCGTGAAATGAAGCTGTCACTTGAACTTTAGAGCTGATGATGCGGCTTGATTGTTAGCCGAAAGCCTGCGGTTTCAAAAATCGACTGTGATAGTTTTTGCGAAAAATTCCCTTTTATATAGCTTGGTTGATCATTGAATCAGTTTTCGACTGTCGCAACTACCGCAACTTGGGAGCGACATTCGAATATGAGTGATGATTGTCCTTGTTTTCCTCGGTCGATTTTCAGAAAAAAGCATTTTGAAGCTTGCACGCTTGTCTTCCCTTGCATCTTCTTAACAAGTAGATGACGTAAGCGTTTATTATTTGCTGGCAAATAATATTTAACGTTTCACAAAATTATATATGTGTTATTGAAAAATGCATAGCGGGCCGCATAAAGCTCCCTTGCGGGCCGCATGTTAGATATTATTATATGCTATAACAGTTTTATAAAAACTATTTCTTTTTAATTCGATGTTAAATAAAATACTATATTTTCTCTTCTTTTCGGCTGACGGCTAAAGCCAATTGAACAAAGATCACATCGAACTAAACTAAAGCAATATCTTTGATAGTTGAGTGGCTGCTATTTACTCTTTTTCTAATTTCTTGAACTGATTTGCCCCATTAAAATGCTCAATCACAATTTTTAGTATATCTAATGATGTTTTACCACGTTGTTATAACATTCTGTCTTTATTGCTCAACTGGTATTGACATTTGAATGCAAAAAAAGTAAACTGCAAGCTAAAGTGCGAAAACATTGCAACTATTGCGTTAGAGAATTGAAAATAATTCAGTGTGGCCAAGTGTCTAACTTCTTTTTTTGAGATGGAATTTGCTGAATACCTAAAACAAATATTCTTTTACTTCATGTTTTAGAAAACAACTTGAATATTGTGTCATAAATCACAAGCACAAATACAAAGCTTTTAAAATCTTTAAAATAAAAACGAATATAATATTGGCGCTCGTGTATATTCGGGTTAAAACACGGAAAAATCAACTGTCCGACTTCTTTTTTGACCAACTGTATGTCGTTTCACCAAACTCTGGGTATTACAAAATTTGTAATTTAAGGGAAATATAACTCTTCGTATCTTTCACCAAAGATTAATTAGGGTTATAATTTATAATATCTAAGTTGGAAATTTGTGAAAATTTGACTTATTTGTGAGATTGGAAATGATTTTACTAATTTTGTTCAGTATGTGAGATAAATTTACAACGTTGATGTGTAATTCTTTCTAAAAGTTTTTGTTCATATTAAAACTACGTAGTTGAAAAACTGTCTTTGCGAGTACGAGTACTAGTGATAGTAATGAAAGAAACAATTATGTTTAAAGTTTGAGAAAAAAATTTATCCGTCGCTTATAAACTACCATATTTTGGAATTATTTAATTTTAATGAAATATTTGTAAGGCAGAGGAAATAATAGCAATAATTGGACCACAGATTGGTGACACGACCTAAAGGAACTTAGCATTAACACAAAGCAGCAGTTTCTCACTGGCTTGAAAATGAATTACAATTCCATGGAGTTGCTGACATAAATACATACATGGGATCCCTAAGTCTACCCTATGCCGATGTGATTACCGAGTTGGTACAGCAATTATTAATTACTTACTTAGGTGGCGCTACAGTCCGGGGTGAACCTGAGCCTCAACAAATAAGCCTCTCCAATTAGCCCGGTATTTGGCTAACCGCCTCCAGTTGCGAACCCCAAGTTGAACTTGCGCTAAACTTAACCTAAGGCGTTATCCTTTCGGATTAGAGTCGACGATTCTGCAGGCCGGAGCGTTGGTGTTCATTCACCCTACATGTCCCAGCCATCTCAAACGCCCAATGCGCAGTTTTTTGAGGAGCTGTACACCAGATCCTACAGTTCATTGTTGAATCGTCTCTTCGAGAACCCGTCAACGCATATGGGACCAAATATCTTACGAAGAATTTTTCTCTCAAAACGACGAAAGATATCTTCATCGGCTTTAGAAAAAGTCCATGCTTCGGAAACATAGAGCAGAACTGGGAGAGGGCCTTACTACATATGTAACATAGTATCCTCTTAGCCCAAAGAAACAGCGATTGGCGAGTGTTATTTTTGTTTGGTTTCTGAAGAGATGTCGTTTTCAGATGTGATAGCAGAGCCGAGGTAGACAAAGTCCCTTACTACCTCGAAGTTATAGCTGTCGATTGTGACCGATTCGTCAATGTTGGATGTCGTTTTCTTTTTGACAGCATATATAATATAAATATCGTCTGCGTATGCAAGGAAGTGAACAGACTTTTGAAACATCGTACCTCGAGTGTTGCCTTGCGAGTTTTGCACAATTCTTTCAAGTATGATGTTGAAAAAGTCGCAAAAATCCTTTTTTGACTCAAGGGGTTCGGTTAGGTCGTTGCCGACTTTGATGCAGCAGCGAGTTTTGTCCATCGTCATTCTGCACAAGCGGACGAGTTTGGCAAGGATGCCAATTAATTTACCGTTTGAAAATTTTGTGTAATATGCTAACTTATTGAGCATGAAAGCATTCGTGGAAAGTTTGCCGATAAAAACATTTTATTTACGGATGCATATGCGGAACTTAACCTTCTGTCGGGGACAACCAATCTGAGAGTCACAGTTGTAGACCATTTGCGTACCGTTACTTGGTTTTTGGCGCAGAAGATTTGTACTGCGCCTCATTATTTTGCATTGCCCACCCAAACGAACAACTCCTTGGGTGATTAAAGGTTTTGAAGTAAAGTTGTGGCCATTTTGATATGATAGGCACATTGCGCCTGTTCTTGCAACATTTTTGAATACTCGGCAAATATAACGTTTTGCTTCTGTAAGCATTGGTTTTGGACTTGTAATTTATGTAACTTGTTATAAAGCTATCTGCGATAAATTTTTTTAATTTTCAGCTGTTTTTCAAGAGATACGAGTATTGTGCCTGATAACTATATTAACGTGAGCCTAACACAATTATCCAACAATTGAACATGACAAGTGGAAGCAAATCGTATAATTTTGGAAACCCTGATTATGTAGTGGAATTTCTCAGACTATTAGAAGGCTTTGAAATTGACCCTATTGAAGATTTTGGTGAAGCAAATAGTAGTGAGAGTGAAGCTGATGATTTTATAGAAAAGATAAGATAAGGTGACAAAATGGCATCATGCCCTAAATCAACAAGGGTACGAGCTCGAGTTCACAATTTTATCATGCATTTGCCAGGCGTGATAGGAAATGCCAGAAATGCTAATATTCCTATAGAGTGTTGGATCTGTTTCTTCACTAATGACATCTTGGACTCTATTGTTATAAAAGTTAGTACATTGTAGAAGTAATAAGAGAACGATTCGATCGTGACAGGTATGCTAAGCCTCAAGACATATGTAGTCTTGTAGATCTTGTCGAACAAATAGTGATGGTGTTGAAAAATTTGGCTTAGTTGTGAACATTAAGAGGTTCAAATTTATGATACGATATCTGAGATTTGATGCTTTCCTAACACAAAAAGGAAGAAAAAAAGAAGATCTATTAGCAGCTGTACGTGAGATATTTGCAAAGTTTGTTCACAATTGCCAAGCAAGTTACCCATTGGGATATAATGTCATTTTAGACGAAGAATTAGAATCGTTTCGTGGTCGATGTGCTTTCCGCCAGTATATTCCATCAAGACCAGCACGATATGAAATTAAAATATATGCTTTAGTTGATGCAAGGTCTGCTATTTATACAATATAGAAATTTGCGCTGGTAAGAACCCCGATGGCCCCTTTTAACACCAGCAGTAAACCTGTTTACGTAGGCTAATTAATGCGAAAAGAGGCTCAGTTTGGATCTTAACTGTTGATAGACTGATAACTAACCGTCGATCCTGAGCTTTGTGAAGAGTTTAAACAGAAACGAACTTTATATATTTGGTGCCGTAAAAAAGAACAAAGGATGTACGAACCAAAAATGAGTAAAACAGATATACTAGTCTCAACTTTGCACGAGGCAAAATCAATAGATCTGGAGACAGGTGATCGAACGAAACCAGAAGTTATAATATGGGATTCTGGCATATGAAAGAAAAATTAAAAAAAAAAAAATTAGGATCCCTGCTGCCATTCAAGAGTACGTGAAGAGATTCAGACCAAATGCCGATGATGGAATTCAAACGAGAAACGAAGAAGAGCCAGACAAAATCTAGATATTTAAGGTGTACTTCAGAAGCCTGTTGGAGGCGGGTTTCCCGATTCAACTGTAAAAAGTATCAGCAAGCTACGAGTATCCGTTGGTAAGACGCTAATTTTATTTGCCATTTGTGTTTCCAGAATACTGCAGATCCGTTTACAGAAGATTGAAATATCGGCTTGGTAATTTATGCTTGATTTGATTTCTTTATTTTTTAAATGTCGATAAGCATTATTATTTTCAATATAATTAATAAAAAAAATAACTTAAATGAGTGTCTTTATTCCAAGAAATATTATGTTTATAAGAGCTCTCCATTTTGCAGTGAAAAAATAAAATTAAAAACATTTTATAACTGGAAACACTATGTATGGATCTACCAGGCACATTGAGCCTGGTATCCACATTACTATTGCGCCCAACGGAAGGCTAAATAAACATACATAGATGCTCGCAGCGAGTTTGAATCTGCATATGTCGAATTGCATGGAAAACAGTCCTATAATTGCATGCTTTGATACGGACTTGACTATAACTTCCACATATATACGTGAATAGGCCCGGAAGTGTATACGATTCAAGATTGTTGCACAAACGTCCCCTTTTTCTTAATTTGAAAGGAGTTTTCGAACTTATCACTATGCAGTTTTACTTCCGGATATCCTGAATGGTTGGTTACATTGATTTTAATAAACTCAGCTCCTGAAATTGGTTGTTATAATAGGGCACAGAAACCAACCCTGAAGCACTTACCAATGCAATAGCCACCGATGTCATACAATATTACACTTTCTTGGCTAACATTTCACGACAAGCAAGAGATAACTATTAAGAGATGTTCGTTGTTGAATGGGAAGGAAACTTGGAGTACCCAAATTAAAATGCTGATAATTTAAATGGCCAACATTTTATTATGAATCTTCTTTTTTATTCAGTTTTTAATAGTAAGTAAGGTTAACCTTTCGGGGTGTAGTATTTGAATATTTTGAGTCTGAAATAAAGATGTCTTCTTGAAATGCCACAGTAAGGCGATATGTTGGAAACCCTAAATTCCTCTCCTTTTCCAGCGAATTCATTCAAATTGAAAACTGTAAATTACTAGAGACAGCTAAACTGAAAACAGAGGCCCTTTTTTGGTATGCAATATATACATAGGTGCTTATTGCCGTTCTCAGCTTCAAATTTTGTCATACATCATCTCAGAGATACTTCTAGTCTTTGTTATATTAAATGTCTTGAGGAGTTTAAAATATTTTTTCGCCAGTTCGTTTTTTTATCTCAGGGGTTAATGAGATAATTTTTGCAAATGGCGGTAAATGCCAATTCTACTTTGACATTTGTGACGTAAATAGGTATAAAATACACGTCAACAAGACATACACATGTAACCTACGCTCAAGCCATCCTGAATCTCGAGCCCGGCGGAGACAACTTTTCATCAAAAAAACACCATGAGCTATGAGGCTCATTTCCATCTTTGTGGATATGTCAATAAACAAAATTATCGCTTCTTGGCCGCCAAAAATCCACGTATTGTATAACCAACGAAGAGCTATTATACCCGCTCAAGGCTATCGCATGATGTGCTGTTTACGCTGGAGGCGTCATCGGGTCTTGTTTTTTTCGAAAACGCCGCGGTTCAGACTGCTACAGTGGGTGGCGAGCGCTACAGAGCCAAGCTCAACTACTTCCTCCTTACTCAATTCGATTAATCGGGACTGGAGGATATGTGGTTTCAACAGGATGAAGCAGCGGCACATACTACACGAGCCACAGCTTAAATTCTGAGGGCTGCATTTCCGGGTCGCCTCATCTCTCTTTTGACGATTTGCACTGGCCGGCAAGATCGCCTGATTTAACCGTTGCAGACTCTTTTTGTGGGGTTTTTTGAAGCCACGAGTCTTGAGGCTCTCAAAGAGAATATCCGTCAGAATGCGAGGACTTATCGCCGGAAGTTCTTGCAAGAGTGATGGAAAATGCAACAAATCGGGCCCAATGGTCATCAATTCTGCCGGCGGCCACTTAGCCGATATCATTTTCTTGAGTTAATAAAAAACAATTTAAGACAAAGGTGACAACTCTTGCGCCACCTTGTATATTTGTACTTTGTGAATCAAAAAACCAGGTTACAAAATTGTGGTTGTAATAGCTAGAGCCCTGAATGATTTTGGTGCACACTTAAAAAAAATGGATGGAATAACAGTCTGGCTTGGACTATGACTTGCTGTTTCACCACTTCTTCCATGAGCATCGAACTTGTCCAGTTGTAGATTCTGAGTAGGGTCAATGAAACTCGAGAAATTCTTCAGACGAGGCCTGAAACTAAAGGAAGGCTCAGCAACCCGCGATGCGCGTTGATCGTGATCAATAAGAAATCGCTTAACCCCCAGTTCGGCTTCGAGTAAATACACCTAAGGGTGTACACCTATAAAAAGGGTGAGCAGGATGCTGATAAGAAACCTCCTCCTCCTTTAACGGAGACATCACCAAATACAACCTTAAATCTGGGAGCATTGATATCCTTTCCAGAAATGGATAGCGACGACTCCAATCTATTCGAGGTGACAATTAAGGCGTCGATTTCCTTTTCTGACTTTCTGTCGGAAATGGAAACCGATGACGAAGCAAAGAGAGGTTCTTTGAGCTCTTGAGCACACATTGAAGACAGGAGAACTTCAACAACACGAAACTATAATGATACGGTTTCTCCAGTTTAATTTCCATCACTCAAAAAAGGCTTCGGCCGCACTCAATCTGCGTCTCTACAAAAACGCAGAAGACATTATCCTAATCCAGGAACCATGGATTGTAAAAGACGTGGTTCGTGGACTTCGGACACCTGTATACGCTCCTCCCAGCCAATCAGCATTCCGGAATTATCCGAAAACTGATTGGCAAAAATACAGAGGAATACTCTCCGAAACAATAAACTCTGAACTCTCAAGTCCCCCGCGTGGCACCAGTGAGCTTAACATGAAAGTCAGGGAATTCACCCTGGCTCTCAATCAGGCCATGCCCGCTTCCCGCCCTCTTATTCAACCTAGAGGCAAGAAAAAGCCGCACCGGTGGACATCAGCACTGGGACTGCTTAGAAACACTTGTAGAAAACTTTTCAAATTAGCAAAAAGCACAAGAAAAGTGACTGCCTGGGACTCATACAAAGAATCTGTCAAATTATACAAAAAAGAACTGAAGAAGGCAAAGCAACTATCCTGGAGATCATTCTGTAACAAAATCCCGGAAACCTATGAGGCATCGCAGCTACGAAAAATCCTCTCTACAATGGTTGCTTTCTTCGGCATAAAGGGTGCCTTTAAACATGTCAGCACATCCGCAATCACGACTGCGCTGGCAACGCAGCTGATAGACAACTCAGTTGTGGAGTTGATCAGTCCTATGCTAAATAGCAGAATAATCAACTCCAAACTAGGTGGGGCTTCTACTAAAAAATGTGTCAGCAGAGGTACGCCACAAGGGGGTGTCCTCTCTTCCCTTCTCTGGAACTTAGTGGTTAATGAACTGCTGGTATACCTGGAAGCAGGGTGATTGCCTATGCGGATGACGTTGCTATAGCCGTCTCAGGTAAGAATCTTAATACCATTAAAGAACCCCTTCAACTAAATTTCAACAGATTAACCCGTTGGGCAGATCGCCGTTGATTCGGAGTAAGCCCCGATAAAACTGATCTTTTCCACTTTTCCAGGGAATATAAAATTCCAATTATAAACACTCCCTCAATAAACGAACCAGTTTAGTTTTTTCCGATATAAAAAAATATTTGGGTTTCATTTTTGACAGGAAACTAAACTGGAAACTGGAATAAAGCTACAGTAGCTTTATTCTCTTGCAAAAAGTCATTGGAAATAAATGGGGCCTTCATAACCCAGTGGCTATACATGTCGGTCATAAGACCGATACTCACTTACGGGGTTGTGGTCTGGTGGACGGCCTTAGACAATGCAGTCAGCTGCAGTAAACTAAGCCGGGTTCAAAGAGCAGCATATTTATGCATAAGCGCAGCCTTAGGGACTACTCCCTCTGTGGCATTAGACATTCTGTTTTATTTGACAGTAGGAAAGTAGCTGCAACTGCAGCTATTCGCCTTAAAGCGACTACACAGTGGACAAATAATTCATTTGGCCACGCCAACATTCTTCATACATTAGGACTCTTCACAGAGAACATCGATTACACCATAACTGAACTTTGATTTAACAAAGACTTCCATGTAAGCTTCCCCTCTAAATCCTTCTGGGAGGAAGATGCTTTCATGGAGGACAAGTAAATCCATTTCTACATAGATGGATCTATAACCGATAGCGAGGTTTTCTCCGATAACCTAGATCTAAGCCTCTCTTTCTGTCTTTGGAATCACTGTAGCGTGTTCCCGGCGAAAATGTTGGCGATTAAAGGAGCTCTGTCCTGGCTGAAGAAAAACGTGATATCTGCAAAGGATATCAGCATCTTTTCGGATACTCAGTCCCTGCAGTCAGTCTCACTAAATTCGAAAACTGCCCTGGAATGCCGATCATCTCTTTAGGAGATATCAGAGCAGTTCAACCTTCACTTTTGCTGTGTGCCGGGCCACAGAGACCTTCCAGCTAACTGTAGGGCCGATGGACTCGCCAACCCTCTACCTATTCTAAAAGTAAAGGGTAGCATGGGTATACCAATCGCTTCATGCAAATTAATACTAAAGCTGGATGCCAATAAAAGGACACACCTTAAATGGACTGTTGGACCACCATGTCTAGCGGCTAAACAGATCTGGCCAAAGCTAGATCCGAATCGCTCTAAGAGTCTGATCCTTCTAAATGGGAATCATCTCAACGCCATCATAGGTGTCATCACTGGACACTGCCTCATAGGCAAGCACGCCTAAGTGGGTCGGTGTTTCCAACAGCCACTCTTACTTACCTACTTACCTAGTGTTTCACCATTATGTTGTTCATCAGACCAGTTGCATACTTTTTTCGTCGACTCAGATGGCCTAAAATTAGCGTCGGTTTCATAGTCAAAAAATATGACTTTGGGAGATTTACTCATACCTCTGGATACCCAAAGACTGCCTATAATTTTATTTTCATGGAATTAAATGCAGAACTACGTATAAAAATTTAAAACTAGTGCGAACAATGTCTTTATTTCTAGTTTTAAGAATAATCTCAAATCTTTTTTTCTTCTATTCATTGAGTGTAGAAATGTTCCAAGGGATGTAAGCATGTAATCGATACGTGCAATGCCTCTGTCTGACACGCAGATAGAATTCCATATTACTTTCAAGAAACAATTCGTTTAACAAAATGTCCACAACATCCCACTAATTTCCCGAACTTTTTCTATAAAAGACACATGCACACGTGCTCCTTACTTGACGCTTATTCAGAAAAATGTTTTGTTAAATTTAATTCAATCTACCGCACAATTTTCAAGAAATTTGGACAGAGGAAAACAAAGTCTCTGAACATTTTTTGTTTATTTGTTTCGGATTTCACGCTTCGTCTTGAAAAGTTAACTTTTTAAAATTGAAATAACTTCTCATTCCATATATTTGACAAGGATGCTTTTTTTTTGCTAAGTTCTGGGCACGTTTTTCTCTACCACCCTTTGCATGTTATTTGTATATATAAATAGCGTGGTGGCTATGGCTTTATTAAGTGAAAAGGATCTCTTTCAATAGGGTGGTTCAGACGGAGATTTTGCCAAACGAACTCGTAACTTTCATGATAAATGATCGATCAACGATACAAAAGGACACTAAACTACGGTTTTATTCAAGTGCACGAACTAGCAAACTTCCAGTACCCTCTCAATGCAATGTCATGCATCAGCTCGCCCACTTACCCTCTATGTCAAGCAAACGGGACCACTTTTCTCGCCAGAGTGCTAAAATTGGCGAGTGTTTCATGGTAAATTTATCAATTTGTTGATTTTGACAGGAAATGATTTACAATTTATGCTAATGGCAATCGATGTATGTAATTGATGTACGACAGGGGTTGGTATGCCTTGGTATTGGCACCTACAACAACACTGTTTCTGAGTGAAGAAACCTTGAATAAATGAATATTGTATTAGGGGTGCATATTTGTTTCGACAAGTGTGCAGGGGAAACTATCACTCGAAGCGATACAAAAGTTCAGTTTCGGGCATGAGGACGAACTGAACTAAAGAAGTTACTTCCCTTTATGAAGTTGAAGTGCAGGGAACCTTAGCCATGGTTTACTGAAGTAACATTGCTGAAAGAGCACTGTGAGGAAGACATGATGAAGCTAATGGCATCATAAAATTCGAAACATTTTGTGGTTCTATCGATCTGTGGGACTTGTGGACAAAATGTTTTACTGGAAAGAGCGAATTGATTTAGATTGACGAAAATTGCTTTCGCTGAGTTCTTTGTTGCTTAGCTGGTGCAAATCAAAGATGAAAAGTACAATTAAGCGATTTCTTGCCTTAAAGTGGGATAAAGTTGTAACGAATCCAATCAGCTGCCATTAGTGCAATCTCAGCAATTTCTCATAAGAAAGCCAATACGGATAACTACTACCTGGTTGGAACTCTAATGTTAAAGTTATTCATGGAAGCGAAACCTTGTATTAAACGAACGAACGAACAAACGAACTTGTATTAAATTTTGCGTAGAAAACGGATTTAATGGTGAGCGAACATTGGAAATGTTGGAAAAGTGTTTCGGCAACGATTCTCTAAAGAAAACGGTCATTTACCAGTGGCACGAGCGTTTCAAAAGTGATCGTGAGTCAATCGAAGATGATAAACGCAGTGGCAGAATATCAACATCGAAAACCGACGAAAACATTGATGAAGTAAAAGAAACGTTGGTCAATAACAGCAAATTAACCATCAGAGAGATAGCGGAGGACTAGAACTTTGCCTATGGATCCGTCCAAGACATTTTGGTTAATGATTTGGGTTTCCGTCGTGTAGGAGCAAAGTTGGTGCCAGAAGACCTCAATTTCATGCAAAAAAGAGACCGTGTTGACGTCGCAAAAGAGATGATTTGCGAGGCTGAATCCGATCCCACACTCATCAAAAGGGTCATTACTGGAGAAGAGACATGGGTTTATGAGTACGACACCCAATCCAGACATCAGGCAAGTGAATGGCGTTCACCAAATGAGCCGAGACCAAAAAAGCCACGTCGTTTTCAGTCAAAAAAGAAGGCAATGCTCACGATTTTCTTGGATTAAGACGGTGTAGTGTATCATGAATTTTTGCCAGAAGGCCAGACAAGACAGTAAACAAAGAGTATTATTTGGGCGTTATGAGAGACCAGAATTGTGGGCAGAAAACTTTTGGATTTTGCACCATAATAACGCACCGTTGCACAGTGCCATAATTATTCGTAATTTTTTGACGAAAAATGCAACAAATACCATCCAACAGCCACCGAATTCACCTGATTTGGCTCCCTATGACTTCTTTCCGTTCAATCGAGTTAAAAAACCACTATGGGGAATGCGTTTCAGCAGCCAAGAGGAAGTAATGGAAAAATCCCAGGAAGCACAAATGGACATACCGAAAACCGAATATAAAAAATGTTTCGAGGATTGGGTCAAGCGCTGGCATAAGTGTGTTGCAGTCGATGAGGATTACTCTGAAGGAGACAATATAGAAGTACGTAGATTTAGATGAATAAACTTGTATTTTTAATTTTCTGAATATATTCCGGGAAATTTTTGATCAAGGTGGTAGACCAGATCTCCAAGGAATGGTTTAGTCCTTATCCAACTACACTTAACATATCATAAAAACTAAAGACTAGCGGATATAACAATACGGAAGGCCGCGGCAGGGTCGAATAAAGACAAATTTTTCAACCACTTTTTTGAGCATTTGGGGTCATACATACTGCCTTGATCAAAAAGTTCCCGGAATATATTCAGAAAATTAAAAATACATGTTTATTCATTTGAATCTATATTGCCCTTCGGAGTATTCCCCATCGACAGCAACACACTTATGCAAGCGCTTGATCCAATCCTAGAAACATTTTTTTATATTCGGTTTTCGGTTTTAAGATTGCTAACCAGTTCAGATACAGGACGCGGCAGGACCAGTTGAGCAGTTTTGAAGAGTTATAAAAAAAAACCAGGGTATATATGAAACAAATGTTTTTATTTTTGAAATCCGTTGAACTTACTATTCTATTTGCATTAATTTTTAAAAATAATGTCTTTAAGTTAGCTGCAATACATTGCTGAAGCCAATTTCTAAAGTTTTGAACAGCCCGTTGGCATATTTCGAGGCAGTGTTGGCAGTAATCAATTAATTTTTTAATCTGTTTAATTTTCATCAGATTAAATTAATCATGATTAAAAAAATCTTGATAAAAAAGTAATCGTAATCATGATTATTGACATTAATCATTAATCGATTAACTTGTTGTCAACAGGAGTGTTTTTGTAGAAATATCAACTCACCTTAGGAATTTGCCGATTGCAAAACGCCTTAGATGATGGAAAAATACGCTAGAAAGAAACGGGTTTAAAATAAATCGTTCAAAGGCGGATCATATGGCGTGCCCATTTTCTGATCCTTTGTGACCTGCAGCGGACATAATACATAATACATAATACATAATCTTAAAATACTTAGGATTAATCGTTTATACGAAAGCGAAGTGTAATGACGACGTGAACCACAGAGTGAGATTTTGCGACCGAAAATTTCCACTTAAATTGATGAGGAAACTCTACACCACGGTTGTTCGACCAGCTCTTATGTGGGGTTCACAGTGTCTACTGGAGTCACGAAACCCAGTGCATTAGATATAGGCGTATAAGAGGAAGTTCACAAATAAAGAATTTGGTAACCGAACAACTTGAGTCAAATACTACAGAATTAATTAGTATTGCCACATTAAAAGAAGATACCCAGAAAATCCCGTAAAAAAGGCAATATCAACTACGGTCCCACACACGGTAAGAAAAAGAGTTAAAAAACAGAATTCCTGGATTGCTCAGATGGCAAATGCGCCTGGGGCTAACCACTGAAGAGAACCATGACCTATGGTCATGCAGACGCGTTCTGCGATATGTGACACTAGCCAACCCCATAAGTGGAGGAAGCAGCGATGCAGTAAAAATGGGAAACTTGTTATGCATATAGTAAGGTCGTGTAACGAGGAAAGGGCTAGTTAAAGAATAAAAAGAAGGAAAAGAAGCATGCATGCAGCTTGCATCTTGAGCTAAAAACGGGCCGGAATTTCTTCTCAGGGATCAGCAACGTCCGACACCTACTTTAGATCGCCGTGCCGACTTGGCTCAAATAAGCCCAGTGCTGATTTCGGACGTTCTTCTCAAAAAAAGACGTATGTTATTAAGTCGGCAGATAGGTCGACCGAGAACCAAGTATTTTAGTCGACTTAGGCTAAATCGGAACAACTTCAATGTCGTCAGAAGTGAAGGACCAGCTTATTGAATAAAATCGGTGGCGACTTCGTAGTAAATGATTTTTTTTCCGACTGTGGATTTGCCGAGAATAAAAAGTTTAGGGGAGTGCAACACCCCCCACGCTTCACCTTCGCTACGCCCATGGTTATCAATTCAAATTCAAAGAAATAATAGAAAATGATAACAGAGATTTCCGAAAACATTTTTATTTATAATAATTTTAATTAAATGTTTATATTTTTGATTTTCTAATATTCAAGTTACATTTCATAATTACTCTTTTTTCAAATAAATCGTCGGATAATTGATGTGACCAAGATTTATTTAACATGGTTGCATAAGAAAACATTCTATCTAGTGAACCATATGACGGCATTGGTGTGTTGTATTTAATAAAGCTCTCGTCCTTGGCTTCCTTCGGCAAAACAATTTGAAATTATGATATCTACTCTCTTTTTAGCATCAACTGGTTCCGCTTTGCTGCCAGAGTCGGAAATGAAATCAAAAAACTCGTCTTCTTCGTCTTCTTGGTGGCGAGTATTATTAAATGTATTGCTGGCAGTCAAAGTCTCTGGGATCTCTGATATTTCCTTCCGTACAGCTGATTTAAAAACGTTTAAACATTTATTTTGATCACCGGCAATTAGACTTACTAGCCACTTTTACTTAAGAGATGCAATGGCCACATGTTTATTAGTTTCACTTGATAAAGTGTAAAACTCTTCAAATTTTCACTCTACGCTTTGTAAGTATTTTACAGCAAGTGGCTCAGAGAAGTTTAGATTTGGAGTCGTCGTGATCTTCTGTAATATTTTCTTTAATGCGTACAGACAGGGTAATAATATTCCATAAAATGAGTCATAGCCCTGCAAAATATCCAGAGCGGTTGCATCTGTAGCAGCGCATTGGCAGTATTCCTCAATATGTATATAGAAATTCTGAGTCTCGTAATGGATTTCTTATACCAAGTGCTCTGGCTAGTTGGGAGTAAACAGTTTTGATTTTTGATATATTCTGCAAAGCGTCATAGTAGCTATTCCATCTTGTTATGCAGGTCGTGTTAACGTATAACGTATGTTCCAGAATAGTATGTATCACCTCATTACATTTTTCCATTACTGCGGAATAACGATCTGTTTTGTGAATGGTCGTACATTAGATTTTCCTCTAACAGAAGATCATCATGATAGTGCTCCTGTCTTGTGCCGAACTCTCCTTCAAACTCTTCAAGTCCATCGCCGCTCAACTCGTTCTCGCTGCCACTTGGAGTGAATCCTAACTTCATCATATCCAACTAAGGATATTGTATTTACTCCGAATATCTTGAATGCTTTCACGAAATTGAAAACATTGTCAGTAACAGAGCATACTATTTTCGTGGGGTCAATGCCAAAATCTGAAAATATTTCCAGAAGCAAATATTTTATGCGGTCAAAGGTTTGTGCCCCGGTAAGCCGGCGGCAAGCTAAAGCTGCGAAACGCGTCTTAGGGTTATGATCAATCCAGTGCACTGTAACACCTAAAAAAAACTTCTTGTTTTCTTCGACCGTACATATATCAGCGGTGGTGCACAAATATTTCTCTGCAGCTAGATTTTCTTTTATCTCACAAATCTGATCGAATGATTGTTTAGCTATTTTTTTTCTGATAGACCGTCGCCCGGGTAACTTGATTTCACTCTTTGTCACATTTAAATCCTCCATCATCTTAATGAAGTACGGGTCTTCCACGGCTCGAAAAGCAATCATTGAGTTAACAAAAAAATTAACTAAGTTGCGATCAAAATTTTGTTGTGTTACAGGTTGCCTTAAAGTCCGAACTGTATTATGTTTGTTCTTTTGTCTTTTGTCTTTTATATGTTTTTTACATTCCTATACTGTGTCAGCTCCATGTTTCGGTTTTAAATGTCCCAAAAAGTCAGATGTCGTTTTGCCATAGCCCTTAACTTCTTTACTTTGCTGGTCCGAACACTTTACACAAACTGCTGCTGTGTTCTGTCTGTGCATTTGTCTAGCAGAAGCTTGTAATACGTACCATCAAATAAAGCAGAAAAAGAAAGATCCGATTCCGATGGCAATACCATTGTTGAATTCCTGAAACTGTTTGACGACACCGACGGCTCATCCGCCAGACCACTACTATTAGCATCAATATATTCATCATCAGAATTCACTGAGTAAAACAATAACACAAGACTTTGCAAAATCCAAAAAATGTATAGCAAATGAGCGAATTATGTTTTTACACAAATTTAGCTTAATAACACAACAATGTACTTTTGTAAACTGAACCAAACTTGAAAGGTGCATCTTTTTATATTTATTGTCTTTGGGTCAGGGTTTTCCCATATTGTACGTCTGGGTATTTACCGTTTATTTTTTTTAATCGCGGTCGGCCACTTCTTAATTGTTTTCTTGGAAATAGTGTTGTCCTCGTTATAATTATGAATTTCCATTGTTTTATTGCAGTATGCGGTATGTTTGATGTTAATTATCGTAACTAGCACGGGGTAAGCATGGGCCAGCCAGATAGTTTTAAAACGTGACTGACTCCTATGCATGAGCAACGCACCGCCAGCTTCTCTCTCTTTCTCACCCTCCCTAGTTTAGTGCTATAATGACTAGAAAATCGGCGTTATGTGCGAGCGGGGATAAGCTTCATATTGATTAAGCACAGTGGTGGATACAGAAATGAGTCTGAGGGGGGGGGGGGGGCGATCCACTCTCTTCACGTACTAAATACCAACATAATTAATCCACCTGCCCATCCTTTTTTTAATTTTCCATAGCTGAGGGGATACGATCGCGCCTGTCACCAGGCTCCCGTTATCCACCACTGACTATGTAACCGGCCGATAGATTACTTTTAAAGCAATCGTGTAGCAAATCAAACTTTATTATCGGCTGACTCGGAAACGTTGCAATGTGCGAAC
The DNA here is from genome assembly GCA_963966105.1 of Volucella zonaria. NCBI lineage: Eukaryota > Metazoa > Arthropoda > Insecta > Diptera > Syrphidae > Volucella > Volucella zonaria. Next base: position 130,272,796 of record OZ014531.1, read on the forward strand.
TTTCATACATATTCAAACTGATAATGAGCTTAATTTGAGAGAGATTAATCTAGACATAGGTAAAAGTTAATCAAATAATCAAATTAACGATTAATGATTATTGATTATGATTATTAATCATAATCATTTTAAATTTGATTATGATTGTTTAATCTTAATCATTTTTTTTTTGATTAAATATTTAATCATTAATTTTTAATCAGATAAACTTTGGGCCAACACTGTTTCGAGGGGTATCGCGTTTACTTCTTCAACAATTTGCTCCTTTAGATCTAGCAGGTTTTGGGGGCTACGTTTAAACACTTTTTCCTGAAGATATCCCCAAAGAAAGAAGTCGGATATGCTTAAATCCGGCGACCCCACGTCACCTCTCAAAGACATTAGACGTCCGGGAAAAATTTTTCTTAAAGCATTTAGAGAATTTCGGGCTGTGTGGGCTGTAGTGACATCCTTTTGGAACCAAACATCCCCTAATCCCTCTTCTTCAGCAACCACTTCCAGTCGGGTCTGCAAAAAATTTTGTAACATTGAAACATAACGCCCGGAATTCACGGCCACGGTCACACCTCCCTCTTCAATGAAGTACAGGCCAATAACGCCAAATTGTGTTTAGGAGAATCTAGCGGTCTTTCAAGAACAATTTAGCGGTTGTTTTCAGCCCAGTAGCGAAAATTTTGTTTTTTCACAATCCCGCTTACTTGAAAATGTGCCTCGCCGCTGTTGAAGAATGCTGCCTCAGGAGGGATCTCTTCAAGCCTCACACAGATTTGGCGTTGGCGTAGTCGGCGGGGTTCGATTCTAGAACCATCATTATTTTGAAGGAATAGTCTGAAATCCCCAATGAAATAGAGTGCCTTGGAGCAGAACGTCTTGGCGATTGCTCGAGTGCTGCTCTCATTGGCTTCAAATTTTCTGGTGTTCTGATGGATTTTCGTAGGCCATGTGTATCTATTCTTGGTGTGCTACCAACTTCCAACTTCCAAATCCAGGAACGAATTGTGTTCGCAGTAGGAACAGCATTATTGCGCGGAATGTTAAAGCGTCGCCGAAAAGCTCCTTGAGTCGCAATCACAGATTGCCGACAGAACAAAAGGAGACCTAGTGCAGCTGTCTACCCCCACCACCGGCTGAACACTTGCTCCGCCAAACTGCTCAATTAGTTCTGCTGCACCTTATATATACATGTTTAATAGGTTTTGCGGCATGTAGCTGGACATCATCTGCATAAAGGTGGACAGAGAAGTGCTTACAAACATAAGGAAGATCTTTGACGAACATAAAGGAGAGAATCGGGCCAAGACACTTAGATTTACTGGCGAAAGTGCTGAGGAAGGGTCACGTGTAACAACTGTCTGGAATCTGTCTGACAGAAAACTGCTAATTACCCTCACTGCACTGTCGCCAAGGTCAAACAGATTTTTCAGCTTCCAGCATAGGACTTTATGGTTTATTTTATCAAACGCCTTTGAAAAATCAGGCATGCAAAGAAGCGTAATATAACCTATATCGTAGTCCTGTCTTATTTCCTCAAAAATGTTTACCATTGCAGTCGAGCAGCTGTGGTTAGATCTGAAACCAGATTATCCCTCATAAAGCAACTCATTAATTGATAGATGTTGGCTCAGCTGTTTAGCTATTAATTTCTCAAAGACTTTTAATACACAGGATAATATTCTGATAGGTCTAAAATCCGCTGTCGATACCGGATTAGTTTTTTTGGCAACAAGTACAACTCGGGCAGTTTTCCACAATTTGGGAAAGGTTGATGTTGTAATGCAGTGATTTAGAGAATGTGGGTTAAATTGGACACTAATTAAAAGGAGAATCAGCTTAATACATCGCATACCTACCCCTTCTTCAGCAATAGCGTTCGATTTTATAGCTGCAACAGGATTAATCACTTTATTTTCGATCACAGTTTGTATTTCGAAGACATTTGCAGAGTCATTTAGACATTCATATAGATAAAAATTAAAGTCTTGAGATATGCTTTCAGTGAAGAAACAATTTAAGAAATCAATATCAATCTGAGATTCAGCATTACATTTCCTGCTCGAGATACCCATCTGACGTAGATTGTTCTAAAGCTGCTTCGGAAGTAAAGATGTATTTAGTTTGGAAGCATCGAAAGATTTTTTAATAAATTGCTGTCTACCAGATGGATAATCACGTCAACCACAAAATGGACGTACCACACAGCAGGTTTCGCGGACTAAACCGAAATTTACGAGCATAAACCAGTTATCAGATGGTAAATTAGCTGCCATTGGAAAAAAAAGTTAACAGTTCAAATAAAAAATCTCTAACAAACGAAGCAAACAATGTCACAAATAAACACAAATAGTCATCTGCGCAGTGATTGATGAAGAAACTTCTGCATAAACTGCATTGGGTCAGCAGTGCATCAGCCAAGTTCATAGCATAGTACTTGCCTCATCACCCAGTGGTAATCTCGGGTAACGGGCTAAAATAGCAAATGCGTGCCTGATCGTAGGTCACAACCCTGGTGAAAAGCGATGGCCTCGAATAATGCAAATCCATTGTTGACGACCCTGGAACTCCTTGAACTCCTAACAGATCTCGTGCAGCTGAACAACTAGCTGAGGTATTGACTGCAATCAAGCAGACGTAACCTACGTCGATGAAGTACAATGAGATGGAACGGAAAAATCACCATGCGGAACTGTGATAACTACTATGGAGATAGGTATGGACACTGACAGCAGTCGTAGCTTTTATTCGGTTGCGGATTTTCATATAAGCGAACAACATAATCCTTACAGACCCCCGCGCCCCGACAGATGACCTTAGAAAGGGTTATTTCTTCGAGCTCCTCCACAAAATTGATGAGCTCTACCCTAAATATTACGTAAAAATCGTCATTGTTGATTTTAGTGCCCCATTAGGCAAAGAAGGCATCTTTGGTAACACGGGGAAGTACAGCCTACACATGTATATGCGCATATGTATTTGAAACAGACCAATCGCAGAAAACCATTGTGAGAAATTTCAACTTTGAACGGCTACAATTATAAATGATCGCAGGGTATTTTTCCAACAGAGTTTTCCTTAACCTCTCAAACCACCCAAACAAAAAAAATCCTGGTTCGATGACGAATACAGGTAGGCAAGTATAGAATAAAAACTAATGTACAAAGCGGTCCTTCAGAAAACAAGTTTCCTCAGAAGAAAAAAAAGATTTACCAAAAAAATAAAACTAACAATCCAAACCTGTAAGGTTCGTTCAGAAATCAATGAAGGAAGAACACAGTAAATGCTCTCAACAAAGTGGCACAGACAACATGAACGCCTAGGACAAAACGTCACTTTAAGATAGTATGGGACTCTGTTTGCCTCCGCTATCAACTCCAAAAACGACACTAGGGTGTAAATCACGCATAGGATAACTCTTGCAAATCGCTGATAATTTGGGCTTAGAAGGCACTTGAATAGTAAGTAAGATGAAAATGCTATCGGGCGTTTCGATAGAAAAGTTCTTCAGGTAATTTTCGGTCCCGTTTTCATTATTTCATAGAAGACGTTCCAGCAGCTGTACGGGCTGTAGAACGATACCGACCTCGTCAGATAAGTACGCTTAGATGGCTAGGATAACCTGGCTTAGATAGCTAGGTCACCGCGAACGCACGGACACCAGCGTCCCAGCATGGAAAGTTTTCGACTCTAACCAAAAGATACAACGCAGTAGAGGATGATCACATTCTATACGAAGAAATAACCGATGTCACTGTCGGAGTGCTGCGCAGACCACCTTTAGTTGTTTTATGCCCTAGTATTATTGGAAACATTTTCGACTGTATCAAATATTCATCGAAGGCTATAACGAGCTCATGAACTAGATTTCCATTTACAAAAGCTAATCAGATGCCCGCTCTGGCTCATTACATGGGAATTCCACCTAGTCAATGTTAAAGCTGGATCACACATCCTTCTATGGATGTGCTGATCTTTCTTTATTTCCATACCATTGAAACCCTTTTTATTCCTTGTCCTTTCCTGCTTAGGTGGCGCTACAATTCGGGGTGTACTTTGGCCTCAACTCTCCCTTTAGCCCGGTCTTCACTTAACTGCCTCCAGTTATGCATTTCAAGTCGGTTGAAGATCCCTTCGACTTGTGCGTACCACCCAAGGTAACCCTTTTTCTACTGCGTTGTCATTCCAGGTTAGATTCAAAGACTCTGTGGAACGGAGCGTATCCTAGCCCTCTCATGACACTGATACGCACTTCAGTTCGTATAGTACGTCGTTAGAAATCTTCCACTTCAAAGACCGTCAGCGCAAACGGGACGACTAAGAATATCTTCATCCGCTTTTGATAGAGTCAGAAAGTGGGACCGGGATGATCAAGATCTTATATAGATCTCTTTAGATTTTCGGGATTCCTGCCATAGGTAAGTATGATTCTTAGTTTTGTTACCGTTGTTGATATTGTTGGCAGAATTTATAGCTGATCGAAGGCAGAAAAAGTCGCTTACTACTTCGAAATTATAGCTGTCGACTGTGACGTTTGGTGTAATCCGTGGATGTTTTGTGTCCCTTCTTAACGCTAAACTCATTTTGGTAGCTTCCGTTTCAATACTAGCGAGATCACCGGTGACTGCCCGCTGAGCAATACCAATTATGCCAGTCAATCAACGGTGTATGCTAGTGGTTGCACAGAATCTTGAAAGATTGCTCCTCCAGTGTTCGCTTGTGAGTTCCACGGATCAACTTGTCTAAACCCTTTCCCTTCCCATCTAACTTAATAGGGATAAATAAGTCTTTGAAATAATTCTTTTTCATTTGAAGTCTTAGTCGCAGGCGAAGTAGGAGCGTCTACTGCAACAAAACTTAAGATCAGTGTACGGGTATTCTGCTTTTGAATTCGAAGTAGCGATATTCGTATACTGACATAAATGAGCCATTTTTATGTTTCGGGTTTGGTTTCCACATTGACCAGTGTAAAGAAAAAGCTTTTTTGGAGTTATATTTTCTTTTTCCTTCCTCAGCAGAATTCAAACTCTTGTAAGGAGTCTAGTCGGCCACTAAGGCTTCCTTGATGCATGATAAGACGGCCGTAGCATGTCTATTACTAAGCAATAAAGGATAATTTCACTAAAAATCTGAAATGATATAAGAACATCATACTCGAATGTCACCATAGCTGCGAACGACTAGTTTAGTTTCAAATGCGCTTATGAGCCTGAAAATCTTATCTGCTCCTTAAATACCAAAAACTTGTTTTACGAATCCAAAAAGCAAAGTTAAACCTAAAAGTCCTGCACTAAATAAAATGTCACAATATCACACAGCGATAAGGATGGCCAACTGCCGCGATTCCGGTCAGAGGTGTGAATTGCAGCCCTAAAACGAAGTTTCTCTTAGTCGCCACTCTTACAATAATTCGGTGGAGGTCAGTTTATATCTGCTCCTGTCATAAAAGTATGTACTATATATTGCGTACTATTGTATTACGCAAGTATATAAAAACTTACTTTTCATTTTCATACAAATATATCATACGCGGATAGTTTATTAAAAGAAAAAAAAAATTGTCAGCCTAAAAAGCTAAGCGATAGAAGTGAAACTTCATGAAGCTCAATAAATAGTTAAAATGAGGATGTTCACCCTAGATCACAAGTATTTAAAAAAAAAGAAACTTTTCTTTGATAAAAGAAGCGATGGTGGATGATGGAGGAATTTGTCGGGGAGTATTTCTGAATTCTTTATAACCTCAATAACTTTGACTCACTACATAAACTTGATAATTAGCACATGCTGCACAACTGATGTCTCGTGCTAGGTATACTCTACAGCATAGCTAATTCCCATGTAAATTCTCATGAGAACTCGCCATACGAAGTCAGCCATGACTCTGTGTGTCTATGTATATATACTCGGGTGTATGGTACGGACCCGAGATGGAGCGTCGGTATTCCACGCGCGAGTTATGTATTTCGTCCAGCCCATACAAATAAAACACAACTTATTTGAATAATGTCTTTCTACTTCAAAGTCTTTCTGACTTGTTGGATAATAAAAAATATTATACAATGAAGAGAATGAGTCGCCCAGTTACAACAGCAGTTAATTCCAGTTTACATGATTTTTTGGCAATTTACGAAAAACTCCTAGAATTTTTCCTGCTCACAGTAAAATTAATTTGTGCTTTTGATTAAAAATAAATCTTTGTTGATTTAAATTTTAAAATATGAAAAACATTAGTTCACTGGAAATATAAATGGAATTAACTTCCTTTAGAAGTGTACTGTCTGCAGTTATGTCCTACCAATGGGTTGATAAAAAAAAAAACACTTTTTAGTTTTTTAAACTATTTATTATTTAATTTTGTAAATCACAATTCTTACAACTCTCAACTATACTTAAGATATCGAGAGAGAGAACCAACTGAACTAAACTGATCTGCATGTTTTATACGATAAATTTGTTGACATAGCTTTTCCGATGAATACAGGTTTACCTGTGGGAAAGGAATGCGCTTTGGTGAAGGTGTCATATTTGCCAGCGCGTGTAGCCCAAAAGTGAAACGTTTGTAAAAATGATCCGGTCAGGCATTCTACGCGTGATTGGTATGGTAGCTTGTCATGCAATGTAATAAAACAATTAAAGCGAATGTTGGTGGAGGGAAGAGGAAAACGAAAGTGAAGTCTCCGACGTAACACCCCCCCCCCCCCCCCTTTCCCCAAAGGGCTCTGCTCCGGAGAATCTATATTCTTAACTTCGACTTTAACGTTACCCTTACTAAGTTTATTTATTTTTCGAAGTGCAATCATGACTCAAATTAAAATAGTTATTATGATAGGTGTTACTCCAAAATTTATATGTCCATACGTGATATTTTTTAAGTTTAATTTCTTCTATCAGTGTTTAGTTGAAATTCTCTTTGAACAACTTATACTGAAATACGTACTAAATAGACCTACAAGTTAACAGAGGTCGCTCAACTCATCATCTACTTTTTTTCTACTCTGCCTAGTCCCACTTACTTATTATCTAACTTGCATTCATTCGTTCACTTCTTTTGCGACTCTCCTAGAAGTAAGACCTAAAATAAAGTTATTAAAACGATTCATAAGCATTTGTCTTTTATTACCAATAATTACTCAACATAATCTCCCAATTGTTCCCGACAATTGTGCGAGAACCCCAGAGTACCAGGAAAAGCGACTCCCACTTCAACAATCAGTTTCCGATTTTCTAGATCTTTTGTATTAATTTCCTCTGCAGAAAAGCTTATTTCAATTTGCCCTATAGTTACATCATCATACAGTTTGGTATGATGAAGATCCCCTAATTCGTTGACGATAATTTGGGAAATGATTCCTGGGCATATTCTAAGAAACAAATCGCTTTACAGTAAGGGCCTATCGCCAATGTTGATATCATTTATCGAGGATTTAAGAAAAGGCTTACTCTGGTGTACCCTGACCCATGTTAAGCGAAATTGCTCTGTTAGTACTAAGGTAAAAACTTCGTGTATGACCTTGTTTTTAGAAGAAATGCCAGCCTTTATAACGGCGTTTAAAAAAAGTTGATATCTTATTTGAGTCTTAAGATATCCAATTTCTAAGCCTGTTCCGTTTTCATGGCCCATGCTAATTTTTAATTTTGAGACCACTTTTCTCCAGGAAATACCTAATTAACATAACGTTTTACTATTTTTTTCTTATGAAAGTTCCTTGAAATTTCTCAGAAGAGTTAGGTTTAGGGTATGAAGGTCTAATATTTGGAAAATATACCTTACAGAAGTGGTATAAAAGATTAGAAAAAAAAATTAATTCATCAGTTTAATTCTTTACGCTAAGGTTACAGTTGCTTAGAAACGCTGTTTGAAATGTCAGCATTTACAAACAAAGTATACGCAGTCATTATTTACGTTTATGGGCTATGCAATGGAAGTTCAACTAGAGCGTGACAAAGATACCATGAACTTTATCCTAACCGATGATTTACTAATAAAAGAGTATTTTGAAATACTTATCGAAGGCTTCGAGGAGTGGGATCAGTTTCGAATACAAGACCGAAGGCGGGAGCTCCACAAGTAAGAAGCATTTCGGCTGATGAAAGAATACTGGATGCTGTTACAACTGATCCATCAATCAACATCAGACGCTTAGCTTTGCAATTCAATGTTTCCAGACATAAAATTTCTAATGTACTGCATGGAGAAAATCTTTATGAATACCACCATACACCTGTACAAGAACTGCTTCCCAACGATTTGGGTCAGGGTACACCAAAGTAAGCCTTTTCTTAAATCCTCGATAAATGATGTCAACATTGGAGATAGGCCCTTCTTGTAGAACGATTTGTTTCTTAGAATATGCCCAGGAATCATTTCCCAAATTATCGTAAACGAAATAGGGGACACCTTGTATAATAAAAATTGTTCACATTTTATACCGTTGATGATTATTTAACAATTTTCGAATCTAATTTAGATTATTTCCCATTAAGTTTGCGCTATAAATGTGGCAATTATGAATTATTTGCGTATATGGTAAGTTTCTAGTGTTTACAATATTATTTGTCAGTTGTTTAATTTCATTATTCGTATTATTCTTAAAATTACGGATGGGATTTTTAGTAAAAATGTTAGAAATACAAGTTTCGTTTATTAATGCTAAATCTTTAATTTAAATTGTCCCATTTACATTACAATAGTTACGTTTTCCATCGCTAATAAATCCTCTATAATTCCAGATGATTTTTATTTGGTACAGGTAAAGTATTTATTATGTGAATAATTTGGTAACACAAGTACAAAAATTATTTGATCTTCGTAGCTAATTATACATAGAACTTTTGATATTAGAAAAGTCACTTGCTAATAGATTTTCCTTAACTTTTCTAACTTGCTCTCTGAGTGATTGTATGTCATATTGTATTTAAAATGCATGTTGCATGTGAGCGATTTCTGAAAATTCCCAGTTAATATCATTACCTAGGTTATGGAGCTGTTTTTTTTATTTCTGACTATTGTCCGTTTATGTCTTGTTATGTTGTTTATGCATTCGTCAAAATGGTAATTTATTCGAATGTGGTCGTTTAGCCCATCAATAACATTTTGGTTATTCTTCTCATTCGTTTCTAGGCTTTTTATGATTTCCTGCTCATCATCATAATCCATAACTCCTATTAGATATTTTAAACCTTTCCTTATTATGTTAACTAAACCCCTTTTTACTCTGTGATGGTGTTTTTTTCGCTAGACTTTCTATTGTGTTGAAACTATGTATCATGGTTGGGTATTCGATTTTGTAATTCAGTTTGTTAATATTGTGTTTGAGGTCCATGTGGTCAGATTTACACAATAACGTAATTCTGTATAGCCTATTATAACTTGAAGTTGTTGGCCTCTTATCGTATTATATCCTTGTTCGTTTTTTGAGTTTAGTAAGCCAATCTTTTGACCTTGTGTCTTCATAGTCATTGTTGTGAGTAGTATCAATATCTGTGAATTTTATGAGTTTTCGTGTTTGTATTTGCGTTTTACCTGATTTTTGTAATATTTGATTCCCTTGATATCCCTTATATAATTTTTTATTGATTCGAGCTTGGTGTAACTTGTATTTTTCAAAAATGTGTGTTTTTCTTTAGCAAAGTCTATATCTTTCCTATCTTTGTTGAGTTTATTTGTGTATGTATTTTTCTTTTATTTTTGTTTATAAATTCTATGATTTTGGAAAAATCTCCTTGGGTTAGAGTTCCGTTAAGGAAATTGTTTGATCTCTGTTATAAATTTGTGAATAGTATTGTTATAAATTTTAACTGCTTCTAATATCATATTTCGGAGTGTGTATCTTTATTGCCTTTATCTGCAAAAGTTCTAATATGTTCGTTTAAACTCGAGTGAAACCTTTCTACATCAGAGTTTCCTGTTTTATTGTAAGGAGTTGTAATATGAAATTCTACATTGTTTTCTTTAAGAAATTCGCCATCGATTATTTTTTTTTTTTGGAATGCCAAAGTTAGCATATTTATATTTTAGGGTATTTAAAAGAGATATCCAAGTTCTATGTTTTATTTCTTGGACTGTCACATGCTTGGAAAATTTATCTATCATAGGAACGAACATGAGATTAATGTTTGCATACCAAATGTCGATGTGGATAACTTGATTTGGTTTTTCTGGCGTCTCAGCTATTGAATATGGAATTTTAAGAGGTTGACGTTCGTATTTTGATTTGTTCCATATTTTACAATTATTTATGTATTTTCTAAATTTTTCTTTAAGCTTCGGGGTATAGTGGATGTCTTTAATTGCTTCGTATGTTTCATTTATGCCGCGATGATTACGTAATTTATGAGTTTTAACTATCACTTTTGCTTCTTTTAAAATACAAGATACACGTCTTGAAACCTTGTAAATATGTGATCATGTCTAAAACAACATTTTCGCTAAATTCTTTTAATTCTATTACTATTCCTCTTTTTTTGAACGTATTATATATGTATTTTGTGATTATTTAATTTGTCTGTTGTATCCAAGACTAACTGGGTTATATATATATCTAGAGGTGAGTCTATTATTGGAATATAGTATGATCACTACTACACTCATTTGCACTGTAGATGGTTGCGACTAATGTTTGGGTGTCCATATTTTCTGCATTTCCGTTAGTTTGTTGATCTGTATTTTCATTGAGATTAATTAATTTCCATCCTAGATAGCCGGTCTGCTACCTGGTTATCCTTACCTTTTACGTATTCCATTTCAAAGTTGAGTTCTTCAAGCTTTATCTTCCATCTCTGTAATTTAGCGTTAGGTTCCTATAGTAAGCTCAGCCAAACTAATGGACGATAATCTGTCCTGATTGTGAATGGCGAGTAGTTTTTTTCAACGGTTGAGTAATTGATCTCATGATTGTTTAGAGTACGACTGGCATAGCAAGTTGGATGACTATCTTGAGATAAGACAGCACCAATTGCATAATTTGAAACGTCTGTCGTAAGCGTGAACTTCATAGTAAAGTCATTACGTCTAAGTATTGGTTCAGATGTAATCAAAGCTTTCAGATTTTCAAAACTTTGATTATAATCTGGGTGGTCATTCACATCAATTGTAGCTCCTTTTTTTAAACAACACAGGCTTTGCTATTTTGGAGTAGTCTTTTATAAATTTTCGGTAATAACCCGTTATACCGAGGAATGCTTTTATCTGCTTTTGAGTTGTAGGAAGTTTATAATGTTACCAGCAACATCGTCAGAAATCGTTCGGAAAGTGAAGGCTCGAATTGAGCGAAATCCGCGTCGAAGTGGAAGAAAAACGTATACTTATTCGACCAGTACTGAATTCATCATCCTTTGGAATGTTGCCGGAGCATTCTTTAATCCAAACGGCATTCTGAGGAATTCGTAATGCCCGTTATTAGTTATTATTAAAAATCAGTATTGGGCCTTTGCTAATTTGTCAAAAATTTCATCAATATTAGGGATTGGAAATTTATCATCGATAGAAATCTCGTTGAGCTTTCTATAGTCGATTACAATTCTCCATATTTTCAGGCCCGATGCGTCTGATTTTTTGGGACGACCCAAATTGGAGCTGAATAAGGTGAATTGCTAGGACGAATTATCAACCACATTGCTATGAACTTCTGGGTATCTGTAGTTACGAGTGTAAATTGGAATTTCGTTTTTAGTCTTTATTTCGTGCTTGATCGCACTTCTAGAGGTGAGATCAGTTCCTTCTTGAAAAAAAATTGTTGAATATTGCTTCTAATTCTATGGTGGCTTCTTCTTCTTCCTTAATTAGGTGTTGCGTTCATATTTGATTCAGAATCGGATCTACGCTCATTTCTGTACAATAGATTTCCAAGGTGGCGATTTGTGTTTTGTACTTTTCGTACGTTACTTCTTCCTCGTCTTTGTTAAAAAAAATTTGAATCACGTTTTCAACTACCATTAGAATTTTCTTTTTGAAATCAAAAATTGCTTCTATTGGCAGTAGGATGTTCTTAGCTATCAATCCGTCAAAATTGTTATGAAACTTAAACTCTAAAAACTCCGCAAACTCTTTAAACAATGAAATTTTAACCTTCCTATCTACATATATGGGTGTGCTTGTTGTCAGAATCTTAACTGGGTTTTGTAGCTTTGGGTTAAGGATACTGGTCTCTGATCCAGTGTCGATCAGTATTCTTAGTCTGTACTTGTTTTTTGTTTCAACAATTATATAGGGTAATCGGCTATTGGGCTTTTTGCCGAAAATCCGTTTTTCTTTTTAATTTATTCACCTGCCTGGTTACTGCTGATAATGTATCCATTGGTTCTACTGTATCATTGTGATTGTGATTAATTCTAGAGGGGGTTACTTGTGTTTGCTCTAGCTTGACTACTTTGGTTGTCCTAAACTGATTGCTTTGATGTGTCTTAGACTGAATACTTTTATTTGTCCTAGCCTGGTTATTTCTATTTGGGATATTTTCATTAAATTATTGTTTGTTGTGCCTATCGTCTGACTTATGACTTATGAGGTTTGTCGGAATTTTGTTGAAGATTTCTATTGAAATTTCGCCCCTGATACCTCCTGAATATGCATATCTTATCTTTTATAAGATATGCATTGCCCCTTCCAAGTTTCCTGGGTTTCTGCGGTGTAAAAGTCCCTTCATTGGGTCAGGAATTTTGCTTATAAAAATTCGAAGAGCTACTTTACAGTTTTGTTCTATTTCAGTATGTTTATGAGCTCTAACTGTTTTGATTTTATTATTAACTCACCTAAGAATAACTTGCGAAATCTCTCTTTCCAAAATCTTCTGTATCCGACAATCCTCTGTTTTGAATGTAGGCATTTGCTTAAAATAAAACGGGAGATTTTGACACAGGGGCTAATGGAAAAGAAATTTTGGAAAAGCAGATTTCGTACCCAACCCGAATTACTTTGATATTGTTGTAATACTCCTGACAGTGATTTCTAAAGGGTATACTCCTACGATCATCATACAGCTGTTCGGTAGTTTTTCTGCCGCCAAAGTACCTATTGAAAAAATAAATTTTTTAAGTCTTCCTAGTTACTACCAGTTTATTTTTAATGATATCGAAAAAAAACGTTTGCCCTGTCTCATCGTACCTTGAAAGGGTCAGATAGATTCTATCCACCAAGTCAATAAAATTGTGTAAATTATCCCTACTCCCATCATAATTTGGAGATTATTTAGGTATTTCAAGGATTTATTCACTCACGCATGCGGATGCTCTTTCTGATTGATTCTAGTTGCCGATGATTGTCGATTTCCTCCGTTCTTCGTTTCCTTCGTCTGTCGTTATCAAGGTTATCCAGGTTATCCAGGTGTTCACTTTCACTTGTTATATTTTGTTTTTCTATTTGTTATTTCTTGATTCAATGAACTTTGTTGTTTTTTCACAGATATGACGTTCAGAAAAGCAATTTTTTTTTTCTTTAGGCACTCTCCACTATGTAGACTACTTTCTCGACTATGCTTCACTAAAGAGTTACATTTTTAGTTTCTCTTGTATTTCACTGAAATTTATTTCTTATTATTGTTCTATTGTCACTTTAGCATAAGGAGGCGTTCACATGAGTTAAATAATAAAAATTAACCGCGTATTAATATTTTTCTTTACCGAACACTTTTCGTGTACTCAACGTTTACCGACTGCGCCAATTATCTTCTTCTACCAATAGTTTGATAAAAAAAAACTCTTTTTAATGTTTTAAACAATTTATAATTTAATTTTGTAAATCACAATTCTTACAACTCTTAACTATACGGAAGATATCGAGAGAGAGAACCAACTGAACTAAACTGATCTGCATGTTTTATACGATAAATTTGCTGATACAGCTTTTCCGATGAACACAGGTTTACCTGTGGGAAAGTAATGCGCTTTGGCGAAGGTGTCATATTTGTCAGCGCATATAGCGCAAAAGTTAAACGTTTGTAAAAATGATTCGCGCATTGTTGGTCAGACATTCTACGCGTGATTGGTAGCTTGGCATGCAAAATTAAAAGCGAATGTTAATGGAGTTAGAAAGAGGAAAACGAAAGTGAAGACTCTGAATGTAACACTGCCACTTCTGACAGATTACAACTTTCTCCTATTCTAATATTCTTCATTAGAAGGCATATGACCCAATTTAACAAAAACCTGCGGCAATTTTAAAAAAATTATTTTCTTTTTCAACGTTTTATTCAAAATTTTAAATCCCAACCCACACTGAGTAACGTCGGAAAAAAATTCACTGGATCCTTTTGCTTCCGTCTGCTGGTTGGAATTAACTAGTTTTGCATCTGAATGCATTTTTCTCCATCGATTCTAAAAGGATTTTGTTTCAATTTAAACCTCAAGAGCCAAAGAATCCAGGCGTACCAATGGCCGTGGCTCAAGTGGTAGTGGACTGGCTTCCAAATCGGAAGGTTCGGTGTTCGAATCTCAGGATCGCCCGAAAGACATATCATCCATTTTTTCAGTTAACAAAAATCAATTAGGACGAGTAGTTGACTAAAAATCAACATCAAGCCAGCTTCCACTAAGAATTTAGTCTCCCCATTAAATGTTGGATGCCACCCATGGAGCGAAATAACCACTGAGCCCAAACATCTTTCTTTCCTCTCTATCCCGTTTTCCAAAAAACTTAACACATGCTGAGGCATTATAAGTGTATTCATATCCACTTGAATGTTAAGTTCTTTAAAAAAAAAAAATAAATAAATGTCTCAACTTTCAAGCTTTAGTCTGTTAAACGTTGACAGCCGCCATACAAAAAAAGAATACCACCAGAGTGCCAAAAGTGTTTTTTTTTTTTGTTGAAGTTATCTTAATGTGTTGTGTTTTAATACTGTGTCATTTGTTTACATTTTTTTGTTTTAATTATGTGTGTTAAGAGCGTGACCACTGGTGGGTGACATGGCCCCTGATGTAAACTTTTCGTGCTGAGTGCCACTTGATCCACCGCACAGTGTGCGATTCTGGAGATTTATCCGGACAAAATTATTTGAAGAAATAAAACAATTCATTTGTATCATAAAATATATTTAAAACTGTGACCGCTGTCATATTTTCAGAGCATAACCATTTTAAAATATGCGGTTGAAGAGAATTGAGTTTAATATTTTCCTTTGACCTTAACTATATCACGACTGGATCAGAAGTAATTAGAAGACAATTTAATACATATATCTGTATTTATCTGCAATCTTGATATTTTCCTTATTTTGTACATGTAAAGCAGATGAGCCCCAACTAAATGTCGGTGGTTCACTTATTCTGTTTCTAATGATTTCCAAATTATTCATATCTTTGAGTAGATTTGTTTGATGCTGGATATTGCACACCTTGCTATCAACCACTGTTTCTTCAAATCTATGATGTACCAGAAGTATCTGGTCATTAAAGTCAACTAAGGTGGGGAGAATCTCTTTTATCTGATTTCTTTCATTTACATACTCTTTCAAAACTAAATCACTAGTCTCTTTGACAAATCTATATCTTATTGGTCTGCAGTACGAGGTGGATGATGGGCGTGGATTTTGGCATATTGTGATCATTTGGTTCGCTTCATTGAATCCATATAATTTCAACGGAATCAAGGACGTTGCTAAAATATATTCGACTTCAAATTGATTTGAGGTGGTCTTTTTGTTTATATCTACTTTGGTCTGCACTTCTATCACAACCCCATTTAAAAATCATTGTTAAGTTGGTTACCACAATTTCTTCTTCAACAAAAATACACACATACTTTTCAATAACACACATCAAATAGGCTAATAATTGCAACTTTATTTCAGCGTGAGATTCACTGATTATGCAACCACTGGCTGGAGGATAGCACTATTTATTTTTCATTTGCTCGAATGATTGGTAAAGATTTAGTCGTTTTTCTATTGCCGGTTTTCTATTTAACTCGTATTTTTGGTAGCTCAATTTTGGGGCAGTTACTACGGCTCAGGCTTCTTCAGGAGAATACTGTTTGTGCTAAGAAATTTGTTGTTCTGAATCTCGAATCCCTGCTCTTTTGGGACTTGAGACCATTTTTCCCGATATATTAGCAGTATATCTTTTACCAGATTGCCTCGGCTTTATATTAGTGAGCAAGAGTTAGCTCACTTAAGGTATACCATATTCATGGACCAGTTTTTCAACCTTCCTCGTTTTTGATTTTGAGCTACTTGGAGCAACATTTTTGGTTTGCCGTATAAATTTGTTAACAGTTTGCGAGCCGCGTATACTGGGTGCATCTAAGCTCTTAACGGTTATATTTACATTTAGCCAATCATTATGTTTCTTCAATAATATATTTTTGGTACGATGACATGTTTTCCATTTGTGATCGAGTGCGACAACAAATGAAAGGTTGTTCCGCTTAAGTTCATTTGACATTATTATTTGAACGTAATCAAGGAGAATAGATCCAGGGTTAAATGAAGATACTCCTGAGTTATTTTCATAATTCCTTAATATTTCGTTAAGTTCCTTCCTTGATCGAAATTAGGAATCCGATAATGACAATGGTGATTCGAAGCCTCAGATTCAGAAGAATATGTTCCATCAGATGTTGATCCAAGCGATTCCAATGAAAATATTCTGCTAGAAGGCTTTAACTTAGAATCTGAAGATGAGCCTGTACTTCCTTTTACTTATGTCACAATATCTTCAAATGAGTGGACACCTGTTATTAAAAGGTCACTGAAAGAATTTCTTTTTGAGCCACCTGAATTTCCCGCTGTGGAAATATTAGCTGTGGACCAGACAATCATTCCCTGGCCTGGTATGGAAGACTTGTCAAATGCAACCCGAGGGTAAGGCTCACAAATACGGAGTCAGAATTAATAAACTCTATGACCCCAGTGGTTATACATTCATACACCAGCTCTATTTACGCCGGTAAAAATAACTCTGATAATAAAAGAAGAAAACCAACCCCCTCAAATTCCTAAAGCACGCAAATTGTTATACATAGATCTGGCTGCAAAGTATTTGGTTAAGTGCAGAGCAATTGCTACCGACATGCCTTTCCTTTGCAAAATAGTTCCTCAACCGTAAGACTCATCTAATTGGAGCGCTTCTTAAAAATAGAACCGTCAATCCAAAAGACGTTGTTCAAGCTACTCGTAAGTGAAGAAAACATATTTATTGGACGCGAGTCTTCTCCTGTTGTGCAGAGACACGCGTGAAGTGCTGATGCTCAGTACAAAACACGGACTGAAAGAAGTTTCGACAGGGAAATGCATTCCAGATGGCGAGGATATAAAAAAAATAGAAGTGATCACGGAGTACAACCATATTAAGCAGGGTATTGATGATGTTTCTGACCAAATGGCTAGTTATTTCACGCCATTACGTAAAACAATCTGTTGGTATCTTAAGATTGCTTTCGTATATTTTATTTCCACAACTGTTGTAAATGCTTTAGTAATTAACAAAAACCACAAGAATGGAAAACAAACCACATAGGTTTTACGGGCGGTTTTTTCCACAGAGGAGAACGAGGGGTTCGGTCGGTAAAGCGATAGAGAGATTCAAGACGAAACAGGAGCCCAAGGTGTGACAAGGGTTGCACCAGGAGCACCGCTGACGGAGCCCGTAGGGTAGACGGGAGACTCGCTATGGGGAGCATCAGACAGGAAGTCTGAAAGGACAAAGGAAATAGAGCTTATCGAAAAATCCACTAAAAATCCAAGGTTAGGGAAAATAAATAGGTATAGCGAGGATCCACAAATTCCATAAACTCTCTCAGTGGGATTTCCAGTGCTGTAGCTAATAACCCCGTAAGTCTATCAACATAAATTTCCACTTAATTCAATTACCATAATACCCATAATTTTATAATAGTATCTTAACTAAATCGAATCCTTTCTATTATAGTTCCTACTATTGAATTAGCACATTGACATCACTCTGTTCTTTAATTTCAAATCTTAAAAATTCGACTTTCTGTCGATTAAAATTTAACTTCATACTAACCGTAAAGCTGACTATTAAATTCGTTGTTGGTACAGACATTTCGGAAAATGTGGAGATTATACTTAAGCTGTATACTCAATTTGGTTGTTAGTAAGGCCCAATTTGAAAATCATCAATTGATGAGATATTTTATCGAACGTCTTAGCAAAATCTTAAGCAATAACATTGAATTCGTTACCATTTTCTTGGGCTGAAAGGGCAAAAGATATGAATCCAACTAAGTTTGTAGTAGTTGATCTACAATACATTTCAGAAATTCATATAAATGATCCCTTTTTTGAACCGGGGTTATGAAAGAGGTCTTCCAAACTTGGGAAGATTCCCCTTGTGTGAGGGATAGATAAAAAAGGGAGACAAAAGGGTACGAAAGGTTGGAGGCACACTGTTTGAGAAATATTGCGGTGAGCCCGTCTGGCCCGCGAAAAAATTCTAAATTCGGCACATAGGCGCTATGAGAAACGGCCGCGCTTGCTCATAGTAATGTGAGACTCTTACTCACTAAAAAACCTCCCAACATCTATAAGACTACGACTAAGTTTCCCACGTAGTTTAAGCATCTATAGTTTATCGCGTTTGGTAGGTAACTTTTTAGCGAAGGCACCTACTATTAACGTTATTCCACACGGTTTTTCCTTAAGGCACTATGTCGAGCAGCCTGGTGCTTTGTAGTCGGCACACAAGGTTTGTCAAGGATTATTTCCTGATTGCAATAATCCGCTAGACGAGGACGAAGTTTTGCTAGCAAACAAACAAACCTGTAACTTTGTCTTTCACGGTAACAATTCGTACAATAGATCGCGGTGAATATCGCTATGCCTTACATACTATGGAGCATTAACGATTGATCTTAGTGCTTTGTTTTCAAATTTCTGTAGTGTAGCCATATTGTTTTGTTTGGTATAACTCCAAAGTTCTGTAGCACTTGCTTGTACAAAAGCAACGTGTTATGTAAGCTTAGTTTCGAATATCTACCGATAAGTCAATTCATTTCTCTAAGCCTGATTTCGAGCCCATTACGCTTCTTAAGTGTGATTTCCACTTTATTTTCACATCGAGAGTCATTCGCAAATATTTTGCCTTGTTTGCGTACGGTATTTTTACCGGGTTGGTGAATAGGAGTAAATCGTTTACCTTTATGTATGTCAAATTGACGTGTGTTTAGGATGATTCGCCAGGTCTTCGTCCACTCAAATATTGAGTTCAAGCTCGTTGAAGTATTCAACTGTTTGACCCGTCGCGAGCATAGCCGTATCATCTCCGAACGTGGCTAACACAGTATCTCTATTGAGGTATACCTCTTGTACACAGTAGGAACAGGTATGGACCGAGAAAGCTTCATTGTGGAACACCGGTGTGAATCTCCTTTAATTCTGAGTATGCAGTCCCATATCTAACCCGAAACAGTCTGTTTTCAAAGTAAGATTCGAATACTCTATGCATTTTGTCTGGTAAAATTTGTTGTAGCTTATACTTCAGATTTTGTACCATACCTTGTGGAAGGCTTACGATACGTCGAGAGAAATGCCAGAACATACTCGTATTTTTTTTTCTTCTAGGGTGTTTTTAATTACCTTGTTATTCGGTGGACCTGATCGTGGAGTGTTTGACCCTAAAGCCAAACTGATGATCCGCGATCAATAGTCTTTCCTCAGTGGTTGATCTCAATCGTTTGAGAAGTATCTCGAAGACATAAAGGAGCGATATAGGTCTGTATGATTGTTTGCATTTAGGCTTTTCCACGGTCTTTTAACCATTATGACTTCGGCGACATTCCATTTGATTGGAATGTACATATAAGTCCCATAGAAACATTTATAATATAGAGAAGGTTGACTAACGCTTTTTTAGTAACTCTGCCATTCATCATTGAAATTTACTTGAGATATATGGGTCAGGCACGAAGGAGTTGTCTGCACATGATTGCTTTAAAAAGGTTGCAAAATATTTAGTTGGCAATAGATGATACATTATCGAACGAGAGAAAGCGGGGAAACCATAAGATATTCTTTTGTAGTTGACGAAGTGATAAAAAGACTTAGAATCGTTGATAAGGTTGAGTGACGCAGTATCGAGCATTGGAGATGGGTTCCTAGATAATTAGAGCAGCCTGAATAAGAATTGGTGCGAAGAAAATCTGATCATAATTTATTTGTTTTTGTTTAGTAGAGAGCGAAGGCTTCTGTAATACCAGGGACGGAAAGCAGATGATGTTTTATGCTGTTGTAAAGGGAAACAGAATTGAATATTTCACTATAAAAATGGACACAGCATCAGTTAAAGATAGATTGGTAATATCAAAAGAAGGTTTGCTGAGACAGATTTTAATTTTGCGAAAATTAGCTTTATGGAAGTTGCAAGAGGAGTGAGTAGGGGAAGAAGTCGACTGGGGTGGAGAGTGGTAGAAAGATGGAAGAGGGGTGAAAGTTATCGGTAGTTGATTGCGTTATAAGACAAAATGTGACTGTGGATTTAATAGGATCGCTAGTGAAAATAAGGTAGTTGCTTACCGCATTTTATTGGTTTCACTATTTCCACGGTATTTAGTCAACGCTTTTTCCTCTTTCTTATCGCCGTTTTCATCCTATCGTTCCTTTATTTATCTGGGCTCCGTCTTTCTTAGCACCGAACAACAATTTCTCAACCCCTCTTATATTTTTCTTTGAAATTGTTCGACATAGCTCTACTTTTAGTTATGTCGATCGATTAATGCCATTTTGGATCCATTCTAGGGTATTTGGTGTCTAGAGCTGGAGCCTTTTCTTGCTAAAATTGGGGCAGTTATTTTCCTCGACTGAAACTGATTTCCACTGGCTTTTATATGGTTTCATTTTGAAAAATTCTATCAGCAAAAGGCGATGTTAACTTTCTAGTTTTTCACCGAAAACAGCTTTACAATTTTCTAATCGCCTTTTCGCGTTATTTCAGCATATATGGTAATCTATCTGCGTTTAATGTCCACCACTGCAGTATGTGACCAAGTTCTGCTCTTGGTAAATAAATAGCATTTTATGTATGGTATAGAAGACTGCTTGCTCCTTCGGTTCATTTAGTCGGGGGTTGTGCGTAGACTAAATAAACTTTTCTGCATGTCTCCAAGAACTCATCGGGCTTTCTTCTATGCATGTAGCCAGGATTTGAAATTTATTACTAGTGATTTTATGAATTCCAACGAGCACAATGCATTTGCTTAGCACCTTAGAACGTTTGGTATAAGAGTACCACCTACTACGACGCAGATGCTGTCGGTTTAATACATTTCCCTTCAAGAAACTATTGTATTAACCCAAAACGCGTGTTCATGCAAGATCCAATTTATCGTGTTTTGGGGCACTTTTGTCCTAGGTTACAATGTATGAAAAGTTAAATAGTACGATACAAATTTTTATTCGTTATATTTTATTTAAAGTACATTTTTTTTATTAAGTCTGTTGGACATAAACTTTACATAAAATTGTTAGTATAGAAAGCCTAAAAATAGATAATAAGTAATCCAAATATAGAAAATGCTGTAAAGTGGAAAAAATATGTGTCCTAACCGAATGTCTTCGTTTACGTTTAAATTGTGATTCCCCAGAAGAGTTCGATAGCGTTAAGATTGCATTCCTTTCATTTTGTTTATTTGTGTTTTTAACACGTTCATCATTTTTCATGTAGCACTCTTCACATACTCGTATAAAATGTATAGAACACATGTTGCACAAATCACAAACTGCAGTTGTTTTTGTATCGCCTTTTGACCCTTTGCGCGAAGGAATGCAAGGAACACATCGTTGGCGTAAACTATTTGCTCGGATTTCACCGATTTGCGCAGTGAGCCCCTTTCGATCCTTTTATGGATTTGTGGAGTTGCTACGAGTAACTCAAGATCTAATGACTTCAAGAAGATTTTTCGTTTTATGACACCTTCGTACACCAATTCGGGCTCGTAAGATTATACATCCGATAACTTCCAAGACCAGCCGCATGTATCAAATTTTGAAACATTTTCATAGGCCACCTGATGGTTTTTCTTGTAAAGAAGAAATTTCGAAGCATCTGGTCAAAAGTATCTACTCCACCTTTGTTAGCGTTATTGTCGAGGATTATATTCATTTTTTTATTTTTCCATCTATTTCTTCGTCAGCATGGGCAGTTGATAAAAGAAAAACATTTTTTTTTGGTATTAAAATAATAACTCACAAGATTCATGCATTCCGAAAAAAAAATTCACGAAAACGATTGCCTGTTCTTCATTTTCTGGGAATCTGTGAATTGGGCCGGCAACTCTGGTTTATTTGATCTGATAGTGCCGGTAATAGTCGTATTTCTGCGACATACCTAATTCTTTTGCTAATGGGACACTTGTAAAAAAGTTGTAGATTGTAATATTATATTCGTTATCAAGGAACCGATCAGCCAGACGAATAACTAAATCGAACGCAACATTTTTGGCACGTTACTGCCCAGGCTGTGTTCCGATATAAATTTCACTAATCAAAGGATAATTTGTCGCTGCATCTACAATCCAGAAGATTTTTACGAGCTGCTCATCTATAGTAAGTTCTTTAGACGGCCTGTAAAAAGTTGACAAATGGTTCTGAAATAAATTCTATATGCATCGAAAAACTGACAACTTTTCCTCTTTTTGTCGAATTTGCCTGGTGCGAGAATCGTCAAACCTTAAAAACCTGGATAGTTGCTCAAATCTCTCCAAGGTCATAGCAACTCATAAAATGGCAAATGCGACTCATGAAACAGACCTTTAGTATCAACTGATGAAGACTTTTCTGCTCCAGCGTAAAGAAGAATTGCAATGTAGGCAAAAACTTCATCTATGTTGGCTTCATTCCATGCTCGCATTCCTGAATTATCCAATCTTTGATTTTTTTCGAAAACTGTCATGTTTGCCTTATCACTATGTTCCCAACGATTGATGGCGATAGGAGACACTTGAATGCATCTGCTTTGTTTTCAAAAGTTCTTGTACAGAATGGCTCATGAACTTTTCTTTAATTTTTCGCAGAAATAACTCTTTGTTTTTCAGAGCTAGAAGGCGGAGACCATCAGACTTTGTTGAATGTTTTTTTTTTTTGAGCCACGTATCTGATTCCTCTATTTGGTTCGATGGCTTCTTCGTCCTCTTCGTTTGATTATTCTCAAACTTTCTCTTGAGTTGGATTTTCTTGTGCTGCATGTACTTCTTCCAAAAGCTGAGCAAACCCCAAGTCTGGAAGTGCCTCCGGATCAAAGCTGCTGTCATTCGTCATCACAAACTTGAGCAATAACGAAATTTTCTAGGGAGAAGCCATTTCCATTTATGTCAGGGGCACCACCGTCAAAAAAGCTACCGAAATCATTCTCCAGACACTCTCTTTTTTCAGAAGTCAGCTGTCACCACGAAGCAATGTTCAACAATTTCAACATATTATCCATTTTAAAACACAGAAAATGAACACTTTTTTTCTTCAGATTCTTGTAAATTAATCTCTGGATTCATTACTACTAAATGTGAAAGCTCTTTTGCATCTTTCGCTGATATAAATAACATAAGCTTATCTTTTTCGCTAGAAATATTTCCTAATAAACAAAAAAATAAAAAATATTTCCTAATAAACAAAAAATTACAACTTGATACCTACTTTTCTTTTCACAAATTTTTTTTTCAAAAAAACGTCCTGGTGACTGGTCACTTACAAAGCAATCACTAGAATACATAGGTACGAGTATATGAGGGATTTTTAGAGACAACTTTAGTTACAGTTAGGAAAGCATAAAATAAAGGCCAAAAAGTTAACAATTTGCAAGAAGTCCACTTGGTTCTCTTCAAAATACACTGGTGCACTGTGTGGCCCATAACACGAAAGCGTAACCTTGTTTTCCAAGAGCTGCTAGCAGTGGTATGCACAGATATTGAACTGCTTTGTTTGAATTTGTGTGAGTGCAGAAAACACATTTTCCTGGGAATCAAAATTATGTGTATGTCATTTCAATATAATGTCTTTATTTCGATTTTAGAATCGCTTAGGGCACTCAGTACACCAAACACGCATTTAGGGTTAAAGAGAAAATCGTATAATTATAACTTCATCAAAGACATATCTCTTTATATAATAACTATCTACGCTAAAATTGTAATAATACAAATATAAGCCATTGGAAGAATAAAGGGATTCCCTTGTACCAATCTTCGTATTCAAACCATGTTCTAGTTATTCAAAATTGTGGTATAAATTTTATTGACGAATCACCCTTCCCACGCTTACCGCAAAAAGGTTTCCATGTTCATTTCACGTCCATGTCTCTGATCGCATCCAAAAGTTCAATATTAAAACACCACCAGAATATTGATTACCCTGAAGGATGTGTCACATTTTGCCCGAAAAAGTTAATTGATTACACAATTCCCTTTTCAATATGTGCCACCAAGAAGACGCTGCCAATTCAAAGCCAAGATCTCATATTTTACTGAACCGATGTATTAACGTCACATCAAAAATCAATTAAAGACACCGAAACGCTTTCTCTCACGATTAATGTGAATCAATTTCATCGTCTAAATTAAGATACAAGTATTCGCCTCCATTAAGAAGGAATTAAGTAAAACTTTTTGCCAAACAGAAACACAGAACATGTGTTACATGAGCAATTAGGTCATTAACCTTCACCATTTTCGAGTTCTCCTCTTTCACTTCAAGCCAGCTACTGAAAACAGTTTGTTTCGAAATTTGCAAAATAAATTAGTGCCATTCTGGGCTAGGACAATTCCAGGGAAGACGATAATTACAACAGAATTTCAAAGATACGACCAACCGATGACGGCAACCAGCTGAAATGTTTCTTTGAAAATTGAAAATAATGAAAAACTGTTGATTCCAAATTAAAAAGGAAAAGTCTGCGGCAAGTCTAATTAGTGTCGAGTGGCGATATGTATACACAAATCTGTAAGATACACAAGTGTTCTCCTGCCTTTCATCTCCTTCGATGCGTGTGTCCCTGTGTTTGGTAAGGGCTGAAGGGTACGTATTCATAGAAGCTCGAAACGTTTTTATTATTTATATGTAAATTGCTGAATCGTAGACGCCATTGAAGAATTACCTCCTACCCAATGTGCCGAAAGATTCAGGCTACAATTTCCCTTTGTAGTTTCATAGCTGCGAGGGGATAATGGCAAAAAATTATATGATGATGGTGCCATTAGCCATAATAGCATATTACTCGTACACACACATACGCCAATCGAATAGACCCGGCCAAACAAATAACAAACATCTAACAACAAACAAAGAGGGGCGCGCGCGGGAAAATTTCAAAACGGAAAACATCTTAATGGAAACACTTCAAGTGTGATAGATAGGTACTTAAAGGGAGGAAAATTAATTTTTCCTAGATCCTTAGTGTGCCTTCGAATTGGAATTGGATGGAGGGCTGATGGCAGTTTTCCTTTTGCCTTTTACTTTTCTACTCGATCCGTACATGTAGGCAACATTCTTCGAATGACTTTTCCTCCTTCGAGTACGAGTATGTGAAAATATTTGCACGCGTTCTGTTGGCGCTTGGATTTGGTGTTTTTATTGCCTGAGATTTGTGTTCATTAGCATTTTGGGTTTTATTTTTGGGAGAGCAAATTTTGACTAAAGCTATGAGTTTGCCAGGAATAATAACTTTCGTCGGAGACCTCGTGGAAAAAACTCATTAATCAAGTTCCATTCAGCCAGTGTGGACACTTTGATTTTGATTTGGTTTTAATGTTACAACGGCTGTTGGTGATGCTGACACTTTGTCCTTTTCATGTGTTTTATTATTCCTACAAGGGGTCGGCAGGGATTGTAGCGAATTGAATCGGAATGGCTATTTGAAGATGAATAAATTGACAAATAAATGGAGCGTCACCATGATGGCCATGGTTATGATGTAGGCCGAAAAGCTGTTTCGATTGTTAAATGAAGTTCAAGAGAAAGTAACCCCAGTGTCATCGACATGTAATTTCCGGTTGGCCATGTCATGCGACTAACAAATGACAGACGGATTTTGAATAATAGCATACCAGACAAAGGCCGACCGTTCGGATGTTTTGAAGTCCTTTAAAAGGAATGTGCTTTCAACTGTTGTTTAGCACCATGCCCATGGTTGGCGGTCGCTTGGATATTATTGTACAATGCCTTATTGTCGGACTATTTTGGTCGGTATTATAATTTCGAATTCGGATTCTCGGAAAGCCATTTCTTTGAGTTATTTTTATTTCCATAAGTGGGAGTAAATAGGGTCGCTCTATAGGAGGCTTGGTGACAGGATTAGTACTACCATTTTTTGGTATTTTTTCTTTGTATTATAGTGAGCGAAGATGAATTCACAATTTTGCCTGGATACGTTCTACTGCATGAGACAGTTTGCTCCGTAAATGACCATTGGAAAGGGCACTGTGGTTCACAATTTTATGTGTTTTCTTTTTTTAGATTTTCGGAGATGAGCGCACAAGGACGAGCAAAATAAAATCTAAGTCACTTTCTAATAATTGTAGTTATCATTTACATAGTTTAGTGTTCCAAAGTGCAATGACCATGCCTAAGAACTGCAAAGTCAGACAAGTTAAAGTGAGCGATTTGTATAGACAAATGACGATTATCCCTTCCCCTATTCGAGTCTTTCGGCAAAAACTATACAAGTTAGAGTTTCGTGAAAGCTTCACTCTAACAACCAGAATGAAGATCAAACATTTTTTCGCCAATGGTGAGGCTTTTAGGCTAAAAAGAAGCTACTTGCGTTGGACCTCCTGGTAGGAGTTTGTACGTGGGTTGAGCTACCCAACTACTGAAAAAGCCCAATTTTGCGAAGGCGAATCAGACACGACCCTCTGACAAGGAAGTATTCACTGTTCGTGAGCCAAAAACGAAAAAGGGCAGCGACATTCGGGCCAGCAAGTAGAAAGTTCGGAACTTAAACATGGCAAGTGCAGTCGATGTTGGGCCCAAGGGTAGCAATAAATCAGATATCATCGCCATCCACGACGAATGCTAAAAAACTGTGACTTATGTAACTGAGTAGCAGTCTACAGAGGAGCATCAAAGAACGGGAACCGGTCGTGAGCTCTACAAGCAGAAGAGATGGGAAGAATATCGGATTCTCTAGAAGAAGAAAAAGCAGCATAAGAAGTGCGGAATCGAAGATATTGGGAGTTTGTGCTCCAGGTAATACTAACAGCTACACAGTGTCAAGGTAACAAGACCCGTCAAAAAACCTGTTGAAATGAAGAAGGAAACCTTTTAATAGAGTCACAGTCGGAGCTAAGAACATGGAAAAACTTCTTCCGCAGACTGTATAACGGAAAAAAAAGTTGCTGAACCTAAGGGCTTACCGACTGAGATACTCAAATGGGCTGGAAATGACATTGTGGAGAGCCTACATCAACTTAAATCTCAGATCTAATTAGAAGAATGTATGGCTGATAAATAGAATCTTACCTATCCACAAAAAATGAGACCACCTGATCTGCGCCAACTGTAGAGGCAAAAGTCTCCTCAACTTTGCGTACAAGATCTCATCTGCCATATTTTTGAAAAACTTGAAATCCTTGGTTAACAACCTGACTGGCACGTACCATATGTGGGAGACCTCATTACAAGTCCCAGGTTCACCCCAAACTATAGAGCCACCTCAGTAAATTTAGCTCAGGGTATAACAAAAGAAATAGAAAATGCTAGCAAAGAATGCTTATACGAGTTTCTCCACTAAACTTACGAATAAAGTGTGGGACATATGCAAGAGATTTAAAGAAAAAAAGAACTCCTTGTTGGCGCTGAAAACGGTACAAGGGTAATTGCCCTTGCTACCAAAAGGAGCATCAATTTAGCTTGAGGCCAATTTCGTCACTTCAATATTCATAAAACTGAGCAGGCAAATTGAGCATAATGAGATAAATGTAGGTCACGATAGGTTAAAAGTCTTCTGCAGACCTTCCACAAGACCAAAAATACTATTCAAATGGTCCGTGAAATCAATATTTCCGTTGACCTGGTCGCAATGAGTTGAAGATTGCAATATCGTAACTTAGGTTTTCTGAGACCAGCTGACTGGATGGTCCATATATTGAGCTATTTAAGGCAACGGAAGATGACTCGGAGGACTTTGACTTAAGAGGGAAATTAAGCAATAGGACTTCTTTACAAGGACTAAGGCGGCATTGAAGCAGATCTTTATCATCCCAATACTGCTCTATGGAGTATAAGCTCCGATGTTAGGTCATTTCCAACGCATGATTTTTCAATCAATTTTTGGTCACATTTGCGTTGACGAAGAGATTTAACAGCCTACGCTATGACCTTTATATGGGTATAGAGAATAACGACGCCGAAAAGATAAGAAAAGTGAGCCTTAGTCGCCTGAGGTGGATAGTACGGGTAGATCGAATAGATGTCAATGCTGTAACTTGCAGAGTCTTCGATTCCTACGAAAAGAGGAAAATCTGAATTAGGTAACGCCAGAAGTCGAATAGGACTTCAAGAATCTTTGAATGTGCAGCCTAAGGCAGTTGATTCAATATCGTCCTTATAAGTGAATTTTGTCTTGACAGCTCCATGGCACTTGCTTCTTACCAAACGTCGGATGTCATTTAAAAGAGTTATAAGATGTATGTCATGCGACAGTACATACAACATTATCTAAATTATTTTAGAAAAAGTGCAAGAAACAATCAATCTGCGTCAGATTCCTTAGAATATTTCCTACGTGAAGAATTCGATTTTTTAATTACATCTGCCTTGTTTTAGTTTACTGTTCCTACATTAGGATATTTAATTTCCTGTTTGACGAAAACCTGCAGAGTATTGACTTCGTTGGTAAAAAAGGATTCGAGAGGGAGAAATACTTTCCTGATACCGTAATTGAAGTTTTTTCGCTCAAGAACAAACTTTGATATTACATTGAACCTTATTTCGCAATCCATAAATCTTTCTTTCTTAATTACCTTGACGATCGCCTTTTTTATGGCCAAAGAGCTGTTATTTCAGCTTTCAATCTTTCATAGAAAGTATAAGAATTGATTCAAAGTTTATACACTTCCAACATCCAGTACATCAGCAGCTAGTACCGCAATAAGATGTTATCGCATGATTTAAGGTTACCTTATTGACATATTGCCCTGTTAGGACTTCACTAAATAAGGAATGCCTCTTATCTTTTAAATACATTGGTCAGTATTCTTTCTACCTACAGTTGTGGTCACCGGCAGCCTAACTCAATTTAAAGGATGGGTAGATTTATCTGTGCGTCATAGGCGGAGTTAAAAATGCTGCTAAGAGTAGTAGCAATGACGTATATGTATACATATTTATATGACGGCCTATTTAACAATTATTTCATTGGATAAAACAGGTCTTCTAACAGCCTTCCGAACCCAAAAATCTCCTCATTTCCAAGCCTAATGTTGTATCAAAAGCTCCCATACCAGACACATGACATTTTCTAAGCTTACTATTTTCATCCGAATTTCGTGAAAACGAGACTATGGGCCTTTTTACCATCGCACATCAAATCTATATTAACTCAGTCTGAATTTAAAAGTGCAATGCTACTACTTACATTTTGCACTGGCCGGCAAGAACGACTGATTTAAAGGTTCCAGACCCTTTTTGTGGGGTTTTTTGAAGTCACGAGTCTATGTCAACATGCTTCAGACTCTTGAAGCCCTCAAAGCGAATATCTGCCAAGAATGCGACGACCTATCGCCGGAGGTTCTGGCAAGAGTGATGGAAAATGCCACAAACTGGGCCCGAATGGTCATCAATTCTGGCAGCTGCCACTTAGCCGATATCGTTTTCTCGATTTAATGGAAAAATGTAAGGTATCAAATAAACTTATTCCAATAGCAGAACTAAAGTTTTTCATTCATAAAAAAAATTACAGCCAAAGAACATCAGAGAACATCGACATACCATTTTTAATAAATTGAATGAAATGAAAAAACCATCCTATTTTAAAGCAAGAACGATTGACAACAGTAACTCCTTCTTTCATTCTTTGGCTGTGCAAAGCGCGGATAAACAAAATAATTGACCAATTCAAAGCTTAAACATGTAGTTGCCGCAAATGCATTTTTGATTGCTCTTAGTTCAGTTTAAGCTTTAATACTATTTAGAAGCATTAACTGTTCTTTTCGATTTTTCTTTCTGTATCTATTCTTCATAACCAATATTTATAAATACGCACGATCGTCAAATACCGCGGATAACCTGTTGTCAACTTTTCTAACCGGCTCCAAACTGTACTTGACCAACGATATCTAGCAAGTTTTCAACTTACAAATATAGCAGAAAAACGCAACAATAAATCAGCAACAAAAGCCTTAACAACACAGCAACAAATTACCGGGAAAAAAAACAATTTGGTTGTACGCGATATTCATATAAAATGATTCCAGCTGGCTGTGGTACTTCTTCGTGCATATTTTGAGGGGTTCCTCGATCCGCCCTGGGTGAACTGCGCTTCGTGTTCAGTGGGCCTTTTTGGATTGTTGCGTTTTTTCGCAGGGATACATGCAAGCTATTTGAAAACTATTAAAACTACATTTTATGAGTTTTCTGTGTCAACCCCATTCCTGCGCCATGTAATTCAACAATCCCACTAAATGCAAACGGTCGTTAAGTATCAGGAAAACAGTCAATTTAGCCCATTAGTATGCATATGGTATGTGCATATATTTGCCTTTGTTATTGGCAATTTTCCAAAATGAGCGCTGGAAAAGAGTTTAAACTTTTAAAAAATTCACTTACAATCATTAAAAGGGATTGCTAGAATCTCAATCCGGAATCAAAAAAAAACTAAAAATATACATATGTCCATCTTAGAAGCCTCGCTTAAGCAAAGCTGTGTCGCAAGGACACTTAGAAGAATTAAAAATTGACTGCTTTGACGCTGTAATTTTAGAAATAATCATTTCGTTACACTGTGAAAGAAATCAACACAATCAAAAGGTACTACGCACTACTATAGGCATTATCAACTAAACGATAATCAATGAATAAAGTCCGGAACGCAAACACGATGAGCAGAAAGATCAAACTCCTGGGGAAATGTATTGTCCAATCTATCTGTTATGTACCCTATGCCCATTACAGTATGTTTCTCCCTAGTCCTACTTATTTTCCTTGGTTGCCATCTGTAAACGACATATTACTAACAAGTATTCCTGGTCTTATGTCTCGGCTAAATTTGTTAAATGGGCTGAGCTCTGACCATAATCCGGTTTTTACCCCAATTAGTTGGCCGGACTTGTACTAAGTCCAATTCTTTCAAGATCTAAAAAACGCAAACTCGAAGAATTTTCGGTCGAAATTGAAAAGAAAACTTGGAATATTATCATCAAAAATGATTTTGATTTGATTGTTCATGGTTTTTCGGAAAAAATTCTTAGTTCAGCTAACAACAGTATCCCACATAAACCGATAAAATTCCATCATGTCAAAATACTAGTTCATATTTTGAAATTGACTAGAATAAGGAACATATGAAGAAACTAGCAGAGATACCGCCAACCGGCTTCCCGAATTCAAATGGCATAATTGAACAAAGAATTACATAAGGAAATTCCACGTAGAGTGGAATAATAAGCCTAGGGTTTTGAATACAGCTTCAATACCTTTTTGGAATATAGCTAAAATTATCAAAAAATAAAACCAAACAAATTCCTTCTCAAGATGGTTTGAATACCTACTTCACTAACACGGGAAAAGTCGAGGCATTCGCTTTAAACTTTTCAATAAATCATTTCGTATCTCAAAATTTAGACGATGTAAATACAAATACTCTCCTTGCGAATTCTTTAGGTGTATTTAATTTAACTAGCTATGAAATTCCAATAAATGAATGTGTAGCCGACATGGACATTCAATTTTCCTAAATAATTTATCTAATAAAAAATCAGGAGAAATCCACAAAATCAAACATTTTTGCCAAAGACAGAAGTAAAATACGCTGTCTTTATTATTAATGTATGCCTTAAAATGCAGTATTTTCCGGATAAGTGGAAATTAGCAAAGGTTGTTCTGATCCCTGAAGCAGGCACCCTTCTGAAAGAGCAGAAAACTACTGTCCAATACTATCGTACCCTCAAGTAACGGAGTCTCTCTAAATCAAATCATCAACCCAGGGCCGAAATTTCACTCGCACATATTCGGCATTATCCATCAGAATCGACAATACGAATTCATCTTCACCACTGATATGAAACAGATGTTCCGCCAGTTCCTGATAACTGGGCCAGACCGTGAGAAACTTAGAATCATCTGGCGCCCAAATAAAGTGAACCTTTGGGTGAATACTTCTTGAACACCGTAACCTACGGGGTGACTGTGCACCATGGAAAGCTATACGGACATTCCGGCAGATCGCTGTGCACAACGCTCCAGACCTGGAAACAGTAGACATAATTAAGAACTCTATTTACATTGATGACCTCGTTCATGGAGCCGATAGCATTAAATAATGCCAAGAGCAAATTGTTAAGATAGCCTCTACCTTGGAGGCCGGGAAATTGTGCCTGACAAATTGGTAGTCAAATAATCCAGAAATCCTGAATTACGTGGAAGATATTGTACAAGAAAACTGAGCGCCTACAAAGAAGCCTCCGATCAAACAAGGAAAATCCTAAGGATTAACTACAGTGCAACAGACGACGTGTACTTTTTTCAAACCTCCAACCAAGACAAAATCGAGTTCACCAAAAGAGGTCTGTTAGCTGTCGCAGCATCACTTTTCGATCCCATGGGTTGGATCCTTCCAGTCATAATGCTTTTCCGCATAGGAATCCAAAAGTTGTGGATGCTGAAATACGACTTGGATGATGGTGTAAACGAGAAAATTCAACAGAAATTCAGCAAGATATTGGGAACAATTTCACAACTCAATGACATCAAAATTCAGCGCTGGATCGGGGGAAATAAAAACACTCCTATCCAGATCGTTGGGTTTTATGATTGGAGACAGATCTAATTACAACATCCGGATACTAGCCGCCAGAGGTCGCATTACCCCACTTAAGACAAGACCAAACAAAGAAAATAAACTACGAGTATGCACGATTCCGAATATGGAGCTTGAAGGAATTGTGCTCCTTACTAAGTTTTTCAATCAGGTCAGAAGTAAGCTTCACTCTACAAATATTACTTTGATCGCATATACAGACAGTGAAGTTGCCCTCGCCTGGGTGCGAAATGAAATAAATATCGACAGCAAATTTGTGAAAACAAGAATCAACAAAATTCGAAAGGTCATCAGCCCGACTACGTCAAATCTTATGAAAATCCTGCACATCCAGCCTCACGTGGACTTACACCATGTCAATTGATCAACTGTAAACTCTGGTTCGCTCGCTCATCTTGGTTAATGAATCACCAGTTGCCACTAACCCTGTGTAAGGCAATGGGAATCACCATTAATCATGCCACCCAAAACGTGCCAACAGAGGAGGAGAATTTCATCGAGAGGTTTTCCTGCTTCAAACATTTACTACGAGTAATGGCTTATTGCCTTCGCTGGGCTAGTGTAAAGGGCACACGTCGTACTGGCCCACTCACCGCTGAAAAAATATCCACCGATAAAGCTAAAATCATCAGGTATCACCAGCATCAAACCTTTGAGGCCGAAGTAGCACACTTTAAAAAATTGAGAACTTTTCCGAGCAAAAGTTGGCTAAACTCCATAAAACCCTTTTTTGGTCAAGACGGCATCCTTCGCCCAGGGGGAAGGATTTCCCTTGCCAACCTGCCAGAAAGCCAAAGGCATCCAATAATATTAGCCAAATGCTACTTAGTTGACTTGATTGTACGCCAGACACACCACGATCACCACCATAGTGGAAACTCCCTGACAGAGCACCCGATAAGAGAAGAATTCTGGATCCCTGCTTTGAAATCCCGAGTATGTATCCGATGGAAGGCCAGAACTATCCAGCCAATCATGAGAGATCTGCCACGGGAACGCATTACTCCAACACCCGCATTCAGTAAAATCGGGGTCGATCTGTGCGGTCCATTTCATATTAAAGCCAGTGCAATCGAATTTGAAAAAGTAATCAAAGTGTGGGTGGCAGTCTTTGTTTGTTTAGTAACCAAGGCTGTTCATTTAAAAATTTGTTCGGACTTGTGCACAGATATGTTCCTAGCTGCATTCTCACGTTTTGCAAATACACGGTGCTGGCCCTCTCTGGTCTTCTCTGACAACGGAACAAACTTCATTGGAGCCAAAAGAAAGATCAACGAAGAATGGAGTAAGGTGATCAAAACCAGTCAGGAGCGGATGGCGATCCAAGAAATAGTTTGGAAGCTTAACCCTCCACAGCCCTAACTCCGGTGGATTATGGGAAGCCGCCGTAAAATCGATGAAACATTTTACACAGGAAATGTCCGGTAGCACTTATCTAACCTATGACGAATTTAACACACTATTGTGCCGAATTGAGGGTTTACTAAACAGCAGACCCTTATATCCAGACTTGCCGGATTCACAAGACTCACCGGCACTTACACCATTTCATTTCATCACTCAACGCAACTTCTAGAACTACGTAATCGACGCTGGTCTACTGTTGTGCCAATTACGGAATGCTGGTTACAAGTTCAGCAACTTCGACAGCAATTTTGGGTAAGGTTCCACTAAGAGTACCTCCACCATCTACAGAAGAGAAATAAATGGAAGTTCCAACAGAACGCTCGACATCGGAGATCTGGTTTGTTCCAAGAAGCAAGCATTACGCCTGCATATTTGAAAATGGGTCGAGTCATTGAATGTTATCCTGATGGTAAGGCAGATGTTCGCAGAGTCGACGTAAAGACTGCAAAGCGAGAGGTCATTCATTGAGTCACTTCGCGCTTAGTTCCACTTTTCCCAGATGATGTACAAGATGAGCCGGCTTTACGAAGAAGTAATCGAAAACTAAGTCGCACTACCACGCTGCTGACTCAAGTCTTTTTTTGTTGGCTCTCTCTCACATATCCGTCATCCAGCGCATTAACTATACAATCTCATACCCCAGACGTCCACATTTAACGATGAGGGGATGCTTCGGCAAAACTTCTGAACCTAAAATTTTCAGTCGAAACGTCTTTGAATCTTACCTCCGACATGCTTGCTATTGATTCCCTTCACCAAAATTTCAATATGTAGATCTTGCAACCAATATCAGAACCACAAATAGAGCAATCTAAAGGAACACTGTCAGACTGTAAAAGAAGCACTTAATATATCACTGAAAGCTACAAAGGATGATGAAAACGGGCAGCCATACCTGTAATAAAAAAGGACTTGCTAAATACGGTCCCCAAATATTTATGAGCGCAGGCATAGTCTATCAAGCTGTGGAAAATAATCATCTGTAGCAGCAAATGGCCCAACTAAGAAGTAAAATAAGTAAGATGTCATACCTCATGACAAACATCACAGACTTAGAATTCTAAGCTGTGGATAAGTAACTTGACGCAGTAATAAAATAACAACAGCAGCTCCGCATTCAGGAACAAATAAACGCCTACTCAGCGAGTATCCAGTTACTAATTAGTGCTATTCAAAAGAATCACCAAAACATCAACAACAATCGCCATATTAAAACATTAAAGGAGCACGTTAAACCAATGAGCAAAGGCTTGGTATTTTGTAGATTACCACCTGTATCCGATGTATCCTCATTATTTACTATCAACAAAATAACGAAGACTCTCCGTAAAGGTATGGTTGCTGTGACGTTCAGCATCACCCTAGTTCAAACAAAGATATTCTCCAAATATGTTTTCATCAGTGTCCCAGTAATTGATTCCCATGCTATTCTGCTAGATAATGGAGACTTTGTGCAACAACTTGCAATGAGCTCAGATAGCGAGACATTCTTTCAGCAATCGCAAGCCATAGACCTGGGTTACGGGATCTACGATAAAATTGAGGAAACACGTTTAAATGACTGCGGAAAGGAACTACTCCAAATTCCCGCTTCCGACTCACTCTTGGAAACCTGCAACTCAACCACGGTAAACGCGGAATTCAATCGGTTTTATCATCTACAGAGAGATCTTGCAGTCATATATAGACAAAAAGCCAATGAAGTTAACTTGTTATGTAACCACTCACTTACACCACTCCAGACAAGCGTAAACCTAGTAAGATTCCCAGGCTGCGAAATTTCCAGCAAATTGTTTAAAGTAGATTCCCCAATCGGAGAAGTTGAGAAAATAATCACAGAAATCAAGGCATTTCCAATGGTGGATAGCATGTCACCTTCTAATGTCGACATAACTAGAAAACAACCAGCTGATCCTCGCATTGCCCTCCTCAAGGCACAACTTTCAAATAAAGTTGATCAAAATGACTGGATCCCACAGGAGCATCAATACTAGTATTTGGGGGGAGCATTATACACCATACGTTTTATCATCATCATTTCTATCGTTGCTCTACACAAACACCTCCAATCAAGAAATGACAGCACTAGATACCTTAGCAAGGAAGATAAGATACCCGGGACCTGGGCGCAATCACATAGTACCAATCGCAAGCCGGTATCCAGCAAAATCACGGAAACACAAACAACACTTGTTTAATCACCGGTTCCAAATTGCACCCTAATAACCTTTTCCGGCGGGAGTTTTGTTTACGCTAATTCGTCACCGTAAATGCCACTTCAGCTGAATATGCCGATTCCAGCACAAACAACAATGACCCATTTCAATATTTCCTAATAATAATTGCCGCTTCAGCTAAAGCTGCCGATTGTGGCACAACCGATTTAGGTCAATGTTTGTTTACTGCTTCGTCATTTAGTTTTAGCATAAGAGACCTGTATATAAATATCAGCGCATTTTTACCAATATACGTCACCTTTAAGTTTTCACATTAACCTGAGTGGTTTTAATTGAAACAACTATTTCAACAACATATTTAATTATTTATTTATTCATTAATTGGTTTATTCAAAAATACAAATATTACCTTTTCTTTTATTTAATGTTTGTATGCTTCGCAAACATAAATAAGTACTATAAATAAAATGTTATTATATGTGTTGCTTTTCCAAAAAAAAAGAACTTTTACATAAAGAAAAAAAGGACTATGCTTTTCGGTATCTTAAAATGTTATATAAATAAAACTGAAAATCTTTGTTTAACTGCTAATAAAAATGTTATTTTTATAATTGACATTTGTGTCGTGACATATGTGTTGTTTTAGTACATGTTTTGTTTGTTTTGTAAATTACGTGTTGACATTTCTATGTTTATTTATTTCTATGTTAATTTGAAATTCAAATATTTATATACATGCTTTCCTGGTCAGGAGGATTAAATTTAACTCGCTCGGCTTCCATGGACGTGTCTTCACTGTCCCGTCTCATAATTCAAAAGCAATGAAACTTCATCGGCACAAATATAGAAAATAAAAATGAGTACGACGAAATTCATTTGTAATAGTACTTGTATATTGAGTGTGCTGCTCGCAAAATAAGACCGATACTCAAAACCGAACAAAACCTTACACTAAAGCTATTTAAACTCTAGAACAAATAACACAACATGACGGCTGAATATTCAGACCATTTTGCATTATGATCTCAAACATTTTTCTCTTTACTGTGAAATCCTTATCCCTTATACAGTTTAAAAATTGTTTTTTCCTTAGAAGACTAACCCGACAGACAAAAACCGATAAAATCGAAACGCGCTGAGAATGATTGGAACGTCTTTCTCGAACCTATGAAATTTCAATACAATCAAAAACTGTGGCAAGAAATATTACGGTCTTCCGAGGATAGTAAAGGTTGTTGGTCGTGCGCCATTAGTAACTCCTTCATCTCATTTCATTCATTATACCATTATTCCAAGTGTTAGCTACTCAGAAAGGACTTATTTTCGCACCCAGCTGAAAGTTTCCGGAGTCTATCACTAAAACGAATCGAATTATCAATGGGACGGACGGATCCATTTTATTTAAAAAAAATTTTCCTTCGCGGTGCCTGTAGGACTCTTTTCGAACAGTGAAAAAATCATTTGATAAGCTCATACCTTAAAAGATGATGCTAACATACTGATAAATTATGAGCTCGTGAAGTATCTGGACACAGGAAAACCATTCAATGACCGACAATACGGTTTTCGTAGCAACAGGTCCACTAGTGATTTGATGTTAAATTTGACTCAAAATTGGCAAAAGCACGATAGTATTTCAAAGGACTTTAACAGAGTTTAACACCAGTTTCGTCGAACATGCGTGCACTTAGATCGATGAATTCCTTGTTTAATGGAATAGAATTTACCTTTCGTAACATTTATCCATTCACAAAATAAATGCTAGTGAGCCACAGTGTTAGTTAATTTTCTTGATGATGACAGTACTCTCTATTTTTCATAATCCTTTTGGAATTCCCGTCCCTACAAAGTGGAATCGAATGTTTCCAAAACGCAATGCTATATGTATGAGTCGTTAAAGCGAAACCTATGCACTCAGCCATTATTGATTAGTTGCACATGTACCGTCAAAACCGAAAAAGTTTCCATCCTCGGTATGTGTATCAATGATGATCAACGTTGGAATGATCAAATATTCGATGTCGCCAAAAATGCTGCGAAGTCTAGGCTTCCTCGCACGATGTAAGATATACTTTACGTCGTCGAATTTGTTACAAATACACAAAGTATCAATTCGCCCAAACTAAAAGAAGTATGTCTCCATCACTAGATAGGATTGAAAACCGTGGGGCAAAACTCATTAGTAACGCTAATATTGTCCAGTCAAATTCAAAGTGCCCAACATCGACTTAATGTCATTTGCCCTTCATTTTTCTATAGCTATTTTGCTAAAACCAAATTTCCACTAACCGTTTCAAACTTCTAATCTTTACACCCATCTTGCTATGAAAACTCATCAGTGGTAACACAAGTTCACCTTCGGACGTACTCTGAAATATCGTGATTCTTTCCCAAGCCGTAGAACTAACTTGTGGAATGCCCTTGACGAACTCTGTATATTCTACAAACTATTCTATTTTTCCTTCGCCCACAATGTGTACACACTTTTTAAAGCTGCTCTTATCTCTGGTAACTGCCACTTGGATACCGAGAAATTCGCCAAAATGAGCTTTTGGCATTTTTTTTGTTCAAAGGGCTCCATTTGGTGTAACAATTGCATTTTCAGGAGCGGTCCTGATTAGGTTCCTTGCAGTTTTTTTTCCCACGGTCTGATTTACCACTGCGAGCCCGTAGTAAAATAAGTAAAAAGATTCGTAGCAAGCCAGGACAAAATTTTCAAATTGAAAGATGTTAAGCTAGTATTGACAGAAGCACTTGAGAGAGTGGACAGTGTAAAATGGTCTAATTGCGCCATACATTTTGAACTAAATGTTGAGTAGGAGTGTAAATGTTTTCGCCGAAAGAGCAACATAAAAGTTAGTCTAGAAATTATGAGAATGACAGCAGCAGTGTTCGGAGTACTTTGCTTTTATTATATTATTACTATCAGGAGCTTGACCCTCCGCTAACCGTTCGATTTACAATCAAAAAGCGAAACGAGTCGAGTTTAATACGAGTACGTTTGCTCTCAACTGCTAATCACAAACTGAAATTTAAAAACTAACTTAACATTTCATCCAACCCTAAGATGGCTTTTGCCAGGTAATCTGCACATTCAAGGACACCTGTGTGTGCATGGGAACGTTTTTATCCTGTGTCAATTTGTTTCATGTGTCAAGCGGATGAAAGGTATCGTATTACATGCACGCTCAATTGGGAAGTGCAGAGTTTTAACCCAGCTCTTCTATGGTATGCATGGTGTCGTGTTAACTTTGACTTATGCAATTTATTTATTTTTTCTCGAAAACATAGCATCACCAAAACAGGTAAATGGTAACCCTCTGGAAATTATCTTCAGTCGTTAAATATGCACATCTATGAGAGCTTTCCAGAGCGAGGTGCTAATGTATTTCATTTTAATCAGAGTGAAAGGCAAATATTCCTATTCTGCAGATTTTTGTTGAACAGGATATACCATATATAAAATGCTGATGAGTTGTCTTTAAACAATTAATACACATTAAACAGCACACACAATACACAATCCACAATACGCACAATATATGTACATTGTACATCACAAAAGGGAAACACAGTAGAAAAATACAAAGGGGTGGAGTAAGAGTAAATAAACATAAGTACACATTAACATATTTTATAAAACCACGCCACATGGTTCATTAAAACTCATTTAACAACAATCATTCTAAAACAGGTAATTTTACCAAAAGTATTTCCCCGAATTCATTAATGAAATCGGAAATTTTAAAACAATTTCAGTTAACCGGAAAACAGGGAAGAAGAAAAAAAAAATATTCGTATCGTGCTTATGTGTTGTCACGGGATCCGAACATCCCATCCACATTTCTGACGAAAAAAAATAAATAATTTTCCTTTCTCTGTTTCGAAAATGTTTGCACATCAGACTTCTATCAGTAAACAATTGTTTTCAAGACATCCCGCCGGTCTAGGTAATTTGTCTTTCGTCCATCC
Source organism: Volucella zonaria (assembly GCA_963966105.1). Taxonomy (NCBI): domain Eukaryota; kingdom Metazoa; phylum Arthropoda; class Insecta; order Diptera; family Syrphidae; genus Volucella; species Volucella zonaria. The sequence goes on from OZ014531.1 coordinate 130,313,256, forward strand.
GAAAATAGTTCTTCAACACAGTTTTATAATATCGATCCGCCGAAGAAGTCTTAATTTACACAGCCAATGACTCATCAATCTTCGTCTCGTCTACTACGGATACTACCTGTTCTTCAGATACAATAGGCATATCAATCATTTACTAATTACTGATGGAATACAAGAATGCTGTCTATGTCTATTTTGGCTGCCATATTAAAGCTCCATTCAAAACAATATTTTTTTTTTATCATTTTTCTGTTTTATGTTATTGTTATTGAAGTGAGGAAATTTTTGAAAAAGTATTATGCCAGCTGTTAGCGGCAGAATCGAAAGCACTTCTCAATCAATTCGCCCCTTGAAGTCCGAAACGCTTATATTTCTGATATTTCTGCAATATGACTAGGTACGAGTATGCAACGACCCTCTTAGTGAGATTGAGAAAATATTGATTTTCCAGTCAGTGATTTGCTTATTTGCAATGAAAATAAATTTCGAAATATCGAATAGTGGCTTCGCCAGAGGCACTAAATGCACTTTTAGAACTATCAAAGGTAGCCTACATGAGTCTGAAATGTCTATCATGGGGTAGGGAACTGGTATCTGCAATCTGATGATGTTTATTTGCTTAAATAGCTCGGTGGGCGTGGGGCCCGGGGTACGGGGGGCGGATAGTGGTTCGATTGAAATGAATGAGTATTTTCGAAATTTCCTTCATGAATATGGCTAATAATTTTCCGATTAGTTTGTAATGGGAACGTGCTGGAGAGCCATCGTGAAAGACATGTTTATTGCCGTTTTGGTGTATTATTGGATGTGTCAGCAACATTCAAGGAAATTGATTGATACAATCGATGGCGGGGAATAGGAACGTAATTCCCTTGGGCAGTGTTTTTTACGATCGCAAATAATCTGGGTACTCTTGAGTAAGCAGAAATCAAGACCTTACCTGGATATCCGGGCCCCCGCCCAATTATCAAGGCTTCGCCCATCAATGACGTTGTCTAATAAAAAGCGGGGGTAGATTATTCTAAACTGGTCTTATCGTAAACATCCAGATTTTATTGCATGACTGGATGATACGATTTGACCAGTTACAAGTTGCCGGTCATAGGTCTTGTTGGTAGGCTTGACCACCGGTAGTCCATACCAGGACTTAAATCACGGTACCATGGGAGTCAGGAGCCCCCCGGATTTCGGTCCGGGCCTGACTTGTTAGAGGTAGGCCCCCTTGTGGGAGCGTCATGGTGGCTGTGGTTTAAACCCAAATCGCGGGTACGGGTTTCCTTTTGGTTTAGCCCATTGTGGAGTGGCAAATGAAGTGCTGGGTGCTGCGACCCTAAGAGCAGCAAGAGGTTTTGGGTAGGCCTCGACTCATACCAAGGGTGGAATTTGTGCCTCCAACACAGTTCCGAATTGGTATAATACAAAAGCGAACTATTAAAAATAATACAAGCGTGTGATTAGCGATGGCAAGGCGTATCCTTGCTCCCTATGGGTGTATGGGCACCTCGTAAACATTAAGTCTACATAACAGGTGGTTTACGTTAAAAATCCAGGTACGTTCTTACCTGGATATCCATAGGTTTTATATGACTATAATTGGAGTGTGCCTTCGCCAATGTTGTTCAATATCAAAAGTAACCGTTCTGCTTTCATACAGATCCAAACAGCCTTGATATTCATTGTAACAAGTTTTATAGTAACTGAAGGGATACAGAGGATGAGCAAATAACTCTGCTTCGCAACTGCCCTACAATCTTCACCTTCTTCACCATAAGAAAAATTAATCTTGATTAATTTCTAATCTTTAAAAAACATTTAAAATTTTTCGAAAGAGCAATAGATATGATCTTAGGGTTGGAATTGTTAAATGGATCTAGCCAAATGATTGAATCTATACTTGTAGTTGCTCCAATTTAATTATTTATGACTTTAAGGTCGCAACAATAAGTGTGACGATATTGAGATCCTTCAGAATCTAGTAAAACAATTGAAAGTACATCTTATCCGCAGAAACTTCTGATGTAGGTTTTCTTTCTATCTTCAATCTCTCTCTTTTTACTTGAATGAGGTAAAGAAAACGGCGAAGAAACCTCAATATGCCAACGTCGGCTCTCATAACCTAAGCTTTTGACGCCGTACTATTTAGCCGGACCATTTGCCCAGGGGCTTTACTAAGGACTTGGCTCTCCAGTTTGGTGGGCAACATCTCCACCGTGCGAAAACAGAAAACAGTTCAGTGACAACCAACAGCCGAAGAGGTAGACGGATGTAGGTAATGTTGACGACTCAAGCAAATGCTGTAAGGATAATGTGTGGACCCTTAGCTAACGACCTGCTGTCGATCAACTCGCGGAGGTCCTTGGCTGCTAAAAACCAAATATCTCTGCAATTCAGGAATTGCGATTAAGTGGGCCGGGCAGATAGCAGATGAAAGACTAGGACATACATTACTGTGACTTTTACAAAGAACGAAGACATCGCTTATTTGGATGTTGATTAGTTATTTGAGGTAAAATCAGACTTTCAACATGTTAGTGAAGTGTTATGAGGCCAAAACTATCCGAATGATAACGAAATTTAGAAATGAAAGCTTGATTGGCATTCAAGAAGGAAAGACTGCATCATCGAATAAATCTATGATCTCCTATACGGAATATATTCTCAGTGCCTCAGCTATGACACCCATGGTGGTAGGATGTCATAACGCAAGGCAGGGTAGAGAAGCCGACCACTTCTGACAATGAAATCAGGTTTTTACAATTTTAACGGGGCGTAACCTTTTACCACCCCTCAACATCCATAAAAGGACTTGGCTATCCTCTATCCTCTATCAACCATAAACTAGATCGATCATATAGAAATTGGGACCAGATTTCTGGATGTTTGAACTTTCCGAGATTCAGCATCGACTCGGATAGTTATATTATTGCAAACAAGACATGAATGCATATCACAGGTACAATGGATTTAGGTAAGAAAGCCAAAGTTTGAGGTTGACAAGCTGCATGCGCATAAGACTGCTAAAATTTTTGCTGATCGCATTTCCTCTCAAGATACACTCAGACTCATACACAAACCATTGAGCACTAATGGGAAGGTTGTCAACGTGTCATCAGAGAAATTGCTTCTGATGTGATTTGTTTCAAAGGATGGCAACAGAGAAACCTCTGGTGGTATGTTGCAATTCAAAACAGTTGGCCAAGGGCCACATGCGCATAGAGAGTAAGAGAGTGAAAATGCATGGGTAAGCATGTTCTCTTCCTATTTTTTTTTCTTGTAGCGATTATTTTCGTATATTTGTTGTTGTAAAGTTACCTTTTTTTCAAAATTTTTATTTTTGTGAGAGCAAATTTAAGATACCTGCGCGGTTTTGAATAGCACTAAACATGCAGTCAAATGGAAAAAGTATTGTACATAGCGGCGCTGACGTTCAAAAAACGAACAAGTCAGGGCCGCAAAGCCAGAATGGAAGTCTGCAGAGATAAACGCAGACAACTAGTAATATAGTTGCAGCAGAAAGACTACTTCTACAGATGCTATAACGAATATGGTCAAAATACCGATGTCAGACAGAATAAACGAGCAACCTGGACGAATACGACAGAGTGTTCCATGCCCTTGATCCAGAAGAAGTTAGTGTAGCAATATTGAAGCTAAATTATAACAAAGCTGCTGGCTCAGACGATCTACATGATGGGCTATTTGAAAAAGATGAAGATGACCTGGCTTTGAACGTGCACCAGCTCATGTGAAAGATATGGTCCGAAGGATGCATGTGTAAGGCATAGCACCTCAGCATCGTTTGCACAATCCCCAAAAAGCAGACCCTTTTAACTGTGCAACTATAGAGTTATAATTCTCATAAACATCGCCTGTGAAATCTTTTCTGCCTTATTAAGTGAAAGTCTGAAACCATTTATGAATAATTTGGTTGTTCAATACCAGTGCAACTTCCGGCTAGGAAAGTCCACAATCGGTTAAATATTCACACTACGAATAGTTTTGGAGAAGATAGATCGACACTTACGAGTGCCATCTATGTTGTAATACAGCGCAGATTTGCCACAATGTCGCCACACGCAGTTATAAATTCGTGGTAGTTAAGGAAGCAGGAGCCAGTTGAGTAACAGAGGGATCTCCTGTATGACTAAACTGACTTCGAACGAAACATCCCGGTCCTACTCTATGGAACAGAGGCTTGGACTTTGTCGAAATGTAGCGGATGGAGAGGCACATGGCCGTTACGAGAAAAAGATACTTTTCGACCACATTTCTATTGACGGGGAAATGGGGCAGAGATTCAACCACAATATCTAGGCCATGTTGAGTGAATGGACACTACAGCTCCGGCCCGAAGAGTTTTCGATGCTAACCTCCATGACCAACGCAGCAGATAATGACTTAACACTCAAGTGGGCATGAATACACTTATAATGCCTCAGCATGTGTTAAGTTTTTGAATAATGGGATAGACAGAGAAAGAAAGATGTTTGGCCTCAGTGGTTATTTCGCATTATGGGTGGCATCAAACGTTTAATGGGGACACTAAATTCTTAGTGGAAGTTGGCTTGATGTTGATTTCTAGTCAACTATTTGCCTTACTTGATTTTCGTTAACTGAAAAAATTTATGATATCTAAAAGTGCAGCAGTGGGGGCAACTGGCAAGTGAGCGTGATGGGTTAAAAGGCTTGTTGGTAGAAATCATAGGTTCACCATTCACTACAGCGCCACCCACTTTAGTAAGAAAGTAAGCTCGGCAGAAAAACGACCTCTTTTTTTTACGAACCAAATTAAAAAATTCAAAAATATCTTTGCCAGCAAAGAGTGTATCCCCTTAAATTAATCCAAGTGAAAATATATGTAAAAGAGGCTTCAACCGCATTAATTCTCGACTCTCGAACTCTCTTCTTTGGACCGCCGAGAATTCACTTACGTCCAAACTGGGTAATAAAGACAAACTGGACTTACTCTCACTAGGTCCCAGCCAACTATTTTTTTGCAGGTTACTATAAATAAAAATTATTTTAAGTCTTAAATTTATAAATATAGTACATTCAATTAGTATTGCATACTACTTGCACAGGTTTGCCCGCCAAAAGAAAATTTGTCCAGGACATCCTGAGGCGCACTAATAAAAATATTTTGATCTACGAGGGCGGGTCAATAAGTCCGTGACCCCGTGAATTTCTGACCTCTTTACTGAAACAGCAACACTGCTCCTGTCAACGGGCATCTGTCAGTTGACTCCTGTCAAAATTTAAACTTGCTGCGTCAGTTAGTTTGTTTGACAGCTATTTTTATCAGACTACTCACTAATTTGAGGAGAAAATGGAAAAAAGTGAATTTCGTGTGCTTATTAAGCATTATTTCTTGCGAAACAAAACCATTACCGAGACCAAGGCTAAGCTTGATAAATACTATGGGGACTCTGCACCATCGATTTCAATGGTAAAAAAGTGGTTTACTGAATTTCGTTGTGGCCGTACAAGCACTGAAGATGCCGAACGTCCTGGACGCCCAGTTGAGGTCTCTACACCCGAAACAATCGAAAAAATTCACGATATGGTGTTGGCCGACCGAAGATTAAAAGTGCGAGAGATTGTGGAAGCCGTAGGGATCTCGCATGGCTCAGTGGTTTCAATTTTGAATGATCACTTGGGCATGAGAAAGCTTTCCGCAAGATGGGTGCCGCGTTTGTTCACAGTCGACCACAAACGCAATCGTGTAACAACTTCACAGGAAGGTTTGGCGTTGTTTAATCGCAATATGGAGGAGTTTTTGCGCCGTTTTGTAACCGTGGACGAAACATGGATCCATCACAACACACCAGAGAACAAACAACAGTTTCTAAGGGTGAATCGGCGCCAAAGAAGGCCAAGGTGGGTTTGTCAGCCAATAAAGTTATGGCGACTGTTTTTTGGGATGCACGCGGGATAATCCACATTGACTACCTTCAAAAGGGAAGAACAATCAATGGGGAATATTATGCCAACTTATTGGACCGATTCAATGACGATTTGAAAAAAAAACGACCTCATTTGGCCAAGAAAAAAGTTCTTTTCCACCAAGACAATGCAAGGGTGCACACATGTGCAGTTGCCATGGCAAAAATCCATGAATTGGGCTATGAATTGCTCCCTCATCCACCCTATTCTCCAGATTTGGCTCCGAGCGACTACTTCTTGTTCCCAAACCTGAAGAAATGGCTTGGTGGAAAAAGATTTGACTCCAATGATGAAGTCATCTCGCAAACAAAGGCCTATTTTGAGGACCTCGACAAATCATTTTTTTTGGAAGGGATAAAAAAATTGGAGAAGCGTTGGACAAAGTGTATAGAGCTCAAGGGAGACTACGTTGAAAAATAGAATTATTTTTTTATCAAAAAATCTGTGTTTTAATCCAAAAGTCACGGACTTATTGACCCGCCCTCGTATTTATGAAAAATGTTCTTAAAGTTACTAATTTATATATTTTTTAAAAAAGGCTGCTAGGGAACCGATTTCAAGACTTTCAATCCGCTGTAAATTCAAAAGTGGAAAATATGGATGTTGCTGTCCAGGCATATCACTATTATCAAAATTTATTACGAAAAATATATTCCTCCTCATTCTTCTTTTTTTTTATAATAGGCGCGCGTGCAAAGGATTTTATGTACCATTAAGATATTTCCTCATAGCGCGAGTGAAAGGAAGTTAGGGATGGAAAAAAAAGAGATACCGATGTGCGTTGGTTTTAAATGTTTACAAGTTATACTGACTCGGAAATAAAGAGCTCAGCTGGACATTCCACAAGCGAATTGTACGGCTTAGGAATGAATCTCACAATATTTCAGAGCTCATCCAAAAACGGGCTTGAGGGTTTACTTATGAGCATTTATAGAGGGACGGGTGTTAAATTTTTAAAATTGAAAGGGCCGGAATGCTACTGACAATTTCGATGGACCACTAGTGGTGAAAATAGTGACACAACAAGGTGAGACAGGAGACGTTACGGTGGTGTTCGAGGGTGTCGAATGACTGCGCCGTATTAGCTTCGCCTATGAGTTTTATCGTACGATCCTATCTAGCAATTGCAAAGAGATTTTAGGGTCATATGTGGACATTATACTCCAAGATCAGAGGGGTGATATATTTCTTACATCGCTTAAGGAAACCTCGACATTTCGCAGCATTTTTGGCGACATCGAATATGTGACCATTCCACCGTAAGTAGCCACTGACTCATATACCCAGAATGGAAAGTTTTTCGGTTTCGGCGATGAAAGTGCCATTCATGGATAATGGCTGGGAACTTAAATTTCGCTTGAACCACAGCAGAGAGCATTGCGTTTTGAAAGTTGATAGTTAACCTATTGGTTATGCTGCTAATGTCAGAATTGAATGTGGTTAACATACGCTGAAGTTCCCCTTCTATACTCGACGAGCAGGGACGTAATTTAGGAGCAGCGAGTACTGTCGTCAACAAAGGAGTATATTGGATTAGAAGTAGCAGACAAGAGATCATTGATGAAAATTAGAAAGAGTGTCGGTGACAGAACGTAGCCTTCGGGCACTCCAGCATTTATTTTGTGGATATTAGACTTGAGACCATCCAAGACAACTTGAAGTGAAAATCCTGAAAGGTATGTAGTTTCTAATCCATTAAAGAAGAGAGTCATCGACCCCAAATTCACGCATTTTCAAAAAAAAGAGCCAAATTGTTGTACACTTTGGTTCCACTTTTCGTTGAGACATGCCATCAAATCACCAGTAGACCTGGTGAGGCGAAGAGGTCATCCTACATGCTAGCGAAATCACCTTGTAAGTTTTTCCATCAATCCTGCTTTTTTACTCTGCTTTCCGAGTAGACGGAAAAGAGCTTTTGTTGAGCCCGTCCTTAAACATAGCGAATCTTATTCTCCCTTCTCCTATAGACACATTGCACTTACATGCATTCCTCCTTACTAAGGTCAGTGTCCAATAGTTTTCGTAGCAACAGGTCCACTGGTGATTTGATGGGATGTATTTGTATAAACTTTAATTTGCCATTCAAGCAAAATTAAAAATATTTTCATACGCGTAGATTTAAATTTCTATTTTTACTTGGGTAAGTTTTGTAAATGATATTTACATAAAAACTTTATTCATTTTGCTAAAATTATGATAATTGTGCAATTTGTTGGCGCTTTTGTATTCAGGGTCACCATTTGTGCACCGTATGTCATGACTAGAAAGATTGCAGCATCAAACAAATATTTTTTTTGATTCTGATATTTTATTGGAATTGAAAAACGGTTTCAGATTTCAATATTGTTTCCAACCATTCGTGATTCTTTCCTCAATTCCTTTGTCTGTAATTTTTCTCTATCTGTGCTGATCCTCATATTATTCCAGTTTCAGTGTTTGAAACATTCCTCCAATACAGCTGAAAATTGAGCAGGAGAAAGCGCACAAGAGTAGTCATAGAAGTTCCCGATCTGACATATATATAGCGGTTGTTGTTAAAAACAATGACTATTGGATAAAGATCTACTACTATAAAGGTTAAATTTGAAGTTTGACGACGCTACGTTGTTTAGTATTTGCTCGGCAACCATCAATAGTGAACGCTCTCAATGAATTTTTAAATATGGAAAAAATTGGTCATCGTTATGTGATACAATACTTTCATATGAAAGACCTCAATCCAACCAGTATCAAAACGGAACTGGGTTGTATGGGAGGGAGACTGCTCCTTCGTTTACAACAATAAAATATTGGGTGGCAGAGTTTAATCGACGCCGTACGAGTTGCCAAAACGAACAAATGTTGAAAAAAAAATCCACAAAATGGTATTGGATGACTGTCGATTGATAGTGCGTGGAGTAGCAGATATGGTACGAATTTCAGAAAGCGCTGAACATTGCATGTTGACAGAAAAATTGGACATGAGAAGCTGTGCGCTTTGACACTAAGTTTGTATTTTTTTGAGATATGTAAGTTCTCTAATGTCCTTTTCTAAACCTGTAATTTAGAGGGAACAAAAAGTTCATCTGAATGACTGTTATTTCTGTTTAAGGAAACTGACGAGATATCTTTATAAATCAAGAGGTAAAATTATATATCCTTTTCCCAATGAAGGAAAAAGACGCAGCGGGCATCGTAAGCAATATCGAATCAGAATCTTCATCACAAACCACCTCTAAGTCGCAAGATTTAATTGTAAATGAAAATAGACCACATTTAATACGTCAGGGAAAACTAAATGATTTATTTAGAGACCTAAATTTGTCTAAAGCTCAAGTTGAACTCTTAGGTTCCAGACAACAGTAATGGATTTTACTTCATCAAAGTACTCAAGTTTCAGTGTGTCAATACACGCGATGCTAAATTTGTACATTTTTTTAAAGAAGAAAGTGTTTTTACATATTTCAGTGATGTTCAGGTTCAGGGGCTTATGAATAAATTAGCACACTATTCAGTGATTCTTCAAAATTAAGCTTAAATCAGTTTTACTGTATAATGGCAATGATCTTTCATCAGTATCTTTAGCACATGGCATTCATATAAAAGAAACTCGATCAAAAATTTATTCAGAAAATTAAAAATACAAGTTTATTCATCTAAATCTATATTGTCCCCTTCAAAGTAATCCCCATCGACTGCAACACACTTATGCCATTGCTTGATCCTGGAAACATTTATTATATTCGGTTTTTAGTGCTTCCTGCGATTTTTCCATTATTTCCTCTAGGCTGCTGAAACGCGTTCCCCGTACTGGTTTTTTAACTCGATTGAACAGAAAGAAGTCACAGGGAGCCAAATCAGGTGAATTCGGTGGCTGTTGGATGGTATTTATTGCATTTTTCGTCAAATAATTACAAATAATGATGGCATTCTGCAACGGTGCGTTATCATGGTGAAAAATCCACGAATTTTCTGCCTACAATTCTGGTCTCTTTCGGCGAATTGCTTCACGCAAACGTCTCATAATGCCCAAACAATACTCTGTGTTTACTTTCTGGCCTTATGGCAAAAATTCATGATGCACTACACCGTTGTAATCCATGAAAACCGTGAGCATTGCCTTCTTTTTTGACTGAAAACGTCATGGTTTTTTGGTCTCGGCTCATTTGATCAACGCCATTCACTTGCCTGATGTCTGGATTGCTTGTCGTACCCGTTAACCCACGTCTCGTCTTCAGTAATTATCCTTTTGATGAATGTGGGATCGGATTCAGCCTCGCAAATCATCTCTTTTGCGACATTAACACTGTGTCTTTTTTGCATGAAATTGAGGTCTTTCGCCACCAACTTTGCTGCTACACGACGGAAACCCAAATCGTTAACCAAAATGTCTTGGACGGATCCATAGGCAATGTTCAAGTCCTCCGCTATTTCTCTGATGGTTAATTTTGCGGTTATTGACCAACATTTTTTTTACTCGTACTTCATCAATGTTTTCGTCGGTTCTCGATGTCGATGGTCTGCCACTGCGTTCATCAGCTTCGATTGACTCACGACCACTTTTGAACAGCTCGTGTATCTAGTAAACGACCATTTTCTTTAGGGAATCGTTGCCGAAACACTTTTTCAACATTTCCAACGCTCGCAAAATTTAATACACAAGTTTGTTGCTGCAAATTTAAATCCATTTCTAAAAAAAATCGCGAACACACACAGAGATAGATGTACTCTCGGCTATGTAACTTTTGCAAATATCAAGCTATAATGCTAAGATTTAGAGGGAATGTCAACAACAGATTTACCAACTTAACAAAAAAACAAAACTCAAATCGGAACAATGGGAGCGCCACATGGGAACTTTTTGATCAAGGGCTGTAATTTTTTTTTGAATGAAAAACTTCGGTTCTGCTTTTGGGCTATGTTTATGTGATGTCTTTAATTTTTTTCTATTAAATCGAAAAAATGATATCGGTTAAGTGGCCGCCGCCAAAATTGATGTCCATTCAGGCCCGATTTGTGGCATTTTTCATCACTCTTGTCAGAACTTTCGGCGATAGGTCTTCGCATTCTTGGCGGATAATCTATGTATTTGAGTCTCAGGCTTTCTGACATAGACTCGTGACTTCAAAGAACTTTACAGGCGATCTTGCTACCCAGTGCAAATCGCCAAAACGGCAAGTTAGGCGACCCGGAAATGCAGCCCTCAAAATTTTGGTTGTGGCTCGTATAGCCATTGCTCCGTCCTGTTGGAACCACATGTTCTTTAGTCCCAAGTCATCCAATTTAGGAAGAAGAAAGTCGTTGAGCATAGCTCTGCTATATTCTCAGTAGAACGGTCGCAGCAGCCTCTTATGTGCCGAACAAATCGAAGGCAGTCATTTTATTGTCAAGCTATTCTATTTGACAACAATTACAGGGCACGCGCGGACGTCATGGACCAAATGTTGAGAGAATATAAATGCAAACGACATGGCATTAGCATTTTCTACACCATGTTACTGTAGTAATGGGAGTGTTTCCCGTTCGAAATGGCATCGAGTCCCTCTTCGGAGCACCAGAGAATTCCATATCAAAGTGGTAGCCACAATTCAACGGGGCAGAAAAAGTCCTGCAGAATTTGCAGAATAAATGACAAAACCCAAAAGAGAACCAGATTTTCGTGCACTGCATGCGATGAGCCTGTCTATTTACAGCACAGTATCCAGTTACATGAATTCCATAAATGTACAAATGAAGAAAATGCTTTGTAATAGCAATATTATGTAAAAAAAAACTCTTTGGCGTACAAACAAAAATTATAAAATTATAAAACTTCAATTATTTCATTGTGTTTCATTAATTTCCCTACAAAATGTATGAAAGTCCACCTGGGCCTGTTGGGAAGGTTTTGAAACATCCATTATTTTCATTGTTAATGCTTTTATTCATATTTTATTCTTCTTTAGGTATTGGGGGTTTTTTTACCTAAAGTCCTCGCAGTGGACAGTACCACTCCGTAGTCGTTGCATGGTCGATGGCAGGTGTCGCTGGGGGTAAGCTTGAGATCTTTGCTACTTAATTTAACACTGATGGTTTGTTAGATTTGCTGTTTTTTTTATGTATTTTTGGTAGAAGCAGCCGGTGGCAAACTGACCTAGGCATTACTGGTTTTGGATTGTCCTTTTTCAAGTTACCGGTTCTGATTTTTATTTCTCCATGTAAAAATACACCACCCCATCTATTTTGCCCGGGGCGGTGTATTTTTTTCTTCATCCACCAATCTATTCCATTTTCTTACTTCGTTTCCTTGACTTGTTCGTCTGTCAATGAAATACCATTAGTGATTAGGTTGCCTTTCACTATTGAATGGCATGGTGGAATCCAGATGGTTTATTGTTTTTCAAAAGCTGTTTTGTCGAAAGTGCGTGCTTTTGGGATCGACGACTCTCCTCTTCAATGGATTAGAAATTACCTTTCGCAATGTTCAATTCAAGTTATTTTGGATGGTTTCAAGTCTAATATTCACAAAATAAATGCTAGTGCACCCCAGGGGTCCGTTCTGCTTCCGACACTCTTTTTAATTTTCATCAATTACCTCATGTCTGCTACTTCTAATCCTGTATATTCCTCTGCTGATGACAGTACTCTCAGCTTTTTATATTCGTTCTAGAATCCACAGCCATGTTCTTCGGTTCTAGGATGTTGTATTTAATGCTTGCAAAATACAATGCAGTCCAATGCCTTCAAAGCGAAATATAAACATCAAGCTATTACTCTTGACAGCCACTTGCATCGCCGAAACCGATAAACTTCCCATTCTCCGTAGGTGGTGTCAATAACAAGAATGACCACACATTCCATATCGCCAAAAATACTCCAAAATATTTTGGTTTCCTCAATCGATGTAAGAAATGCTTCAACCCCACTGGTTGGTCCTCAATTTATATAACTCTTTATTTGTTAAGCGTTTGTAAAATTTTTCAAAAAAAAAAAACACAAGAAAATTGCAAAAGAGTATACAATTTTTATTTGAATTGATAAATCAATGCTGGTTATTTTCTTTTTAAAGGTTATTTCATATAAATGTTAACCAGGACTACGTTTTAAGTGGTCTCCATACAGAATGTCCAATTTGGAAGCACTTTTTCGAGCATATTGACTGGTATCACGCTAATAACAAGGGTTGTCTTCCAAGGCTGCAATTGACACTGGTTTGTCGGCATATACGAGTTGACTTGACGTATCCCCATAAAAAATTTTCAAATCGCAATGATCTAGCCGCCCACTTCACCACTTCGAAACGAGAGATAAATTGCTCACCGAACTCATTTCTCAATCGGTCTATCGATTCGCATGCTGTGTTTCATGTAGCGCCGTCTTGTTGAAACCACATGTCGACAAGGTTCAGCTTGTGTATTTGGGCAAAAAATAGTTCGAAATCATAACGTTGTTCCTACGGTCATCTTTGAAACAATACGGGTCAATGATTCCGCCGGACCATAAACCGCACCAAACAGTGCATTTTCTCGGGTGCATTGGGAACTCTTGTATTGCCTGAGTTTGCTCATCGGACCAAATACGACTGCTTTATTTATTTATACCCATTCAACCAGAAATGAGCTGCATCGATGAAGGAAATTTTTCGATAAAAAAGCGGATCTTCTTCCAGCTTTTCTAAAGCCCACTCACTCAAAATTGGACGGTACGGCAGGTTGTTCGGTTTCAGTTTTTGCACGAGTTGTGCTTTGTAAGGTTTTAGACTAAGATCCTTGGGTAGTCGAGTAACACAATCCCAATTGCTGCGAACGGCGACGAATGGACAAATCACGGTCTTCATTAATACTGGCGCATACAGATGCAATATTTTCCACTGTACGCACTCTACGCAAAGGGGTAGGTGGCTTGATGTCAAATTGTGTGAAATTCAGTCATTAAGGTTTGCAGTTCTTGCTCAATACGTTGATTATGACGACAGTAAAATACTCGAAATGTGCGAAAAACATTTTATACAGAGCACGAATTTTGATAATAGAACTCAATAATTTTTAAGCGTTGTTCGACTGTAAGCCTTTTTAATGGCAATGCTATCTGAGAATGCCTGACTTTGACACATGTCACGAACCAGGCGTGAAATGTCAAAAATTGAATATTGAAAAACCAACCAGCAAAAAAATCACCCATTATAAGGTATTCATGCGCTCAAAATTGAAGTACATCACTCACATCTGGTCAGCTGTTGTAATCATAAAACTTGTTTCCACATGTAAGATAGTGCGATCAAACTCATAGGAGGTACTTTTCTTGAGCAGTCAGTCAGTCAGTCAGTCTTTCAATGCTGACGTCATGCCTCCTGCTATACTTTGTTCCATCGCTATTTTCACTACCCGTATTCCAATTATATTGTCAGTAGCAAACAATCGTAACAGCCGTCGTGTTGTGAATGCACATCACTTTACCCTCAAGTCCGCCTTTGGATGTGCTCTTAAGCCATATAATTTCCTTGTGGAATGCCTTGCAAGCTCATTATTTCCTACCGTACATTGCTACACCAGTTTAACTGTAAGCTCAACTCATAGCTCATGATGGATCTATATTATATTTTAAAACTATTTCCAGGCTGACTGGTATGCTCATTTTCGCCACATAATCGGTTAAGGGTTCAAGAGTTTGATGCCTACAGCTCTTCATTTAGAACGTAATATTTTTCAAGTTTTTTTTTTTTTCTCAGCTGATTTATCTAACAAGGAATATCAATGCCATCTGTTGGAATATATATCATGAAATAACTTTTAAATATGTAAAGCTATATAATTCTTAATCTTATATATATGATACATGATACCTAATTGAAAGTTTTAACTAGACATGTGTTTGTATTATTACTTGCATAGAAAACACTTTAGTTTATCATGCGTTGTTTGTTGGTAGCTATTCGCTCTTTATATCTCCAACGAAGTGGACTAATGAAACCTATATTTCTCAAGATCAAGTCTAGATCTTTTGCGTAGAGTTTTCAGCTGGAGATTTCGTATAAATTTTTATTATATGGTGCCGAAACGCGGGAACGAAAGGCATACAGAGATAGAGAAATATATTAGCATAAAAAAAGGGAGTTCCACATTTAAAACCTTATTTAAAGAATCGTTAAATCGCCTGAATCGCAGTTAAAAGACGACGACCAATTCGACTATATTGGGGATGAATTAATTTCTTATATCCAGTGTTTGACCGCAGCACACAAAAGTCTCCTCACTTCCAATCAGGAGGTTGGGAATAAAAGTCTCCTCAAAGATGAAGATCTGGACAGAGAGTTTGAAAAGGTTGTAGAGTACCAAGACTCTATAGGAGTACCAAGACTCCATAGGAGCACTAGCTAAACTAAATACACGCACATAAACTTAGACAGAGGCAGACACCTAAGACGGCGAACCTAAACGACTTATCTCTCAACTCATCTGGTGTCATGTACAGTTTAGTAAAGCTGCCAGTGTTAACGCTAAAAAAGTTTGATGGAAACTTGCAGGAATGGCTACCGGGACCAGTTCCGTACCAAAGTTCATGAAAATACTGGTTTAATCTCGTCTGATAAATTTAGTTATCTTGAGAGTGTATTAATGGGTAACGCTAAAAAGGTGATCGAAGGTTTTTCTGCAACGGAGATGTGCTATGATGCGGCTGTCTCGCTTTTAAAAGAATAGTTTGGTGATGCAGAGCGACTAGTCGATAAACACTTGCAGCGGCTAATTGCTCTTCGACCTGTTAATTCACGAACAGATATTCTTGGCTGACGTCGTTTATATAATTCGGTTACAGCATGTAGTCGCACTCTCGCTACCTTACAAATTTCGTCTCACCAATACTTCGTTGTGCTCAAGTCCATTTTATTCCATTTCCTACCGGTGGAGCTCCGTGTCGACTACCACCACACTGTTGAAAGAGGTAATAATGAGGAGCACGAGGGACCTGATTTTTTGAAAAAAAATGCAGAGGAAAGCATTCGACATTGATGTGTGACCCTTCTTTTCGCAAAACTAAAGTTATCGCAGCATCGATGGTGAACACAACAAATTCCGAAAATCAATGTGCGATGAATCTACTATATGCGCCAATTCTGTGATAGAAAATTCAAACTTAATCTGAGCGCATTAGAAAAGTGACTATATCTGTCATCCCATTCGGAAGCGAGGAGTGGTCTCCGTTTTAAACTCTGCACAAAATGAGAGTTGCGATAATAGGTCAGTTCAGCAAAAAAAGCGCGTACATAAAGGCAGTAGTGGTTCTAGAAGTTTGTGTAGACGTCCTTCCAGCATCTGAAAGCTCACGTTCCTCATTTCAAGGAATTCAGTTAGCCGACACGAAGCATGTTTCCATCAAGTCGGAGAAGACCTAAGTTTTGTTATAGGTTCCGAGTTTTATTGGGCCATAGGTACCGGGAAGAAAAGGCGCATCGCACCCTGTTTGAGAGCCATTGAAACCGTATTTGGGTGGACTATTCAAGGGCCACATTTTTCTTGTGGTAAGGATATCGTTTCAAACATAAATTTGTGTTCCTTTCCTATTCTAAGCACGAATTTACAATTGCCTGCCCTGAACTTCCTTCTGGTCAGTTGAATCCATCGTTATTCGAAGCGAAGATGCCGAATATCGTTATCTAGCAGAACATCTCATCTCCTCCTGCATAAAAAACAAAAATTCCTGCTACGAAGCAGTATTGCCGTGGAAACATCCTTAAGTGTGTACCGAGAGCAACAGAAACCAATCAATTAAACGTCTTCTTTATCTTTCTACGTGCTTGTCACGAACACCTGATCGTCTCAAGGAGTACGATAGTGCTATACGACAAATGATCTTAGATGGAATCGCTGAACCAGTTCCTGCAGACAATGGTGATGGTTCCAGACTGGTATTTTATTTACCGCATCGCTCGGCTTATAAAGTTGAGAGCAGCACAATAAAGATGCGAGTTGTGTATGATGCTTTGGCACGCTCAGATGATAACCCATCCCTTAACGATAACTTGCATGTGGATGCAAATCTATTACCAGATGTCTTGAAGATTCTGCTCAATCTTAGACTAGGACGAAAAGCATTGTTGACGTAAAAAATGCTTTTCTACAAATTCTGCTAAGTGAAAACGATCGAGATAGCCATCGTTTTATTTGGTTGTCTCAACAAAAATCATCAAATGGGACGGCCAAATACGAAAAGCAGAGGATGACGAGGGTGACCTTTGGAGTAAACTGCAGCCCATTTTCGATCAACATACGACGTTCTTGAAGAAGGATTTTACACGGACAAACGCAGAAAGTGATAGAACAGCGGATTTTTAAAGAGACTTCAGAGATTTTAAATAACGCAAGTATGAATTTGAGGAAATGGAACTCCAATAATTTTCTGATTCGTGAACGTTTTGGTTCCACCGATGTCCCAGCTACGCGAATTGTTTTGGGACTCTCCTTGTTTGTCTTCAGCGATGAGATACTTAGCTGTTCCTTTTACATCCGTCGAGAATTTACTTCCTTGTAACATAGCAAAAGCCACCAAACGCATCGTGCTCCAGACAATAGTGAGAATTTACGATCCGCTATGAATGCTTGTGCCTGCTGTTATTAAAGTAAAGGTACTATTTCAAACGACATATAGAAAGAAATTGTTCTGGGATGAAGCTGTACCTTCTGAGTGGTTTCAGTTTTAGTGTTCTCTTCTGCATGCACATTCATATTTTTGCCGATGCCAGCATGAAAGCCTATGGCACGGTGGCCTACCTAAAGAACATCAAATCCAAAGACGAATGCACCGCTGGATTTTTGTGCTATAAGAGCAGAATGGTTCCGCTCGAAGAAGATGGATCTAAAGAGCTTACATTATCTAAACTAGGACTTACGGCGGCTTTAATAGCAGCTCGATTTTGTCCCTACCTAAAACGTTCTCCAAAGATACCTGTTGAACATTTTCATATGTGGACGAATTCTAAATTTGCACTCAATTGGCTGTAAGTGACAGCAAGCATTTCAACTAAACGTTGCTTGATGGGTCTTAGGCTCTTCATTGCTAGGAGAGGCATACCGTCGTTCATTTATTTTGATAACGCTCGAACATTCCACTGTGCTGCCCTGGAACTTGAGGACAACAATTTGGTTTCGCATTAAACAGACGAATCAATTGGAAGTTAATTGTGGAACGTGCGCCATGGTGGGGTGGATTCCCCAATAAAGAACGTTCTCAAACTCGTCACCGGTAAAGTAAAGTTCAATTTCGAACAATTAAGAACGATAAAGTCGATGCGGAAGGAATGGTCAACGGACGTCCCCTCACCTACTCCGGGGCTTACTACCCCAATTATATGTATCACGAGAGAGTTCGCTTTGACGGCTTTATTCCTCCAGAAGCGTTCCTCTACCTCGACATGAAAGGTTTGATCCAGGACAGTTTAGCGGTGTCGCTAAACAGCTGCGGACAGGCGACTCAACTACGACAGAGACGTCGCACACGGCAGTGCGGAGCGTCTCCGGTTCAGTAGGGCGGTAGGGAGTCGCGACATGAGGGATGTTGCTCGGCAGCACCAACGATTTTGGTGGCTGGTTGAGGGAGAAGAGGGTTCGTCGTCAAATTCCTCGGGTACATGATAACTTCATTAGGAAGCAAAGTCGGTCGTCAATCTAGTTTATTAGCCATGTCCGACTTACATAGTTTTAGGTAGGATTAGGGTAGATTTAAGAAAAAAAAAAAAAAAAAAAAAAAATTATAAAAGAACAAAGAGGTGGGTAACCTTCTCTAAAATAAGGGAAAATCCTACAAAAGAAAAAAATTGTATGTATATATATAGTAGGTATAAGTAAAATTAGATAGTCTAAGTAGGTTAAGTAGGTTAAGATTTATTTTTTACGTAGTGTATAGGTTTAGTTTTGAGTTTTATATTAAACAAAAAAGTCCAGACACTAAGTTTTTTGTAATAAAATTTATTTTCTTAGTTTTAGTATTAATAAATGTAAAAACAAAAATAAAAGTAGAGTGTAAGAAACGTCGAAAGACATAGATTAAGTATTATGTTTAACTTAGAGCGCCCGCATGGGGCCAGTAAGTTAGAATAAGATTATCTGTAAATTATTTAAGCTAATTTTTAAGCATTTTTTTGTCTAGCATGTAAGAATTAATGAATTAACTGAAATAAAAATGCATTTAAAATGAAATGAAATGATCCCCTCACCTAGATAAGCATCAGATTTCGCTCCATTGACCCAAGGGGATTTCTTAACGAATCGTGGGGGATTTATCAACCCGAATGACTCTGTTCCTGGTTCAAATGATATTCAACTTCTTTGGAAGCACAGAATGCGATGGTGTTCGGAGAATATGCAACATATCCGTTCATTTCATCATGGAGAATATGCTTCGCCAAATTAACTAAAGAAAAATGACGCCATTCTTGTTTTCGATTCTGGAGAACCACGAATTCACTGGAGGTTGACTGCCAGAGAGGATGCTTGTATTACTCGTAGACCTATTCAGTTACTGAATCCGTTGGAGGTCGATTCTATTCCGTCGGTCGGAGGATGTTGAAAATTATTTCATGAAATAACTTGTAAACATGTAAAGCTACACAATTCTTGGATTAGCTGTATCTCATTCCTAATCGTATATATAGGATACCTAATTGAAAGTTGTAACTACACATGTGTTTGTATTACTCCTTGCATAGAAAACACTGTAGTTTTCTCATACGTTTTTATTGTTTTGGTAGTCAGTAGCTCTTTATATTTTGAACAAAGTCGGCTAATAAAACCTATATTTCCCAAGTTCAAGTCTCGGAGAATTCGCCTAAATTTTTATTATTCTATCTGTACGCAAGTGCATTTACAATTTCACATGTAAGAGCAACAATTAATTTAGTTCAATGAGTGAGATAAATGTACGTATACCATCTAATTCTGATTAAAGAAATTAGTTTCCATTTTTTTTTATTAATATCCCCTAAATCAGAACACTGAATTATTTTTCTAAAAACGTAACAACGAGTACATGTATGAAGCAATAAAAAATGTCCATTCCATTCCATTGTTTCAATTTTCAAAAAATTTGTAAGCAAAAAATCATTAATACAAAAAATAATAAATGGCTGCAAAGTTCCATTTGAAAATTAGGAAACCATTTCGATTCATTCGAAAATCGAAATCATTGACTGTGAGAACTATTTCCCTGGCTAGAAATGCACTCGATGTTTGTCCCTGAATGAAAAATCATTCTACTGTGTGATGTGAAATTATTTTCACCGCGCTTCATCCCTTGAGTTATGTCATAATGTACACACACAATAGTGGATTGCGGCGTTCAAGAGTTCGTATCCCGTAAAAGTAGTACTGGGTTTGTGAGTCAATTTTTTATGTGGCCCAAAGAGCTCTTTGCTTTTTGCATTTAAGAAAATTTCGTTGAAATAAGTTGCAAAGGAATGAGTTGGCCTTAGTGCATGGCATTTGGAGTGCGAATTGCCTGTGAACAAAAGGACGAATAAATCCTATTATTCGGATGGCTAGGCAAAGTCTAATACCTGGGGTGCACTTTACTGTGTCTTTTGTGAGTTTCTGTGTTCCCAGGATTTCTGGAATTTCTTGAATTGGTGCTTTTAAATCGTATAATTGGAGAGTTGATTTTGCATACCAGCAGCAAAGTCCCTCCCTGAAATTATGGTCAAAGGTAATTAAAAATAAAAAAAATAGGATCACCGAAGCAGGGCCTGCTTAAAATAGATTTCTGATTACTGAACTAATCCACTTACAAATCTTAACTAAATGCAATAGCTTACATATCTTTTAAGCTATTATCGCGTGGGTTGCCCTAAGATTCTCTTAACTACGTAAGTATCTCTTATTGTATACTTGGAGTCAATTTATTTTAATGGCTTATTCTGGGTGTCATATTTGGCATACAATATTCGAGCAGGGATAACTCATGCGTATGATGTGTTGATACTGCTTCATCTTGAGTGCACCCTACAGACGGCTCCTTAAGTCTTTAACAAAGTTAAAATCGATGACTTTAAGCCATGCACACCAGAGTAACACTCTATTTGCTCACTGTTTTCATATACGAATATCTTCATATGTATGTGAATGGCAAATAAAATGAACTTAATGCTAGCCAGAGAATGGGTTTTTCTTGCACTCTGGTAACCAACCGGGACCAAGACTACGAACGTGTCCCAGAATAGGACCCGAAGAACGAGTTTGAAGAAGTGGATCAATGGGTGACAAACGACGAAATGATAAAAATTATTTCGGTGACGGTCAGGAGCACTCTCCTTGGCTAAAATTGTTTCCTTTTTGTTTTTTTTTTTGTTTTTAAGAAAATGGCTTACGTGAGGAAAAGTAAAATGAAAATGTTGTTGGCTGAAAGATAAAAACAAAAGAAAGCAAAATACTAAGAAAATGTTTGACCTTCCTTTTTTACAGATGAGGATGTAGTCGTGGATGTCAATGTCGATGTCGAGTCGTTTAGCAGGGAATCCTTTTTAGTGCAGAATAAATGTTTTCGCTTCAATTTTCGGCTCAGTGAGCTTAATACAAATTGAAAGGGGTTAGTGCTTCCGGATGGCTTCAAAACGGCTTGAGCTGGTTAATCTTTTTTATTTTATTTTTAGTTTTTTTTTTTTCGTTTAGTGAGGTACTAGTGGAAACTATTACGGATTAGAGCACTTAGGTTTGAGTTCTTTCATGCTAAGTCAGTTCTTATCATATAGTGAAGGTATTCAGTGTTGTTGTCTTATGGATAAACGTAAAAGTGGAAATTAAAAAGTCTTCACTGTTCATGTGGCTTTTGGTATACTTAATGTCAAGTACTAAAACTTATTATTAAGAAATCGTGTTAGTCTTAAGAAAGAGATAATTAATAAAGCAGTTCCTCCCTTATGACATTCAGGCTGCGTATATTACATAAATTGGCGACGAGGACGAACTCATTAGCAACACAATTTTTTTTTTTATGGGTATTTTTTTTAAAGTTAAATTTTTTTTGGTTATAGCCAAAAAGTAAAAATGATAAACGAAAGCATTAAAACTACGAATTCAACAACAAGTGGTGTGCGCGAATATCGGCCACACGTGGACAATTCGGAGAATTGGTGTGAGCTATTAGATTCACATTTTCTGTAGGTTTCATGCAATGACGATAACATCATATTTGCGGTTTTAATAAAATCTATTCGTTTGGAAGCATATAGTCTATTGAAAAATATTTGGGATCCCGTTTTACCATCTAATAAGAAATTTAACGAATGGAGAGCATTGTTGGACACGCAAGCAAGAAAAATGGAAACTAAGACAGCGTCAAAGTGGTTTGCAAGGCTTATGAAATTGGCTAAGGACTGTAAATTCGGAAAACAATTAGATGCATTCGTTCTAAAAAAATTTGTGACCGGCTTTGGGGAAAAATTTTTCGAACAATTAAAATTGAGTGATGCACTGAAAAAGGCTATGGCGGCAGACCTAAAATTAAGCATACAACAACACTAACAAGCTGCTCTTACACGATCAATAGTAATGTTATTACTTGCTCCAAAATTCTGGATGGGATTCGTAAGCCTCTATGAAGGTACGTAGCACTTCACTATCTTCAACACAAGCTAAACTAAAAGATTCCGCGTCATCAGCCATGATAATATACGTGTTCTTGCAACGGCTGCATAAATCGAAATGAGTAATAACAAGGTATTGACGTAAACGCCTTACACGGTCATTACTAAGGACACTGAAGGTAATGATGGCTCGAAATCAGAAATTCCAGATTTTTTCAATACCGTCCATCATTCCAAGTAATGACAATAATATCGACCATACACGATCATTATTAACGTCAATATTTTGCAGTAATGACATTACTATTGATCGTGTAAGGACCGCTATAGGAAGGTTAGTTCAGTATCGAAAAAGTTTCAAAGTGGTTAACGAAATAGCGGGGATGAATATAGCAGTAACAATAACAGCAACAAAGAAAGAGGGAGTCAACGGCGTTCCATTGTGGGTGGAATAACCACCTCAGCGAAAAATGCAAGTACAGCCCAATCACAAATTAATTCAGTGGAAGTATCGAGCAAGTTAAGGGGTCAGGTCATTCTAGGAATTTGAAGAAATCTTTGTTTTTGTATTGCTTTCAATGGTCTTTTAATCCGGAAAATATCCCGAAGAACTTATTTTTCAAAGTATAACACATGGGCTGAAAAGTCCGAGGGCACCACTTGAATTAAATCCATACCATTTCCAGTTAGTACCAACCTTCAAAAGATATGTGTATAAATTTGACAGCTGTCGGACGATTAGTTCTCGAGATATACCGTTGTGAGTGAAGCAACTTTTCTTATTGTGAAAAAAATGGATTCAAAGCAATTTCGTGTGTTGATTTATCATTGCTTTTTGATGGGAAAAAATGCAGACGATGCAAAGATGCACCTTGCGAACGAACCATTCGTAAGTGGATTGAAAAATTTGAAAGTGGTCATACAAGCACCGAAGATGTTGGACGCAGTAGACGTCCAAAAGAGGCTGTTTCAGATGAAAACATCAGAAAAGTCCACAAAATGATTACGAATGACCGTAAAGTGAGGTTGATCGAGATAGCTGAGGCTCTGAAGATATCAAAAGAGTGTGTTGTATATATCATACACGAATATTTGGACATGCGAAAGCTCTGTTCAAAGTGGGTGCCGCGTTTGCTCACAGTCGACCAAAAACAACAACGTGTTGATGATTCAGAGGAGTGTTTAAAGCTGTTCAACCGCAATAAAGCCGAATTTTTGCGTCGGTATATGACAATGGATGAAACTTGGCTCCAGCACTTCACACCAGAGTCAAGTCGGCAGTCAGCTGAGTGGACCTCGTCCAAAACGACGAAAAACTCAACAGTCGGCTGGCAAGTTTATGGCATCCGTATTTTGGGATGCACATGGAATAATTTTCATCGACTATCTCCAAAAGGGCAGACTATCAACTGCGACTATTACATTGCGTTGTTGAAGCGTTTAAAGGACGAAATCGCAGAAAAACGACCGCATTTGAAGAAAAAGAAAGTGCTGTTTCATCAAGACAATACACCGTGTCACAAGTCGATGAAAACGATGGCAAAATTGAAAGAATTCGGCTACGAATTGCTTCCCCACCAACCGTATTCTCCAGATTTTGCCCCCAGTGACTATTTCCTGTTCGCAGACCTCAAAAGAATGCTCGCCGGAAAGAGATTTAAGACCGATGAAGAAGTAATCGCCGAAACAGAGGCCTATTTTGAGGCTAAACCGAAATCGTACTACAAAACTGGTATCGAAAGATTGAAAAATCGTTTCAATCTGCGTATCGCACTCGAAGGCAACTATATTGATAAATAAAGTTGAATTTTCCAAAATGGACTTTTCAGCCCATGTGTTAGTACAAGACCGCCAGGCAGGAAAAGAGCATAATTCTAAATTTTAAATGCGTTTATCTGAGAACTGCATTTTTCAAGTTGGCCGCTCTTGAGCAATTTTCAACAAATTTACTTAAAATTTTAACTAGATTTTTAAAAATATATTGTCCAAGTAAATACATGGTATAGTTCATTTGTTATTAACAATTTTCTGTCGATTTTTCTGTGAATTTTGCAAATTTGACTTTAGAAGTGCGCCATTCGGCCAAAAATTTATATAACAAAAACGTACTTCTCTAGCCGTTGTTCAAAAAAAATTTATTTACTCATCATAATTCAAAATTTACAGGAGCTGCTGGTACGGCCGTTGACCCTTCCAAAAAATGGAGGTCACCTGTTAAACGCTACACGGCCGCCATTTTCAAATAAATTATTCAATAAAAATTATATTTTACAGTCAATGATAAACTTCTACCTTTGTAAACTCGGTTTATTTTATATTTTTCCTGAAGAAAAAAATCACAAAAAAGCCTACTTGTATGACCTCTAGAGTGGCCTAATCCCTTGAGCAGTGAATATTGTTCAAATACTAGAATCAATACTTCAGGATTTTTGGAAATTTTCTATATTTAGTTTTTGTTCCCCCCCCCCCCTTACAGACACTATAAGCTTTGGTGCTTATAGTAGTGTAAGATTCCTACTCGCTAAAAAACACCTCCCTTATACAGACTACGACTGAGTTCCCCACTCAATAAGCAGTTCTTCTTTCGCGTTTTATTTTGTTTTAATAAGATATTTTCCAGGCGATTTTCCATTGAAAATTCCTACGTTCTTTAAAAAATTAAGCGCAGCTGATCACCGCGCTAGATCGTGAGGCATAGGCGTTTTCAGACGGCGCAGTAAATCTTTCTCGTCAAGGATCGGTTGAATAGAAATATTCGTATGTCCTTGTAATCGATTTTTGTGTTTTCGCGCAAACATTTTATTTTCGTTCTGAACGTTTTCGACTCCTAGGTCTCTGTGGATATCATCGTTCCTAATGTACCACGGTGCATTAACAAACCCTTGAAGAACTTTGTTTTGGAATGTCTGTAAGATTAACGTTACTAATTTTGGTACAACCCCAAAGCTGCATACCATATGTCCTGACCGGTTTTAGCACTTGCTTGTATAACAGCAATTTCTTTTCTAAACTGAGCTTGGAATACTTTCCAAGAAGCCAATACAATGTATCTATACTTAATCTCAAGCTCTTCACATTTTTTCTTAATGTGTGCTCTCCATTTAAGTTTAGCGTCGAGTGTCATACCAAGATATTTGGCCTCGTTCGGGAAAGGAATTTGTACTGCGTTGTTAAGCACAGGTGGATTGCCAGTTTTCTTGAGAGTGAAGTTCACATGGAAATACTTGTTTTCATTAAGCGCGATTCGCCAAGTCTTTTTGTCCAATTGTTAATCCGTGTAAGGGCACGTTGCAACTTAGCAGTTGCTTCTACAACGGTTTTAGCTGTTACCGAAATGGCAGTGTCATCAGCAAATGTGACTGGAACAGTATCGTCCATTTGCGATGTGTTGCGGGTAAAAAGCAAATATAGCAGAGGGCCAAGTACACTTCTTTGAGACACTCCCGCTTTTATTGTTTTAAAATTGGAAAAGTCGTTTCCGTGTCTGACACGGAAGAGTCGGTTATCTAGGTATGAACTTAAAATATGAAACAATTGCTTGGGTAGGACTTGTCGAAGTTTATATTTCATGCCCTCGTGCCATACCTTATCAAAAGCTTGCGAAACGTCAAGGAAAGCGCTTGAACAGGCTAACTTACACTCGATTGCTAGTGTTGGCTTCCAAAACCAAATTGATGACCGGGAAAGAGGCGATTTGTGTCAATAATCGGTTTAAGACGATTAAGTAAGATTCGCTCGAAGACCTTCGATATAATCGGGAGAGCGATATTGGTCTGTATGGCTTGACTTCAGTCAGAGGTTTACCAGGTTTCGAAACTATAATAACTTCGGCAATTTTCCACGGATGCGGTATATACTCTAATCTTTTGGTGGCATTTATAAGATAGAGCAGCTTTAGCAAACTTTCTTTCGGTAGCGCTTTAAATATCTCTCCCGTAATTAAGTCATATCAGGGGGTTTTTATTACATGTCTAAGTTCCCTAAGTATAGCCCTTTCTGTTGAAACGTTCGTCGTCACGTCAAGCGTATTGACACTCTTTGGAAGCACTTCCCCGTCGAATGGTTTGAAGGTTTCTGCAAGATGTTCGGTGAAAACGTTAGCTTTTTCGTTCTCTTCTTTTGCCCAGTCATCGTGGTTTCTTCTTATTGGTGCCACGTGTATTTGGGGCTTTCGAACACGTTTCACGGCTCTCCATATGGAGTAATTGGAATCTTTTGTCGCTGTGAGGCTTTCTAGGTAGTTATTAATACCTTGGTTATTGAAGTCCTTGATCGATTTTTGCAAAAAGTTGCAGAGCCTATTAAATTACGTTTTATACCGTTGAGACCGAGTTTCATGCCACTTTTTCCGCGCTCTTCGTTGCTTCCTTATCATTTGCCTGATTTCCGTCGTGTATCTTAAGCCGATACTGGCAACTTTGTTCGATTCGCGTGGAGTATTATTCCATGTCGCTTGCTGTACGACTTCAACAAACCTTTCAACTTCCTTTTCGAGTTGATACGGCGTTCTAAGCGGTACATTTAACTCAGTATTTTCGACAACCTCTATTCGGAAATCTTCCCAGTGAGTTGTGTTGTTGGATAATCTGGGTGGTCTTTGTTTCTTGACCAATGATTCGCACAATGAAAGGATAATTGAAGAATGATCGAAGGAAAAACCGAAACTTTCTTCAACTTTGACGTAACTAGCGTTTACTGCTTTTTCGATAAAGAAGTCTCTCAGATCGGGTGTTTTGGCGACATCCGAGGGCCAGTGCGTCGGTCTGCCTGTTGAGTAAAATTGCCAACCACAGTCCATACCAGCTCTGTAGAGAGTTTTGCCATTTTGTGAGATACATCTTAAGCCCCGAAAGGTGTGCTTCTCATTAAGGTCGCCACCAATAATAAAAATTGGTCCAAGAAAGTTAAATAGGTCAATAAATTCGTGTTTTTATATGTATTTTGCAGTGCGATTGGCAATAGATTGAGGATATACTAAAAGAATAATTCTTATTTCAATTTGTGCTTCCAGAAAGTGTTCAATGAAGTTTTTTTTAAAATAGGGATGACGCACCTCTTGCGTTTCCCGATGGTAAGCGTGGGAGTTGCGGTAACCTTATAGTTCCACGGGCGATTGTGTCGTCAGGTGAGTTTAGAAATTAAACTTATATCAACTACTTTTTTCTGAATAAAAATATTGAGATCATCAAGCCTTTTCTGTAGACCGATGGCATTCCAAGCAAAAATATAGAGCTTCTTTGTCATGATTTGTTACACAGATCTGCTTCGAGGTTGAGAAGCCGTTCGACTATTATCTTATTTGTTTTAGTCAGTTCTTCTAATCTCTCGAGAATTACTGAGAAAACATTTGAGGCAGGATTAGGTGATTCACAGCTGGTCGTATTTATTGGTGATTTTAGCTGCCAACACGGCGTTTGCTACCTTTGCCTTCTTTAAAGGCTTTGGGGTTGGACCTCTATTATGATTTCTCGAACTTGCTGGCCCTGTATTTTTAGAAAGCATCGTTTTGGATTAATCCCGTCGTTTTTGCAACTCCTTCGCGACTTCGCAGCCTCGATAGTTAGCTGAATGTTTTCCCCTGCAGTTCATGTACTGCACTGCACTTCACTCTCGAGTCAGATGTTTTCCGTCGCATTTCACACAGCGAGCCTCCTTCTGGCAGTAGGCAGAATCCCTGACAACATATACATTAGGGAATCAGCCTCGAGTTTATGGAGGTTCAATTTTGACAACAAGTCCCAAAATTTAATTTACAGATTAAATCCTTTCTAAGCTTTCGGTTTTGTCGAAAGTGTTTTTAGTGTTACTGGAAAAGCGGTGGGTACACCATTCGTATTAACAGTGAATGCCAATCTGATCGGGCTCGAGTTTGTATTGGATACCGGTGCTACTTGTTCTCTTGTGTCTTTGACAATTTTCCAGAAGTTTTTTGACCAAGAGATTTTGAAGCCGTGCTGGGATCAATTTTGTGCATATAATGGGGAAAATATACAAATTATTGGTGAGTTCTAACCAACTGTTTGTTATCGTGGAAGAACAAATGATTTACGGTTAATCGTTAGTAAACGATTTTGGGTAGAGATTTTATGCAAATTTTCGTTATTGGGCTATCACAAGTTAATTCGATTCAGTACGCGCACAAACAAGATGATATAATTTCTCGCAATGTTTTTAGGAATGAACTAGGTATATACAACGTAATTAAAATAAGGTTCATTATTAACTTAAAGGTGAAGCCCACTTTCTGCAAGCCTCGTCCAGTGCGATTGGCTTAGCGTAATAATATTGAAAATCAATTAAATGATTTGGTCAAAACGGGAGTTTTAGTGCCGGTAGAAAATGCAGAATGGGCTACACGCCCTAGAGCCAATTCTTAAACCAAATCGTGATCTCCGAATTTCTGGCGATTTTAAAAGCACAATTAACAAGTTTTTGGTAGATGTATTCGTAAAATATCCGTTGCCACTGATAAATAAATTATTCGCGTCACTTCAAGGCAATCTTTTCACAAAAATAAATTTATCGAACGCATATAACCCGTTGGTGCTGGACGAAGATTCACAAATGTTATGTGCGTGGAGCACACATATTGGTGTGTTCAAAATGACACAGACCGCGTTGCGTCAGCTTTAGGAGCACCAATTCCACTGTGTTTCCGAAGTTAGAGCATTCGTGGGTATGATAAACTATTATTCAAAGTTTATACCTAATTTTCTTCATAAAATGGCACCGCTATATAATTTGTTAAAAAAAGACGTAACATTTCAGTGGTCAAAAGCCAAGAAGCGTAGTAGCGCCTGATCAGATTTTGACACATTTTAATCGAAAAATTCCAATTGATACTTCTAATTCGGTGGTTGCGGGTGCGTTGTCACATGTTTTTACAAATAGTGTTCCAAAACTAATCGCTTTTATTGCTCATGCACTTTTACAGGCAGAAAAAAGCTATAGTACGATTCAGAAGAAGGCTTTGGCTATAATTTACAGAGTTACGAAATTAAAGCGAATTTTCTTTGTGTTCATTTCAAGTTATAGTCAGATCACAAGCCGCTTTTGGCTATTTTTGGTGAAAATAAAGCTTTACCAGTTATGGCGGTGGCAAAAATGCAAAGATGGGTCTTTATTTTATCTGGTTTCGATTAGACTATTACGTATATCAAAGACGCAATTAATCAAGCCCATCATTTATCGCATATCCCACATGAAAAAATGTGCGGAATAAATCGGATTTGTTGTGTCTAAATTTGATGGAAACAGACAATAATTAAAAATCGGATTTTAAGAATATAGCAAAAGAAACTAGGGGGGATCCCAGACTATCAAGAGTAGTCGAAGCAATAAATAGTGGTTCGCTGGAGGCCTTGAAAGCCGATGAATTTATTCCGTTTCGTAATAAGAAGCACGCATTGTCAGTAGAATACGATTGTATTTTGTGAGGATATCGTACCGTTGTTCCTTTTAAGTCACGCGAAAAGGTGTTAAGAGAATGGCATCGGTCATATTTAGGCACTGTAAAAACTAAAGCTTTATCACGTTTGTACATATGGTGGCCTGAGATCGACCATAGCATTGAATAAATGATTTCGAATTGACCACACACTCGAGTCCAGAAAAAAGTTCACTAGTACCATGGACACCAGCTGAATTGGCGTGGTCGCGAATCCATGTGAATTTTGCCGGATCAAAACTAAAGAAATGACACCGGCCGCTTTCGGTTAGTCGACCATTTATTTAGCGATAATGGTAGACAACTCACGTCGTTGGAGTTTGAACAATTTTTGTCCAATAATGGTATTAAACAGATTTTGACGGCTCCAGGTCATCTGGCAACCAATGGCCAAGCGGAAAATTTGGAATAACATTTAAGAAATCATTCCAAGCCACCTTAAACGACGATGGCGACAGTATAAACATCGACTCAATAGTGAATTGATTTTTATTTGATTATAGATGTGTAAAACACTGTATCAGTGGAGAGTCACCTGCTAAGTTGTTCCTTTCCAAGGAATTTAAAAATCGTTTTAGTTTACTGAAACCTTCTTTGGCAAAGAAAAGAATTTGTGAGAATCAAATATCGAATGTTAAAAATTATAAAGGTTCGAGAAACGTAGAATTCAGAGAAGACGAAAATGTGTTCTTATGCGATTATTCAAATCCAAATAAGGATAGTTGGCAACCTGCCACCGTAAAGAAACGTGTTGGTTCACGGTCAGACAGTTGTGCTATTACTCATAATAATAGAAGAAAATTAAGGGACATTTGTGTTATATAATAAACATGAAATGTGCTAGTTGACACAACATAGTTCATGCTTATTTTCTACTATCACCCTTTACTTATTACCAACCTTGCCAAGCAATTCTATTATACCAATCGCACATTACATTGAATTCAGATTAGTTTTAAGCTACTTTTATCTCTCTCTCTTGTCTTGACCTCCGAGCTGTAAGCATCTCAATAAAGAAAATTAAATCAAGGTAACTTCTTTTATTAATACAATATAAAAAAAACTGTAATATGTAATATGATCTCTGGCACATCGAATGGAGCACAAAGCTCGATTCGGGGTCGGTTATCGGTGCAGATACAAATGGTGCTAACCCAGCGGTTCTCCAATCGAACGAATTAATTATAAATCTTGAATTGTGTAAATATACGTATTTTTTGAAATTGTAAAAGTAGAGTTATGAATAATTATTATTATTATTTATTTTTTTTTTCAACTTAAAATGGGAGATGTCAAGTACTAAAAATTATTATTAAGAAATCCATTACATTTAGTATTAAGAAATCATGTTAGTCTTAAGAAGGAGATAATTAATAATGCATTTCTCTTCTGACATTCAAGCTGCGTACATTATACTTAAGAACGGATTATATTTTACGGAACAGAACAAACTTTCACTTATTCAAAAAGAGATGTTATAGTATAGAAAACCTGTTTTAAAATGACATTTTAGATGTACGGCCTATAAACATCTGGTTCAAGTCTCACAAGGATCATCACTGATAACATTACTGTCATTCAACCGAGTAGTACAGGGTTCACTCACTCCATAATTTTCATAAATGTGAACTAAACTGAACGAATCAACGAACTGAACACACATTAAAGAAGACGAGTCTCAGGAGATCTAGACGACGTACAAAAACTAATATGGTATACCGAAGCCAGCTGCCGATAGCTACGATGCAGACGAAACAGAAAGCGCGAACGAGATAAACTTTTCTTAAATATGTAATATTCATTTTTCTTTTGCTTATAATTCACAATTGGAGACTGAACCAAACTACTCATGCAATCGATAACCTCAACGAAATGACAAAAACTGAGCTCCAAAGAAAAAAGATTCCGCAATTTGCCACAAAGACGAATTTATAAAAGACGGATCTATATCAGACAAAGAAGCGATCATGAAATCTATGATAAATGCACAATTACAAAAAACACGTGCAAATCTTGAGGAAAATTCTAAAGCCCTATTTAGCTTCAAAGATGTAGAAGATTCCTTCGGAACTTTTTTCCTGACTTCAAGTCAGTAACAAAATGGATCAAAAATTTCGAAGAAATGTGTACATATATGCTGTACGCTGTATGCTAGTTTACGCTAAAAGAACTGGATGTTGGAGAACTTTGCGAATCGCCCTAGGGAAAAATTTAGTTTGAAGATTAAGAGTGGTGAAATCCATCGCCAAATTCAGCAAAGAACAATGCGCTCATCCAAATCACACTGCAAGTGTACGTATGCCATGGCCGAAATTGTTGAGCAAGGGAATGTCGAAGAGCCTGCTCTGTGTAAATGCATAATTGATGTTTCCAAATGATCGGTGAGATCGGTGACCTCATTAAACTTAAATCGAGATTAGATACATATGAACTATTAAGAAACAAAATTAAACATTAAAAAAAACATCATGCACGCAACGGATCGTAAATCAAATGAGAAAGCGTTTCGTTACTTTGGCTGTGCTGCACCTGGGCGTCCATCTAAAGAGTGGACGCATAAGTCAAAGGGGCCAAAGTGCTTCAAATGTAACTCTTTTGGACATATCAGTAAGCTTTTTAGAGATTAGAGAGTGCAGAGAATGCACCAACAATGAAGCTAGTAGTAAATAATATATAAATGCTAACGCTTTTCAATTCAGGTAGCTAATACAACTTGATAAGTGAAAATATGTATAAAATTATTGGATCACCGAAGTTCGAACCATCAGCAAGAGCTTTAATCTACTAGGAGGTAAAATAGTACAATCTATTGGTGACGTTTCACTTCATCTAACAATAAAGAGCAACAACTACGATGCCGTGACGTTTTTCATCCTACTTAAGTATACTTCGTTCCATACTCAGCTCAGTCTTCCTTTCCATAATCACGAAATGACTGCAAATGTTCCGTTTCAGTATCTAGAAAAAATCCAGAATATGCATCGTAGATCACGCAAGCTTACTCCAAGCGGAAAAGAATTCATTGATGTACAAATTAGGGACTGTTATCCCTTCAATTAGACCCGGTCGTAGTGAATTTTCTAGCCGCATAGTCCTCACTAAGTCCGGTTCTACGAGTACGTAGACTAAGAGATCTCAACAAGAAGATAATAAAAGATCGCTTTCCATTGCCCCTCTTGGAGGAACAATTGGACAGGTTATCAGGTGCATGAGTCTTTACTATCATCGACCTTAAGAATCCGTTTTTGCACGATCGATTGGAAGAATCAAACATCAAACATTCGGAACACATAGAGGCTGTTATAAGTTATTGAGCACAACATTTGGATATTGCTTGGGTTCCGCCAGTTTTGCCCGTTTTATCGAGGAAGTACTCTGGCATATGATGAATGAAGGTAAACTATTTGGTTATGTGACGAATTAATTATTCCATCTACAGACGTAGACGAAAACTCTATTAAACTGAAAGAAACTTTGGATGTTGCGGTAGCAAACTATATTATTTTGAAGTTGTACTCGTATTCCTGAAGACTTTCCAGCCAAGTAGCAAGCCAGAGTAGCAAGTTGAGAGCTGCAGCATCAGTGCGGATAAAGATTTTGCGGCCAAAAAGGTACACATGAAAATATTCTATAGCCTCTATCATGGCTAAAAGTTCTCTCAGCTTTACTGAATGCCTTACGACTTCCTTCTCGTCTTGGAGCTGTGATAGTACTGCGCAAACCCTTGATAACATGCGTCTGTATCTAATATAAACTCACAGTCCGAACGTACACATCTCAGAATTTGAGGCACCGTCAAAAGAATTTTCAATGAATGTAAACGTAAAATTTTTTTCCATTAAGCAATGTACAGGACGTGCAGTCTCTACGAAATGGGGGGCAAATTGCTGGTAATAGGTACATATGCCAACGAAGCTGCGCGCCTCTGAAATATTAGTTAGATTAGGCTAATTTAGAATGGTCTCAATTTTCGCTTACCCTATGCCTAATAAAGTGGACCTCATTTTGGGATAAGCTGCATTTTGAGGGAATTATCTTTAATTCAGCTTCTCGCAGTCGAGTAAAAACTTATCGTAGATTAGCAAGCATAATATCAAAAGTCTTACCATGAATTAGGATATCATCTAGGTAGACCCGGCAAGTATCCATTGAAAGACCTCTCAGAACGTTGGACACCAGACGCGCGAACGTACCTGGTGCATTGCCTAGCCCGAAATTCATCTCGTATCATAAATGCCGTTTTTTCGCTACCACTCGGCAGCATTACCACCAATAACCAGACAGAGAGTCTACTGAACTGAATCAAATAGAACTAGCAACAGCGCCCAAGGTGTCGTCAATTCTGCGTAAAGTCACGACAAAGTAAATGTGACATCATTTAATTTGCGATATTAAGTGCAAAATTCAGTTAGAAAGTTCCTTACCACTTCCGCCTGCAAGGGCTTAAGATGTTTTTGTGGTGTGACTAAGAAACTTGCTAAATGCCTAGCCAGAATGTCGTTATCTATATTGCTCATACCTTGAGACTTCTTCGAAGGTATCAATCTTCAGATTTGTTGGAAGTGTGACAGCATAGTCGGCGACTTTTTCTACGCGTACGAAGATTTTACCTTTCTGTTACAGCTGACTGATTTACACTCGAGAATTTCTTTAGGCAAATCGTTGTAAACTGGTATAACTACCCCTTCGGCAGGCGCCAGAAGAAATGGAGAAATGTGGAGGAATTACAAAGAAGTCTGTTGTTCTAGGGTAAACAACCCGAGCGCTCCCTTGAAATGAATCACCAAGTTGGGAACTTGAAGAAGAATTACTTTCGTTGGTCACGGCAATACTGTAACCACCAACTCTTACCACATTGGAAGCCTTTAGGACATCAATACCAATAATTCCATGACTGCTGACGGAGAGGGAAAAATTAACCATCATGACCTTCATACGACGTTTAAATTTTCCAAGCTGCAAAGTTGGAAATATATAAAGTGTTACCACATAAAATCTTGATCACTGCTTTACCAGTATAGAAAGCGTGTACCCGGGAAAATTATATGTCGACTCACAAGGTACATTACCAACTAAAGCAGAAACGATGTGTCCACTGTGTTGATTTCCACAGTGGACATTAAAAATTTGAGGATTAACTAACTTCGTCAGCGCCCGCCTCTCGGCGCTGACTGTTCGGCGTTTCCTGAACTATTCGGGGAATTATCTTTCGGTGTTTGAAAATTCACATTACGGCAATTCCATTTCCTATTGCTGCTATTTTTTCTGACAAACTGACGTGGTCTTTCAGATTTAACATCAAGAGATCGAGCTACGTGGGTGGTTTGCGAAGCTACATGCTCAGTTTAAATAGCCCTCGTCAATGCGTCTGCCAAGGTAGTTGAATTCGCAATGCGAACAGCATGCTAAATAAAGCGGTCAGATATACCATCGAAGAACTGCATCAGCGATATTCGCTCCTGGGCCTGAGGGCGGCAATCACCGAACACGAGGCGCGTAAGCCGTTGAACGTCACTACCAAAAGCAACGAGGTCCTCTCTGTATCGTTGTCGCCTGCATCGAAACACTGCATGAGAGACATATTTTATTGAAACATATGAAAGAAACCTTAGCTCCAAACAGATGTTAGCTTGATGTAATCACCACGATCATCTGCACTTAGATTTGAGAGAATTCATACAGCTTCTCCGCGCAACATAGAAGCTAATGTTTGCGCTTTTTGTTTATCGTCCCAATGAAGTGCTTCGACCACTATTTTGAATCGTGTGCATTACTCACTCTAATCGGCAACATTGCTATCAAATGGCTTGGGGCTTAATGTTGCACGGACTATTATTAATTGCTGTCGTATATTGTGAAAAAAAACTCTTCCCTATCGGGCAATTTCTCTGCTTGTTCCTCATTTAGAGCACTTCGACTTTCGTGAGTTGAACACTGTAACACTTTTTCAGGAAATGCTGTAGCACTCACAATGCGTAGTTCTTCGAGCTGGCGTTTTTTCTCGCTTCTTAGTTGTGCTATTTCAGCATTTTGCTTTAATACACTTTCACTTAAAGAGGTTAAGTGACTAAGGATTTCGTCGAACTTCTGGGATTCTTCTGCCAAATCACGTGAGAATCCAACTTCTGACACCAGCGTAATGAATTTGTTGAGTGCAGGATATTCAGGGAGATTACCAATCAATAAAATTAAGAAGAAATTATCAATTTCTGTGAAAATGTGGCGAGTTATTAACCGCGTGCTTTATTTCAACCTATCCAGTAATGGTTATCTTTGACAATTGACAACCGCCCAACGGCCAATCGGTTTAGTTTTATGCGTTCCCGGATAATTTGTTACAATAACATACTTTGACAAGCGATGTGAAGAAAGTTTCGATATGCTTAAACAGTATTTTACGACATAGCCTGTTCTTGGTATCTACAATCAAAAGAAACAGAACTCCACACCGACGTCGCAAAGCATGCCTGGGCTGGTGTGTTACTTCAAAAAAAGGACAACTGTAATCAGTTTCATCCGGTGTACTACGTTACTTAATTGGTATCACCTTCCGACATTAGCTGTCGTAAAGTCAGTTAGTTTAAGGTTTTATTTGTACGGATTAAAATTTCAAATTATAACTGACTACTCAGCACTTAAATAGTCACTTGGAAAAGACGAAGTAACACCTCGAATAGCCAGGAGGCTTTTTTTCTTGAAAAATTTTGAGTACAAAATAGGGCATCATTCTGCTAATAGGATGAAATACGCCGATGCGGTTAGCAGAGTTCCGGTTTTGGTGACCACAAACCAACTATGTATGTATACGAGGTTATAACGGAAAAACAACACAAACAGGAACGTTTGGCAGCTATCAAAAAAATCTTGGAGAAGGAATTAAATGGGGACTACTTATTAAGAAATAAGATGTCAATGGTGCGGAAAAGTTGCGGAAAAGTTGCGGCGACAAATTGTGTGTGCCACATTCAATAGAAAGAGAAGTTATTTGTCGGATGCACGAAGCAGGTTACATTACGTCAAGTAAATTAAAAGAAACTATTAATCACGAAAATGATATCCCCATACTAAAAGAGAAGGTGAAACATTTTATTGGCGGGTCCGTTTAGTACATTTTGGCAAAACGTAAATGATGAAAGCCGGAGGTGTTCTTACATGCGATTCCTAAGTTCAACGCCCCTTTCAAAGCCCTTCTCATAGATCACTTGGACTCGGTGAATGAGACAGTGAAGATGTACAGGTATTTTTTTGCTATAATTTACTAATGGATGTCTAATGATTCGTAATGGACAATTTACTTATGTACCAAAAGAACTATGGCTGTCCAGAGCGTATTGTAAGCAATCGAAAACAAGTTTTTACGCCCATCGCATTCAAAAATTGTTGAGATCACGAACAGGTTCACTATACCATAACAACAACAGGCATTCCAAGCGGAATTTTGACTACTCAACAAGTATTCGCATCCATAGAGAATGACTGACGCCAAGCCAAGGAGTTATTTCACTGAGCCATGCCATCGTGAAGTTTTTTTAGTCAGAAAATTGTTAAATAGAAAGTACACCGAATACTCGCAATCGATTTTCAGTGTAGGTTCCTAATACTGGTGGTCACCTCTGCTACGACAAACTAGTCTTTCCGAATAAGTCCTATGAACTATAATACAGAAATTTTAAACAAAAATATTAAGAAAACAAAAAATATCGAATGTAGTATTAGGTGCGCAATATTTTGATGAAAATGCAACTTTATTGTGAAAAACTTGGTTACAAATGAAACATTCAAGGTATTGCCCATCGATAACTACAACCTTTTCCCATCTTTCTAACAGAGGTCGAATACCGTTACGGTAAAAGTGTTCATCTTGTGAGGCTATTCACGAATCAAGCCAGTTTTTGATGTCTTCAAATGAGCGGAACTGCTGATCAGCCAGACCATGTGCTATCGAAAGGAACAAGTAATAATCGGAATATGGCGGGTATCTGTGGAATATGGCGGGTGGGGTAGGACTTTTCATTTGAGCGTTTCCAGGAAGGTTTTAATGGGTTTGGCAACGTGAAGCCGTGTGTTGTCATGCTGTAGAATCACTTTTTCGTACCTCTGCTTGTATTGTGGCCATTTTTCGCGCAGTGCTCACCTCAATCGCATCAATTGAAATCGATACCGTTCCCTAGTGATTGTTTCGTAGGGTTTTAACAGTTCATAAATAATACCGACCTGGTCCCACCAAATACACAACATAACCTTCGCAGTGTGAATATTCGGCCGAGCCGACGACGTAGAAGCATAACCGGGCAGTCCCCATGACTTTCTTCTCTTTGAGTTGCTGTAGTGAATCCATTTTTCATCGCCCGTCACGATGCAAATAAAGTAAACCCTTCATTTTTTGCCGGAGAGCAGCATCTCCGTAAACTTTTTGGAGCTCTCGATGCGCTTCAGCCGCCGTTTTCTTCGAATCAAAGAAGAAAATCAACACTTTCCGCAAATGACGATTATTTGGCACAAAATCGGACATTTTCACACAACCAAAAGTATATGACGCTAGAAAAAAAATCATTATCAAAACGGTTTGTTTACAATATATCTAAGCTTGGTTCATGACGTTTCGGATACGTCAAATGCACTTACTGCTGGGGCCTTAGTTGTGCATCTAATAATAAGGCAGCTAGTTAAAAGTAAGTCTTCTTTTCACCTACAGCCAACACACCATACTTGGTTCATCTAGTCTTGAGAGTACCACCCAAATGTATTATTCCTACAGTCTATCACCCATCTGGAATTTCAAATAGCGCACTAGCTTCAGGAGCCGAGGACAGAAGGAGTAGTGTTCAGAGACAGCAAGCTGTAGAATAACACTACCCCTGGCACGTTACTGAGGATAAGATACAACAGGGTCACATTTATACTTGCCAAAGTTGCTACTGATGAAGCTGCCCGTATTATTCGTGCGAAGATACTTAGGTGGACGAGCGAATCAGACACCTTTTGTGGTCTATTATGAAACCTTATGACACTTTAGAAAATGTAAAGTAGCCGCAGCCACTGCAACAAAAGAACTAACGACCCAAGTCCCTCTCCCAAGTCTATCTACATACATCTCAGTCTACTTCCACTTTTTTTTTTTTAAAGAACTTAACACTCAAGTGGGTATGAATACACTTACTTATAATGCCTCAGCATGTGTTAAGTTTTTTGGAAAATG
Source organism: Volucella zonaria (assembly GCA_963966105.1). NCBI lineage: Eukaryota > Metazoa > Arthropoda > Insecta > Diptera > Syrphidae > Volucella > Volucella zonaria. Next base: position 130,352,358 of record OZ014531.1, read on the forward strand.
GGATAGAGAGAGAAAGAAAGATATTTGGGCTAAGTGGATATTTCGCTCTATGGGTGGCATCCAACATTTAATAGGGAGACTAAATTCTTAGTGGAAGTTGGCTTGATGTTGATTTCTAGTCAACTACTCGTCTTATACTTGATTTTCGTTAACTGAAAAAATGGATGATATGTTTTTCGGGCGAGGCTGGGATTCGAACACCGAACCTTCCGATTTGGGAGCCAGTCCACTACCACTTGAGCCACGGTCACCTACGTCTAGTTAGCAAATGAACACTTGCAAGTTGTTATTTTAGACAGTTATTATGAAGGACGTACATGATAGCATAAACGAAAATCACTTTGGACTTCGTACTGATTATCCGGTGCCACGGGTTCATCAAGTACGAGTATGAAGACTTCAAAAATTTTCTTGGGCCATGCAACATTAAGACCACCAAAGCAGAGGAGAGCTCAAAGCTTAAGTTTGATTTTTCCAAGTACCTCCCCGCCTAGACGCCGTATTTGGTTCCGCGTTATGACTCTGAGGGTCTCTTAGAGTGTCTCTCCGAAAACCTAGATGCATGACTGGTCAGGCAGCCTTCGTTGTTGGAGAACCTGACGATTGAAAACAGCAACCAGAAATCTAGCAGTCGAATTTCTAAAATTTAAGATGTGCCTAAGTGAATCATTTGGTCTTTCTAGGGAGGAAGTTGGCTGATATCAGTATTATACAGAATCCATTCATCAGGAAGGAAATCTACCACTTCGGGATTCAAGAACAAAATTAAAGCCGTTTTACCAATAGGAACTCAGTAAGCCTACAGTAAGCCTAAGTATCACAAAAATGCATTAATGGCTTCGTCGGAACCAGTTCTAGATCTAGCAATTTAAAAGCTTGTAAAGCGAAAATACTCAACCCTCCCCATATTATTATCTTGCACTAAATTCATCCTTCACAGAAGAGCTCCAGGAGTTTGCAGCTTCGATTTAATCGAGAAAAGCGACCCCAATAGTGGGCTGAGATGCCAACGCAAGATACCGTTCCTATAGCAGGTCTAAAATGAACGATGTAGGTCCTCATTTGGTTTTATTTTAACTGCAATACGTATTTAATTTATCTTCATGCAACGTGGGTAGCACTCTGCCCTTAAGTTTTCCCACCATGAAAAACTTCTGTAGCTAGCAAGACTTGTTGTCCATCACATTTAAAGCAGGCAATGACAGTTTCAAGGTAAGCAAATACAGACTCTCTCTCAAACAAACATTTTTTTACTGGTCATGGGTGGCTTTTCTTTAACTAGATAGAGACTGCCTCAAAATTTAGGACTCCGTGAAATTCGGGCGAATCATAAAATTCAAAAAAAATGGTCTGTAGATACGCTCAGGTGAAGTCCTTGGCACAATAATATGGACCTTGCACTAAGCCATGGATGTTGCATCTCAGCCCTATTCTTTGTAGTAAGAAACTCTAAGAAGTTTTAGTTGACAGGTCTGCGACATTCACTTCAGTCATGCAATAATTGATCAAACAATCATTATCTATACAGGTAAAAACATGGCGTGTACTCGTATTTTCAGTAGCGTTAAAATTAAACCCGTATATGGTCATCATGCTCAGAACGAGGTTTATACGCGCCAGTGCTAAATCCAATTCTAAGGTATGCGATTCTTGCCTGGTCGATCCACTTAGGCACAATATTTTATGTTACAAAGCAGAAAGCAGAGTGCTAGTAATAGCTAAAATATGGAATACAAACCATAAATGCCCTAACGTCATTTCCTGCTGAAGCGTTCAATAACTTTCTCTACATTTTAACACTTCATCTGCACATTAAGACCATTCTATCGCAAAGTGAAAAAGAACTAAAAAGAATGGTAAAAGTTTACCGGTACGTCAGCTTACTGCCTATATACCTATACGAGCCGCATCATTCGTTTATACATATATTGAAGTTAAATATCTGAGTCGCATCCTAAACAGCAATTTTGTTTGAACTTAACATCTCATGTCGAAAACCGCCTTGGAGCTTGTAACAGAGGGGGGGTTTCTGATTATATATTATATGGCAGTGAGAAGACCACTTCTATCCTAAGCATCGGTTATTTTCTTGAGTAAGACTTCACGCAAATATATCGCGGTTTCGGAAGTTTTCCTATCTAGCTTGGCTCTGCTCTAGACGGACTAATGAATTTCCCTCCCTTGACAATCAAAAGGATAGTTCACCCTCAAGGCCATCTTTAGTTAAAAAAGATGCAATTTTTGGTACAATTCGCAGTGGAGTTTCGTTGAGCTATCTTCGACTATCTTCAACCCCAATTCTATAGATATACCACCTAAGGTAATCAAACAGAAATCTCGGTTGCTGCTGAAATACAGAGTAGACTTTCGCTTTACTAAATGCTGCCAGAATCTACGCCAACGTACATATGTACGAAGGACGGCAACCGATAAAACCTACAGGCAAGTCAGAATTTTCCATCAGATATGGACTGACAATACTTCATCAATGTGTAATTTTTTCCACCGAATTACCATATTGGGTTTATGGAATAGCACTTGTATGGATAAGAACAACCACTTCACTAGCAGTATCTTGAATTATATGGTAAGGTTTCCGGATTGTATGCCCTTGTATTGTATACCATAACTGACTTTGTTTAGTTTTAGCAGCCATATCATTTTTTATTTGACAAAGACATTATTTTTTACCACTGTTGTCCCAAGAAAGTAAAAAGAGTGCACTTTTTTTGTTTTAAATCAATTTGTTTCAGGAAGGGCCAGAATGTTTGTTACACATTAAATCAATTTAAGAGGGCTCAACCAACAAGCGTCTCCAGCGAGCTCGATCTTTAGCTAGCTGCGTCCAATTTCGCACGATAAGTTGGCTGAGGTCCGTTTCCATTTGCGTGCGTCACCACGGGGGTGGATTCGAAGATTTTTCGGATCAGGCTCCTCAGTTGTTGGACCTTCACTCTTCTGGCTAAGTCGATGTCGATTTTTGATTGAGCCCATGCATCTGCGCTTGAGCCCATGCCTCTGCGACTAAGATTATTATGGTCTTATATAGTGTCACTTTTGTTATTCGAGATAGGGCTTTGCTAGTCAATAGCCTTCTTAGCCCAATGAAGCAGCGAATAACAAGAGTTATTCTTCATTTGATCTCAGCGCTGGTGTCGTTTTTTAAATTAATAGCGGAGCCTAAGTAGCTAAAGTCCTTAGCTACCTCAAAGTTATAATTGTCGAGGATGACGTTCTGCCAGAGTCGTCGGTATTAGGTATCCATGCATGTTAACAGCACATACTTTATCTTATATTGTCTTTGTCAATGATCGTCAAACCCATCTACCCCGCTTCCTCCTCATTACTAACGAAAGCACCACTGACAACGCTCTTCTTCCTTCCGATTATGTCAATATCAGCGGCGTATGAGAGAAATTTGACAGATTTTTGCAAGATTGTGCATTTTGTAGGCCTTTGTTCAGAGGGCCCCTTTCTTCAAGATCGGCCAAACAATGCTGAAGCTCTATTCATCGGGCATACTTTTGTCCGATGTTGTGTATGCTATTTACCAAGTCATCTCCGCTTTGAAGAGCTCGTCGAGCCGTCTGTTCCAGCAGCTTTGTTGGACTCGACCTTAAATATTTCTATCTGCACCTCATCCAGGTCGGGTAGACGGAATTATTGATCTACATTATCCAGGTTGAGGGATTCATTCTGCCTGACAGCGGTATTTGTTACGTCATCGCCGTTATAGAGATTACGGGAATGCTCTTTCTAAATCCTCAGTATCGATTGCGACTCTACTATGATTTTGCCTCGTTCATCTCTACAGGCTTTCGTTCGGGGTTTGTGTCCGTGGCACGTTTTTTTTAACTTTTGCTAAACTCTCCGAATCTCATTCCTGGGGTAGCATCTCACAATTAGCTTGGCTTCGCGATGTTCGAAATATACGCAAGCGCACCTTGTTTGCAAAAAGGTAATGGTCCGAGTCGATGTTGGCTTCTCGAAACGTCCGGACTTTCACAATACTGGAGAAGTGGCTTGCATCGATCGAACTGTGGTTAATTTGGTTGACGGTTGATTGATCACGAGTTCTCTAAGTCCACTTATAAATATCGAGACGTGGGACCCGCGTGCTAGGTACGAAAATATGTCGCCCTGCCGCAAAGTCGATTAGCTTGAATTTGCTATCGGAGGTTATGACGTTCAGACTATACTTTCCGACAGTACTACTGACTAAATTGTCAACAATAGATCCATCCGTTTCGGAGGCCTGTTATTGATTCACAACTTAGTTTTTCTTTCCATGACCAGCCAGTTACACTGGTTGCACAACCCCCAATCTGGAGGGCCAGTCCCATTATAAACACACTTAGGACGAGAGGTCTGTTAGATCGGAGAACTACAACTAAAACATTTGGTATCGCCAGGTTGACACCTGTCAGTTCCTACCTTGTTTCAACAGCACGACAATTATATAGGAACAAATTAAAATATTTCAAATGTTCGCGGAGGTCTAGACATGATTTCACCATTTTTGACAAAATCTGCATATTGTGACCAACAAAATTTTCATTGCCGTGTGTGAACATGGGTCTCAAATGACACAACACTGCGCTGTAGTGTCACACGAAAATTATAATTCTCACACCTTTTCGAGTAAACAATTATTGCAAATGACACACGCGCAGTGTACGATACAATTTTTTGTATTTTGTATGTTAGAGTTCCCACAGTAATTTTTTTAAAATAAATATAATTATAGTATATGTATATATACTCGTATGTATGTAAGTTAGAGTAAGAAAACAAAGTTTTTTTAGTTGTTCATTACCTACAAAAATATTGTATAGAGTTGTTATTTCCCGCCACCAGCTGCCAAATCTACACTGGTCCTTCGATAGTGAACAAACCATCGAAATTTAGCATTACCAGGGCTACTGACATTGGTAAATTATAACTAACAAGTAAAGTGTCGGTGAACATTTTTGTTTTACAAGTCTTAGAAAAAATCAATATGGGGATGAGACATGTGTTTGTCATCGTTGCAAGACAGAAAGCGCTAATAGAAAAACCAGAGAAGGCAACAATAAAATTCAGAAAAGATAGTGCTTCTAGCAAGACACATCTTTATAGGCAGGAGCGTTTGTAGAGAATAAACGCATTATGGGCCGAGTTTCGTAACAGCCATGAAACTATCAAAGACTCAGTCAAACCGGACATGCCATATATGCAGAGAAATACATATGGCAGAGTGGAGAAGATGCATAAACAACTAAAAGTTTTATTAGAAAGCATAGTTCCTCCTGAAGGCGGAGATATGGACATCAGCCTCCAATCGCAACGGCTCAGAAATATTTACGTGAAAATTGAAGCAATAATCGGTAACATGGGGGAGTTCGAACAAACTTTCGCTGTATACTCGGACGAAATATACGAATACCAACAAAAAATTTTGTTAGAGCAACTTTGGAATTTAAATGAGGCTTCATGGTCAATGCGATGAAAGAAGACCTGTAGTCAGCATATATCAAGCAGTCCAAGTACGCGGATATTAAAAGAGACATAAATCAATGTCTCCATCTCGCCAAAGAAAATAAATTCAATACTCCATTAAATTTACCTACATTTCGGGGAAATAATCTGAAGTGGAGTTCGTTCTACGACGTATTTTCAACAATAATTCATGGAAAAGATTCTTTAAGAACAACAGAAAAAATGGAATATTTGAAGTACCATTTAACAATTAATTCAACATTCAACAATTTCAACAGCCAACAACCACTGCGCATGGGAAACCCTTAAATCGAGGCACGGTAATGAGCGCAAAATCGTGTCGATGTACATAGAGAAAGTGCTGTGATCCTATGCAAACCAGTCATCCGCAACTGCAATTAAATCAGTTTAGGATGCAATTAAAGAAGAATTGTCAGCTTTAAAAAATTTGGGCTTCGATACCTGTAATGTATTTAAACAAATGTAAAATCAGACAGATCCTAACTAAAGTTTAAGGAGTTTTCGCTTTGACATTTGGTTTGGTTGGCTCTCTAGGTTTCTGGCAGCTGACCAGAAAGGATGTTTATCCCGCGACAATCAATTTTAAGCATGTGAAATAAAATCTTTGGAAACTCTTTTGAATTTTTAAACAATTGAAATATGTATCTTACAAATTGGCGACGAGGATAAACATTATATTAAATAGTGTGATATGAGTAACACAGAAGAGGAAAGCTCAGATAGAAAAAGTGTGAAAAAACAATTATTAGAGCCAAAAATTTGTGTTGTGGGCAAAAAGACTATGTCGTATATTGGAAATATAAGTGAATATTCACCTGGAGAATATTTTATGGCATACAGAGACAGCGTGGAGCAATTCTTTTTTGCAAATGAAGTCCCCAAAACAAGAAAATAGCTACATTTAACGCATGTATGGGAGAAGAACTTTATAAAGTATGTAAGTCTCTTACAGCGCCTGAAAAACCTAGTGAAAAGACATTCTTAGAGCTTATGAGTTTGCTTGAAAGTCACTACGCACCCAAACTAAACAAAAGAGCTGAAACATTTAAATTTAGCAAGGCAAAGAAGGAGCCAGGAGAATGTATAAGCTATTTTATTCTTAAAGTGAAATCGCTTGCTGAAACTTGCAAATTTGGGGACTGTATTAAGGATTCAGTGGAAAATTGTGCTGCGTTACGGAGTCAAGTTAAGATAAATTTATTGTTGGACTTTCAAATGAGAAAATCTAACAGTCTCTTTTGAGTGATGACAGAGGGAATTTTGAGAAATGCTGTAAAACCGCTCTTAACCTAGATATGTCACGCCGAGGATAACTGTCCATAAACCCTAGTGAAGTCAACAGAATAAAATCCGCACCGAGTAGCAGTATACAAACAAGTAAACCAGATCGTCAGAACCAAAACAACAGAAGTAAAACAAAACAGTTCCATTCAGAGCATCAAAAGATAAACCACCGATCAAAATCGGTGCCCAGCAGCTAGTTGGAAGTGCTTTATCTACGAGAAGGTGGGACATACTAGTGCAGGTTGTAGGCAGCGCAGTCAAGAGGGTAAAAGTCTAGTACATCAAGTAATAATTGCAAACAATTTGGAAACAAGTAAGAAAATAGAGTGGCAGGGAAAAGTAAACAATATTCACATGGTTTTTTAAGTGGATAGTTGGAGCGGAGTTTCTTTAATTGCAGAAAAGGATTATAAAGATAAGTTAAATAATTTTAATGCATGCAATTTAGGTTTAGTAACTATTATAGATCAAGAACTTAAAGTATGTGGAAGAATTATTATGACCCTGGAATATGCAGGGAATTTACACGAGTTGGAATTAATTGTCGTATCAACAAAGAGAAAGTTTGAACCATTGCTTGGCAGAAACGCATCGGATGTTTTACAACCAAGTTCGCACTCAAATATTTTATCGTCTGAAGTCTGCTTTCAGGCAATTCAGGAAAAAGAACAATTAAAAACAAGTTTGCATGTGTTCATAATATCGATTTATCTGAACCAATAAGAGGGTTGAAAGCTGATTTTTTTTTAAGAGAGTGTGTTCCAATATTTCATAAAGCCTATTCAGTTCCTTTTCGCCTCCAAGACAAAGTAGCCTCCGAGTTAGAGAACCTTGTTAAAAACAAAATAATAGTGCCTGTAAAACACAGTAATTGGACTTCACCCGTTGTTATTGTTCCCAAACCAAATGGTTCTGTGCACATTTGCATTGATTGCAAAGTAGCCATAAATAAGTTCATTGAAATGGAACATTATCCATTGGGAAATAGTGAGGAAATTATTAGCAGTTTGAGTAACTGTCAATACTTTTGTGTAGTCTCAAGAATTTTTGACGATTAACATACACGATATTTACGCTTGCAATTTGTCGTAGCTAGGGCACCTGCTATTTTTTAAGCTGTAGTTGATCAAATTATAAACGGTATCGACAAAATTTAGTTATCTAGACGATATCATCGTAGGTACTGATACTAAGGAGATCTGCAAAAGCAGTAAACCCATTATTGTGGCCACGGACGCAATTCCTTACGGGGTTGCTGCAGTGATGTCCCATTTAGTAAATGAAGAGGAGCGCCAAATAGTGTTTGCGAATTCAACTTTGTCCCCTGCTGAGCGAAATTATTCGCAATTTCATTGGGAGGGTTTAGCTGCCATTTTCAGTATTAAGAAGCTTTTTAAATACTTGTATGGTAAAGAATTTATTCTCTATACCGATAACAAAGGCATAAAAGAAATATTTAACCCCTGTAAGGCCACATCTGTGGTAGCGGCAGCCAGACTACAACGTTGATCAATTTATTTGTCTCTTTTCCAGTATAAAATTCTGTATCGTTCAAGTAAAAACACGGCGAATGCCGACGCACTCTCGCGATTACCATTAAATTTAAGTACGGAAGTAAAAACACTTTCTATCAATTCGATCCATTTTTTCAATGATTTACGTTTGAAGTTATCTCAAATAAAAGAGGCTCAGAAAGAAAATGTCGAATTTCGACAAGTTAAAAAGTTTATAAAGTACGGCTGGCCTAAGGAAGTCAAGTCAAAACTAAATCCTTATAAAATGAAAGAAAATTTTCTGACAATTGAAGATGATGTCCTTTTTTAAGGCAGTAGAGTGATAATTCCAAAAGACCTGATAGGTGAAGTACCAAGTGTGCTGCACAATAATCACAATGGGATGGTGTTAATAAAAAATGCGGCTCGATCGTATGTATGGTGGCCGAGGATCGATGAAGACATCGAATATTTTGTAAAAAATTATATGACATGCATGCAAACCTCAAACAGAAACAGTAGACTCTAAGTGGCCAAAATGTACATTCCCATTTGAGCGTATTCATCTTGATTTTTTTCACTTCCAGGAAAAAAAATTACCTTATATACGTGGATGGATGCTTTTAGCAAATTTATTGAAATAGCACACATGAACAGTATGACCACGAAATCTTTAATAAATGCCTTAACAAGTATTATAACCGGATTATCCGGTGAAATAGTTGTTGATAATGGCACGCCCTTTGTGTCGTACGAATTTAAAAAAATTTGCATGAATAATAATATCAAATTGTCCTTTAGTCCAGCTTACCATCCCCAAAGCAATTGTCAGGCTGAAAGATCAGTACAGATCATTAAAAAAGTGTTGAAAAAGTTTTTACTATCAAAAGAATCAAAATAAACCATTGAAAAGCGAATTAAATTGTTTTTAGCGTACTACAGCAATACACCCAACTCGTCAAATTCCTTAAGTCCTAGCGAACCCATATTTAGATATAAGCCAAAAACTTCTTTAGATTTTATAATTCCGAAAACGCAAATGAATTTAAATAAAGGATGAAAAGAATTATTCAAAAGTGAATCTAAAGAAAAAATCAACCAAAATCATTCAAAAAATTATGTTTGTAATAATTCATTTAGAGAAAAGGATTTTGCATCATATAAAAATTCATTCAAAAGTATAATAAAATGGTTAAAGCGTCAAATAATGAAGAAAATAAGTAACTTAAGATATCTAATCAAGGTAAATAATGTTATAAAAATTACTGATATGAACCAGCTTAAGAAAATTACAAAATCCAAACATAACTTCTTTAGCTCTAGAATTCCTAAACCTAAAATATCTTTCTTTTGAAACCCTTTTGAATTTTTAAACAATTGAAATATATTATTGTACAATACCACGTCTTGAAGTCCTATCATAGTGCATTTAATAGCGAAATCACTAGACCAAGAAAGCCGAAACTTGTTCGAGCAAGTTCTCACGGAACCAAATAAGATGCCAACCTTGTCAGCTTTAATCACCAGATCGGTATTGGTGCAACAATCAGCACCCAATTTATATATCTGACGCGGCAGCGAGCTCTTGTTAAGTGAGCATTCTACGTTACAATCAGCAGTTGTCAGAGACATGTATGTTTAACACACTCCATACCACCGATTGCATCCTGGATAGAAATGCATCAGTCAAATACTTGGATCTTCAGCGTGCCAAAGAAAATAAGTCTTAATATTACTTGCAACTCTAATCCAATACCAAAAATACTAAAGGGTAGTGGCATAATAGATTTATTATCAAACTGCATCATTAAAGATCAAAGCCAAAGAATCCAGTCCAAAATGCAATAGAGTCAGGTTATAACCAAGGTTCGAAGAAGTGGCCTGAAAAAAACAACTGGATCCCTCAAATGCAATAACATCAGCAGACCCTTTGGGGCCAGCGGATTTGTGTTTAGTGACACCATTGAATTCTCTTGCTACTACATGAGACCGAAAGCAGATTCGACTGATAAAATGTTCGACCCACTTTACTGTACGTGGGGACACGACACAATCTGTTGGCTGTATAAATAAAGTACTCGTATGAGGCACAATTTTGTGTGTTGCTAATAAACTAACCAGACTGTTAAGTCCGCTCTAATTGACTTGTTCGCATTGTTATATGATTTTCTTATATATCTGTTTTCTAACTGTGTTGTCAGTGTACAAGGAATTATGTTAGCATGTCGTAGCCTAGGGCGGAAAGCACATCGACTTTGGAAATGAGAAGCTGAAAACAAATGCAGAATATTAGCGGAACGTCTCCCAACATCACGTATTGGTATAGGCTCATTTCTAAGCTGGAATAGGTTGTTTTCCCAAGCTCAAGTGTTGTATGTGTAAGTCCAGAATCTCGAAGGCACCCAGAAATGTGCTTACTAAAATCACCCGGAGTATAGGGATCTAGAGATATATTTTTTTGAAGGCCATCACACATTGCATAAAATTCGTAAATAAAGCAGTAGGGGATCATTTGCTAAAGGAGATAGAACTTGGAAAGCGGTGATAATGAATAATGATAGTGATCTGAATATTTCAGTTCAGAGTGATCCGAATGGCCTTGGCGTGGTTCTACCTTACCTACGCTAAGCCGCAAACAGTTGTCTTGTATTTATTCACAGGCGAGAACATGTGGAAAAGTGATTACTTCTATGTCCACGAATGTGGGTAAGATTCACTCTAAGATACTGAATATATTCTTGGCGTTGCCTTTATTGATTTTAGTTCATGGATAATCTGAACGATATCATCTCAGTCATCTTTTAACGATCTCCGAGGAATAATTTCGTGTTCTACTTCAAACTTTATCTGACAAGATCAGATTAAAAGTGAAGCCGTGGATTTCTTTGACCCATTTTCTGTGAAAAGGTCTGTATGTTATGCAATTCTGACCAAGTTTAGCACAATTTTTCTGATACCTTTTTACTTTATTAATTTAGTTCTCTTGCATCCTAAATCATTGCTTTAATTGTTTGCTAATAAATTGGAACGTTACAAGTTAAAATATACCAGATTTGACAAGCAACATCTGCCCCATTCGTGATGTCCGTACTCCATTCTTCCGGTCATCGGATTCTAAAGTGAGACACAGAAGTAATAAGTCGCGAACCAAAACATAAAAAAAATCAAGCAAAAACAGTAGCAAAAGCGACCGAACTGGAACCTCCAGGTTTAAAATTTTTAATGTTGTTTATTTTGTCAATTGAAACTAATTCCTTTTACTGTCAATATTTTCGTCAATTTCTCTGAAATTGGTTACCAAGTTATTTTTTTTTATTTTGTTCATCTCCCACACGCACTAAAACAACCCCAGTAAATGTTTACCATAAATATTTGTCAAGGCTGTGGAATTTTTTTTAAGATGCTTAACTCAGAAACGTTCGCAAGACCATCATCTTAATTTCGAAAACGTGTTGTTGTTCCATGAAGTTCTGAGTTTATTTGGGTACATGCTATGTTAAGCACAGGAACTAAAATAATAGGATCAAGCTGAAGGAAAACAAATCTCGAAGGTATCATACAACAGTAAGTGCAGAATTATAATGGAATCAAGGAGCAAACTCTTCCCTTTGGCTGAAGAAAAACATTTACACAATATGGGTTCCCATTTCGCTAGATGTTATCCTTTAAGCAGCATATGATGTTAGAGGAACACCTCTAATGTCATGCAAACATTTACACGGGTGTTGACTTTTAATTGTTGAATCATGCACATACGCACACTTAGCATTCCATACACTCTTTTATTTAGGATTAATTTTAAACGGTTGACCTCATTATCCTTTTCAAAGGACTGTTATTTTTTAGTTTTTTTTTCTTTTACAAAGACTAAATGAGTTGATTGGTCTTCATCTCTGAGGTGACAGATATTAGATATTTTTGCTATGAGGAGAAAGGAATGAAGAACCAGCTATAGGTTAGATTAGAGCACGCAGGGAAGACGAAAAAAAAAAACAATTTTCTGTTTTTAAAAGGACAATTTTCCGATTTATTTAAATCTGCAATCACAACTAAAGTTAATTAAAACAAAATACAATTATTTATACTTCAAGTTGACTGGGTAAATGTGCTGACAAGGTGGCTTGGTGGCTTGTAGGTTGACTTTTTATAATTCGTTGTTATTGCAGGTTATTGCTTGATGTGCAGTTATTTGATTTAATGCACTCATATGTCATGGGAAGGGATGCATACGACGAATGCATGACATGTGTCATATCGTGGGAATATATTACTTTGGAGCATGTTAAAGTTAAATGAATATTTTGAGTATTAACGTTCATATGTATATGCAGGAGATTTAGTGTTCTATTTCTGCACAATTCACATCGAGAGTCACACGAGTATATCCGTAGATAATGGTCTTGAGAGTATCTATAGCGTCTTCAGGTAGAAAGCCATCTAATTGATGGACAGAAGTTGGATCGAATTATTAACATTATCATTTATTGAAATCTGGCTTTCGTGATAAGCAGAATTAGACACTGCTATCTTTATAATATTTTGTGCCTGAGGTCAGTTAGAAACGAGCCTTTAGTCATGACGTAGAACCACAAAATCACGCGGTAAATGCTCGGTAATTTCATTATCCTCTAAAGAGAGTTGGCACTCAGTTGCTAGAAACATCTTCATTTTGTGTAGGTAGTATTTCAGATTATAGCATGCAAAAAGTTGCAGTTGACTGTAGTTTGGAATATTTAATTTGAGGGATTGATTGTTTTCATTTCTTATCTTATTCCTTGAATATCACTCCCGTGTTGTGAGTGTTCCTACTTTTCCAACCTGTTTAGAGTGCTATTGAGCTAAAACTTAACACCTAGCTCTTATCAACTTTGCTAGTGCATCAACCGCTCTATTACTTTCAAAATCTATGTGACTTGACATCCGCTAGAAGCTTACTTTTCTGCTTACTCGAATACTGAACTTAGAAACCAACAATAGGGTGGAAGTAGTGCACAAGAGGCAAGAAAAAAGCAAAGGATAGTTTCATCTGGAAGATTGCTTAGGTGATAGTCAAAGATAGGTTGAATAGAGTTGACTTCATGTGGCTGTGGGTCAAGTGGTAGTGTATTGCCTTCCAAATCCGATGGTTCGGCGTTCAATCAGGAAGGACATACTTTTTATTCAGGAAACTAAAATCATGTGAAATGAGTGGTTGCCTAGAATACAATTGCAAGTCCAATTGCACTAAAGATTTAGTCTCCCTATTGACTGTTGGATCCCACGCCGCCAACTAATCACTTAATACGTGCTCTGGAATTTAAAGAGCAGTCATACCCTCTTGACTGTTAAGTTCTTTTTAAAAACATTTAAAAATAAAACACCCCAACGACGTGTTAAAAGTCAAGTTCAATAGGTGAAGGGGCAACGACCCATTTTTAAGCTAGCACCCCACCAATCAGGCATCGAAGGAGCAGCAGAGGAATGTAGGCCGACGGCCGAGATATATGACAGGATCCAATGACGGAACAAACAAACAGTCAAACAGAGTAAAAAACGGCAAAATTATAAGACCGGTCGAGGCCAGAGGGCAGAAAGGCCCAAAAACAAAGTAACAAAACAAACAAATAAATAATTGTAAAGAGTGACATGCTATTGGCCAGCGCCCATTCCCCCAAATCTGAATAGCAATCTACCCAAGTAGTCAGGAAACCGCGGGAAAAAACTGCATAAGACATACATATGTACCTATGTATATACTCAGCTTTATAAGAGGCACAGATCCAGGCGATAGCTGGATTGAGATACAATCCATTATGTTGTGTTGTAGTATTGTATTATATCTAGACATTTTCCCTTTCATCGTAACATTACAGCTATCTTTTGATCGGGTTTTCATTCTCCTTTCCGTTTGCTTCGTTTTGCACGAAAACTTTATTAGTTCGATGGGGAAAAATATACGGGTGATAGAAAAAGGAAACACTGCTTTTCGCAAATTCTATTAAAAATCCAATATTAGGGATAATAATTAGGTATAGCTAGGATCCCCAAACTTCCATAAACTCTCTCAGTCAGTGGATTTTCCCATTATGACCGGGAGCGGGAGTGAACTCTGTCACTGGGGAGTATAAAATGGAAGTATTCGCAATAACCAAATGAATATATGTGTTCATGTGTGTGTGAGTCTGGTGGGAATTTGTGAAAATTAAAACGGATGTCACTTAAATGCACCAACCGTAGTGCTCACATCACCGAACGGGTTACTGGCTTCGGTCTAACCGACTCCTCGTCCTAGTATAATCGATCTGGTCCACCAAGTTGAGGGTTGTGCCACCGCGCCGGGGGAAAAAAAATCCGGTTACGAAGCAACAGCAAACCTCGGATACGAACGGATCTGCTGTTAACAACCACTGCAAACAAGGCCACGTGCAGCTGAACAACTAGCGGTGGCCCTGGACTGCCGCAAAGCAGATATTACCGCCACGAAATGTGATAGGGTGGGCCGGAGAAACTGAGGATGAAAAACTGCGACATCTATTACGGCGATTGCTATCGACGGCAAAGCACCGGTTATTTGGATGCGGATTCATTGTTATAGGTAGACGTAATCAATAAGTTTTGGGCGCTTAGTAACAGTCTGTATTAAGCTAAAATTTGCCCAAATAAGCTTTGATTGCGCACACGACCCCACAGGCGAGAAAAGTGACGACACCAAAGATAGCTTCTAGAAGATCTTGGATTGTCCAACGACTTACGAGCAGTAGCTATGACATTAAAAATGTCCTCGGCGGCTTAAATGCAAAGCTAGGAAGAGAGGGCATTTTTAGTGGTACTGTCGGAAAGTATAGCCTGCATGACACCACCTCCGATGGCAGATTCAGGCCAATCGACTTTGCGGCTGTGCGAAATATTGCCGTAGCTAATACGCAGTTCTGACATGTTGATATTCATAAGGGGCCTTGAAGAACTCCTAATCGATCAACCGTCAACCGGATTGGCAACATTGCGATCAACGCACGGCACTCTTTCAGTAATTTCGAAGTCCGAACTATCGAAAGGGCTAACATCGACTCGGACCTTTACCTTGTTGTATCTTAAGATGTTCTTTGGCGCCAGCATCAAGTATCGGAGACCATTGCCAAAAAG
The DNA here is from genome assembly GCA_963966105.1 of Volucella zonaria. NCBI lineage: Eukaryota > Metazoa > Arthropoda > Insecta > Diptera > Syrphidae > Volucella > Volucella zonaria. Next base: position 130,367,756 of record OZ014531.1, read on the forward strand.
CGATCAGAGCTGCCGCCTCTGATGTGCTGGGTTTCACTCGGCCACCAAAAGGAAACCTCTAGTTTGCATAGAAGGATGAGAGCCGCTCACCAGCTCTAGGAGCTGAAGAGAACAGACGTACACTGCCTTCTCAGGAGGAAAACGAAGGAGCATAATAAGTCGATGCTCGGTCGAAAAAATTGAGAGATGCTACTCCAGGAATGATATTCGGGAGTTTTACCAAAAGGTAAAAAACATGCCACAGATGCAAGCCCCGAACCGAAGCCTGTAGAGACGAACAAGGAAAAATCTAGTGGAGTCGCAGCCGATGCTGAGGATTTGGAAAAGCATATCTGTAACGATGTACAATAAAACAGAGAAGACAATCCGCATTTAAATCGCCGCTGTTATGCAGATTGAATCGTCCACCCAAACTGGATGAAATGAAGATAGCCATATCTAAGTTTAAGTTCAACAAAGCTGAAGGGAACGGCAGGCAATAACTTGCTAAAATTCACCAACTCATCTGTAAAATATGGTCCGACGAATTTATGCCCAATGAATGGAACCTCAGCATTGTTTGTCCGATCCTCAAGATCCTCATATAAAAAATGAATTAGGGAGCTCTTGGCTGCTTTGAGAGGAAAATTCTGCTGGTGATTTTCGGTCCTGTCGAGTGGGGTAGTAGATGCAATGACGAACGGCAATCCAACAAATGAATGCAGAGAGAAAAAAAACAAATAATTAAATGTCTTTTTTTTTCTTTTAAACAAATTTTATTCAAATCGTTTTTAATTCAAACGGCATTTGCTTTGGGTTACCATATGACCGATCTGCCTATATGGAATAAACCCAAGCGCCAAGACCTTTCACGGGGAAAATTAGAGAAATCGATCTTATAATTATGAGATGCGTGAAGTAGTTAATAGGACTCCAATCAAGTCGCAGCGATTTAGAAAAATCTATCCGTTAACGCCTCCGCTTCGACGATAAATGTTTGAATAAAACGTGCGTCTAGAAGTGAGAGAAACTCGTAAAGCTTATTCTTCCAACTCTGACGAGCATTCCAGTCAATCTGTTGTCTCCTTTTTCTAATATATCGACGATATAGTCAATGCTTAGCTCAACTGTTTGTAGGAACAGGGGAGTCAGCCATGTTTCATTCATAAGCATTTAATTCAGTACAGTTGTCGTCAGTCCAAATATTATCTCAGCAACTTCTCTACCGTAGCATAATAGACATGGTCCATGTTTGTGCTCCGTAAAAGAGTATGACTTTTGACACTACTTCGAAATCTAAGTATTTGTTGCTATGAGCAATATTGCGATTTTCAAAGCAATTCTTCCAGGTTGAGTCAAATGCTAAGGGGGCTTAGCATTTGATAGCCTTTCAGTGTGGGTCCATATTCAGGTTACTCGATAGAATCAATTCGAGGTACTTGAATTGCATCCTACTTCCACAGGTTCACGGCCCACCATTCCGTTCTGTCAACTCTCTCTCCACTCCTTTTAAAAATCATTCACTACCGTTGTAATAGATTCGTACTACGAATCCCGAAAAAAGATATCATAGCCCCCGTCGTAGGAAAATATACTGCTATGAAATTCGGAGGTCGGAAAAGTACCTATCACAAGCCCCGAATGAATAGAAAGTTTGACAGTTTTTTCTACGAATAGATTTTTTCATCGGAATCAAACGGAAAAAGAAATTGCAGCAAGAATAAAGCGCACAAAAATCAACAAATAATCATATATATACTCGTATATACATAAATAAAACAAAAGAAAAATAGGAGCTGAATTGTAGTTTATTATGAATTTATTTCTTCAAAGGGCAAACGAGTAAATACATCCAAAATTCAGTTTGAAAGGCTTTTTGAAATGCTACAACAAAAGCCTGAAATCGCCCAGGCATTTTCGAAAATCCCAAAAGAGGAAGTGAACGCTTTTTGGGAGCAGGTTAAAATGGAGTTAAACAGCTGCGGTCCACCTTGTAAAGACTCCAGCAGCTGGAGAAAAGTAAACTTCATAATTTCGTCACAAATATTTTACATTTTATATGAATTCTTTTCTTAGGTGTGGTTGGATTGGAATGCGTACATTAAGAAGAAATTAGTTGAGAACAAAAAAGAATGCAAAGCTACAGGTGGCTCGAAGAAGGTGTTATAACATTGACTGGCCTTGAAACCTCGACCGGAGGAATAAAGGGGACACAATGTTTTGGGCTCACAAGTCCTTCTGAGGCTAAAGACTTCAATCCACCTGCTGAAGAGGACCAACTTGCGAATATTTCGATGTCATCAGACGTCGCTGCTATTAGTTCAAGAAGCGTTCCGCAGCGTCTTCCAACACCTTCGCGCCAATCGAATGATGCCACCGGCCTTTTAAAGGAGCAAATAAAAATGCAACAAGAAATCTACCGCAAAACAGAAGAATTTTTGAAAAATCATGAAAAGTGGGCTGAGGGAATATCAAGCAGCTTGGGCGGAATAAACAGGGAAATAGAAAAATTCTGCGATATTAAGGAAAAAAGGCTTGAAGTCACTGTAAGGCATATCCAAATAAAAGAAGAACTGTTGCAGAACAACATTGATTTGAAATGGGAATGCTTCAAATTGAGGAGGCAAAAAAAAAACATTTAAACTCTTATTTCTTCTCTTGAATTATGTATTTAATTTTAATTTGGCATGAATTTGTGCGAACGTGAAGTTTTTTTCTCGTTTATGTACATGTGTTTTTTTAAGTAAGTTACTCAAAATACTATCCCTTATTTGTGATGCCATATTGTGGTAATTAGATTCAGGAACCTCGATTTCTTCAACTGCATCCTCATCTTCAGTTTCTATTTCTATAAAATCATCATAATATATGTATTATGTAAGGCACAAGCTACATCATTGAATCGTGAAGTTCACGTGCTGCCAGTAAGCAGCGCGATCGATTCTTTATAACACCAAAGGCTATTTGCCCAAAGAGTCTTTCGTGTGTTTCGTGTTTTACTGTGATTCAAATTAAAGCCGCTTTGACGACTCTCGGCCTCAGGTGAACGATATAGAGTAATAAGCCAGGGTTCCAGGGGATATCCAGCATCACCTCAAACAAATTTGTGAATTTAATTAATTTAATTTAATTTATTAACTAACCTAATATCCAAGTGTTAGTGTCACCTTCTTGAAATCTTCTTTCAAGATGTGTTTTTGCTGAACCTAAGTTCCACACATGGGAATCGTGGTTCGACCCCGGGTACCTAGCATCTACAAACCTTACTCGCATCTTGTTGTCATACAGCTGAAACAGGAATTAAAAAGAATCTGCACACTTAATCAAAAAACATCATATTTTTCATTCATACCACCATTACATTGATACTGAAGTATCCTTTTCGGTTGTAGTACAAAACGGATTAAATGCATCTCTTAACATCTTCCTTTGTAATTTTAAGTTGCGTTTTCTTCGCGTATTTTCCTCATTTATTTCAAATATTGCAATGGCAATCGAATCCATTTTTGTTACAAAAAAATCAGAACACAATTCACAATGTTTTGAAGAATAAAAGAATAAAAACGTTGTTTTTACACTTTGGCGTAAAACAGCTGATTCCGAAAGTCCGAAAAAAAAGTTAGTATGTGGCAATGCTGTTTTGATTTCGTTCGGGGCTTGTGATCTAAATTTTTTCGTATTCGTAATGTAACTAACTGATAGGAGTGATTATCTTCGATTTGCTTAAGTTGAGTTGTATTGTAGATTTTATAATTCTCAATAATTGTTCTATATTTTATGTTTCTTTATTTAGAAATGCCAAAACTGTTTTGTGGTATTGCTATTGGTATTGCGGTAACCTGATATAAATTCCCTTTAAATGTAATTTTGTTTTCTTTCTAATTTCAAAGTCTGCTCGTCGTTTGAAGCCATTGTGTGAATTAAGATTTCTAATATTGTTTGTTCGTTGATTTTTAAAACAATTCAATATAATTTTATTTTTAAATACACTTAAGCTTAATATGTTGCATTCAGCTTTTGCGTTTGCCCACAATTAAATTACGAATCTGAATAATCTGAACAATATATTTGTTAAATTTTTATCATCTCTTACAAATTATTATTTGCGACATCTGTGTGTTGACTCTTTACTTTCATTTGGTGATCCACGGTTTTTATGACCTCTTATAAACTTTTTTTCCAGATCTGACCCTAGAGGCAAGTGGAGCATCTCATGCAGAAACCGCCGCCGATGGTGTATCGGGATGCTGTGAGAAAGCTGGGATTGAGTTTTAGTCTACCCAGGGTGACGATTATATAGCAAGCGAGTAATACAAGTGCGAGCTCGCTAGCTTAAGTTTGTAAGGTGTTCAATTGAAATTAGTTAACGCGATTTAACGCTGTTTGATTTCAGTGAAGTGCAAAACATGCCGCTATTTTTAGAAGAAGGAATAGTACTAACAGAAAGTTTGTGAATAAGATACCTATTACAAAAAAAAAAATATATGTCCTATATATATACCCTATAAATAAATGACGGTCCGAATTAGGTGAATATTACCACTTGCACAAAATGCTTAAGGACGATGAAGAACGGTTTTTTCCAATATTACCGAATGACTCCTTCAACATTCGAGTATATGCTTGATACAACACGGTCAGCGATACAAAAAGCGAAAACCAATTTCGTGGAAACAATTTCAGCAGAGGAGAGACGTTCTGTTACGTTAAGGTAGGTAATTAAAACAAATGTGATGGTTTTGTTAACGCACATATACTACCACCAAAAAGTTCCCGGAATAACCGCCGTATGGTGCTCCCATTGTTCCGATTTGAGTTCTGTTTTTTTCTGTTAAGTTGGTAAATCTGTTAAATATCTCTAAATCTTAGCACCATAGCTTGACATTTGCAAATGTTACGTAGCCAAGAGTAAATCTAGCTCTGTGTGTGTTGGCGATTTTTTACAATTTTAGAAATGGATTTAAATTTGCAACAACGAACTTGTATTAAATTTTGCGTTAAAAACGGATTTAAAGGTGCGCGAACATTGGAAATGTTGGAAAAGTGTTTCGGCAACGATTCTCTAAGGAAAACGGTCGTTTACCAGTGGCACGAGCGGTTCAAAAGTGGTCGTGAGTCAATCGAAGATGATGAACGCAGTGGCAGACCATCGACATCGAGAACCGACGAAAACATTGATGAAGTAAAAGAAATGTTGGTCAATAACCGCAAATTAACCATCAGAGAAATAGCGGAGGACTTGAACATTGCATGTGGATCCGTCCAAGAAATTTTGGTTAATGATTTGGGTTTCCGTCGTGTAGCAGAAAAGTTGGTGGCGAAAGACCTCAATTTCATGCAAAAAAGACACCGTGTTAAAAGAGATGATTTGCGAGGCTGAATCCGATCCCACATTCATCAAAAGGATCATTACTGGAGATGAGACGTGGGTTTATGAGTACGACACGCAATCCAGACATCAGGCAAGTGAATGGCGTTCACCAAATGAGCCGAGACCAAAAAAACCACGTCGTTTTCAGTCAAAACAGAAGGCAATGCTCACGGTTTTGATGGATTACAAAGGTGTAGTGCATCATGAATTTTCGCCAGAAGACCAGACAGTAAATAATTATTTGGGCGTTATGAGACGTTTGCGTGAAGCAATTCGCCGAAAGAGACCAGAATTGTGGGCAGAAAACTCGTGGATTTTGCACTATGATAACGCACCGTTGCACAGTGCCATTATTATTCGTAATTTTTTTACAAAAAATGCAACAAATATCATCCAACAGCTACCGAATTCACCTGATTTGGCTCCCTGTGATTTTTACCTGTTCAATCGAGTTAAAAAACCACTACGGGGAACGCGTTTCAGCAGCCGAGAGGAAGCATTAGAAAAATCGCAGGAAGCACTAATGGACATACCGAAAACCGAATATAAAAAATGTTTCGAGGATTGGATCAAAAGCTGGCATAAGTGTGTTGCAGTCCATCGGGATTACTTTGAAGGGGACAATATAGAATTAGATGAATAAACTTGTATTTTTAATTTTCTGGAAACAGGAAGAAAACTCATGAGAAAATTGTAATCTCCATCCGACCTCATATCAAAATTGTTCTTTAAAATTGCAATTTTTTCTTTTTCGATGGCGAGTAAGTCATCCTGTATCATTGTCTTTCTTCGCCTTGATCTCCTACAAGAAGTAGGGGGAGCTATAAATAAATCAGCGGAGTTATTATTAACTGCTGTCTCCGTGTCTCATTTCTGAATGAAATCATTTTCATCCTTCCTGCGAAGGATTAAAATTTGTTTCGTTGATACTATCATCTTGAGCATCATTACTGTGGCATGGTGGAGAGGGCAACATTTTTTAAAAATGACATGTGTTCCATATATACCCATTTTCGTTTGATATCTTGAGATGAGTCACTGCCTGATTTTTATGCGAGCGTTGTTTTTTTTGCTCGATCCTAAAATTATCGCTTTCCATTTCTTTCTATCCTCATTTTCTATATATAAAAAAAAAAAATAAAACCAATCCTGAGTGAATATTAATTGAAATATTTTCTATACACTTTAGGTTTTTAGCATCGGGATCGTCGTAAGCATTCAATTTTAGAATGTCACACTCTGCAATTTTTTTGATTGTAAGGAAAGTTTGCGAGGCAATTTGAGACAATTTAGCAGCAAAGCATATGTCACCATCTTGCGTAAAAGAAATGAGAAAAACTGCTGAATGTTCCTTCGATAAATGGTGATTTCCGAATTGCGTAGGTGCAATTGACGGAAAACATACTCGAATTAAATGTCCCCCAAAATCTGGCAATATTTACTATAATTACGAGCACAAGCAGTATTTTTTCATTTTTCTGCAAGGAGTTGCCGGCGCAAACTGTAGATTTATTTGTATCGAAGTTGGAGCATTTCGCAAGCAGAGTGATGGAGGAATATTTGAGGCATCAAACCTTCATTCCTTGCTTGAAAATGGAATTTGTATTGTACCATCTCCCGCTATGTTGCCAGGTACTGATATTGAAGCTCCGTTTATTTTGATTGGGGATGAGGCTTATCCACTAAAAATATATTTATTGAGACTTTTTTCTAAAAACAATTTGACGGCAGAAAACGTTGTATTTAATGAGGGGTTCTCTAGGGCTCGAAATTCAATTGATTGTGCTTTCAGAATACTTTCCAATAAATGGCAAAGACTATTAAAGTCAATAGAAAGCAATGTAGAAACGTCAAAAACAATCACAAAATATGCATGCCTTTTGCACACTATAGTTATTGACAAAGATGGTTTAGAAAAAGCGGAACTTCTACAAATACAGCAATCTAACCAAGCAACTGAACAAACAAACGAAACAAGGGGGGGAACACGATCTAGTTTTACAGCTTTGAGTATACGCATTAAGTATACTCGAGCTGCCCGAGCTCGAGCTTGTAAAATTGTATTACGTAACCATAGCGATCTGATAACATGCATTCAATTTTAAAGTGCGAGCTCGCGCTTGTATTACTCCCTTGATAAATTTAACATACCCACAGGACGACAGTCTTCTACAATCATGTTCAAATTGAGATTTTTGTGTTCTCCAATGGCAATGTACTTTTGAATACAAATACCACTTTCACGGCGAACCCCCTGATGGTTCAATGAGTTTTTTTTGTTCCCTATAAAACAATAACAAAGTTCAAGGGTGATAACTCAAATCAAATTTATTGAAAGAAATCTATACAGGAAGCACTTACTTATACAGGGTGCGGCAGAACCAGTTGAGCAGTTTTGAACAGTTATAAAAAAAACCAGGGTATATGTATATGAAACAAATGTTTTTATTTTTGAAACCCGTAGAACTTACCATTTTATACGAATTAATTTTAAAAATAATGTCTTTAATATGGTACCCGTTAGCTCCAATATATTGCTGGAGCCGATTTCTAAAGTCTTGAACAGCCCGTTGACACATTTCGAGGGTATCGCGTTAACTTCTTCAACAATTCGCTCCCTTAGCTCTAGCAGGTTTTGGGGGTAACGTTTAAACACTTTTTCCTTAAGATATCCCCAAAAAAAGAAGTCGGATATGCTTAAATGCGGCGACCTCGTATGCCACCCCACGTCACCTCTCAAAGACACTAGACGTCCGGGAAAATGTTTTCTTAAAGCATTTAGAGAATTTCGGGCTCTGTGGGCTGTAGCCCCATCCTGTTGGAACCAAACATCCCTTAATCCCTCGTCTTCAACAACCACTTCCAGTCGGGTCTGCTGAAAATTTTGTAACATTGAAACATAACGCCCGGAATTCAGAGAAGTACGGGCCAATTACGCCAAATTGTGATACGGCACACCACACCGTTAGTTTAGGAGAATCTAGCGGTCTTTCGTGAACAATTTGGTTATTGTTTTCAGCCCAGTACCGAAAATTTTGTTTATTCACAATCCCGCTTACATGAAAATGTGCGTCGTCGCTGCTGAAGAATGCTGCCTCAAGACGGATCGCTGCAAGCATTTCCTCACACAGATTTTGGCGGTTGGCGTAGTCTGCTGGGTTCAATTCTTGAACCATCATTATTTTGAAGGGATCGAAATTCAAATCTAAATACAGAATCCTCCTCAAACTGTGGTCTGAAACCTCCAACACAATAGCGTGCCTTCGAGTAGAACGTCTTGACGATTGCTCGAATGCTGCTCTCACTAGCTCTACATTTTCTGGTGTTCTGATGGATCTTCGCCGGCCATGTGTTTCTATTCTTATTCTGCTACCAGTTTTCTCTAACTGCCGAATCCAAGACCGATTTGTGTTCGCAGTAGGAACAGCATTATAGGGTGGAATGTTAAAGCGTCGTCGAAAAGCTCTTTGCGTCGCAATTTATAAAACGCACGCACGGCAAAGCTACGATGTAATCCGGTCCAAACCCTGTTTGTTAGCAAATGGGGATGCCAACAGAACAAAAGGAGACCTGGTGCAGCTCCCTACCCCCACCACCGCCCGAACACCTGCCCCTCCAAACAGCTCAATTAGTTCTGCCGCACCCTGTATCTGCTGGTCAGGTTGTGAAGTTTCATTTTTATTTCAGCGGTATATTTAATTCCTCCTTCTTGCAAAAGCATTTCCTTGAAAATGTGGGAATTTTTTCTAGTACCTCGTAGCTCCCTCTTCTTTTTTGACAACAATTCCAATAAAAGTTCTTCATCCTCTAGGCACCAGAGCTGTTTTTTTTTTGTATCTTTTTCTCCTCCATATCCTGTTGAAAAAAATTATATTTTATTCAACATTTAATTATTTATTGTTAAAAACAAAGAAAACTTATCATGAACGACCATCAATATTTGTTCTAATTTTAAATTTTGCAATTTTGCTTTGGCAACTACTCTGCCAACGGTTTGGCTGACATACTGAATGCTTGAAAAGGTGCGTCTGCTTCAACAACCTCACAATTGCGAGTAGATTTTGAGTAGTTTTCGTCAAAAACTAGTTTTGCTAAGGGGTTTCAAAAACTAAAAAAAATGTGTGGGAAAACTGCTGTTTTCGATTAAGTTTACGAGAGTTTTCGCGAAAATTCGCTTTTTGGTGCAGTATGAGACTAACACAGGCAATGTGGAATGAATTATAGACGCACAATACGTGGATATTCATAACATCCGAGGAAGCCACTGCATTCATCAATTGTGGACGTTACCTTAAATAACACGGTCATTATTCTTGTCACTCCAGACTGCATCATCCAATTAAAATTCATACCATATCACTTTTAACACAGATGGATGAAATATGTTAAAATTGACTGCTTCATTGTTATTATATTATCATTCCTATCAAGCCTTTGTAACGCTGCATTAGATGATTGATAATATAGGGTGGTCCGGCTTGGGATACAGATATTTTGGGATCTGATTCATTGGCTCATGCTATGAAAAAATCGTATGGGAGGGAGGTGATTCTTTCTTCAACACCCACTGAGTTATAGGGTGTTTAAAAAAGTTCCTTCAGAGAGGTAGGCATCAACAATTATTTAGTTATAACTTGTAGTGTATTAAACTTAGAGCAAACAAGCTGGGCTTGATTAAAAGTTAATTCGTATTTAAACACTATTACCATCCATACTAAAAGACGATATTTTTTTAAGTTTTTTTAATAAATTTTTGGGAACATCGCATTTATAGCGGAAAAGCGTCCCTATATTTTTTTTTTTCTTTTCTATTATTTCAGTGCGCAATAATTTTACCTACAAGTTCATTATACAAAGTTTTTACCTGGGCTTACAATTTTTCCAGGTATAAGGTTAAATAAATTAATTATCAATATGACTATTATTCTAAAATAAAAGCACTTTTGTTTACCGTTAGCAATTGTTTATTTAATTCCGATACCGTCGCATCGAAGTAAAAGTATTATAAGAATAGCAGAGGGTTCAAGTGAAAAATATGCAGACATCCATTTTGTCTATAGATTTTGTAATCGCAGTTCTGAAACAGCGCGAGCAGAGTATCAAGGAAGATTTCCTGCTCGACGTCTGTCTAATCAAAGGGTGTTCACAAGTACTCTCAGAAAATTGGGTGAAACTGGGGCAACTAATTACAACGAGTGGAACCCCATGAGGTAGCTGTGAGAGATGCAGTATTAGAGGAACGAATCGTGAATATGGTAGCAACAGAACCGTCAATTATTACATTTTCTAAATATGACCCGCGGCGGCGAATTTTGAAAGTTTTGCATAGAGAGAACTTCCATCCTTATCATGGACCACCAGTTCAGTAGTTATTACCAATAGCATTTCGATGACAATATATTTATCCAAAATATTTTAAAGACAGATGAGTTGCAATTCAATAGAGATGGCATCACAGACTTCCCAAACTTATATGCATGGGCGAACGAAAATCCGCATACAAAAAGAACATCATTTCAAAATCGATTTACCGTAAACGTTTGGACAAGTGTAATTGGTATTAACTTAATTGGACTTTTCATACTTCCGCAAACACTAAACAGTGAAACTTACAATATTTGCAATTTTTGCGAAATGAATTGCCAGGACTACCAGAAGATGTTACGCTAGAAAAAAGACGAACTCATTTTACCAATACGATGGCCCAACATATTTGAAAAGATTTGACAGTTTTGGAATTCTATGTATGGGAAATGATGAAGGAACGGGTATATTCATCTGAAAGAAGAACATTGTCTGAATTGCAAGAATGGATAGCAGCAGCTTCACAACATATCAAAGAGACTTTACCAACTATTAATATTACAAGAACCATTTAAAAATGAGCATTGACTTGCATTCAGTCTGATGGTGGACATTGTAGTAGCTGTTTTAGATGTAAGATTATGTAATTTACGATTAGCAATAAAATTATTGATGCATTTATAATAATTTATTATAGCGGTAAACGGAAGTGCACTTACTTTATAGCAATTGTCTATGGAATCCCGAGGATGCAGGCAGGCCTAACGTAGGTACGGGTCCTAAAAAACTCTGTCCAGAGCCTTCCCCTATCAAGGTCATCGAGGATTTCATTTCCCTTGATCCCATTCTGACCTGGGACCTAGACAGGTCTCAGTGAATTTAGCATTCCAAACTAGTTTGAAAGTCGTAGCAGGGCTCAACAGGGATCTAAGAGCAACTTGACTGTACATATAAAATTGCTTCGCCTTCTCCATCGCTTCCTTAAAATATAGTTGCCATCAGGATTGTGTATATCTCCGCTTGGAATACAGACTCCAATTTTCCTAAATCTAGCATTGCTGTCCTCCAAAATGACACCAGCGACGCATTCTAGATCGGTTTTGGAGCCATTTGTAAAGACCCGACTACATTCATTTCCTCCCAGAGATTCTATCCGAAACCAGTGTTGAGCACAAGGAAAGTCGATTTCGTAGTTTTTCTGCAGCAGGGGTTCTGGCATCACTGCTCCAGATGGCTTGTCCATAAGATCAGAGTCAAAAGAGAGTCGGCTCATAATCTCATTAATATCACCCAGTGCGTGTTGTACACTCCTTTTTAAAACGAAAGATGGTTTTGAGAGTGCAGTTCATGATGTGAATATATAGTGGAGGGAGATTCATCAGTGCGTCAAGAGCGGAGCATCGTATGCTGGGGAAATCGGCCGTGTAGCCGAGACAGACCGTTCTTTGGAGTCTGGTAAAAGTTCCACATCACCAGACAACCTTTTCTGTGACACGCTCCATGTCTTGCCGACAGCTCCGCTGCTAATAATATCACAGACACTATAGTCTTTGGAATGAGATCCTTTATCCTTCATCCGGTGAAGAGTGTCAAACCAAAAAAAAAGATATACTCCGACTCGAGCTGTAAAATGGGTTAGAGAAATGTTTTCTCGGTCCTACAAGACCAACCCGACAGAGGAAAACCGGTAAAAGTTCAAACGAGCCAGAAATGGCTATAACGTCTTCCTCAAGCGTGTGAAATTCCAATACGACTAAAAACTGAGACAAAAAAATACTGCAATGTCCAAAAGGCCGTACAAATGTTTGGTCGTTCGTCAAAAATATTAGAAATTCTGCCTCATCTTCCATCCCAACTTTCATTTACAATGACGTTGAACCTGCCTGCTGCATGCTTTGCACCAGTTCAACACTTACAGATTGCGCTCTGTTTCCGCCTACACTTGAGGGCGAATCATCGATTGGACGAAAAAATATTACCACTCGTGCAGTATCACGAGTACCCAATGACCTTAATATACACAAATCCGATGGTCCAGATAATATATCTCCCCTACTTCTGAATAGGTATTCTTCCATGCTGGAAAAACCGCTGCGTAAGCTTTTTCATCAATCCTACTCTTTAGGACTCTTTTGGAGCAGATAAAAAACAGCATTTGTCCAGCCCGTCCGTAAAAATGCGAATTTTCTCTCTTCTCCTACTCGTACATGCCCATTGCATTTATAACCCTTCTTTCTAAGATCATGGAAACGAAGATAATCCATCAGCTCATGAAATATCTCGAAACACGAAAACTCTCAATGCCCGACAGTACGGTTTTCGTAGCAACAGGTCCACTGGTGATTTGATGGTATGTCTCACCGACAAGTGGAACCAAAGCGTACCTCAATCTGGTGAAAGCAAAATAGTTGCACATGATATTTTTAAGGCATTTGACAAAGTTTGGCATCAGGCTCGTTTGTCGAAAATATGTGCTTTTGTGATCAATGACTCTCTTCTTCAATGGATTAGAAATTACCTTTCGGAACATTCAATTAAAGATGTCTTGAATGGTTTCAAATTTGATATTCTTAAAATAAATGATGGTGTGGCTCAGGGCTCCGTTATGTCTCAGATATTCTTTTTAATTTTCATCAATGATCTCCTGTATGCTACTTCTAATCCAATACATTCCTCTGCTGGCGACAGCCCTCTCTGCTTTTCATATTCGTTCCCGGATTCTTGCCTCCTCCTCTTTTGCTGTGTAAAGGAAACGGGAGCGTATGTTAAGCTCATTTAATTTCGATATTAATAGAATAACCAACTGTCAACGGAGTGAAATTTAATGCTTCCAAAACACAATGCTATCTGCTGTCGTTAAAGCGAGATTTAAATCAGCCATTATCCATGAATTGCATTGTCGAAACTCAAAACCTTTCTATTCTAGGTATATATGTTTTCTATGTCTAGGTTTTCTGAAACGATGTAAGAAATATTTCACCCCCTCTGAACAGGCTTATACGAGTATATGAGGCATTCATACTCCCAAAATTAGAGTACAATACCCATATCTGGTAAGGTGCCCCTAAGACCTGCTTGCACTTGCTAGATAAGATTCCAAACATTTCGAATAGATGCAAAGGTGATGCCAATATTACACAGTCAATTATCATGCTTGAATACCGACGTAACGCCTCTTGCCTCACCTTGCTGAAATTGACGGTAGAATTCCGTCCCTTCAAACTTTTAACACACATCTCGCTATAAATGCTCATCAATTTACCTTTAAGCCCAATTTCGGAAGTACTCTGAAATATCATGAATCTTTCCTAAGCCGTACAAGTGCTCTGCCAAGCTCTAACCTGAGCACTTCTCCTCTCAAACTTAATCTCATCTACCATTTCCTTATTCCCTGTCAATTAATTTTTGTTAGTTGTCAAGTCCTAGTTTTTAAGTGAAGTTAAGCTTGTATTAAACCAAAACCAAAACTAAAATTAAAATTAAACTACTTTTCAGCCGTTAATATCCTTAGCATAGCTACGTTGGATAATGTTGAGTCGATTACTTGCTGTAACATAAGTTCGCTGAGGGCCAACATTGCTGACAGCCAGGTCAGGCGATAGTATGAAATCCAGCAGATGATTGCCTTTCGCATTGCATTTGCTACTGCCCTAAAAGGTATGTTGTGCCAATGCCCAATTCAACATATGATAAATTCCAACTTCCTGGAATCACAGTATTCAATGAGTTCGGTGGTGGTAATAACGGATCATAGTGGAAATAAGCAGACGCAGCGATTAATTTGTGCCATTCTTCGTTCGTATCGTAGCTTATGTCTGCAGCAACTAAATCTTGATGGCGAAATTGCCGAAGTTTAGATTCTGAGAGTGAGTTCGGAACATAAAGACAAATTCTCGGTCTTTTCGATCGCTCGTCATGTAGTGGTATTAAAACTTTTAAACATACATAGATAGATACAATATTATGTGAGCTTTTGCATTCAATACGGTAAGCCTCCTACATACGTATGCAGTAGCAGCCTTGAAATTTTGAAGATTGATCGGAGTACACAAAATAGATGAGTACTGGGGTGGACGTCTATTAATCCATATCATTTGGAAACAAAGTGGAATTTAATCTTCTCAAGGTGCAGATAGGGACCCAGACTTAATTGTCACTAGGGAAGCTTTGTCTAAGCCCAGAACAAGAGAAGAACCGTCCTTGTTTCCTCGCTTCTTTCTCTCCCTGTTTTCCACTTTTGAGTGTCGATTCCAGGGTTCTGGGTATTAACACGCATCAGCACTCTCCCCGAATTGCTCCGAAACTCAGAAGATGGCGCGCGTCAATTTCGGTGGCCTGAAAACCTCGAAAGTCTTAGTTTTCGAGGGTGGGATTTTTGGTACAGACTTTTTCAAGCATTCAAGAGTTTGCTGCGTAACGCACTTTACCTTAATAGTTCCGTTTTCCATATCGAAGCCAACTGCTAGAATACAAATATTCCCTTCTTTGGCTAGCTCCCACAGTTGATTTATACAGCGGTTGCACTCAGTGTTCACACTCAGTCGTTCAGACTCTTTTCGTTACTAGCCTTCCCAACTTAGAGCCCTAGAGAAGTGATGGCGGTGTCCTTGTATGTGCGCCGGCATTTTCTCCTTTGGCGTTTCGAGCTTTTCTTGAAGGCGGATTTTCCAGCTGCATCCAAGTTCCGTTAACTGAACTGCAACTGGTTGCACCACCAGTTTCCGCCGGATGTTGTATACGGGAAAGTCACCCCGCATTTGCCGACTTTCATCGACCAGAACTGTGACCATCGTATGTTTTGTTTTTGTTGATGGGTTTAACCGTTTCATGCGATTTTCGCCCACTGCAGCCTTTCTTGGCGGCAGCAGCCTGGTTTCATACGGGCATCGTGCGCAGAAAGATCCATCAACAGGTAGAGTGCCGGAAACTTGTTTTCTATTGGATCTGTTCGGAGAAGAAGAAGAGGGCGCAGTTTCAATTCCGAGAGGGCGATCGGTTGGAGTGGGTGTCACTTCTGCATATGTTTGTGAGAACTACCGATATTTTACCCAATATGCAACTTCCATTGTGTTATTGATTTGCTTATTGGAATAATTTTTTGACCTGAACAGTTGCGAACAATTCATATTTTGTCAAAAAAGCAGCTTGTTGATTGTTAACTTTAGTAGTTTTAAATATACACCCTTATTGTGACTAACGAGTCGAACGAAAAAGTTGGCGAATGTTTGGTATTATGGTTAGCGAATCAATCAACTTTAGTTAGCCTCAAACGTAAAAAAAATTAGCGAATCGTGATTTCGCCTAATTATGACTTGAGAACTTTCGCTAAATTTCTGACAGAATCACTCGAAACCGCATGTTCAGTGAAAATTAAGGCGTACAATCAGCCGCTATATTTTTGTAGGTGTTTTTTTTTTGTATCTTCGAAAATGTTTGATAGAAAATGGTAAATCCAAAAAAGTATTGGTAGTGGAAATGGTTTCTTATTACCATTAAGTTTTAAGAGAACAAACACGGACAAGTTGGTAAAACTTGTTCTACTGATGGAATCGAACCCTGACATAGGAGTATTGGGATGTGTTCGCGGTTGAACTCAACAAGCGAGGGAAAAGAGTGGTATAAGGTAAGATCAGTTTAAAAAATTGTTGAAGTGAAATATTAAAAACAAGGTTAAGGTTTGGCTGGATTATAAGCTCAAGCTAAAAAAAAAATTGCATCCAATAAAAAGGATGTAATAGCAACCGTAGGAGTGGGTGTCACCATCTGGTAAATGCTTCGGGTCAAGCGTGCACACTTCGCCCCAAGCATCAGAGCTTTAGAGCGGAACTGAAGAAGTTGTGCTAGAACCTCTACCACAAACTCTCAGACCAAAACGTAGCAGAACCGTGAGTGAAACAAATTTAAGGGAAAATCAGAGACTACAACTGCTCGAAAGCCAGACTGAAATACAAACCGAGCTCCTAGCAGTTTGTAATGATTTACAAGCTGATATGAGAGAATGAACTACGAAATAAATAAAGAAAATCTAGAGTTAATCAGACACAAGTGAGAAAGGAAAGAAACAGAAAATTTTAAGAAAAACCGATATGATAAGGAGAACCTTGAACAAAAGTTTAAAAAATTGGAGCTGTAATCTGAAAGTTTAAAGCAAATTAAATATGTAAGTCATCTGTGATAATTTGTACGATACATGTTTTATTATTAACAATAAAATAAGTATATATAAAGAATAAAGCTGTTACGATGTAGCTAAAATTCCATTTCTACTTCGCGCTCCTTCCAAAGTGTTGCTTGGCATTTCAGACTCGGATGGTTCGGCAGACGGATCAAGTTTTCTTCCTCTATTATTTCAGGCCTTGTCACGCGGTAGCTGCGACAAATATTGTGCAAGGCACAACATATGTTCACTATACTCGTGGCCTTTCTGAGAGCAAAGTGCAATTTCCGTTCATTTAGAAGACATCTAAAGCGGCTTTTCAAAACTCCAATCGTCCTTTACACAATATTTCTTGCTTTTGAATGGAATTTGTTGAAACGTGCCTCTCTAATTTCCGAATTTACATTTCTGAGCGGAGTAAGCAAATACACTTTTAACTCGCTGTAGTTCCACACAAAGGCGTCGCGTCGTATGTGGAACCATCATATCTGGCATCGACGTAGCGGATGTTCATATTGTGGTCACACGGCAGAAATAAAATAAATTTAAAAAACCAAACCAAATTTAAAAATAGAAAAACTCACTATCATCGCATTTAAACTGTAATACCCCTTACGATTGTAATACTTGTGGCGTAGCTGACCCGGTGCAACAATTCCGATATGTGTTCTATCCACACATCCGATTACTCCAAGTAATCTGACAGTCCTGAAAAAGTAATTACGTGCCTCTTGTTTTTCTCTTTCGGACATGTTGGCTTTGATCCAAGCCTGACAAATTTTTCTTCAAGCACTTGGATCACTTCAGTTAAAACAATCGACACCGTGGTTTGCGCCAGCCTCAAATCGTTTCCCACACAAGTTTGATAAAATTTGGAATTTGGCTCAAAACAAAGCAGATGGATCCTTATTCAACCGAAAATAAAAGATAAATCTGAAAATGAGGACTTAAGTAAATTTTTATGCAGAATGTTCAAGAACTCACAAATGATCTGGAATTTCCAAAGGATTAGAGTTATCCCAGATTTTTCTTCGCATTCTGCACATCTGTACTGCCCTGTCGTCTTCATAATTGTAGTCAAAAAATAAATCAATAGTGCTTATCATATTATATTATTTAAATTTACTTTAAACCACAGAAATCACACCAAAGTAATTAATATTTTTGACATTTCGCAACTGTCATTTTATGACGTTTGGTTGGCAGATTTGTTTTCAAAGTCGGCAACCGTAATACGGCGACAGCAGTAATTCGCCAGGAAGGTCGACTCGAGGCGAACGTACGACCAATGCTAATCATAATAGGGGTGATAAATATATTGAAGAAATTAAATAAATTGTTAAATTTTATACCAAGTACGAAGTGTACACATCTTTTTAAACAGCCTACTTGTTTCTCTTTTCCGTCGCCGATGAGAGTGTGAGACTTCTAGCACTCGCTCATTAGAGAGCACTTGCCGCACCTTTTCGCCGTGTGTTTTTCGCACATCATCGTTTCCTCTTCATCAGTCCCTTAAACGGTGATTCTTCAGAATGTGCCTCTTCTGGAGCCGGTTCTACCTTTTCGGTCTCCTGAGGCAAAAGACAAGCTGTCAAAAACAGCACTCTGACTAACCACTGTTCTATCCTCTCCACCGTTTCAGCTCAGTCTACTGAACGTGTCGTAGAAATAAACAGCCGCAGGATTTAGCGGAATCAAATGATCCAGCAGCTACTGGGTCAGTGCGTAAATTGGTGGGGTTTTTTTTAAGTATCCATGCCCTGGCCGCGGTCGAGAAGACCACGGCTGGATTGTTGCTACTGCGAATACTACATGGAATATAATTCCTTAGGGTCATCTCCATACTGTAAGAGGTGAACGTCAAGTTTGGACGTTTTTGGCGCTTAATTCGACATATCACCTGGGGACTTTTCAGAACCTTAGGATCTTCGACTCTTAAGCGTTCTTGTCACGATAAAGATACTCGTAAAGCCAAAGAGAAGGAAAGTTATAATCGGTTATATCAAATATTTTTTCGGAACGGGAAAAGTTAAGTCTTTTTGTTTTTGCTATATAATGTTAAAAAAATTCAGTTTCTTGCATTGATGAAGTTTTTTTTACAATGCAACCGAGAACATTTCTGGAGTGTTCAGGGTGTTCAAATTGCTATGAAAGTGATAAGCACACCGCAGAGTACTATTTCTATGAATGTTCGACGTACGCTGACATCAGGCTGCAAAGAGTCGGGGCAAATGTTGTGGAGCACTGTAGGCGTTTTTTTTCAGTTACATAATTACGAGTATATTGCCGCTGCTGCTTGTTGCAGAGGCACGATTTGGAAATAGTAATAAAAGAATAAAACTAACCCACTTTTATTCAGTTTTTATTTGTGATGAAGCTACAGAGGAGTTTTGGTTACAAAATTAAAATGAAAATGAATATAAGAAACTTTATGAATCACATTGACATCCAGAAAAGTTTTGACACTGTTTCGCAGTACTGAGTTAAATCACGGATTGACTGTACGAGTTTTTACAGCCACTTCCGTGTTTGGCGAAAAAAAACATTTCAATATCCAGTCTGTGGACTAACAGGTCTGCCGCATTCAACAGCATCCCGTTTTGCCGATCTCAAGTACGAATGGCCACCAGCGTTTTAGTTTTTTCAGAGAACCATCGCCCTTTTTTTGTCCTCAATTTCTCTTATAGGTACAACCCCGATTGAGGAAATCCGAAAAAAACTGTTTTTTCAGGGAAAAAATACCAAATTTGGAAACTCTGTGAACACTAACTGCCAATAAAAGTGTTGAAACTTTAAATCACCATGTCACTTTGCCGCCATAAATCTAAAAAAAAAATAAAAACAAAAATCAAAAAAAAATTGTCAACCACAGTGGGCTTGAAAATGCATTTCCAGTCGAAGGATAAGCGTCTATGCAATCGGTTGACACTGGCTTGGACTTGAATCAATAAATTTAAAAAAAAATTAAAAACCATCAGATGGTATGACAAGGAAAAAGCAATTAGGACTATACCTACAGGATATTCTCACACATCTGATAATGCAATCAACTCATACACTTGCACTTTCTCACGAAGCTTGCATTTTTTCATCTCCAGTACCAAAATGGGATTTTACGATTTCCCGCAGCCGCGGTGTATTCGTAAGTATTTTCCTGGGGACGATACCGTTGCATTTTTTAGGACAATGTAAGGATTCACATTCACAGAGTGCTTTTGTGCATTGGTCGAAATCTGAAACCGGACGTGCCTTTTTGGGCCGTATGTCTGCTTAGCTATTCCCCACAATAGCAATGGACAAAGGCAAATCTCGTTCACCAACAATACCATATCTCCGCACGTAATTGAGAGAAAATTGCATTTTATGTCCCCATTTATCAAAGATATTATTATTTTCTTTTTTCAGTTTTCTCCAAGGTAATAATTTAAATCTCACACTTGGGCATAATATATAGAAGCATCAGATATCCACTTTGTAGAGGAATTCTCATAACACGTCACGTTTCGTCCTGAGGAAAAAGCATTATAAGACGTTTGACTGAGACGTAATTTTGAATATCACTTACGTAGCTGTCAGCGCGTTTTCCATGTGGAAAAAACCTAGCGAGACGGCTGGATATTTATCGATAAATCTAATTTTGTATCTACATTGCTAAGAGGAAATTGAATTACCTTTAACTTGAGAAAGTTACGAAATATATCCAGACGAAGCATGTAACCCTTTCGACGTAGTCTGTTTGTTGCAAAAGTCTTGTAGGTGATGCGAGTATATTCGTAGTATTTGATGTTTATAAAACAATACAGACACAGCAAAAGAATATAAAAAAGATACATAAAAAACATTTATTAGCGGTGGTTTGCGGTTTGTGTCAGAGTTGATGTCTCGCCGTATATCATAATAGATTTTTAAACATTTTTGACAAGTGAATTGAGTAGATTGCTATTATCCTAATAGGATTAGTATTCGTAACAGAAAAATATGTAGATATAGTTACGGCTAAGGCAAAGCGCTTGTAAAATTAATATTTGGCCATGTGCAGAATTCTACCATAGACTTGGTATATCTGGAAACGGTCGTTTTCATACATTATCCAATTTTGTGAAACCTTGACAAATGGTCAATCAATCAAGTATAATTCATTTGCTTACTTAATCGGGTACCTCCAATACTGACCAACTTGCCTCTGCAGTTAGCAGGTTTCTACCTCCTCGGCGACAGATTCGAAGACTTCTCTACCAGGATCTCTAGTGTCTATCTATGTATGTACTCTTCATGTCTTAGCCATCTTAGTCGATTATATACACTATAACTAATATCCTTGATTTTGATAAAGTGTACGCCTTTGAGGAATACTAGAATCCGGTATTTTGTTTATCCAAGATAGGGCTTTGGTCTTCAATCATTTTCCAGCTTAAAAAGATAATTGCCAAGAGTTACTCTTCGAATGATGTCTTTCATGGTGTCATTGTTTATATTACCCTAGACAGGCAAAGACCTAGACTATCTCATTATTACTTAAAAAAAATTAGCTTACTCAACCAAAACATTGTAGGAAACCTATGACAGTGTCTGACACTCTTTCCACTTCTTCAGCAGGTCGACCCGTTGAATCGGCGGCAGTTTCTGGTTGATTTATCTGGGACCCAGATGAGAGAAAACTACAAATGGAACTAGCTGGACTAGCCATCGGTGGGAGATGAGAATTGCTAAATGACAAAGATGATGGCCGTTGAAAGACACCACCATAATCAATGGGATAGAAAGCGTTTTGGGAATCAGATTTAGAAGTCGTCGACTGAGGATAGTTCTCCTGCTCGGGGAATGTTGAATTTTCCCGCAAAGTCGCACTAGATTGGGATTCAAAGCCCTTCGATTGTGACGAAGAACGTGATATAAGGACTGAAATGAATAAAATCTGTAAATTTTAATACGGACTATACTTCCAATGCGTAAAAATTGCAATCCCATTTTGTACCCAAATTAGCCTGTATTATTAGTTATTGATTTTAGTTCGGTGCGGTTTAAAATATTTATAAAATATGAGTCAGGAAGAACGCCGTAAAAAGATCATCGACAAATGGCTAGAAAATACTTCGCCTCCAAATCATTTCATCGCAAAAAATTTAAACATAGCACGCAGTACAGTATATTCTGTTATTAAACGATATTTGGAGACGTTGACAGTTAAGCGAAAACAGAAAAGTGGAGCTAAAAGTGGAGCACATGATACAAATTTGGACAGGTAAATGGTGGGTACCATCGTAAAAAACCGGACTATGTCATCCAGAGATGTTGCTCGGAAATGTAATACCAACCAAACAATGGTACAAAGATCTAAAAAACGTAACGGTCTAAAAACACGAAAAAAAACAAAAAATACCAAAAGTTACTGAAAAGTAAAAATAAGTCAGGAAAACACGAGCCCGAAAACTATACGAGCTGATCGGCAACAAGAAAGCGTTCTTGGTTTTGGATAACGAATGACGACTTTACTACTCTTCCAGGTGCGCAGTTTTACAACTCGTTTGAAGCTGAAATTCTTCCGCAATCAACTACATCGATTGGGATGGAAAAATTCGAGTCAAAATATCTCGTTTGGCAATTAACGGAGAAGTGTACATTAACGAGTGCCTAAAAAAACGGTTGACTCCTTTCTTAAACAAACACGAGGGTTCAAGATTATTTTGGCCAGATTTAGTTTCAGCTCACTATGCTCATGCAACGTTGAGCTTTCTTGTTGCTAAAAATGTCGACTTTGTCCCAAAAGACATGAATCCACCCAATGTTCCACAGTGCCGTCCCATTGAAAGGTATTGGGCTTCGGTCAAAGCTAAATTGAGGAAAAGTGAGCAGTGTGCAAAGGACATAAAAGATTTTGGTGCTAAATTGAGAAGAGCGTCCAAAAAGGTCACGGATGTAACGAACCTTATGAAGGGCATTCGAAAGAGCTGAGGAAAGAATGGGAACCCAAATAATTTTTTTTATTTTTTGTAATTGTGAATGAATTTAATAAAAACAGAGTCTTAAAGCAAATAAAAAAAATTTACACGAATATATTTTTTTTTTTTTTACTTTGAAGTTTCCAAATTTTATTCGTTTCAGCCCTTATTCTCTTGAGTTCAGTTCATCCCATTACGATGCTCTAAAAAAAATTACGCTTGTCTGCCGAAGTTTGGGGGACAGCATCAACACGAGTACTACTGAAATTATCATCAGAAAGCCAAAAAGCTAAGGGATTGTTAGTTGCTAAGCGGTTAGTACTAAAGCCAGATGGTGTTAGTAGGTTAGGTCTCTGGCATACAGCACGGATGAACACAAAAAAGGGTGAAACTAGTGGTGTATTGGCATAGTGTACTGATGCATGATTTGCTTTCGTAAAAGTATAGTTGTGCAGTTAATTGTTATTTGATGCGACGGTGGCGATTGCGATTCTTGGGAAAGTTACTTATTGAGGCAGTATAAGTATGAACGGTTCTTCGCAATTGATTGGTCATCATCGCTGGTGAAGCTCTTAAAAGTTGGTGAACGTGGAGCACCATTCAAACTCAGAATTGAAGAAGTAATGAGCGATCTTACCAGACGAGCACCATTAGATTGTTACAAAAACGATCTATTGCTGGAGCTACTTAAGACACTATTTCCGCTGCTATTGAGTTTTTGTCTATTAGACTAATCATCTCACGAGTATCATCATCACTTAGCCACTCTTCACAGTAAATTTTATGGAAACTTCTTGTGTTGCCATCATTCGATGTCACATTTGACTCTGGTTTGGTTGACAGTGATAGATAAACTGCAAGCACCGATGCTCCTAGCAAAATGAGATCCTTCGATGCGATCACTTGCGGTTAGTCCAGTAATCCTCCATAAGCTCCAAAGTGTTAACATAAATGCAAATCTACTCTGTTTAAAACCATCGACGAGATTGTGAATAAAGGCGAGGCATAGCATTAGAAATTGACTAGGCAGCTACTTGAGATATTTTCATTCCCATTGATGGTTTTGACGAAAAGCCCAAATTTCTGGACAATGTGGTGGTTACTTATTGTCTCCGAAGAAGAAGCAAATACTTTTGTCAGTGCCAAGATGTGGAAAATTATGATGATCGTATAGTTGCCAATTTTGTCGCCTAATATGCCCGTAACATTGCATTGTCCTTTGTCAGATCAGATAGATTCTTAAAAATACAAAATGCAGCCACTGGCGAGGTAGCTAGATATTTTCCGTTTCAATTGGAATTTTTAGTCATTCTTAATGCGAGCTAAATACGGCTGCTTAAAGCTGTCGGCCCCTTTAATGATAAAATCTGGAAATTTGATACTCAAAGCCATTTTTTTCTTTTCCCGTAGAACTCTCCTGAGATGGTAATCGCAATGTTGTGCAGAGGCGGTATTGTTCCTCTAGTTGATTTTTGTACCTCTTGAAGTCCAGATCGAATTTGGACTCACGGTTCGGTTCACCTGACAAAGTCCATTCCCTGGAAATCGATCGCTAAAATCTGACGAATTATGCTACTGTAAATCATCTCTTCTTGCTATCGACAAATTACTACAATCCAACTGTTGATAAATTTCCCGATTATAGTCGCCATCCTCCGCTAATCTATTATACTGTATGAGAAGAGTTACGAAACTTATGGACAATAGCGGTATGAGGTTCACCGCTAACCATAGTACGAGGGCGGGTCAATAAGTCCGTGACTTTTGGATTGAAACAGATTTTTTGATAAAAAAATAATTTTATTTTTCAACATAGTGTCCCTTGAGCTCTATACACTTTGTCCAACGCTTCTCCAATTTTTTTATCCCTTCCAAAAAAAATGATTTGTCGAGGTCCTCAAAATAGGAATTTGTTTGCGAGATGACTTCATCATTGGAGTCAAATGTTTTTCCACCAAGCCACTTCTTCAGGTTTGGGAACAAGAAGTAGTCGCTCGGAGCCAAATCTGGAGAATAGGGTGGATGAGGGAGCAATTCATAGCCCAATTCATGGATTCTTGCCATGGCAACTGCACATGTGTGCACCCTTGCATTGTCTTGGTGGAAAAGAACTTTTTTCTTGGCCAAATGAGGTCGTTTTTTTTTCAAATCGTCATTGAATCGGTCCAATAAGTTGGCATAATATTCCCCATTGATTGTTCTTCCCTTTTGAAGGTAGTCAATGTGGATTATCCCGCGTGCATCCCAAAAAACAGTCGCCATAATTTTATTGGCTGACAAACCCACCTTGGCCTTCTTTGGCGCCGATTCACCCTTAGAAACCCACTGTTTTGACTGTTGTTTGTTCTCTGGTGTGTTGTGATGGATCCATGTTTCGTCCACGGTTACAAAACGGGGCAAAAACTCCTCCATATTGCGATTAAACAACGCCAAACCTTCCTGTGAAGTTGTTACACGATTGCGAGCAAACGCGGCACCCATCTTGCGGAAAGCTTTCTCATGCCCAAGTGGTCATTCAAAATTGAAACCACTGAGCCATGCGAGATCCCTACGGCTTCCACAATCTCTCGCACTTTCAATCTTCGGTCGGCCAACACCATATCGTGAATTTTTTCGATTGTTTCGGGTGTAGAGACCTCAACTGGGCGTCCAGGAGGTTCGGCATCTTCAGTGCTTGTACGGCCACAACGAAATTCAGTAAACCACTTTTTTACCATTGAAATCGATGGTGCAGAGTCCCCATAGTATTTATCAAGCTTAGCCTCGGTCTCGGTAATGGTTTTTTTTCGCAAGAAATAATGCTTAATAAGCACACGAAATTCACTTTTTTCCATTTTCTCCTCAAATTAGTGAGTAGTCTGATAAAAATAGCTGTCAAACACAAACTAACTGACGCAGCAAGTTTAAATTTTGACAGGAGTCAACTGACAGATGCCTGTTGACAGGAGCAGTGTTGCTGTTTCAGTAAAGAGGTCAGAAATTATTGACCCGCCCTCGTACATATTGCAGTTTAATAAAAGAAATTAAGTTAACTTTTCACAGAAGCCCGGGTGATTGTTTGAATTTGAACACTTTTTTTGCAAAAACAACTTGATTGAATAAATAAAGGTTTTGGACGATTACAGAGAAAATTTTATAAGGAATTGATGACTCTACATTTAGACCAGAATAAAATGCAGAATAGTCTTTTCAGTTCTGACAGTGTTATCTTTTCGTCATTACCATTTCTACCGAAATGGTTTTTCCATATCTTCACCACTGACTGCGAAGTCCGATTTTTCCGCCTTGCAGTCTTCCGTTCTTATTTTGTTGATGTGGAATATTCTTTTTACCTTAAAATAAAATGCTTGACCATCTTTTTTGCTGCACATTTTCCTTCTGGGAAGCTAGTGGTCATGCTTCCATTTTCGTTGGTAGAGCTCATGAACAGCTCTAGTTCTTTATTGCGGTATCGCCCTATGTGCTTTCCTTTTGTCTGTATAAGCCAGCCTGCATTCATCATCAAGCGACGGGTTCACAGTGGTGGTTGGGCGACACCTAGCGAAACAAAGGCGATACATCTGATGGCTTCATTGGTGGGACACTTGCTCTGCAAGGGGTCTTGTGGAAACTTGTTATTGCAGCCTTCTGACGTCAAATATCCTTAAGATATATCCCCTTCACACAAGGTAGTGGTCTGAGTCGATGTTTCCCGTACAGAACATGCAGAGTTGCGCTCTGGTTTGCTCACATTTTGAACAACCTGTTTGGCGGAAGATTGATAAGGAGACCATCAGGTAACCTATGATATAATCTGGTAGCAAAATTCTGATAGTTTTCCTCTGGGCATTCACATCTATGGATTGATACCTGTTCCAGCCCTTCATTCATGTCCCTGCAGAGTCTCGAAGACTGGGTATAGAAAGCACTTTGACGTGGTTTCTACTAACGAATGCAGTACGAAAGCGTACTTCAACTTTTACGTCCTACTTGTCTAAGGCGTCAGATAGGCAATTTCTAAATAGATCGCCGCTAAATTGTAATGCCAGTTAACTGGCCGTGTACATAAAACATAAGTTTGGGCCGTGTGTTCCGACATGATTATGATTCCACTGTCAGGTGGTCAGCGATCTAGTCATCCGTTGAAATTATATTGTACTTCTCATCTTCAATATATACATATTACTCTTCTTAGGAATATCTTGTTCTGAGGCATTCTTTTCATGAGCCAAGTAATATCTATATATTCCAGAATCCGATAGTTAAAAATACTACACAAGCAAGAGTCATATATAACAGTCATCCTCAAAGTATAAGCTCTATTGAGCAGAGGCGATGATGTCAATGTGTGCGAGTCGACAGATATAGCTAGGGCATGTAGAATAAATGAATACCAATGATACAGTCCGACTTCTATCGGGAGGCACAACATTGAACGTAAAGATCTCGACTTAGGTCATGCACACAAGTTTAAAGGCACCTCAACCATCTTAGAGTCACCAAGTCCACCCATACTTGTAGCGTCTTTAAAGTAAGTAAATATGGACGTATTGATTATGACTAAGCCCAAAAACGCCCAGGTCCATTCAAATCCCACTATACATTTTTACGAGTATATTTCCAAAACTATCGCCAAAACTCTAGCTCCCAAAAGGCTATGGCCGTTTGTAATGTCCTAAGTTGTCCTTTTAAAAGCTATTGAATTTCATTTAAACAATAACAACACGAATTGAGTCTCAATGAAAACTCTCTATTTATTATGAAGATGGGTTCATGACGTTATGAATTGATTACGTTTAGAAGCATTTGGTTACTCGGCTAGTTTCGCTAATTCAAGTAGTTCTAAATTAGGGCACTCTAACGTTTTTAACCCAGATAACCCTGAATTCTTTTTCAGAAATATTTTCAACTTTTTTTAACTATATCTTATATTTGGCTTCTAAGTGAAGAAAATAAATTCATGTTTTCGAATTCCCTTGAATAGTTACGCTGGATTCGAAGATCCTTCCAGAAGAACGTTAGAGTTATCCGCTATCAAGCTATCCATATTGGGGTTCCACATAAAATAATTAAAAAAAATTGGTTCAAAAATTTTTTTACTAGTTTTTGGTATGATAATTTTTTTTGATATGATATGATTTTTTTTGTTTGTCACTGGTTCAATTGGCAAATCATCCTGGCAGTGATCTATTCTATTATATCAAGAATCTGTTGCTCTCTTCTTAGCGGTGATCACCCTCTTGTTTGTCTCTAAAATAGACGTAGCCATGCTTCTTCTAAAGCCCAGGTGATCAAGTTTACCCCCATCCTCCTTGAAGAGATGCCAAGCATTTTTTTCAGAAACGTCTACCATGAATTATGAGAGGAAAATACCACTTTTTACCCCGGATAGAAACTCGATAAAGAGAAATATTCTGATCTGCACGATCTACTCCTCCCATACCACTGTTGTAGCCAAAGAAAATACAGCTGTTTATTGGGATGGCCCTGTCAAAATTTGTGGCAACAGACACGACGTTATTGTCATGCCACCGAATCATCATTACACCTAAAAAAAAAATATATTGCTTATATTACAAAAAGCCCTTGAGATTTTAATATTTTTAATAATATTTATTCAAAATTTTTAATCGACATACCCGAATTCTCATCTGTGGCAATGACGTAGTGTCCACGATTTTTATTTTTTTTTAATTCTTCTACAGACATAAGAGGGCAGCTTTGGGGAACAGATGTAGCCCTCATTGTTCCTGTGGCGAGCAAATTTAGTTTTTTTAAATCCTTTGACAATTTCACACTTGTGAAGAATTTCTTCACACTTGTGAAGAAATTGTCAAAAAATATTTTATATGGAATATCAACCAATGGTACTTCATCGGTATATGTCATAACAACACTGTATAGAAAGCATCTCTTCTTTGTAGTTATACTTAGTTATAAGTCCCAGCACCCTGGTATGGCTCCATCCACACAATGTAGCCATCACTTGTGCCGCCAACCCAGAACTTGTAACCAAATCTGATGGGTTTTCCTGTAAAAAATAAAATTTATAAAGTATAGTGAATAACCGAATAAATATAATATTAAACAATATTTTTTGTAGGTAGAATGCATGTGTACATACCCCTAATATACTGCTTGCAACCATGTCTTCCAAAATAAGGGACCATCAGTTCGTCAACTGAATGGCATTCTTTATGCGAAGCAAAATTTTTGAATCTCTAATTCAACATGTTGACTACGATTCTCACTTTGGTAAATTTGTCTTCCTTATTTAGTTCGTCATTATTGCACACATTTAGGCTCGACATAATAAAGTCAAAACTGTCTCGAGACATAGCCTGTGCCACCAAATCGATGTGAGTATCTGTTGAATTTTGCCAATAAAGATTTTTTCGGGTAACAACGACATATCCGCTCAGTAGTAGAATTCCAAGAAAACTCCACATTTCAATTTCTGATACATCACCAAGTTTATTGTTTATTGCCCAATACTGGTTTTTAAAGCTCAATATAGTTCTCATCCCTTGTTCATCAAAGTTTGAAGAAGACGTGTTTTTAATTCGTTTTTGGCACTGTGAAGAGGAAACCAAGGAGTAAAGAGAATATTGAGTTCTGCATTTGTCCAGTTGAAATCAGCCGGATTGCTCTTTTTTCGTCTATAGACCTTTTTCACAACCCTTTTTACTTTGTCTGCTTTTGTACAGATATTTGTGGACACCCTATAGAAGCATTGTTTGGATCTGTAAAATGAAGCTATGCTCTTATAATACGAGTATATCAACATTAGAGTACAGTCATGAAAATTACCAGTAGTATCCGAAGGACCAAACTGGGGGGGTGGGAGCATTCCTAACAGTTACAACTGCATCAGCTTGCGATCCTGGGAGACAATCAAAAGTTGGGAACTCTTCAGCACCAGAGTCTTCACTCGTGACATTTCCATATGCATTCACAGGCGGTAAAGCTAAAATCTCAATATTTTCCAGCT
This sequence comes from Volucella zonaria, assembly GCA_963966105.1. Lineage (NCBI taxonomy): Eukaryota > Metazoa > Arthropoda > Insecta > Diptera > Syrphidae > Volucella > Volucella zonaria. The sequence goes on from OZ014531.1 coordinate 130,397,476, forward strand.
CTGCTTCAAGACAACAAAGAATATCATTCAGGGTCAAGCTTTCCCTGAAACACATGAAAACACTGGTTACACCTAACGTCCTTTTAGAAGGTTTGGGAATGTTTGCCGTTGCTGAGAATAACCCAAATAAATTCTACTCAAATAGTACTGAGCTAGGCATGTAACATCATAACTAGTAACCCATCAAACAAGTTTTAGACTCCTCAGAACAATATATGTAATAAAAGTTGTACTTACCCTTTATAAGTACGATCTGTAGGTTTTTCCATAGCTTTGCACAAATCACACAATTTTTATTGCAAGAAAACACAAATAAGCACGTGAATACGTTCTTTCATGTTTTAACCAAAATGACAAACCATTGAAATGTCAAAATGAATGATCCAGATCACAAGATAACGTTAAAGTCGCAATAGTATCCGATCCTTCTAGAAGGACGTCAGTGTTATCTAGGCTAATACTAGTTTCCAATAGGGTGTCTCGGTTGCATGGGCTGTACTCCCAAAGCCAGGTTCCGCCAGGACCTGAGCCTTCGGTGGGAGCCTTCATTAACAGTTGGGTTTCATAAGAGCATAAGTGCACATAGGATGAGATGGGATGAATGCTTAACGACGAAGAAATCGAAGACTTTCCAACTATCCCACAGTGGGAAGAAGTTTGGTCTGCTTGCTGAAGGGGCACTACCAGTTTCATATGCATTCAATTGGATGTGTTCAGAAGAAACTGTAGCAGGTGTGGGTAAAATTATGGTGAAAGATCCGAAATTATCAATTTGGCGCGGACCGCAAAATTCCAGCATTTTTCCGTCTAATATGTAGGAAATTTTGTGAAGATACCTCGGCCTATACCGGTAAAAGATCCAGTTGGTTTAGGAACTCAAGTCACGAGGCCAATCTCTTGCGTGGTAATTATATCTTCGAAAATAGACAACACTGATACCGGCGATATGGGGCTCCAGCAGTATAGTGCTACGTGCCGCATTGCCCATGAAATCATTGACTCACTGAAGATTCGAATCAACGACAACATTAGATCGCGAAATGGATCACTGATCTCATCATTGACACTTTTTGTGGTTCCATGTGAAACATGAATAGAAGTCTAGATCAACTCAATGAAACTTGTTTTCTTCTGTTGGACCGGAGCAATCAGATAAGGAGGTACTCCATTGTACGCCTTGTATGTTCATTTAGTGGAATTCCTCAGCCTATGAAAATGTTAATAAGTGCATCAGTAATTAAGTGTACATAGTCCACTAAATCAGTACCGAGTATCTGCAGCCAGATGCGGACGTAGGATGAACACAGATAGTATTCCGTGGTATCGTCACCATCGTTACATGACGAATCGCAGAATATTGTGTCACTTATGCTCAGCACACCTCGGTGTTTATCAAACTGGTAGTGCCCCTTCACGATGCCAGTAAGCAAACTATTCATTAATTTTTCTAAGAACTGAGAAATTTCACTAAAACAATATCCAAGGCATACAATGGAGTAGCTCTTTATCTGATTGCTCCGATCCAACACAAAAAAAGGTTTCAGGGATTTGGTCTAGACTTCTATTCATGCTTCCCATATTCAAACAAAAATTGGGAGCAGTATCAATGAAGAGTTTACTGATCCATTTTGCGATATAGTGTTGTCGTTCAATCGAATCTTCAATGAGTCTGCTCCTTACCTTGACAAGTGTGAATAACAGGGATGCTGTCCTCTGACATAAGTCTATTTGTGAAATTTTGATAAACAATACTAAACTAAATGGTCAAAAATGACAGCACGGTTTAAAAGTTATCCAAGTTGAAGGAACTATAAAAAAAAAAAAACACTATTAGCAAAAAATAAGGAGAGAGCATCAGGCGCACTTCCATGTGCAACCGTAGTCTAGTTAACTCTCTACCGCATACGAAGCCAAATATGGCTTTTCATTTTGTGATGCATATTTTTCCAAGAAAACCTAATCCAAATGACCTGAAATTACAATATTTTTTTCCTTTAATGTGTATCCTTTCACAGAAAAAAGCTACTTTTTCTCTCTGCCTGATGATATTAATTTATATAAATGATTCCAACTCGAGAGTGCATTAAAAACGGAAGCAAAAAAATGAGTTGCGATTTTAAGTGCTAATTACTAGAAGTATTTTCGGAAAAAATACATTGTTTAAAATATAATAAATAAATTTTGAGTGCAAAAGTAGTATTAGTTTACCGATGCGAGTAATTTTCATCGCGTGGCCATATATTCTCGTGTGCTGTACAAATAAAAAGAAAAAAAAAACAAAAAAACTAAGAAAAACAAAACGCCGCGTGCGTGTGAAAAAAAAAATAAAAAATATCACTTAGTACGGGTATCCCACCTCTTCCGCTCCTAATCGAATGACTGTTGCTTGCACTACCGTTCTTGTATTTATCACACGGCACGGGTTGCGAGTGTGAATTTTGTTAGTCCACTGTTTCATATTGTTGTAAGGGCATAACACCTACAATAGTTTGATTCGGTTAAGCAACGTCAGAATTTTCACTTTGCAGTCTGACTTAGTATCGTTGGTGTTTGTCGTTTCTGTGTTTGTTTTTTCTAATGACTCGAGAATTTAGAGAATAGCAAATATACGTGGGCTAAAAAGTATCACTTTTCTGCGTATGTTCTCATCTGTAAGAATAGACCAGCAGTTTTGGCACTACAAAGGTAGATCCTCACCTACATTTCTCAGATCATACTAATCTGAAAATGCCTGGCTACCAACTAGTGCCACTCTTCTTTTCTCATCGCGGTCTCGCCATTTACGTGCGTAGTAATATAGCTTACCGAAATCCACCACAATGTAATCACTGCTCCAATTCGGAATTCAATTTCCTGTGGTTAAAATTCCATCTGCGTAAGCAAATTATCCACTACTGCTTTATTTACAGAAGCCCGAAACTGGACAGCAGTTCGACCTTTAACGAGTTTGATGTGCTATCTGACTCCATTAAAAGAATTTCATCCCTGTATCCTCATACCGAAATCGCCATGACGGACGATTTCAGTATTCATTTCTAGTATTCCTTGGCTACAAGGCGGAGGACCGTAAGCCTCAAACGAGGCAGGAATGACTGCAACGCTTTTCCAGTGTGTGAAATTCCAATACGACCAAAAATTGGTGCAAAAGGTTCTGCAATATCCCAAAGTCAATAAAAATTGTTTGTCGTCCGTCAGAAACATTAGAAATTCTGCCTCATCCTCCATCCCAACGATCATTTATTATGACATTCCAGCTGTCAGCTATTTGGACAAGACCAATCTGCCTGCTGCACACTTCGCGGCCAGCTCAACACTCACTGATTGTGTTATGTCCCCGCTTACACTTGAGTGCGGGACGAATCCACTTTCGTACTCGTGTAGTAGCAAGAGTACTTAATAAACCTACATAATATCTATCCTTCTTCTGAAGAGTTATCTTTCCTCGCTGGCAAAAGCACTGCGTAAACTTTTCCATCAGTCCTACTCTTTAGTGCTCTATCCGAGAATATGGAAAAGAGCATTTGTCCCGCCCATCCCTAAAAACGGCGAAACTTCCTCTCTCACTTCATAAGGACCCATTGCACTTACGTCTCTTCTTTTCGAGGTCATGGAAACGTCAGCAAATGAAATATCTCCAAATGCGAAAACGTTTCAAAGCCTGGAACTATGGTTTTCGTAGCAACAGGTCCACTGGTAATTTGATGGCATGTCTCACCGAAAAGTGGAACTAAAGTGTACATCAATCTGGCAAAAGTAAGATAGTTACACTTGATATTTCTAAGGCATTTGACAGATCTTGGCATCAGGCTCGTTTATGGAAAATGCGTGCATCTGGGATCGATAACTCTCTTCTTCAATGATAAGAAATTATCTGTCGGAACGTTCAATTCAAGTTGTCTTGGTGGTTTCAAGTCTGATATTCACAAAATAAATGCTGGTGTGCCCCAGGGCTCCGTTCGGTCTCCGACACTCTTTTTAATTTTCATCAACTACCTCTTGTCTGCTATTGTACTTCTAATCCAATATATTCCTTTGCTGATGACAGTACTCTCTGCTTTTCATATTCGTTCCCGGACTCACGCCCGTGCTAGTATGTTATGCTCATTAAATTCCGATATTAACAGCGTAACGAATTGGGGAACTATCAAGAGAGCGGCATTTACGAGTAATGCTTCCAAAACGCAATGCTATCTGCTGTCATTAAAGCGAAATTTAAATACCCAGTCATTGTCCGTGAATGGCACTTACATCGTCGAAATCGAAAAGCTTTCCATTCTCGGTATATGTGTCAGTGACAACTTACTTTGGAATGACAACATACGACAAACCTGATTTAGGAGACACTGGAAACTTAGTGACGAGGTAGGTTATGCAGCAACCACCAATTTTTTCCCGATAATTGGTATCGCAGTCCCAAATTGCAAGTTCATCTGTGCAAAAATGAATTATGTACTATCTTTGGGTACAGTCAGACTAAACGGAGTCCCCAATTCTAAAATGTCTACAGAGAAGGAACTGAAAGCATGTGGAAGCATGATTTAAAGAATGACTACATTTTGATGGAGTGAAAATGGGACTGGTATCCTGATTTGATAGCAAGCCTGCAAACATGCTGTCACAGTGTGTTCTAAGCAAGCCAACCATCAGCAACCAGAGAAAAGAAAAACAGTAGGTACAGAGATATTCCTGCTCCTCACGCTGTTGATGTTTATAACAAATATGTGGGTGGCGTTTATTTGCTGGATTCCAAGCTTGGGTTATACAGAGTTCCTTTGCGGTAAAAAAAAGTGCTAAAAGAAAATATGTTTTCGTATGATCGATTTATGCTCAGTATGGCTCCGTCAGAATGACTTCTACCTGCCATTATGTGATTTCAAAACTAGCCGTTTTTGAGAATATGCGCAAAACAAACAAATCACTTTTGGAAAAATGTGTTTGGCCTTGCAGCTGAATCCAATTTGATAAATGTGTAACATAAACATTACACTGTTCTCGTAACCCTTAACGAAAACGAAGCAATTTATGGCTTGGTTTTTTATTTCTTAAAAAAATAAAAATGTTTAGTTTATTTTAACAAGATGGTTAAGAATCCTTAAGGAACACCATTTTAAGAGAATTTAATTTTTTTCCTTCTCAGGATTTAATTCATGCAGTTGTGGGTTAAGGCAACGGGGTAATATTTTATATAACACAGTTAAAGCGTAAGATTTTCTCATGACCGTGTCAAGGCAGAGGACCAATTTCAGTGACAAGCCCTTTATTACTATGAAGTCGTGCTTCTGTTTTTTTGTTTGAGATTTTATATACATTTTGGTGATCAAAATTGATGGTGACACCTTTCAGTACTACTTGCCTCAAACATATGGTAGACCAACATCCTCTATAAAAAGTGACGTGGGACACCATCCTGCATGCAGCTCATATTTGCAAGATATAGCATTGTTAACCAAGCTTGGTGTTAGAACAATCATGCTTTTGTGTATTGGTTATGTGTACATGATTCTCACCTTTTGTTTTCTTAAGCAAAGGTATGGTTTCCTATCCGATTCTAACATCATTGAACTTGCTACTCACTATGCAGCTTGAGCAATTTCCATAATATATCTGTTAGATGGAGTGAAATTAATTGCTTACCAGTATACCATATTTATATTTTTCATAATTCACACATCCATGCATATGTCTAGTTACGAGTAGAAACATTCGTACTACAATTTTTCGTTAATTCAGAACACCCCCAAGAATTGGTATCAATTCAATATTTGTTATGTATGTATATCTCTTCATCCTCATTCATAAAATTGTATCCTAAACGAAGTGAAATTCCTCAATTTGAAAACGTTTTTCAAGGCAACGAAAAAAGTTCCTCTTATCCTCAACACGAATCTAATTTTCGTTTGCTGAAATTCCTCTCGGATTGTGTATTCTAATTCAATAAAACTAATCTCTCTCGGGATCAGTTATACAGTGACTTTTACCCAATTACCTCACCAAAAGTTAGACATTTCTCCGACCAGCTAACGACCAAGTCCATTGATTTTACAAATTCCTAATTAAAAAATCATGTCCTCCTGCTGGCTTAGGCTTATAATTCGCCAAGAGAAATAGAAAGGAAGAAGAAGAAAAAATCGGATGAAAAAAGAATCCCTTCTTCTAATTAAATTCAAATTTTTTAAATAAGCAATAATCACATCGCGCAGTCCAGTAGTAAAGCATGATTGCAGGCAATGAGCTGGCCCCCAACTACATCAAATGACAAAAGATTACCTCACCCAATTAAATGGAGATTCAGAAAAGCAATCCTCTCAGGATGTGAAGCCGAAACGCACGCAATCAAGTTTTCACCAAATCGCATTACTTGAGTCCTACACAGCACTGTATCTACGAGTACATACATACATACATACATATTAGAATACTTAGCCGAAAAGTGTTGCCAGATAAAAAAATATTAAAACATCGAAAATATGAACAGTGTTTTACGCGATATAAATATAAAAAGTAGAAACGTCCTGCTCTTGGACGTTTGAGTGGAGCCCAAGTGATCAAAGTCTATTTCTATCGTAGTAACTATCTCCATAGAATACCAACTTAGGCTGATTGCTTTTCGCTTCAGAAATTGTCAAGAAATGTCGCTAAATAGCTGGTAAAATAGCTCATTTACAATCCGAATATTTGTAGTAAATTTATTACGTATGAATACAAATGCTACATACGCGGGGATCTGCGGGCTGTTTGATTGGGCAACTGTTGACTATCATATAATTTTGATTGGGCCAGCATCGTAACAATCAAATTCATAGCGTAGTGTTTCCTTAACTTTCTAGTCCTGGAACTCTGTAACAGCGGGAGTAAATCCTTAATCAGCAGCTAAAATAGCAAGCACGTGCTCGACCAGTATTATGCTACTGGCCTATGCCGTTATAGAGAACAGAATTCTATGCGGAAGAGATCAAAAATGTAACTAACCAGCTAGCGGCATTGGATAATAACGAAAATTAAAGGACAACGTCCTTGGACCTGCATGACGGTCCAACTCGAACTTTTAACAGAACATATCCAACGAAACAAGTACATGGCAGAGGCCCTTACCTGCTACGACTATAACGTAGATATCACCGCCATCCAGGAAGTGCGACGGGATGAGCCGAGCAAAAGGAGTATAATACATATTATGGTGATTGTTATGGCGATCAGAAACAGCACTTATTCCGGTGCCCATTTGTCATATGCGGCAGGCTTAGCCAAGATGCTTCCAACACGTGAGCGAGCGTTATATGACAATTTGCATCAAGGATAACTTCGCTAACACAAGTCTTATATCGATCCATGCCCCCACTGAAGACACAGACAACTCCACATAAGCGTGTTTTTACGAACTTCTCGACAAGTCATATGAGCAATGACCTAAGTATGACACACGCGATTTCGACGCCAGAATAGGAAAGGAGGACATCCTTAGTAGTACAGTTGGTCAGCATATCCTACACAACACACGTCTGGCAACAGACGTTTGACTTTGAGGCGAGGCGAAATATCCTTATAGAAAGCACGCGGTTTCCTTATCTCGATATACAAAAGATGACATGGCGGTCTCCAAATCATGTAACGCTAAATCAAATTGATAAATTTGCGATCGACAATGCATGCCTCTAATATTCTGGACGTCTGAACTTTTTTTGTTTTTCGTTTATATTAGCGCGGACTAGAGGGGTTAAGGTACCCTTAAAATGTTTGCACACAGATATCGATGTACGTTTTTTTTAAATGTCTGAATGCTACAGTGACCAGGAAATAGAGAGCTCAACAAGCATTCCGTGTAGTCAATATTGAGGCGGATAACTTCCTTATTGAAATAAGAACTACTGTGAGAAGATACATCTTCGAATAGCTGGAATTGGAAGAGACCACCAGGCTCTTTGCTGAACGCGTATCCCGAAATCTCTCAACAATTCCCATGGCGCCTGCAACAGGTACCGAAGACTCATCGCAACATTACCGACACCACAACTGATGTGCTCGGTTTCACCCGACCATTACCAAGGAATCCCTAGTCTGACGAAGAATGCCAGCAAACACGAGCTAAACATGCGTCCCCAGATGAAGAAAACAGAAACACAGAAGCACGCGGTCAAAAATATTGAAAGTCTGTACTGCAGGAGCAACATATTGAAGTTTTACCAAAAAGTAAAACATAACGTGGCAACAAGACCCGTTCAGAAATCTGTAGAGATGAAGTAGGAAACTGTCGATACTAAGAATATGATAAAAAAAAATTGTTCTGCAGACTGTATAACAACGCCGAAACCCGCTATCCCACGGTCAGCCAAAAAAAGCCATTCTGCTAAGACAATGAAAGTCAAAACTTCCGTCCATCGGACCAAAATGAATTAAGGATAAGCAATATCTAAGCATAGTTAAATCTACCTAAGCTATCTATTCAGAGTTGCTGTAAATGATTTATGCAGAGGATACACCAACTCATTTATCATATCAAATATGGTTAGAAGAGCGTATTCCTAATAAATGGAATCTCAGCATCATTTGTCCGATCAACAAAAAAGAAGAACCCCTCAACTGCGCCAACTATAGAAGCATGAGTCTCTTTAACCCTAGAGACAAGTTCCTATCTGGCGTATTTTGTGAACGTCTGATACCCTCGTCAACAACCTGATTGCCTCTTATCAGTGTGGTTTCAGTCCGGAAAAGTCCACAATCGACAAAATTTTCAGACTCCAGCAGATCCTAGAAAAACTCCAGAAGTCCAAATCAGTACCCACCAACTTTTCATCGATTTTGAGGCAGCATGTGACAGCATTTATAGAGATATATCAAGTTATGGCACCTCTGCTAAACTTGTCCGTCCGTGCAGAATGACTATGGAAAACGCTTGCTAATCCATCAAAATCGGTAACAATTTAACCAAGACTTTTAATGTCAAAACAGAATGACGCGTAGTCTTGTGCCTTCTTTAACCTTCATCTTATCCTTGTGTAAAAAACTACACAACAAATTTTTGTTTTCTTAATTTCTCAAAAACCACTAATTGCAAATTTCCGGAATTTTCAGACTTTGTTTATATCCTTGATTACCGAAAATAAAACGTACCTCCCCATAATAAAAATGTTTATGGCGGTTAATAATGACTAATTACGTTGTCTACCCTCATGTGTAGATTTCTACACATATGGACACTAAGTGCATGTCATATAAAAAGGGATTTGCGTTATCGTTAATATCGTTGGTATATTTAGGGAAATTTATAAAAATAATAAAAGATACGAGTAACAATGTCAAAAGCCCGATATCTGACAGAGGAAGAAACGGAAGCATTTTCGAATGAAGGCGATGGCGATATCTGTTGTGTTTCTGGAGACAGTGATGACGAATTTGTGCCAGAAGAGAATATTGATGATGACGATAACTTATATTCAGACGATAGCGATTCTGACGAAGAGCAAGCGAGTGGATCAGATGAAACCAACGAATCAATTGCTGAAGTTGAAAATGTAAATCCACTGCTTGTTTCGAAAGATGGTATTGTTTGGCAACTACAGCCATTTCAGCATCAAAGTGGTAGATTGCGGAATGAAAATATAATTTCTCTTCATCCTGGAACAACAAGATATGCCAAAGCTCGTGTTGATGGCATCAAAGATGCTTTTTTGCTTTTCTTCCCACCACAAATTAAAAATACCATTTTGAAGCATTCAAATGCGTATGCACAAGCAACATATGGTAAGCATTTCAAACAAATCGATTCGAATATGTTGCAAGCATATATTGGTGTTTTGATTTTACCTGGTGTTTATAGGTAAGTCGTAGTTGCTTTCTTTCTTATTTCAACTGATTCTTGACTTTTTTACTTTTAGATCGAAAAACGAAACTACAATTGAATTGTTTGATGACATTAACGGTCGTCCGGTGTTGAGGGCAATTATGCCGAAGAAAACATTTGAGTATTTGAATCGAGTTATTCGTTTTGATGATGTCATTAGCAGAAGACAGCAACGATCTACAGATAAATTTACACCGATTCGGAATATATTTGATAAATGGTCCAATTTATTGAGTGACTACTACAATCCATATGAATATGTGACAGTTGACGAGCAATTACTTGGTTTTCATGGAAGATGTAAATTTCGTCAATATATGCCACCAAAACCAGTAAAATACTGACTAAAATTCTGGTTGCTGGCTGGAAAATCCAGACATATTTGGGAAAGGCGATTGGAGCCAGTTCGAGTGAAAAAAGACAAGGCGAACGAGTAGTTTTGGATCTTGTTGATGGCTTGAAAGGTCACAACATAACAATGGATAACTTCTTTTCCTCATATGAGCTTGGGCAAAAATTGTTGTCAAAGGGAATTGCAATGGTTGGCACGATGAGAAAAAATAAAAGAAGCATCCCACCAAAGCTTCTTGAATGCAAAAATAGACCGTTGTATGAATCTACTTTTGCATTTACCGAAAACACAGCACTTGTTTCGTACATTGGAAGGAAAAATAAGTGTACCGTGCTGCAAAGTACTTTGCATAACTCAATTGAAATCGAATCAACTGATAAAAAGTTACCAGCGATTATAGCCTATTACAATAAAACAAAAGGTTTGTTCATATACTACTTTTTGAAATTTCAAGACCCTCTAATGTTTTTTTTTCATTCAATATAGGCGGTATGGATACGGTTGACAAAATGCTCACTTGTTACAGCTGTAAAAGAAAATTTAACAGATGGCCAATGGCTATATTTGCAAACATGATTGACATTTCTGCTTTGAATGCATTAATTATTTTCAAAGAAGTGAATCAAAATTGGCAAGTATCACAAAAAACAACAGTGAGAAGGAATTTTCTTTGGAATATCCTTTGCAAAACCACTTATGGAAGCTAGAAGTGCGAAGCCAAGATCAGCATTGTCTGCTTTATTGCTTGCAACTATTTTGGAAGAATGTTCACCATCGTCACCTTTAGAGGATGTTTCTGCATCAACTTCAACAAATCCAAGAAAACAGTCAAGAAGCGTTCCACCACAAATTAAAGGCAGAGCAAGATGTCACGTTTGCTATGAAGAAAAATCCGCCAAAAAAAATAATGTCTATGAGACGATTTGTTGTTTTTACACAAAAGCTGCATGTAAAAATCAACATAATCGAAATGTATGTGTAAAATGCATTCAAGAAAAATTAATTTGAACCTACCTACCTTCTCTTGTTATTTTAGAAATAAATTATAAAAGCAATTTTTCGGTTTAATTTAAAAAAGAATTTAGAAAATACATTAAAATCCCATATGTGTAGAAATCTACATACGAGGGTAGAGAACGCAATTTTTTTTGAGGATGAGATGAAGGTTAACATAATAATTGCACAAGCATATTTGGCAGAACCCAGCGGGCTGTCAGCCTTGCGTTAGCTAGCTGGTTATCGTAAAAGGCGACTAAATGAATTAAATCACCAAAGATGAGGAAGAACTCTACTTGTATATGCATTATCGTTTACAGACTATCGGTCTACCCAATAGAAGAAGTGCAAAGCCGAAAGACGAGATAACTAGTTACGAAGGGACACCTGCTGACAGGGAACTACGAAATTTGTAATGGATGCAAAGAATACTTTCACGCACTACATAACAAAGAAATCTGACGCAGCACCACTGTCTTGACCGTCCACCCGAAAACGTAATGACAGATTTTACGGAAGCCTAAGTTAGCGAAGCTGTAAAAAGAATGAACAGGCGCCCTGAAGTGGACTGGATCACATACGCTCCGAGGTATGAGTGACAATCGAAAATCTTTAAGGCTAGCGCTTCTGTTTTACTAAAAAGCAGCAGTCAATGAACCGAGATGTATACAAGAATGGTACGTGATTTGTACGATGACACTTAAACCAAAGTTACATAAATGCATAGCGGCAGTAACTGACTAATTCGAAGATAAAGTTGGAGCACAACAAGGTAGTGTACGAAGTCCGTTCCTGAAAGTCATTCTCCACGTTAAGAAGCCGATAGTGTTAAAACAGACTGAGAAAATCAGCTAGTTTTGCCGTGCTCAATAAAGGTCGTCGGAGAATTTGGCACAAAAGTAAAAGAGGCTTAAGTATTCGTATCAGTCGGTGTTTGAGAAAACAGCGAAAGAAAAATAAATGGAATCAAATGCAAAATCTTCCTCTCCGTAACAAGATGATCCGAATTAGAATAGCACAGTCGCAGTGCATTTATGTGGAAAATAGGTATACTCGTATCATTAAAAGAACAAAATTACGAGACTATTTTAAAAATATTTCGACATTTTGACTACTCGAAGTTGTAAGCAACTAATGCTCTAGGGGGCATTCGCTTTGGGAATTGTTAATAGGTCCACAGAAGCCTCGAAATTCATACAGCCCTGCTGGTCCTTATAAAATATATTTTCAATACATCCGACAGTAAACAGTTTTGCTGTCAGCAATTCAGTGGCCTGAAAGTATTCCTTTGATCTGTTTGCATTCAAGAAAGTTATTCACAAGTATACTGACTACCAGTAAGGGATAGTATCTTGCGAAATTGTCCTTCAGACTTTTCTTAGTAAGTTCATCCCACTACAACCTGGGACCCAAACAAAACTCATTGAATTTACCCTTCCACTGCTTTCAAATTCAGCTTCTCGCTATCTCAAACTTTTTTTGGATTGTAAGAAAGATCGGCAGGTGTAGATAATTCTTCTCCCATCTGGCTGTACCAATATATCATAGTTTATTGTCATTGATATTGCGTATGTCTCTCCACACAAGATATTGTACAGCAGATGCAAGTTTGCATGACAGAAAGTAAAAATTATCCGACGTTTATGTGACGCGCCAAGCGAAGATTTGATTCGATTATGGGTGCAGAGGTTCTGGAATCAGTTTAGAATCAAACAACCTACAACCGTGGCTCAGCCCAAAGTCGAGGACTGATGATAAGATCGAACTCGTCGCGAACAGATTGCACTATAGTCCGCGTCAGACCGTACGTAAGAAGGCGGCTGCTCTGCTCAGCATTTCCAACAACAAGGAAAACAAACTCGTTAAATCACTTTGCATTGAAAACCATTTACTCGTAATTCAGTTTCCCTTGAACCGCATTCGCTGAGTAAAAGGCCGCTTACATATCGGCCTCATATGACCCCCATCCACGAGAACTTTTTTATTTTGTTGGAATAAAGTCCTGTTTAAACTAGCCGGTTTCCCGAGCCACGCCGACAAGGATAACATACTGAACTGTCTGTTTCAATGGAGTTTTTAGCGTTCTATTGTAAGTACAATATAGAAAAAAGAGACATAGTCTTGATTACAATTAAAAGATCCGGCAAGACTGTTGGTTGGGATCTCGCTTACCATGCTCATATGGGCGCAAAACGTCCCAACTATGCATATTACAAGTATTTGTGTATCTATGTACATATGTTAGGTTAGGTTAGGTTAGCTTAGCGGGCTATTGAGGTATCTGAAGCCGAGTTCATTACGCTTAGCTCTGTGTGGACCCATTCTGTTGTCAGGGTGAGAAAATTGGGAGGGAAGGGGATGGGAATTTGATTGCTGTTTCTAGTTTTGATTTCCGCGTTCGGTCTCATAGTGGTTGTCATTTATTTCGTTGTTGCATCTGCAAATCTGAAAGGAGATGGAAGTGAAGCAGCATGTGTGTATGTGATCGTGCAAGCAATAACTTCCTAAAGTTCTTTGTCCCAAATTACTGAGCCTAGGACAAAGGCACAAAAAGTTGACGGTATTCTCCCTTGAGCCTGTGTCCCCACAGCGTCTGCAGAGGTCGTTGTCGGTGTGGCACAGCTTTATTGCATGCCACCCGAGGAGATTTTAGCCTGTGTGTAATTCAACAAGAGTAGATAATTCAGCATGCTTTTCGAGAGAATACTTGATTTAAATTTAATGGATTGCGGTTATAATTGTGTTGAGGTTTCGCAGGTTGGAAGGTTTTTCCACTTCTTATTGGCTTTTATCTGTATTCTCAGAATGCAAAGTAGAGGTCTGGTACTTTGATCTGTCAGTATTCCTTTTTAAGGGAGTATACTTTTTGGACTACGTCCTCTGCGTACTCATTGCTTACCAGAGACCCAGCATAGCGTGACTTTATGTTGAACGTAAAGAGCCCTAAGCTCTTCATGGCTGCGCTCCACAAACATCGATTTGATCTAGACTGCCGAAATGGCTTTAATGTCAGCCTGGTTATCAATAATTATAGTAATATCCCCTGAAATATTGCTTATATTGCAATTTGTGTGGTTCTGCTACAGCCAATATCTCGGCCTGGAAGCTACTGCCGTGGTCCGGCAGGCTACGCGAGCATCGTAAGTTCAATTGATCGGAGAAGATCCCGACGCCAGTACCTATCTCCATCTTTGATTCGTCCGTGAGAATGGATATTAAGTCCTGTCCTTTTTGGTTCCTGTCCAATTCATATATGCTGGGAAAATGCGGGCAGATGGTGTTTCAAAGTCGTTATGGCGTATTATATAGTCCGCATTGGAGCATAAACCCAGTTCACTTATAAAGATTGACCCATGGCGTTTTAGGTTTGCCTTTGGTGTAGGCTCTTCCATGTATTGATCTAGGACCAAGAGACCAAGTATATTTTGTAGTCCCGCCGTTGGCGTCGTTCTCATGGCATATGTCGTGCCTATATATGAAATCCTCTCAATTTTCTCTCAAATGAACGACTGGAAGCGTAGAAGGTGATCGTTGCTTTCTATACACGTTCTTCGACATGGAGCTTCAAACTCAGTTTACTATCTAGTCAGAGAATTTTCTCATCTATGAAAAAAAGAATAGAACAAGGGTTGATTCGCATCCCATAGAGCTTGGCCCATTTTCCACAGATTCTGAGGGCATAGGTTACAATTTCACTAATCTTGGGGAATAGACATATGTTGAGAGTTAATCTGATTCTTTTCGTACTTTTCATGATAGGCCAGATCATCACTTGTAAGCAATGTATGTTAGCACAAGAATTTAAAATGTTTTTTCTACCTGTTTAAGTCGAACGGGATAGGCAGAAGATTTGTAACTTTTATCTCCTGAATGAGAAAGTAAAAGTTCATCGAAGCATAATCACTGGCCGATCTGACTGTCATACATACAATTCGCTCTTCGGCGGGAATTGCGTTGGCATTTTTGCTTCATTCTTTCATCTGTATAGCCCTTCGTAATTATTGGTTTTCTATGCGTATAGATAAAAATATGAATTAGTTTTGGAGATCATTTGATTTCCAGTCGAAGGTTTTTGATTCTTCAAGTTCGTCGTTCTCTTCATCGATTTTGGATCTCAATCTGGGAACTGGTACCCATCATAGATTCCAACTGAAGTTTTGCGTAATATTGGCTCAACTTTTTGAACGTTTTCTTGCGATCAGAGCCTCTTCAACACTTTGTCAGACAGTAGCAAGTCCGCCGGAGGCCAAACCTCCGAGATTGCAATTTGTGTACTTTGTTTTCGATTGTTTCATGTTTGGCTCTAGGAAGGAGTTGGTAAGAAAACTTAAATTAATACTAGTTGATTGGTAAAGAACTAAAGAAGCTCCTTACCAACCTTTCTCAGAGTCCACACTACTTTAAAGAGATTACTAGGAATGCTGATACTCCGTACCACGGAAGATATGTAGCCGAGGTATATACAATAGATAGTCAAGTCACTTTCAGATTACTACGAATGAGTAAATATGCGTTTTCAAATAGCTTTCATTTGTAATCAGTAAATTGGTAACACCGTCGAATTCTTGATGGGCCAAAATAATGCTCATTTACCTCCCTATAATATAACGTGGGAAATAACTTTTCGACAATTGCGCTGCTCTCGTTTAAGTTCATTGAATTAGCCGCCCTGCTTCTATGTATGTGTTCGAATCCAATAAGTCAGAAAGCTTAACTGATGGCGTGCAAACGATTAACATTTCATTCTCCGGCAACGGCGTAATTATCCGTAAAGCGATACCTACTCTGTGCCTTATTAAAAACACGAAATAACCGTTTAGTTCAGTCCAGTCCATTTAAGCTGGCACAAAACCAAGTCCGAATACATGGTTTTGTGTTGTGGCACACACCCAGTCCCAGGCACGAGTACAGACACAAGCACGGACCCAATTACAGAGCTCTGCGAATGAAGGGTGTTTTACGTTGCGACTTTTTTATGACTTCCCTATCACAATAACTAATCATGGGTCAGTATGGATGTGCTCTCGTCCTGTGCTCACACTTGACTGAAACTCAATGTACCAAACAACATACACCATTCCCATCACTTCGAATCCCAACTAAACGGGCATAGGGGGAAGGAAATTCAAGTCGAAGGACACAATAAGTTGATTTTAAAGTCCATACTCAGGAGTGCAATTAGAATTGGACCTGGCATTTATTTGCAGCACATATAGATGCTTCCAGATTCGACTTAATAGCTACAACTGAGATTAATATCATTTATGTCAATATTCTGAGGGCTTTAATTGAAATCGGTTCGAATGAAGGTGGATGGGACTGTTGCATCCATATAAAATGAAAGAAGAAGGACAACGCAAAAGCCCTGGATGAAGATCTGTAAGACATACTATAATTGACAGAACGCTCAATGGAATTTGAAAATAATTCGAAGAAGAAAGTTGAACAGCATACTTTGTCTACTACTCTAATGATTCAAAGTCTGGGGATAAGTTGTTGGCCTTCACTAATGCAACCATTAAATGGCAAATAGTCCTCGTGTGGACTTTACGATCTCTAAAAGATTCAGAGCTGGGCCCGATTGTAGTGCAAGTTTTAGTATATTTGTACATATATAGGTGGATGTAACAGCAGGTCAAGTAAAACTCCCTGATGATTAATTTCATGATTCCTCCCAATGAGCCCAACGAGTAATAAAAGTAATGAAGCGAAAGTTTTCCAATAACAGAAACAGCATCGCCCAACACAAACCCGAATCCCTTTTTCCCCCGCATATGCCAGAGGGACTCGGGGTGGCTTGAAGTGAAAGTATAATACATAGTTGGTTCGAACAGATTAGCATGTATATGGGCTATGCGCAGGGAAGCGATTCGTTATGCGGCAATGGGAATTGAAGCAATTGAGAATTTCTTATAGAATTCACTTCCATCACACAGTGAATATCATATTACATGAAGTGAGTTGCGTATGGACTTATTAGGAACAATTTTGCTTCAGTGACAAGGATATTGCTTGTAGTTTAAAGTTGACGAAATTTTCGGAGAGTAAGTTATATGGTATGTTACGGGTGCTGGCAATATGAGTCGCTGAAAATGAAATTTCTTTCTGTGAAATAAATATTTTAGATATGCAGATTTATGGTATTTTTTTTCGTATTAATCAGTTTACAATGATAAATTGTTATCACACATTAAATCATACAGTCACTTGATAAATATTGCAGAAATATTATATTTTGAAAACGAAGATAAATTAAGAGACTAAAAAATTTACCAGGATATTCTAAGAAGGAAAATACGAGAAAAACCATCAATTAAAAGGAAAAAATGAAAATAAAAAATAAATCAAAAAATATAAATTAATTAATTCATTAAAGGGTTAGGCCACTCTAGGGTTTTCAAAATATTGATTTTTTCTCGCCTTCAATGGTCCCTCAGGACCTTAAAAATGATAACCCAAAAGCTTATGGCTGGGAAATATCTCGAAGTTGTTTTTCAAAGTATAAAACAAGGCCGGCAGCGAGCCTCTTATGACCGAAAAGAGGGACGGTATTTTAGGGGACTAGGGTAGGTATACGACAGATGTTTTTGAAGCTATTTGCCACGTGTTCAGACTATTGTTTGTTTCGTCTTTAGAAACGTCGTTTTTATCGATAATTGTGCTGACTTTTTGTTTTTTTGTTTTTTGAGTGTTATTTGTCATTTTTATAATGAAAAGGTGTAAAAGAGACACATACATGCAGCAAGAGTTCGAAAATATCTGGAAGAAGACCGCGGAATCGACACGAGTTAGAGGCATCAAGTGGAATGAATGCTAGTACATGCACAAAAAAATGTAAGCAGTCGGAAGATACATATAGTATGTACGATATTGAAGTGAATCGAGGTTTCGGTTATAGCATAATAAACTTTACTGCAGTTTTTCCAGCTATTTCAAGCCCTGTCGTTTGTAAAGTGTGCGAATCGCAAGTGGAATTTAAGGAAAGTGGTAAGCGTGGTTTGGGACTTAAAATAGTGGTCTTCTGTGAAAAATGTGTGCAAACTGAGATGCGTAGTAGTCCATTTACAGAAAAAGGCTATGAAATAAACCGTAGAAATGTAATTTCCATGCAATCACTTGGAATTGTTTTACACGGAATAAAAAAGTTTTGTGTATTGTGGATGAATTTCAACTGCAGCTAAACTAGTTTGCAAAAACAATATGATGAAAGCAGCGAAAGATGAGACCACGATTTCTATTCAAACCGGATGAAATGGAATTATGGTATCAGGCGTTGGTTCGTGCATTACGTCCTTGTTTGGCGTAGTGACTCTTACTAACAATCACAGTGCAAAAATTATAAACTGCACAGCAAAATCAAAATACGGTAAAGCATGTGAGTGCTGGCAGAATAAATAATATACGATATGGGCGCAAAATCATAAAGATAAGTGCGATGTGAATCACAACGAATCAGCAGGAAAAATGGAGGGCGATGCAGTTGCTGAGATGTTCCAGCGATCCGAAGCTATGCAGCCATTATATTGGTGTAGGTGATTCTAAGATTTTAAAAGGCATTACTGATGCTATGAGAATGTCGAATGTCACAGTACTCAAGAAAGAGTCTATAGATCACGTTCAAAAGCGAATGGGTATCCGGCTACGCAAAAGAATACAAAAGGCCTCGGTGGAAGGGGCAAATTGACGGAAAAACTAATAGACGAAGTCTCTATTTATTATGGATCAGCCATTCGTAGAAACTGCGATTTAGTGGGAAATATGAGAAACACTATATGGGCTACACTCGATCATAAATTATCTGCTGATGCAAAAACCTAGCAGTATAAATGTCCGATCGGAGAGGATTCATGGTGCTCATGGAAAAACGCTAAAGCTACAAATTGTTTGTTTGAGTACAAACATAAACCAGCTCTTTCAGTTGAAGTGTAGGAAGCTATCAAGCCAGTCGACAACAGTCAAAACTGATATGAAACTTTTAACTCGACTGTGTGGGCATTCGCCCCAAAATCCATTTCTAGTGGTAAAACTGTATTGGATACAGATATAGATATTGCAAATTGTGTGTACAATGATGACTTTGCTTCAATTTTGCACATAATGAAAGCGATGGATTTAGAAATCGGCCCGGACAACTACGAAATGTGCTTGGAGATTTACAGCTTGCAGAAAGATCGCCGTCTGAAGCTACAAAAGGGTGGAGGATCGCATTAAAATCCAATAGAAAAGAAATGGAAGAGCAAGACATTAATCTAGAAAGCCAATTATAAAGTACAGGCATCGCGGATTAGAGGTATTGCACAATTTCTCATGACTTTCTATAACTTAAAATGTTAAACGCGTTTACCTCAAAACTGCATTTTTTAAGTTGGCCGCGCCCAAAACTTGAACAATTTTCAACCAATTCACTTCAAATTTTAACTAGATCTTTAAAAATATATTGTATATAAGTATAAGTAAGTAGGAAGAATTTTTATTTTTATAGATATTTTTCTTTTGCATTGTATCGTATTCATTGTATTAAGTTCCAAAGCGTAAAGCTAAACGTTGTTTAATAAATACTGAAAAAGATACGAATATACAACTTCAAGGTTAACTTGTGCTGATGATTATGATACACTTCTCAAAAAGGATTCAACAGCAGCATAATCGATCGTGAATAACCAGAATTTTACTTCTTTAAGAAAGGAATGAAAATTAAATGCTGTCCGGATAAATAATGGTGGCTTATTGAAAAATGTAGGAGCTGTAACAGGGTAGAAATGTGGAAAATGTGTTTTGTAAGCTATTGGTACGCTAGTAAGATGCATATTATTTATACGTGGACTATATAACTGGGAGTTCCTGCTAGGAATATTACCAGTTTTTTTAAAGAATTCTCACAGCACTTTAAAAACATAAAGGTGTCTCATTGGTAAGATACGCTGGGCTTTAGAAAGAGACATAGTTCACTTACTATGAACCATTTTCTGGCGATTTTTCTACGAATTTTGCAGGTTTGACTTTGGAAGTGCGCCATTCGCCATTGTTATGTATAATAAAAAAAATTAGTGACTCATCATAGCTCAAAATTTACAGGAGCTGTTGGTACGGCCGTAGACCCTTCCAAACAAGAGAGGTTTACTGAGAAAAGCTGCACAGACGCCACTTTTAAATAAATAATTCTATAAAAATTATGTTTTACAGTCAATCATATGTACAATAAACTTCTACCTTTGGAAACTGGATTTATTTTATATTTTTCCTTAAAAAAAAAAAAATCACAAAAAAACCTTATATACTCGTAATACGAGGGTTATTCCAAAATCAACCTCCGATGTGTTACAATTCATTGCATACGTGCACCTCGGTGACGTGTTTCCGAATGTTTCTCTACTAATATGCCAAGTTCCGAACGTTTTCGTTTAGTATTTTTCCAATAGTTGCCGTTTTAACATCGAGAATACAATTTTAGCCCCCGCCGCCTGTGAGGTATGAAGTGTAATTCGTTTTTTTGCAAGCCGAAGGAAATGGCGCAGCTCAAATTCATCGTCGGTTATGTGCTGTTTACGGCACTACAGTGATGAGTCATGGTACGTGATTGGTGTAGACAATTTAAAAACGGACGCACAGATGCGCATAATGAAGGAGGCCAAGGGCACAAATCGATCATGAATCAAGACGTGGTTCACCAAGTTGACCAATTTGTTGGAGAAAACGGGCGTTTTACGATTTCAGATCTTTCGACAAGATTTTCCGAAATTTCTCGAACTACTCTATACAGAATCGTGTCTGAAAACTTGGGTTACCACAAGTTCTGTGCCCGTTGGGTCCCAAAACAGCTCACAGATGTCCACAAGTTCCAACGTGTCAATTCAGGAAAAGCATTTCGCGAACGTTTAAAAATGGAAGGTGAAGAATTTTTACAGAAAATTGAGACTGGAGATTAGACTTGGGTCCAGTATGTAAACTTAGAAAGCAAAGAACAGTCAAAGCAATGGATGCACACTCATTCCCCAAACAAGCCAAAAAAATTCAAACCAACTTTTTCCTATCGAAAAATGATGATAGTTTTTTGGGATAGTAAAGGCATATTGTTGACCGAGTTTACGGAACCTGGACACCCAATAAATGCAGCGGTTTACTGTGAAACTCTACGTAAGTTGAGAAGAGCAATCCAGAATAAAAGACGAGGAATGCTTACGAATACAACGCACGGCCACAAACTGCTGCATGCACAAAAACTTTAGTGGAGGAGTTCAATTGGAATATTTTTGATCACCCTCCCTAGAGTCCTGATTTGGCGCCAAATGATTATCACGTTTTCCCAAAATTGAAATCATTACATTTTGGAAGTAATGAGGAACTTATGAACGGTGTGAATCAATGCCTCAACGTACTGGCGGTGCCATTTTTTAAGGAGGATATACAAAAACTAGTCCCACGTTACCAAAAATGTATAGATTTAAACGGAGACTATGTAGAAAAATAATTTAGATGTTAATAAAACTATTTCGTGCAAAAAATTAATGTTTTTGGTTTTTTTAAAAAATATTTTTCATTTCGGAGGTTGATTTTGGAATAGCCCTCGTATAAACAAAATATTGCAAATAGCTAGATGAAAAAATAAATAATAAATATATAAATATTATAAATAAATAAGTAAATAGATAAATAAATATATGTATAAATATATTAAGAAATAAGTATACAAATAAATAGATTAGTTAATTATAAGTAATACGATAGGGTAGGCGCCCACTCGGGTATTGGTTTTGGCAATTTATAATTTCGCCGTATTTATTTCGTAATTTGTTGTCTTTCATTGTTATTTAGTAAGTTCTTATTTGACTACGTTGTCGTATAGCAAAAGTACCATTTTCATCTGGCAATTTTCATCTTGCAAAATAATAAAAAGTGTATATTCTTAAAAAATTCAAACTCAATATTTGTTTTCCAGAATTCAATTTAAATTTATTAACAAAAATAAACAATATGTCAACAACTGACATGGATTTCAACTCCCTTTCCTCAGGGTCTAGCCGCTAACACGATTTCGTCGTCCCGCTAAGGGTATGTCAACAACTGTCAGCAGGCGCCTGACAAATATATACATACGAGTATGTATTGAAATGAAATGAAAAATGTCATGTATACGAAATTAAAGAAGATAAAGCAATATAAGGCCAAATTCTTACAAAATAACAAATTGCTGCTTAATCATAAGCGAAATGGGGAAGCGCGGAAAAAGCATTGCGGAGTGATAAATTTGCGATATAAATCAAAGACCGAGCAAAACAGCTCTTGCGAGACAAACAACATTTATTTCGATAAACGCGAAGTATGATTTGCTAAACGAATTTTGTCGAATAGACAGGCACCCAATACGATATATGGATAGCAGTAAAGTTAACAACAATAAAAAATATATACACATGAAATAATTTTGTAGGATGTAGATGATTGGAATTTAATTAATTATTCACCACCTTAGGGTTATCATCAAAATTGCATTCTTTCAGTCTCTTAATTCCAGCAAGGATCAATTGAGCATTTGCTCTTCTATGAGCATTCAAGCTTGAGTGATGCCTTGGTAGATTAGGCATCCATTTTAATAGTTTATTTTGCGAAACCTGTAATTTTTTTATATGCACATTGCACAGTTTCCCCATATTGTACATCCATATAGCAGAATTGGCTGGAATATTAATTTTATTATCAATCGAATGAAACGACTTTTTGTTTATAAATGAGTACAACATTTTGATTGCAATTGCAACTTTTTTAAAGGTGCTGCTAATATGGGTACTGAATTTTAATTTTGACTCTAAATACACCCCTAAATATTTAAGCGAAGGCTGACAGTGTTTGTACCACTGACTTGTAATTGAGGATTAGGAAGAAACACAAATGTTTTTATTTTTCTTGTGAAAAAGATAGCTACGAGTAGCATTTTTTCTTCATATAACTTAATTTTCCAATTTGGGTAATACGTGTCCAACACTTTCATCAATTTTTTTAAGATTTCTCTCAATATCGAGAGCAAATCCGTGGGATGAAAATTATTTATTTATTTATTTATTATACACATTCATTAGTCAGCATAATGACAAACTTTTTAATTATTTAATCTACCATAATAATGTTGAAGCTAAGAATAGGTAGTGACATTTCAATTCTACTGTTGGTCGTATTGGGTTGTACCGCATGAAATGTCCAATTTTCTCTCAGTCTGAAATAAGAAGTACTCGAATTAACATCTGTGCCAGAATGTTAAATTTTATTTTTTTATACAATAAAGTGGTATGTGTGCTTGACGTGTGAGCATTTTAGGGTTCGTTATAAGCGCCGTTATTTTTTTTCTAGCAATTAGTTACCATGCTGTCGGCAGTTCAAATTCGAACCCTTTTCCGTTACGAATTTAAAACGAGACGTAATGCGTCATTGGCAATGAAAAACTTTAATGACGCAATTGAGGATGTAGCGGTAAACGAACGCACTATACGACGTTGGTTTGGAAAGTTCCATTTGGGAGATTTCAGCCTCGAAAAAGAACCACGTGGGAACCAGGAAACGTGAGCTGACAACGATGTTTTAAGAGCAACGGTGGAAGCGGACCCAACGAAATCGGTGCGGGAGATTGCGCAAAGCATGGGAATGACAATAAGTCGATACTTTACAAAGGTTAAGAAACTCGATAAGTGGGTACCCCGTGAACTGAACGAATCCTAAAAACTACGGCACCTGGAAATCTGCGCATCGGTTACATTGAGAAACCAAACTGAACCGTCTTTGCACCGGATAGTCACCTGTGATGAAAAGTGGATACTGTGTGATAATCGTAAAAGATCTGGGTTGGATGCAGATGAAAAACCAAAACACACCCCCAAGCCCGATCTTCACCCAAAAAAGGTTATGGTAACAATTTGGTGGACATCGAAAGGACCAATTTACTTTTCATATCTTCAACCAGGGGAAACAATAAACGGTATCAAATATTGTGACATATACATATTTCATGCCAAATTGCCTGAAAAGCAACCTGCGTTGGTCAATAGGCACGGTCCGGTTCTTTTGCATGACAATGCAAGGTATGACCCCATACCTCACAAGTAACGGTCCAAAAACTGTTGCAGTTGGGATTTGAAATTCGTCCGCATCTACCGTACTCTCCTGATGTTCCACCAACGGATTACCATCTTTCCGCAATCTGGATTCACTTTGCCGGCAAAAGGTCTTAGGGAACCGAGCAGAGGTCATAGAAGCCTTTGAAGATTTCATTACCTAAAAAACTGAGCACTTCTATGAAAAAGGAATATTTGACCTTGGAAGAATGTCATAGATGCCAACGGATCCTATTTTGATTGAATAAAAATGAACGGAAAAAATAAAATTTACATTTCATGTGGTACAACCCAATACTGTCGTTTTTCTACGCATTAAGCTTAAAATATAAATTATTTCTTCCCCTTCCATATATCTACCTCTGATATCAGTTTTGCGACGTTATTGCATTACCCTGTCTGTCTTTTTTTTTCTTGGCGGTTGACCTCAATCTTTCGCGCTCAATAACTGTCGCTGTGCCAGTTCTGGTATCGGTTTCGCATATATTTAGTGCATTACCCCAAGTCTTGACCAACTTTAGGTTCATTTGTTTACTTTTGATAAAATCCCCATGTCTTGCGGAATCATTCACTGCGCAATCATTGATGACAATGTTGACTATGTTACCTGTAAGGGAATCTGTAGAAAATCATTCCATGCAATTTGTGTTTGTTTAAATAAAGGAAATGAGTTCTCCGACAACCTCCTTTTCTTTTGTGATGATTGCAAGATCTGCTTGCTATAAAACGACTCATTCCAAAAGAGTCTCTCCAAAATGATTACGATGAATCTGTCCATGTTTAATTTTGGTGGGGGCTGAGGCCCCCATTTATTGGCTTAATACAAGCTTAATCTAACTTAAAAACTAACAGAAAGACTTAAGACCAAGGAAGTGATGGAGGAGATCTTGTTTGAGACGAGGAGTGCTCAGGTGGAAATGGAAAAGGGAGAGGTTCGAGTTGACCTTTCGGAGCATTCGGGAAATAGGTTCGTTGGAGCCATAAGAGGTGCGGTGGACCGGTAGATAGAAGAGACGAGGACAACGTAGATTGCGGGGGTTGGTATTGAAGGAAATGGAGTTCAAAATGGATGCACAGTCGATGGAACCTGAGAGAAGACGATGAATGAAAAGAACGTCAGCAATATTCCTACGTTCTTCTAACGAATTCATATTTAGAAGTATGAGGCGGTCTTGATAGGGAGGTAAGATTAAAGGGTCGTTCCATGGCAGGCCACGGAGGGCAAATCGGAGGAATCGACGTTGAATGCCCTCGATTCGGGAAACATGAACCCGGTGAAAGGGGGACCAAGCTTGACTGGCATACTCAAGCAGGGGCGAACAAAGGTAATATAGAGAGATCTGGTTACATACGGGTTGGAAAATTCCTTGGACCACCGTTTAATAAAGCCAAGTGATGAGTTGGCTTTGAGGATCATCTTATCGATATGTGAACGGAAATTAAGCTCACAGTCGAATAATATGCCAAGGTCTTGAAAAGACTGAACCAGGGGAATTGGTTGACCATGGAGAAAATAAAGTCGGGGGGGAGACGGGTTGTATTTACGTGAGAAGGTTATAAATTGACATTTGGCTATATTAAGTTCTAGGCAGTTTTTGAGGCACCAGATTGAAAACCGATCAAGGTCTTCTTGAAGAAGGGCAGAGTCCTGGGGAGAGGAAATAGATTTAAAAAATTTTGTGTCGTCAGCGTAAAGGGAGAGGGAGGAGTGCTTAATGACACTCTCAACATCGTTGATAGTAAGAATGAAGAGAAGAGGGCCAAGATGACTGCCTTGTGGAACTCCAGATGAGGCCAGGAATGGAACAGAAAGGGCGGATCTAAACCGAACACTATAATATCGGTTTACCAGGTAAGAAGAAATCCATTTTAAAAAGAGCGGCTCAAAGCCGAGAGCAGACAATTTGAAAAGGATCAATTTATGAGATATCTTATCAAATGCTTTAGTGAAATCTGTTGCTATAACATCGATTTCTTTGCCATTTTCTAAGGCTGAGAGTGCAAAAGACACGAATTCAACTAGATTTGTGGTAGTTGATCTACCTTTTAGAAAACCATGTTGTCGGGGTGAAATAAAAGGCTTGCATTTGAAGCTTAACGCTTCGTATAAAATGCTTTCAAAGAGTTTGGGTATATGAGAGAGTTTAGCAATGGGACGATAATTGGTAACTTCATGCTTAGATCCCTTTTTGTGTATTGGGATTATAAAAGAGGTCTTCCAAATCTGGGGAAATTCACCCTGTGTGAGCGATAGACGAAAAAGGTAGGAAAGGGGTAGAGACAGGTTGGAAGAGCATTTCTTAAGAAACATGGCGGGGAGTCCGTCTGGGCCAGGTATAAATTCATCCTTAAGATTTTGTAACTTTTCTTCAATAACTGCAGGATCGAAATTTTGAGTGAGAAAGGGACCAATAGAGAAATTTGGTAGATCATTGAAGTAAGAGGGATCTGGTACGAAGGAGTTGTTGGCAAATGATTGTTTGAAAAATGTGGCAAAAAAGTTGGCGATGGTAGGAGGATCACATGAAGTTTTGGTTTCGAAAGCGAGGGAGGAAGGATAACCATCGGTCTTACTTTTGCAATTGACAAATTGAAAAAAGGACTTGGGGTCATTTATGAGATTGGTTTGCGCACTATTCAGGTAGCGCTGATAGAGAGAGTTATAGAGTTCAATGAAATGAAGATATGTACCTAGATAATTTGAATAGTCGGAAGAAGAGTGGGTGCGAAGGAATACCGCCCATAACTTGTTTCTTTTGTTTCGTAAAGAGCGAAGTCTACGATTATACCAAGGAGGGGATGTAGAAGAAGTTTTATGGCGGGAGTAAGGCACACAAAGGGAGATGGATTTGAATATTTCTCTGTAAAAAATGGAGAGGGCATCAACCAGAGATAGATTGGTAAACTCAAAAGAAGCACTGCTTAGATAGGTATTAATTTTACGGAAATTAGCTTTGTGAAAATTGTAAGAAAATAGAACTGCGGGGGGAGGCGACTGAAGGGGAGAGTTGTGGAAAAATGAGAGAAGAAGTGGAGGATGAAAGTTATCAATAGTTGAAAGAGATAGGGGACAACACGATACTGAGGAGTTGATGGGATCAGTTGTGAAGATAAGGTCTAATTGCCTTTCCATATAGTTGGAAACGCCACTGACTTGGCATAGACTAGAGTCTGTTAGCCGATCTAAGAATAGGCATTCCTTAGTAGAAATGGGATTGGAAGCGATGAAAAAAGATAGGTCTTCAGATGGAGTCCATTTCAGCTGAGGCAGATTAAAATCGCCGAAGATAATGATATCGTCAAGCGATTCTGATAAGTCGATCAAATTGTCAATTGCTGCAATAGCAAGTTGGTAGGATTCGATAGGTTGCGCCGGAAGAATGTAACAACACATAACGTACAAGCATCTGCGAGTGAGGGTTATTTTAACCGACACAAAGTCGAGCTTAGGAGAGGATGATGTTGCAACGAGAGAGGAGTCCAAGCTGTTGTGAATAGCCAGTAGGACACCTTGACAAGGGGATTCAATCAAGGGGGGTGCGCGATCATCATCCCGAAAAACATTAAAAGAAGGAGGGAATAACTCCTGGTTTTTTATGTTGGGGATAAGATTAGTTTCGGTCAGAGCATAGATATCAAATGGGAGAGCATGAGATTGGCGGAAAACAGCGTGGGTTTTAGAACGGAGTCCTCTTACGTTCTGGTAATAGAAGGTGAGAGGGAGGTTTTTGCATGACTTTTTAGGGTCGAAAAAATTTATCATGGTCAAGGCGACTGCGTTGGAGGTGTGAGACTCTTTTAGAGTGTACATAGTGGCGAAGAGCGGCAAGATCGTCTGCAACTTTTTGGGGGGGCGTATTGAAAATCTCGTGATACTTTATATAAAGTTTCCTGAGACTGGTAACGTCTGTAGGGAGGCCTTCCTGCTGGATAGAAACCATGACGCTTGTTTTTGTTTTACCCTCGTAGCACACCGAGTCGGATTTATCGTGCAGATAGGCGAGATATAGACGTATATTCTCATATATCTTTTTATCTCTAAGCCTAGAGAGCGCATAGCGACATTCGGTGGTATCGCTAGTTTGCTGCGTTAATTTAACAGTGGGTGGCGAAAGGGGGTCAATAGAAGAGGGAGTGGTTAATGAGCTTGGTTTCGCAACGGCTGGTTTTTCTGAAATAGGGTTTAAAATGTGAGAACTGATGAAATTGGGATACTTAGCTCCAGTTCTGAGGTCGAAATTAGGGAAAGGCGTGTGTGTTAGGGGTTGAATGGTGGGAGTTTGAGTGACAGGAGTTTGAGTTGTAGGGGTTAAGTCGAAAGAGACACGTTGACGTTGGGGCTTGACTTGAGGTGGAATAGGGGGAGTTGGAGTTTGGGTGGGCGGCTTAAAATTAGGAAAAATTGTTGTTTTAAAACTCCAATTGGAGCTGGGTTTGTTGTGGGAAGAGGAGGTGGGTTTTGGTAAATTGGATTTATTTACTAACTTATTTCTTGGTTTAGGTATAACGGACTGCTTGGCTTTATCCTGCTTCTTGGGCGTATTTTCCAACCATTTGCAGACACGCATCTTTCCAAGATTGAAATTGTTGCTGGCAGGATTATGGAATAACCATTCGTACTTGGTTGGAAGATTTAGCTTGAAGCTGCGCTTGCTTCTGTGGTGAGATGTAGGAAGCAAATTGCAGTGGCTAATGGTAATGCCATATTTCTTTTCGAAGAAATTTGAGATCCAATCAACATCAGCGTTTGGGGGGGCGCCTTTGATAAGAAGCGTAGTGACCAATTGATTCTTCGAAGCAAGCTTATCAAGTCTACGTTGCCATTCGGAAGGTGTCCAAGTTGAATTAAAATGACTGATAAGCTTCCGTGGGGCAGCGATTGGAGGAGCTGACATAGAAATATTTTCTGCTGTTAAGTTGGAAGAAACTTCGCAGGAATCAGTGGGTTGAACCGTCCGCAGATGACTTATGTGTGGGGGTGAGCGTGAATCCACTTCAGGTTCCATTAATTCAGCCATGAGTGATGTATTGTAGGGAACATTCTGGTAAGGCTGCGGCAAGTTTTGTGTATCAACGATTTTGCTGTTTATTGTTGCGATGTGATGTTCAATATCGCATACGAGAGATCGAGTCGCGGTAAGTTCGTCGCCGACATCGTTCACTTTATCGAAGATAACTTCGAGCATGGGATCACAGTGTTTGGGAGAGAGTTGTTTGTGTGACGAGGACTGAAAATGAATGTCTATGTCGTCACGCAGGGAGTTTATCATCTCGCAGGTTTTTTGGTTGGAGATAACCTGCGCAGAACACATAGCTTTAATGTCAATCAACACTTTATCGAGGTGACGTAAGGGAGTTTCTTCATTCCTGGATCTCCCGGAGTCTAACTCGATAAGACCAGCAATTTGTTTGTCCATGTGCTTTACTTTGGATTTTATTACATCGGCTGAGTTCTGCACTGAGTTACGTAACTCTTCAACACTTTTAACACTGTTTTCTATTACCGAAATTTTATCCGTAATCTTTTTGGCGAGTGCGTCCTGGTAGGAGTCATTTGAATCACTTAGGCATTTTATTGCCAAAAGTACGTGTGAAAGTGAGATACTCTTACACTCATCACAGAAGAAAAGTAGGTTATCGGAAAATTCTTTAATAAACACCGTGTTTCTTTTATTTAACCCGACACAAACGGCATGAAAGGCGTTCCCACAAATGCCCTTGCAAACTACCCAGTCAGCATTGCTGTCATCGATTACACAATTGGCAATTCCGCAAGACATATTCAAATTGGTTGTGTAGGTCAGTGAGGGTATAGATATAGGTCGAGTTATTTTGTTTTATTTATTTATTTTTTTATTTTTTTATTTTTTTTTTTTGTAGATAGGGGCTTTTATTTGCACTGAAATCTGCCAGTAGACAAAAAAAAAATAATGAATTCGAGCACTGGGGGTTATTAACCGGAAAATGCAATTTAACGAGATTTATAACTGAAAATTGAACAGGGGAATAGGGAGAACAAGAAAAACACGTCTAACTGGTTTGGTCGCAATAACGCACATGTTGAGGAATTAGGCATCTTGGTTTTGTCCTCAACCGACCTAATTAAATCCAAGCTCACCAACATCGATAAACAATTTGCAGGTCTGTTCGAGATGAATATTGCGATCAGTGATATCAAAGCAAATTGTTCCGCGCAAAACATCTCTAAACGTAAATTGTGCGAATCGATAAACACTCTGTGTGAACATCTTGAAGCTCATTTTCAATCCTCCTCAAAGAAACAACCATCTCCAATGCAGCCCGATCCTATGCTCGAATTAATCTTTGTTGGAATCAACGGTGCCGGCGACAATCTAGCTGTCGCACAATCAACCGTTTTCGATATCGAGAATCATATTGAAAAGGTAAGCAGCAAAATTGACGATTTACCAATCCCACCTCAACATCACCAGAATGTCCACTACAATACATGAAGAAAAGATGAAAATTATGGAGCTTTTGCAAGAATATGAAGACTTATTTTTTAAATAACTTTTATCCACGAAATTAACCAGAAAATAGCCACAAATTCAAATGCTGTCGTATGTTTAAAAATATGCAAATATCCAGAAATCCAACGACAGATTCTCCATTCTCTCCAACCCTTTATGGACAGTCCCAAAAATAAAGATACGAGTAACTCAGGTCATGAGAAATTTTGGATTGTCATAGATTATAGGAAATCGAATGAAGTGAAGGTGAGAGGGAAATTTCGAATACGTAATACCGAATCGAAATTAAATAAATTGAGGTTTCCACAAAATTTAAGTTAAGCCTGAGGACAGGAAGAAAACAACATTTTCCACCTCATTTTGAATGCAAGAATGCCTCTCATTCAAAAGGTTGATGAATTAGCTTTTAATCAATTCATCAATAAAACATGTGTTATATATGTATTTCGATGATATTCTTGTACTACAGCATCATTGAGTGGCATTTAAATAATCTGAGGAATATATTCATCATGTTAAAAAAGGTAAGATTGAAAATTCAAATTGATAAATGCAATTTTCTTAGTAAAGGACCCGAATATTTAGAACACATACAGACTCCTCAAAGAGTTAAGCCAAACCCAAATGAGATAAGAACTATTCAAATTTTAAAATTACTTACTAGCCAAAAGCAAATTAAATCATTTCTTAGCATAATAGGGAATTACAGGAAGTTTATTAAGGACTATGCCAAACTATCCAATTGTTAAATATTTAAAGGAAAATTCCAGGATTAATCCCAATGATCCGGATAACATTGCAACCTTTGAAAAGTTAAAAGCAATAATTGCAGACTATCAAATTCTAAGATACCCCGATTTTAATAAAAGATTCAAATTACTCGTATCATAGTTACCGATGCAAGCAACTTTGCAGGATGAGCAGTTCTTTGGTTCACGAACTCTTAATGACCATGAAAAAAACTATTCCACGATTGAGAAAGAGCTACTTCCTATTGCCTGGGGAGCTAAATACTCCAGATCATATTTATTTGGTAAAGAATTTGATTTGCTAACAGATAACCAACCCAACACGTGGTTAATATTAATCTAAGACTTCAACGATGGTAAGTCCAATTAGAGGAATATGCCATTAAAATTGATATACAATCAGTAAAGAAAACAAAATAGCAGATTTCCTAAGTAGAGTAGATACAAACTCCAATAAAATAAACCTAATTGTGAATATTGAATGGGACAGAAATCGGTGTGATCTTGAATATCAATTTGCCCGACTTCTTTAAAGAAAACCCGAATCTTCTCGAACAAATTAATTGGAATGACTCGATGGGAATCTGAAGAAGAAAATTTAAATAATTGTATTCCCATATTAAATACCATTGTAAAACGTTTTAGAATGCAAATAGCGATTGCCGAGCAGAAAGAGAATGTAATGACATACCTGATAACATACTTGATACAATCCGAAAATATTGTAAATCAGTATCAGAAAAATAGCAAATTTATTCTCAATTAAAAGACACAATTTAAATTTTTTTTTTGAATTCGCGCTCCTGGGGTTAAGGTACCCTTAAGATGTTTGCACACAGCCCTGACGAAGGTAAATTAGGGAGGACAGAGAGAGAGGTGCCGAAGTACGTTGGTTTTAAATATTTGAATGTTATAATAACTAGGAAATAGAGAGCTCGTCAGGGTCTTCCACAAGCGAGTTGTTCGGCTTAGAAACGAATCACGATATTTCAGACTACGTCCAAAAGTGGGCTTGATGGTATACTAGTGAAGATTCATAGCGAGATGTGTGTTGCGGTTGACGGTTTGAAGGGGCGGAAAGCTACTGGTGATTTCTATGGAGCACTGATGGTGGAAATAGCGATAAAACAAAGTGAGACACCAGACATTTTGTCGGTGTTCAAGGGTATCCACTAACTGGGTGATGTGAGCCTATGAGTATTATTGCATGGTTTTGAATCTTATTTAGCAGGTGCAGATTTGTTTTAGGCGCACCTGACCAGATGTGTGCATTGTACTCCAATTTTGTGCAGATGAATGCCTTATATACTGACGCCAGCTCAGAAGGGGAAAAGTATTTCTTACATGGTTTGAGGAAACCTAGACATTTCGCAGCATTTTTGGCGACATCGAATATGTCATTCCAACGTATGTTGTCATTAACAAACATACAGAGAATGGAAAGTTTTTCAGTTTCAACGATGCAAGTGCCATTAATGGATAATGGTTGGGTGTTTAAATTTCATTTTAACGACAGCAGAAGCATCGAGTTTTGGAAGCATTAAATTCCGCTCCCTTGATAGTTCCCCAATTCGCTATGCTGTTAATGAGCTTAGTATACGATGTCGTTCCCGTTCTACAGCCGAAGAGCAGAGACATGAGTCCGGGAACGAATATGAAAAGCAGAGAGTACTGTCAGCAATGGCAAATTGTTGGAGCGTTGTGTTGGCGGATATACACAAAATAGCAATAAGAGTTTCAACCAACTTATTTTGAAGATAGCTCCAAAAACGATGAACAGCTGGGCCAAAATCATTAACATTGCAACATGCATGTTCAACAATGGTATCACCTCATTGTTGGAAGGAATATTGGTCCGATCGGGAGCACGCTTGTACGCTGCGTAAAAAGACGAAACTCGCATAACAAAAGCCGAGCTGCAAGCGCAAGAACAGACGAAAGAAGGTCGAATACTGCGCGGACAACAAAATTTAGAAGCTATGACCATTACGTCGACCGTAGAACACTTAGACTGTGGGCCTGGTATCGATGATTCCATATAAGTTGACAAATTTCATGATTTATTCATTCCCATATTTTGAAACGCGTTTTTCTCAAAACCAAAAAATTCACCGTTTATATTCAAACGTCCGCCATTTTGCCATGGATTAACATTTTCAAAATCGACTGTGACAAGTATTGTACTAGATTATACATAGTATCCAACTTAATAATCTTTTTGGTTTTTTTTTAGATGATTTTGGAAGGAACGCCAGTGGGTACATACCGTATACGCAGATTTTTTTTACGACGCTCCAAGTATCATACAATATCTTTATATATTTTTGACATTTTTAAATAACATATTTCTGCAGGTGTACCTATACTTTTAGATAGTTAAACTCCCAATCCAAAATTTCAAATAGTTTTCCTTCAAAAATACACAAAAACGACCTTTTTTTCCGGCTCCTAGGTGTTATCTCCTCTTAAGAGCTGGAAATCAAGGGAATGATGGAGGAGATGTTTTTTGAGACGACGAGTGCTGAGATAAGAATGAAAAACGCAAGGGATTTGAGTTGACCTTTCGGAGCATATGGGACATTGGTTCGTTGGAACCATAAGAGGTGCGGTGGGTTGGTGTTGAAAGAAATAGAGTTGCAAATGGATGCGCATGCGCAGTTGATGGAACCTGAGAGCAGTCGATGAATGAAAATAACGTCAGCAACGTTCCTCCGTTCTTCTAACGAATTCATATTGAGAAGTTTGAGGCGGTCCTGATAGGGAAGTAAGATTAAAGGGTCTTTCCAGGGCAGACCACTGAGAGCAAATCGGAGGAATCGATGTTGAATACCCTCGATTCAGGAAACGTGAATCCGGTGAAAGGGTGACGAAGCTTGATTGGCATATTCCGCAGGGGCGAATAAAGGTAACATAGAGAGATCTGGTTACATACGTGTTGAAAAATTCCTTAGACAAGTGATGAGTTGGCTTTAAGGATCATCTTATCGATATGCGAACGGAAATTCAGCTCACAGTCGGAAAATATGAAAACCGATCAAGGTCTTCATGAAGAAGGCAGAAGGAGAAGAAATAGTTTTGAAAAATATTGTGTCGTCAGCGTAAAGGAAAACGGAAGAGTATTTAATGACCCTCTTAAGATCGTGAATGAAGAGAAGAGTAGCAAAATGACTGCCTTGTGGAGTTCCATATCAGGCCAGGAATGGAACAGATAGTGCGGATTATTCCATTTTAATACGAGTGGCTCAAAGCCGAGAGCAGGCAATCTGAAGAGGATCAGTTGATGAGATATCTTATCAAACGCTTTAGTGAAATCAGTTGCAATAACATCGATTTCTTTGCCATTTTCTAGTTGATCGGCCTTTTAGAAAACCATGTTGTTGGGGCGAAATAAAAAGCTTTTATATGCAGCTTAGGGCTTCATATAAAATGCTTCCAAAAGGTTTGGGTATATGAGAGAGTTCAGCAATGGGACGATAATTGGTAACTTCTTGCTTAGGTCCCTTTATGTGTATCGGGATTGTAAAAGAGGGCTTCCAAATCTGGGTAAAAGTCTCCCTGTGTAAGGGATAAGCAAAATAGGTAGGAAAGGGATAGAGACAGAGAAGAGAATTTTTTTAAGTAAAACGGCGGGGAGTCCATCTGGACCAGGTACAAATTCATCTTTAAGATTTAATATCTTTTCTTCAAGTACTGCAAGATCAAAGTTTTGAAAGAGAAAGGGACCAACGGAGAAATTTGGTAGGTCATTGAAGTTAGAGGTATCTGGTACGAAGAAGTTGTTGGCAAATGATTGTTTGAAAAATGTAGCAAAAAAGTTGTTGTAGTAGGAGGATACTTGGAGATTTGGTTTCGAAAGCGAGGGAAGAATGATAATCATCAGTCTCACTTTTGCAATTGATAAATTGTAAAAAGGACTTGGGATCATTTATAAGACAGGTTTGCGCACAATTCAGGTAGTGTCGACAGAGAGGGTTATAAAGTACAAGATATGTATGTACCTACAATAGATAATTTGAAATAGTCGGAAGAAGAGTTCGTGCGAAGGAATACCGTCCATAACTTGTTCTTTTTTTGCGTAGAGAGCGGGGTGAACGATTATACTAAGGAGGAGATGTAGAAGATGTTTTATGGCGGGAATATGGCACATAAAGGGAGATGGATTTGAATATTTCTCTGTAAAAAATGGAGAGTGCAGCGACCAGAGGTAGATTGGTAAACTCGAAAGAAGCCCTGCCTAGATAGGTACTGATTTTACGGAAATTAACTTTGTGAAAATTGTAAGACAGTAGAACTGCGGGAGGAGGCGACTGCAGGGGAGAGTTGTGGAAAAATGAAACAAGAAATGGTGGATGAAAGTTATCAATAGTTGAAAGAGATAGGGGACAACACGATACTGAGGAGTTAATGGGATCAGTTGTAAAGATAAGGTCTAATTGCTTTTCCATATATTTGGAAACGCCAGACTTCACATAGACATAGAACATACTGACGCACAGTCAAGCTTCGAAGAAGACGAAGTTGCACCGAGATAGGAGAGTCAATCAAGGGAGGTGTGTGGTCAACACTAAAAGAAAGAGGGAATAACTCCTGGTTTTTTATATTGGGGATAAGATTAGTTTTAGTCAAAGCGTGAATATCAAATGGGAGAGCATGAGATTGACAGAAAACGGCGTGGGCTTTAGAACGCAGTCTTCTTACGTTCTGGTAATAGAAGGCAAGAGTAAAGTTTGTGCGTGACTTTTTAGGATTGGAAAAAATTATAGTGGTCAAGTTGAATGCGTTGGAGGTGTGAGACTCTTTTTGAGTGTTCATAGTTGCAAAGAGCTACAAGAACGTTTACATCTTTTTGGGGAGACATATTGAAAATCTCATGATACTTTATGTAAAGTTTCCTGAGAACGGTAACATCGGTAGGGAGGCTTACCTGCTGGATAGTCCATGACGCTTGTTTTTGTTTTATACTCATAGCACATAGAATTGGATTTATCGTACAGATGGGCGCGATAAAGACGTATATTTTCATATATTTTTTTATCCCTAAGCCTAAGTAGAGAGCGCATGGCGACATTCAGTAGTATCGGTAGTTTGCTGCGTTAAATTAACAGTGGGTTGCGAAAGGGAGTCAATAGAAGAGGGAGTGATTAAAGAAGAGGGAGTGGTTAAAGAAGAGGGTTTGGTGTCCCAACAGATAAGGTTTCTGAAGTGGGGTTTAAATGTGATAACTGATGAGGTGTGGATACTTAGCTCCAGTTCCGAGGTCGAAATTAGGGAAGGGCGTGTGTGGTAGCGGTTAAGTTCTGGGAGTTGGAGTTGTAGGATTTAAATCGAATCGTTGGGGTAGGCAATTGGTTTAGGTTGGAATAGAGAGTTGGAGTATGGGTAGGAGGCTTAGAATTAGGAAAAAATTTAGTTCTAAAACTCCAACTGCAGCTGCGTTTATTGTGGGGAGAGGAGGAGTGTATTGGCAAATTGGATTTACTTGCCAACTTATTAGCTGGTTTAGGTATGACGTACTGCTTGACTTTATCCTGCTTTTTGGCCGTATTTTTCAACCCTTTGCAGACACGCATCTTTCCAAGATTGAAATTGTTGATGGCTGGATTATGTAATAACCATTCGTTTTTGGATGGAAGATTGAGCTTGAAGCTGCTCTTGCTTCTGTGGTGAAATGTGGTGAAATGTTGGAAGAAAATTGCAGTTACTAAGGGTGATGCCATATTTCTTTTCGAAGAAATTCGAGATCAAATCAACTTCAGCGTTTGGGGAGCGCCTTTGATAAGAAGCGTCGAATTGATTCTTCGAAGCAAGCTTATCTAGTCTACGTTGCTATTCGGAAGGTGTGCAAGTTGAATTAAAGCGATTGATAAGCTTCCGTGGGGCGGCGATTGGAGGAGTTGACATATATATGTTCTCCGTTGTCAAGTTTACTATCGAAGCTAAGCCGTTAGGCGACCAAAACAAGATTAATTATTTTATCACAGCCAACTTCACACATTAGCCGCATAATCATTAAAGTATATTTTGATTCTACGCAGTAATTTTTGGTTGGTGCCCTTTCAAATATGGAAAGTGAAAATTAGCATTTTCGGCATATTTTACTTTTTTACTACCGAAAAGGTAAAAATGCAGTTCAAGCAAGAAAAACATTATCCGATGTATACGGAGAAGATGTATTGAGAGAACATCAGTGCCAAAACTGGTATGCAAAACTTCGATCCAGCAATTTTGATGTTGAGGATGCACCACGTTCTGGAAAGCCAGTTCAAGCTGATGAAGACACAATAAAGGCATTAATTGATGAAAACCGGCGACCAACAACTCGTGAGATCGCTGAGAGATTAAACTTATCAAATTCGACCGCCTGGGTTTAATATCAAAGCATGACATATGGGTTTCTCATATTATTACGGAACGAAATTTGTGCCGTCGCGTTAATGTCTGTGATTTTCTTCTCAAACGTCAAGAAAGTGATCCATTTTTGAAGTGCATCATCACCAGTGACCGTGAAATGGGTTGTCCACAACAATGTTAAATTCAAGAGATCATAGATTAAAAAAAGATGAACTGGATCAAAGCATTTCGAGAGCCAATATTCAGCAAAAAGGTGATACTATCTGATTTATTTTCTGCAAGAAAATCGTCTGTCATTTTCATAAAAAAAAAACAATTACTTTCCTCACAACCATAGATAGGAAAAAAATTAATACATTTACTAAATTTAATAGGAGCAGGATCTCTACGAACCGTTGCACTTGGTGTAGAAAACTACATTTTTTATTTTTTGTTTCTAGATTATTTTAAAACCCGCCAAAATACATCCCTGGACTTTTGTGACTTTTTTTAATGCTAGAATCGAATGCTTTAATTATTCTGCACATAGATGGAACATTCATTTTTCTAAACTTCAGTTTGACAGCCGTGGTGTAGATTTCTACACCTCTCACATAATGGTGAAATTTGGAAGACAACTGTTAACGTTTTTGTGAATTTTGTTGGTTATAACTGGACGTCAAACAATTTCAGCGGACGTTGTCCATAATTACAGTTTTTTTGTTTGTCATTTTGGTAATAGTTTTTTTTTAGTAAGATAAATGGCCGGGCCTAGATATTTGTCAGATGGAGATATTGAAGCGGCTTTGAATATGGAGAGCGAAAATAATGAAAACTTTTTATCTGGCAGTGGAAGTTTTTTTTTTTTTTATAATTTACGCGCCCCTAAGGAGTTATATGAATACCCTTATACTGTAGTCTGGGCGCGGCGGAAAGATAGAAGGAGGAGAAAGGAAAGTTTGTGATGTAGTGGTTTGAAAAACTCAGGTGTGTTTGGTTTCGATCTTGACTCTCCAGGGGTGGGAGTCCGCGAATAGGACGGAGAGATTTTTCTTCTCTCGGAATGCGAGGTTGTGAATTTTAACGGTTGTTTTGTGCTTGAAAAACCCTACAACAGCCAAATCTACATGTCAGTGTTATGCCTTCACACGCAGATTTTTCTGACTGAGTTCCTATTATACAAATGAAAACTTGCTGTGGCTAGGATTCGAACATTAACCTTCCGAGTGAGAAGCGAAAGCTAGTACCACTACACCACGGAAACGGTGATAATGATCACGAACCATCTGTTGGCGAACAGCAAACAGATGAGGAGTTTTCTGACCATGAGTCAACATCTGATTCTGAATACATATCACCTCGTCAAAATATTGATTCCATGATCGTTTCAAAGGACAATATATGTAGTTTGGAGCCCCACTCTACTTCAAGAAATAACAGGGCGCAATACAGCTTCGAATGTGTTGAGATCGAGGCCGGGTACCACCAGTGTCGCTTTATCTCGAGTAACCACTGTGATGAATGCCTTCTTATTGTTTTTTACACCAAATATTGAGAAAATAATACTGGGTAACACTAATACGAGTACTT
This sequence comes from Volucella zonaria, assembly GCA_963966105.1. Lineage (NCBI taxonomy): Eukaryota > Metazoa > Arthropoda > Insecta > Diptera > Syrphidae > Volucella > Volucella zonaria. The sequence continues at coordinate 130,436,922 of OZ014531.1, forward strand.
TTGGGCGCTTGAAAAATAATAACCATGAAGAAGTGGATGCAAATTTGCTTCATGTATATTTTCGAGTTTGATTGTGTATGCACAGTTGCGATACAATAGCAATTCTTTTATTATTTCACAGGTCAAAGAATCAAGCCATATTTCTGAGCTCTTTGATAGCACTTTTTTCCCTCTCATTTTTAGAGAAATTATGTCAAAGCAGACTTTTGAACATTTAACAAAAATTATTCGCTTTGACGACACGGTTAGCCGACGTCAATGTAACTTTCAGGACAAATTTGCCCCTATTCGATATCTAGGGGATCGATGGAGTGAAGTACTACAGCCATTTTTTAATCCTTCGGAGTGTGTAAGAGTAGATGAGCAGCTATGCGGCTTCCACGGACGCTGCTCATTTTGACAATATATGACTAGCAAACCAGAGAGGTATGGTCTAAAATGTTGGCCTCTTGTATGCTCCGAAACGTGTTATATGTGGAAAATTCAACAATATCTCGGAAAAGCTGCAGGAGCAGCTCCACAAAAAAATCAAGGGCAACGGAGTGTTTTGGACTTAGTTCAAGGATTGAGGGGTCATAACGTGACCATGGACAATTTTTTCTCTTCTTACGAACTAAGTCAAAGACAGCTTGAAAAAAAATTGACAATGGTTGAAACTCTGCTCAAGAATTAACACAGCATTCCACCCAAGCTATTGTTGTTCAAAAAGATCCTCCTCAAACGGCATTTACGTTTACCCATGACAAAACTGTGGTATCATATGTAGGAAGGAAAGACAAATGCACTGTGATTCAGAGCACATTTCACAGTTCAGTCTAAATAAGAACTGATCCAAAAAAAATTGCCGCAGATTGTATCATACTACAATCGCACTAACGGTAATGTCGACACTGTGGACAAACGGATAACAGGGTATAACTGCAAGAGAAAAACCAATAGGTGGCCAATGGTAGTGTTTAGCAGTATGATCGACTTGAATGCCTTCATCATTTATAAGCAGTAAGATATGTATTTTCCATATGTATAGTATAGTATAATTTTCTCAAATATCATAATTCTTTAGGGTGTATCCCAGTTGTCCAGAAAGGCAGAAGAATGCTAAGCGTAGAATATTTTTACGTGATTCGGGGTTAGCTCTTGCTCAAACTTACATATCGGAAAGAAAAATACGTCCACGCACAAAGTCTTCTCTGCCACCTTTTAGCAGCCTCCTTTCAGGTTTATTAGTAAATCATTCCCTGGAAAACATCATCTCTGGAGATAGACCAGCTCGGTAACGGTCTAAAATTCCAGAACAGGTAAAAAAACGAGACCGGTGCTTTTATTGTGTGCTAGAATAGAATTGGAAGTCAAAATATAACCACAACTTGGTCTGTTGTTTTTGTCAAAAGACAACTTGCAAAGCCCATCACTGCCGAAATATTTGCATTAGCTGCATAGCATTATGTTAACTGTTTTAATAATAAAAGGTTAAAAATAAAAAGAAAACATTTATTTTTCTGAGTTATTCTGAATTGATTTTCATCGGTCCCCATACAAAATAAGGAGTTGTTTAGAATATTTTTTCGTTTGTCTGTCGGTCTGTTTGCCCGAGCATATCAAAAAAACAACCGAATTCGGTAATTATATCGTCGAACCCCCATACCTCCGATGTCCTTAAAATTTTAGTATGTCGTAGTATTCGTATTGAGTTTAGCATCAGGCTCTTTTGTTGAAAATGCGAGGGAGCGAGGACTCTCTTCTTCAATGGACTTAGAAATAACCTTTCGGAACGTTCAATTCAAGTTGTCTTGGATGGTTTCAAGTTTTGTATTCACAAAATAAATGCCGGTGTACCTCAAAGCTGGTTCCGTCTCCGGCATTCTTTTTAATTTTCATTGGTGATCTCTTGTCTGCAACTTTTAATCCAGTATATTCCTTTGCTGATGGCAGTACTCTCTGCTGTTCGTACCTTCTTCCGAACTTACGTCCCTGCTCTTCGGCTGTAGAACGGGAACGGCAGCGCATGTTAAGCACATTAAATTCCGATATTAACAACATAACCAGTTCGTGAACTATCAACGGAGTGGAAAACACAATGCTGTCTGCTGTCGTTAAAGTGGAGGGCCCCCGCCCAATTATCAAGGCTTCGCCCATTAATGACGTTGTCCAATAAAAAGCGGGGGCAAAGCATATTACTGGTCTTATCGTAAACATCTTCAGATATTGCCTCTCAATGGTTGCTACGATTTGACCAGTCATAGGTCTTGTTGGCGGCTTGACCACCGGTAGTCCATACCAGGACTTAAATCACGGTACCATGGGAGTCAGGAGCCCCCCGGATTTCGGTCCGGGCCTAACTTATTAGAGGTAGGCCCCCTTGTGGGAGCGTCATGGTGGCTGTGGTTTAAACCCAAATCGCAGGTACGGGTATTACTTTGGTTTAACCCATTGTAGAGTTGCAAAAAAGTACTGGGTGTTGTGACCCTAAGAACAGCAAGAGGCTTTAGGTTGGCATCGACTCATACCAAGGGTGGAACTTGTGCCTCCAACACAGTTCCGAATTGGTATCAAAATATTTGTGGCGAGCGATGGCAAGGCGTATCCTTGCTCCCTATGGATGTATGGGCATCACGTAAACATAAGGTCTTATGACAGGTGGTTAACGTTAAAAATCCAGGAACGTTCTGTCGTTAAAGTGGAATTTAAATACCCAGCCATTATCCATGAATGGCACTTACATCGTCGTCCTCACCTTACGTGGGAGTGACCACATATTCGATATCGCCAAAAATGCTGCGAAATGTCTACGTTTCCTTAAACGATCTGGCCGCAATATATAAAGCATTTTTCCCACATCTGGTCAGGTGCCGCCAAGACGCCTTTACTCTTGATAGATAAGACTCAAAAGCATAGGTGACGCCAATATTGGGCGGTTAATTAACATGCTTGAGCACCGACATAACACCCCTTGCCTCATCCTGTTCTATCCTTATTTTTACCGCCAGTGCTGTACCGAAATCGCCAGTACAATTCGGCCCCTTCAAGCTTTCATTCGAATCACCCGTCTCGCTATGAATGCTCATCAGAATACCCCCTAGCCCACTTTCGGATATACTCTGAAATCTCGTGATTCTTTCCTAAGCCGTACAACTCGCTTGTAAAATGCAGTGCGAGCTCTTCATTTAACTATTTAAGACCAACGTACATCGGTACCCCTCTATTCTTCTTTCCTAGTTCACTTCGCCTGTTCTGATAACCCCTTTTTAACCTTAAAGGTAATAATTGTTATTGTATAGGGATGGACCCAAAATAGACACCAGACTATTTAGGTGCTGGTATCTATGGCCCAAAAGCAAACATTGCAAAGCCAATGGGAAAAAATCTCTGCATCTTTAAAGCTGAACTTCATGCCATCCAAGAATGTGCAGGTATCATCCTCGGAACAAGAATGAAAGGCAAAACAAAAATCCACATACTCGCGGACAGTCAAGCTGCACTGAAGATTTTATGTTCAAACTTGTTTAGCTGCAAATCTATATTTGCAAGGCTACGCTCGTTCAATACTCTTCAGGACAAATTCAAAAGGCACAAAATCAAGCTCCGATGGGTACCAAGCCACCATTGAAAGTAATGCATAAGCCCCTAAACTGGATAAAAAAAGTTCAGGCGATCGGTTTAATGGGCCAGAACTTTACTGTCTCATCCCGTATTCTCCAAAAAATTCAACTATCAAAGTTTGGGAAAATAAAAATGGTTTTCGAAAGGATATAAAACCCTTAAAAAAAACCCAAAAAAACTCTGAACTACAAAATGTTTGAAAGCAGAAGACTGGTCAGCCTTCTAACGTGACAAATCCATCTTCAATAACATTACATATACCTAGATTCAGTCAGGAAACCTAATGTCGACTAACGGCAGAACACATACTTTGTCAATGTGTGGCCCTCTACGCCATAAGGAGACATTCATTTCTCTGAGAAATCTTATTGATTGAGGACCTATGATGCAAGGTATCTCCACCAGAGTGATTCTCAAGTTTGTTAAGAAAGTTGTGGCTCTCCTGAAACTGACTTTAAGGCGCAATAGATCTTTAAAATCGCAAAGAAACAAAAAGTTGTAAAGTGGTTTTCTGCCAGATTAATCAGTAATTTGGAGGGCTAAAGGGGTCGGTGTCCGATTCCGATGTTAGAAACTCGTTGGTTCATTGACTATTTATATAACAACATTTCTATTCCAGTGGCCTAAGTGATTATCATCAATATCAGCTCCAAATATTTTGAAGTACTCCTAGTTTATAAATCATCTGTCACCATTGATTTATTTGGACAAATTCATCCACCATACGTCCTCCTTCTAAAGATCTATTGTATAACTCAAGACAAAACATCGGAAATGAATGAATCTTACATGAGTCGCTCTCAATTCTTCGCTAAATTGTCCTTGGTTAAGCTCATCCTTACTTTTCGTGAGTTTTTGGGACCAAATTCATAAAAAATTCATCAGCATTTTCAAGGTGAACAATCAGGAACAAGGGTTGCAGAATCCAAAAAGGCCGCCGTAACCGTTTTCTTCTCCAACTATTTTCTCCTGCTAGACTGATTGACTGTTTAGGTAAATAAGAAAATAACCGAGAGTCACCTCATTCCCGAAAAACAATATCAAATTGATGCCTACTCACGCACTATACCACAAAAGTTGTCGTCAAAAGTATCCAGTAGTGGTCATATGAGTACGAGAATCTGTCTGAAACCACACTAGTCAACCACCATGTGGTTTTTCGGAGTATGTACCTTCTATTTAATTTGGCATTCAACAATAAGAATAGAGTGGTTTTTCACCATGACAAACCCCAATGCCGACCAACGAAAAACATACCATAGGTATGTACATACATTCTTCCTCTCTAGCATTCTCTTCTACGTGCGTGTATCGGACTAGTCACCGTTCATTGTAATGTAGCAATTTTTATTTCATTATCTGGTCAACACAAACCAGAGTCTGTCAGAACCGAGTTCGTATGTAACACTCACCAAATTCCGAAATAGGAGCAAAAAAAAGGATGAATCCAGTAGGCAATTCCCTTTACAGTGTTGTGCAATAGTGTACCTCTGTAGACCACATATTTGAGTCTCGATGCTGGTCAGCCAGTCTGTAAACCACTACACGACTTCCTAAACTAAGACTGTGGAATGACCATCGGTGCGGAATGGACTCATTCGGAGGAAGATGAGGACGTAGGGACTCAACTACGGCTATAAAATATAAAAGGCATTTGTGGTTTCACTGGGTTCTATGGTTGACCATTAAGTGAAATTTATTACCGCAGGCTAGATAAAAAATTTGTCGGTTACTAAGGTTTCAGCACGAACGCGTTTAGTTTACACTTCATATTCGGGAGTTCGTCGTCGTCGTCGTTGGGTCAAATGTAGTCACAACGCTGTCTTCTTCTTACATTCTTCTTAACATGGATAAGGTGGATGTTGTTAATTTAGATGATGTTCCCTCTCCCTGGAGTATGGAAGAAGCACTCTATTTTTTTTTTACCAAAGAAAGTCTATTGGTATCCTGTTTCCCCTTACACCATCACTGGGATGATGGCAGACGTTGATCCAGAGTTAGAAGCATTTTGAAATAAACTGTGGCCAACATGTAAGACGCTTGAGTTACCTACAGTTTAAGTTATTTCAGTTTGCGTCGTGTGGCCCCCAGAATTAAGTCATAATTCCAAGGGCAGTGAAACAGAAGACCAACAGAGGGGAGTGTGGGAGGAGGTATGTGGTAGAGTACTGCCAGTAAGCCGCTTACAAGTGGGTGATTTTGTGGATCCCTGGCTATCTTCCTGAAATCAACTGGATTTGAAAGAGTTGTAAATTTATTTGGAAAATGATTATGTGATGGTCTGTGTTTTAGATTAGTGGTTTATGCAAAAGAGGCAAAATTACTGTCCATGCTGGGGGAGGGAATCTGTCTCTAGGGAAAGCAGATATTACTCTCACAAATATTCAAACCTAAACTAAGCAAAGTAAGTAAAAATAATGTTTTCGTTAAATTTCGAATGCAGTAGGTAAGTCACTATCATTCCGAGTATCTATTATTATACGATGCCTGACGAAGACGAAACAGCTCCAATTCATTACAGTGGTGGAAGTTATTTTTACTCACTTGTCCTTAATGTATTTGTATTTGTATTTATTTAAATATTATATTGCTTTCCCAGTAAGATATACGTGTTTTATCTAGGGAAAGCCTCAAAATAAAATATCTATTGTACAATATACTCGTATGTATGTGTCTTCTTGGAAATAAACAAAAAAAAATCAATAAATTCGGGTAGTATCAAGGAAAGAGAGAAAGAATTAATTAGATTTAGTCACTGGCCAGGTACTTAAGAAGTTAAGATTTAAAATGTAGGGCGTTATTTACTCTTCGGACCTCATTTATGGGAGCAGTTCCACATGCGAGTGGTATAAACGAAAAACTGCAGCTCTAAGGTTAAGCCGGAATATCGGGATTGAATGAGAGCAAAAGTGCGCCGAGATTGGACAAAATCCAGCCTACTGTAAAAGTACTCAAGTTGAGTATTATGGTGTAAAAAGGATAATGTGCGATGTTTCAGTAGATTATCAAATGAGCAGCCGAATACTCGTCTTGGGTAGGTAGATATATGGACCTATCTTCCCAGGTTGTAGATATACCTTTATGTGTAACGTTAAGTTTTCGTAGTCGTACAGCAACCTTGGTGGAAACAATTGAAGTGTATCTTTGGGCAGTCGATGATGGCCGAAGCTCTCTGTAGACGGTGCCGACAAAAGCGCTAATATGTTCCTTCCATGTGAGAATATCTAGATTCTTCGCGCTAAGGAAGTAGGGTATAGTGTCTGACGCAAGAGTAATAAGTGAACCAACAGATACGTCTGGGCTCATTAATCTAGAGGGAAAAGTCAATCAAGAATTGATGCTTGAGGCATACCATCTGGAACTGTTAAGAAACTGCAACTACGTTCGTTGAAAAAAAAACGCTATAAGAGACGACGCAAGAGTTAATCACAAAAGGAATACGCCAACACTCATCGAGCACATATTTGTCACCTTCACAAATCAGAAAGTCACACATGCTGTCATCCAAACTGAAATATGTAACTGATCACAACGCCATCTTATATTGTACTTCTAGCTATACAGAAAATAAACAATTACTAGAAACATTCTTCTAAATTGACCAACGCAAGGTCAAGGAACTTATTGATGAAACAAACTGAGAAAGTTTCCGTAATGAATCTAGCTGTTAGCATCTCTATCTCAACTTTATTGAAAGTATGATATATCTGGAACTTTCAAGCGAAGCGGAAGTGTATGAAATTCAACAAATTCAACAAATAAAGCTCCAGGAGTAGACAAAATTATATCAGTAGATCTAGAAATGAACGCTTTTGCTCTAACACCAATAGGCCAAACGATGACAAATAAAAGTCTTGATCAAAGCGGTGTCCCAAGAATGATGGAAACGTCGATAATTAGGCCAATTTAGAAAGGTGGAATCAAAAGTGATAAAGCCAATTACAGCCCAATATCCATAGTACCGGCTATCGAAAAGTGCTTAGAAGAACTTACTTAACTTAACGGATTCCAAAAAGCCAAAAGCACTGAAATCCTACTCAGAGAACTTACAAGTGTAGTCCACATGGGTTTAAATAAGAACCATTATATTCTCATTACGCTTGTAGACTCTGTAAGGCCTTAGGTACACTGGCGCACGACAAACTCATTGAAGGTATGTACAGAATTGGAATAAGGGGCAAAATAGCGAGATGGATTAAAAACTACTTAGCAGAAAGAATAACAAAAGTAAAAATATGCAATTTGATAAGCGGTAAGAAGTAGAGCAGTAGTCAGTGGCGTAGTGTTGGTTGGGGCCGCCCGGGGCAGGCCCAATTTATACCGCCCCTAGTAATTTTTTTCCACACCTAAAAAAAACAACCTTTTTCTGCGGTTTTAGCAAGTTATACCTACACATAAGTATGTCAATAAACTTGGTAAAATTTCTCTTCAAAATTTTGTCAACTGTTGGTGGTACTACTTTCGAGCAAGTGAAGCAAAAATGATGCCGCAAATTTAAAATTTTCCCATATTGGTTACTTTCCGATTTCCCAATCTCGAAGCGGATAAAAATTACCTACCTTAGGATATCAAATAAATAACGGTAATTCCCATTAAACTTTAATTATCTAAATTAAAATTCTTCAGAAAACAGGATTCGATTATTTTTTGTAATTTATTTTCCATTTATTTATTTTTTTTCTTCAGCTTCTGAAATTTTGTAATTTAATTACATTAAATTATTTTTGATTTTCATTTGATTTAATTCATTTAATTCATTAATAAATAAATAAATAATTTCATAATTAAAATTTGTTTAAAAAAAATAATGAAAGGATGAACGTATTTAATTTAGGTTTTAGTAAAAGGATAAATGCAGGTGCATAATATAATTAATTTTTTCTTATTTACAAGAAATTTTTTTTATATATTTACAGAAAACTTCCTTAAAATTTTATTTTCCTACATTCATCTCTTATTATTCCTTCAGTATCGATGGTCTCCGTGATTTCCTGCTCTATTGCCATGATATCCAGATTAGACAGCCTTATCTCCTAAAATATTAATGAACTCGTTTTGAATTGGTGGTGACATATAAGTGATAGTTCTTCCAACCATTTTTATTCGTAAAATGTGTTCTCGAAGCACTGGATCGTAATTTGCGATTGCGATGTGCACCTACCAGTTCTAAAAAGTTGCCCCCATTTGTGCTGGGAATTTCCTGCCATTTTTTCGTTTCTTTGGCTACGATATTTTCCAGTATTTTATTAATTGTCTCTCCTGTTCGAAGTCTGGCCTCTAACTCCTTCCATTTGCAAAGATTTTGGTTATGTTGGGGACGTGATTCATGCCTGACCACTTTGGGATTTAGTTTTTGCCAGTTATTAAAACCATCATATGAGCAAAACTGTGATGCGTTGTTTTTGCCCTGAATTTCAAACAAACGGCAACAAAAGCAAAATAATGACGATTTAGAAGGAGAATAAGCCATCCAAGAACGTACAATAATACTTTTTCGCCGTTAGTGTACGTGCGATAAAACCATTCTGCATTAGCCGCCTCGTTGATCCTGTCGGTGCAGCAGAATCCGTGTCGCTTACATGCTACACTACATCTATCATTAGGCTACTTTCCCATATCATCTAAATTTTTTGCTGATTCTAATGCTTTATCAGTCCCAGTGTCAAACTCAATGTCAAAATCAGAGACAGAGCCGGAATCAGAGCCGGGGTCGAAGCCATAACTATTGACAATTATATTTGAACATGTCGTTACAGATTGAGAAGTTCAGATACAGCAGCATTTGTATTTCCAAGAGAAGGACGTGAAGCTGAGTGTGACACATTTGGAGTATTAACTTCAGGTAAGAGAATATCTTTGTTTAGTTCTCGAACTACTTTAGAATCTGAATTGTTAACAGCCAAAATATCTGTTAGAGATCTTACACTTGATGAAGAGGCTAAAGTTTTGGTTTTTCTTGATACTTCCTTCGCGGGCTTGATACGAAGCCCCATTTTCTTTTATTCTTTTCATTTTAAGATAACTATAAGGAGAAATTGCAGAGCAAAATTATTTTGTAACTAAGTAAAGACTGCCAGTTTATAGAAGAAACACCTATATATAATTGAAGATTTTATTTGTGGCATCCGATGCTTTTTTTCAATACATACAATAGATACTCGGAAGATATTACAAAAGTAACATCAAACACAAGAGCATGGACAAGGACGAATGAACTGTGCAAATTAAACACACATGTATCTATTTTTTCTTATTATTTTATAGCTAGATTTTTAGCTAAAAGTTTGAAATTAAGATATGCCGCAAATATTCGGCAAGCATGAAAGAAAACCAAAAACAAGCACTTGTAAATTAGACTGAGACTTTATTCTACAATACCATTAAGCGTTAATAACTGGGAGTGATCCGGCTCCTTCGACGAATGTACTCGTACATGGACTGTGTCATTGCTATACAATATGCAAACACTTGTTGCATATTACGTCGTCATCTTGGGTTCCAACAACCGTTTCCCTTTAATAAAACATTCACTGATGGCGGTCACAACTACCACTATTTTGGGATCGACAACCGATGATGCACACAAATTGTGTCAAGCGCACCTTTGCGCAGTTATGACACAACAATGTACCACTTATCGGGAGAGACCGATGTCGATGTTGACTTCTTTGCGATGTTGGGTTCGTCGCTTATCGGGAGCGATCGATATTTATGTGCGAAGTGCATTGTGCATTGTGCAAAGTTTTTGATTAGGTACTTACTGTGGAGCAGTGTTAATGCTGGTAAACTTTGTTAATAAATTCGTCGGAATGGGAAAAGAATCCGTTTTGTAAATTGTATATGGTATATTTAAAAAAAAAATCTGCTCCAAATTGCCGCCCCAAGGAAAGTGCCGCCCGGGGTCTGCGTCTCCCTTGCCGACCTCGCTACGCCACTGGCAGTAGGTAACCCACAAGGCTCTAAACTAGGAGCAATTTTATTCGTTCTATTTACAAGTGAATTTCTGCGGACATTGCCATTGTGATGAAGCATAGAAACCTTAATTGTACAAAAACAACAATGCAAGAGGAGTTTGACAATGTTTTGAAATGGTGTCACTACAACAGCTTAGTGATAAACCCTGCAAAGACTAAAATGGTGCACATAAGAACTCTGTCGCAACGACGGTGTTAGAAGTCATCCAGAGGAACGAAGGTTTTGCAATAATAATTAGAAACAAAGCCATCGAAGTAGTAGAAAATAGTAAATACCTGGGAATCATAGTTGACAACTTCATTTGGCATGACCATATCAATCGACTTGGTCTACAATTGAAGAGTGCAGTACTGGCGAGTAGGTACATCAAGAAATATACGACACACAAGTACAGAAGAATGCGTATTACTCGTTAGCTGAGTTCTGTATACGATATGGAATTGGGGATATAGTATGTCTCCAAAAGCCACCTCGATTCGATCTTAAACATTCAACAACGTCTACTTCAAATCACTAACAGCAACAACAATCATTTAAGAGTATTAGTTGTCCAAAGTTTATCTAATATTACGACACTAATCGAATATTAGGATGACGACTGAGTTTAATAAACTATCCGCCGCAATCAGAACATAAGAAGACGAGTCAAGCAACTACTCGAAATTCCAACAATTAAACACGACACATTTTAATTTAATATCAGCCACCCTAAAAAATATCAAGAACTATTAAAAATTTAAAAAAAAATCTTCTTAAATTGTACCATATGTCCTGAATGCAAATGCTATTTGCTATTTTCATTAATTTAAACCGAAGAGTTCCTCTACTGCATTGTCCCTTCGAATTGGAGTTGAAGATTCCGCGGGCTGGAGCGTTGGTGTTCATTCGCTCTACATGTCCCAGCCATGTCAGAAAAGTAGACTTCTGACAAAACTCAAAAACTTGTACAGACAGTTAACTGACAGACAAGACCCGGAGATTAGGACACTGAAGGCGTCGATTAAAAACCTTCAAATGTTAATAAAAGAGAATTACAGAATTTCTGTAAGTTCGTATTGGAACAATAGGGTTCGGGCTGTAAACACCAGCAACCCGAATATGTTCCCTCAAATAAACAAACTATTTCGGAGAAAATATCAAAACGACCTTCAGTGTCTTAAAATAGCGCGGACAATAGACAACGAACGGTTACTGACAATAGCAGGTATTGATCCAAATGAGGCCGCTGATGATGACGACTTCTTTGTGATCGAGGATCCACAGGAGAAGGTTGAGACCATAGGGGCGACTTTCCAGGAAATATACAAGGCCACTGATACCATTGGACCTAATTATGACCTGGACAATCACGTCTTGGTGCACGACTTCTTCATTCGAAATGAAGTAGAGAACTGGCTCTGGTTTCACCCGGTTCAGCGAAGAAAATATGGCAAATAATGTCATCACCAGAGAGGGTGACCTACCCCCATTCATTTCGAAGGAAGAGCTCCATTAGATCTTCAACACAATCAGGGCTAAGAAATCAGTGGGGACCGATGGTATTCCGAACATCGTGCTTCGACATCTTCCTCTAGAAGCGGTGGACATTGACACCACCCAATGAATAATACACATTATCCAGCGCATTGGAAAACGGCGGTGGTGCAACCTATCCCCAAAAAGGGAAAGGATATATCCAATCCGGCGAATCTCCGGTCGATAAGTCTCCTTCCGAATATCAGTAAAGTGTTTGAAAAAGTAATCAATAGAGCTCTGTCTAGGTGGGTTGAGGACAAACATATAGTTCCGGATAACCAATTCGGTTTTAAAGCGGGACATGATATCTCACATGCCGCGTCTAAACTGGTGTCCGATATCCAATGGAATAAAGGCAAAAACCAATGCACTGGTGCCTGCCTTGTTGACTTGGAGAAGGCCTTCGACACTGTATGGTTAGAGGGTCTTTTCTATAAGCTGACTAGGCTGGGGATCAGTAAACCACTCTTGTACATTCTTTATAATATGCTAACCAACAGACAGTTCATCGTAAAAAATGGCGATGTGACTTCTGTTGGAATATTTCAAATTAAAAATGGTCTTCAGCAAGGCGCGGTCAATTCGCCGATCCTATTCAACATTTATACAAGCGACTTGATAGGTTCACTTCCCCATACTATTGCGTACGCAGACGATTTGATAGCGTACAGAGCAGGTCCAAAAACCGAGGTCATTAATACTCTCTTGCAGAGTGACTTCGATAAGATAAGACGATTTTGCGATGACTGGAAGTTGAAAATCAACTTTTAGAAGTCGGAAACCATTCTCTTTAGGACGCCGTTGTCTAGAGCCTCTAGGGATACCAGAAAAAATTGGCGAAAGTTCTCGATCATTGGACAACACGGACAGCCTCTTGCCTGTCGAAATGTAGTCAGATACCTTGGGATCTGGCTAGATCAGTTTCTGTATTTTGACAAAAATGTAGATGCTGCTCTGGCCAGAGCTAAAGGCGCTTTTGCCCTTATAAAGAGACTGTTTTATAACAGCCAACTCGATGCGAGGGTAAAGGTAATCTTCTACATGGCCCTTATCAGGCCCATGCTGGTATTCGGGTGCCCCGTGTGGTTCAATGTACGAGCAAGCTTAATGGAAAAGATTCGGGTGTTTGAGAGGGCTTGCCTTCGCTTGTACAGAACACCAGAGTCGGAGTACAAAAAATTTTATCGTAATGAGGTCCTTTACAACAGGGCGAACCTAATACGAGTGGACAACTTCGTAATTAAGCTGACTCGAAGGCACATTGCAAGAGCAATGAACTCGACGAATAACCTGATATCTGGGGCTTACTACCCCAATTACCTTTACCACGAGAGTGTGCGCTCTGATGGCTTCGTTCCACCGGAAGCATTCCTCTACCTAGATCAGATAGGGTTGATCCAGGATAGATCAGCGGTCCCGTTAATCTTCCATGTCGCTCGGAATGCTGGGGACAGGCGACTCAACTAGGCAGAGACGTCCTACACGGCAGTGTGGACCGTCTCAGGTTCAGTAGGGCGATGGGGAATCGCGATAAGAGGGATGTCGTTCGGCAGCACCAGCATTTCTGGTGGTTGAATGATGGAGAAGATGTTTCGTCGTCGTTTCCGTCAATTACGGACCAGCCTCACTAATGAGGCAGAGCTGACCAATTTATTTGCTCTGTGAATAGCGGTGGCCAGCTTACAAAGGTTTAGGTTAGCATTTAATTATAACACAATTATATACATATATTAGTATATACAATGGTATATACTAACACAATTATATACATATATTAGTATATACAATGGTATATACTAATATATGTATATAATTGTGTTATATATATATGTGTGTATATTGTGTATGTAGGTTAGGTAGACTAAAGTATATTTTAAGTCAGATATTATGTTTTATAGAAAATTAAGTCCATATGCTAAGTTTTTGTTAACAATTTTTTTCTTAGCCTTAAGTATACAAGATATATATGTAAAAAAATAAATGTAAATAAAGTCGAAAGACATAAATACAAGAATTTAGAGTAGCTTAGAATGCCTGTGTGGGGCCAGTAAGTTAGTATAAGATTGTTAAGCAATTTTAAGCTAGCATTTAAGCATTTTTTGTTAGTATGTAAGGGTTAATGATTAAGATAATAAAATGCATTTAAAACTAAACTAACTCCCAGCCATGTCAAGCCCTCAATGCACAGTTTTTTGACCAGGTCTTTGTGGCTGTACAGCTTGTACATATATTTATGATCTTACAATGTACAACGAGCGAGGAAGTTAAAATAAGTAAATCTCCCATCTATAAATTCGCTGCATATCCAGGATTCACAACATATGGTAATACGCGTTCAGCGAAACCGTAGATTTGAAATGTTGTCTAGTGATCTCAAACTGAAATCTGGCTAAAAAAAAAGTAATGATAAAAAAAAAAAAGTTTGCGTGTATAGGGACAGAAGCGACAAAAATGGGTCTAGCGGTAAACGAAGGCAAAACAAAGTATACTTAGAAATAGTTGCAGCACTGGGTATGGTCAGGTTGATACCTTTCAGTGCCTACCCTATTTCCACAGCACCCAACCATCGAATTCAGTCCGCACCTAACTAAAAGCATATAGTTTTATTTTGGTATTGTAATATTTCATTTTATAATTCTTAATTTTCTCCATGATTCAACCGATTTATTTGGTTATCCAAGGGCATTAAGTTTTTCGGTCAATTCCGACCACAAATTAAGAAATTTACTTCCCTCGGTAGATTTCGATGAATAATTGTTTGCCATCTCTTTGGGCTCAGAGGTGAAATCTATTAGGAACTTCATTTGGCTTTATGTAGCAGACCTGCCATGCGAATTATTAATTTGTTTTCTTAAATTAATCCTAACATTAATAAATATTAAACTTACATTATATTAAATGTCTTAAAAAGAACGCAAGAGGATTAATATCTGTCATCGCATTCAACAAATTGCCGTAGTTAAACGAGCGCCACACAACCTAACATTATTTTCTGTTATATCTTCAATATTAGTCATTTAATTTTGCATTTTTTCTCTTAACTTTGATTATAGTTATTTTACTTGTTATTAATTGAAACCTCAAAATTTTCCATTTTAATTATAATGTCTGTGTTCTTGGCTCCTCCGGTTTGTTCAATCCAGTGTCAACAAATGCCTGCAGGCTTAAGCACGAACCACGGGGTCTCCGTAGGTGATCACACAAATGAAAAGCCACACTATATGACACAAGTCTTAAGCGCGCAGAATAATAGATTGCAAATTTGTCATCTTAGTGCACACAGCCTAAAACCGAAATTTGACGAATTTAATTTGTTTAATTGTTTGCAGATTTGCGCCATGATATAGTTTATGTTAGTGAAACATGTTTCCCAAGGGGCATTGGCGACGAAGCTTGTAGATTCATCAGTTTAAGTAAGCCGTTCTGTGTATATAACTATAACGAATCGTGTAGGTAGCGGTTCTGCAATCTATGTAGAGTTCAACGTTGAATCGTCTGCTCCAGAACCAGCCATGCATACGAAACCAAATATCTTGGGAAGAATTTTTCTCTCCAAATGACCAGATTAATATGTCTTCATCCGCTTTAGAAAGGGTACATGCTTCGGAATCATAGAACAGGGCTGCGATTACTAGGGTCTTATATAGAGTTTCCTTGGTTGTTCGGGTAGGGCTTTAATAAACAGTTGCCTTCTCGGACCAAAGAAACAGCGATTGGCAAGCATTATTCTCCGTTTGATTTCTAAAGCGATGTCGTTTGTGACATTCTGGCCAATTCGTCGATGCCGGTTATCCCTTCTTGTTGACAGCATATAGCATACATCAATTGTTTTATTTTACAACCAAGTGGTAACCATCGGGTACCTACTGGTCGATTTCCATCAGGACTCGACTTGTCAAACTTGTAAGCGCGAGTGCTGACCAGCAGACAAAAATAGCAGCACTATAACCAGGAGAGCGTATGGATTCCCCAGATGGTATCAACGGTCAAGCAAGATCCTGAAACAAAACAAATGAGACTTTTTCCGGGCTACTTTGATATATTTGGAGCTCAGGCCGGTAAGTCAAGGTCTTGGAAAAGCGATATTAGTGGACCAACGGCAGGGTTTAAACCCCCAAACGGATTACTGGCTTCGGTCTAACCGACCCTCGCCCTAGGCGTATTATAATGGAACTAGGTCTCCAAGTTGGAGGTTGTGCTGCCGGTGTAACTGCCCGGTCATGGGATGAGAAACTGCGAAATCTACTACGGCGATTGTTATAGACGGCAGCGCTCATTTGGATGCGGATTTGTTGTTGCAGGCAGACTTGGGCAAGAAGTTTTGAGTTATCGGCATGTAAATAAGCCCCTCGTAACAATCTTTATTACTGCTAACACCACTAACTTACCAACATTATCCTTATATGTGCGCACGCCCACACAGAGGAGAAAGACGACGACACCAAGGATGAATTCTGCAAGCTCCTGGATAAGACCTAAGAGCAGTGCTCTAACTATGAAATTAAAATAGCCCCCGGCAATTTTAATGCGAAGCTAGGAAAAGAGAGAATCTTTGCTAGCACTGTGGGAATAGCTTGCACGACACCACTTTCTATAACGTTTTCGCCAAATCCTTTTTCGATCTCTTTTAATTTCTTAAGACATCCTCTGCCGCCAGCATCAAGTATCGAAAACCAGTAGCAACTTTGACAAAAAAGCCATCAGAAATTCCACCTCTGATGTGCTGGGTTTCAATCGGCTACCACAACGAAACACCTGGTTTGACGACAAGCTCAGGGAATCACATCCAGCTAAGCAAGATGCATACAAAGCGCCGATGCATAGAAGGACAAGAGCGGCTCACCAGCTCTACGAGCCGAAGAAGAGTGACTAGCACAGGTTTCTCAGAAGGAAAAAGAAGGAGCATGAGAAGCGCACGGTCGAGAAAATTGAAAGACGCTACTCCAGGAATGAGATTCTGTATTTTTACCAAAAGGTAAAAAACATGCCAGAAATGCAAGCCCCGAACTGAAGCTTAACGATACGAACAAGGGAACATCGTTGTAGAATCGCAGTTCATGCTGAGGACTTAAAATGAGCATTTTTGTAGACTGTTCGGCAATGACGAACCAAATACCTCTATCAGGCGGAATGAACCTTTCACCCTACACAGTGTAGATCAACCATTCCGTCCACCCAATCTGGATGAAGTGAAGATAGCCATGTCTAAGCCTAAGGCCAGTAAAGCTGCTGGAGGCGACGGTCTGACTGCCGAGCTCTTTAAAGCCGGCATTAATCCATTGCACTGCTCCTGCCACAGAGGCATCAGTCCTCTTAACATCGCTTACAAGATCCCATCTGCCGTATTGTGTGAATGAGCGAATTCGTTTGTCACTAACTTGGTTGATCCATATCAGTGTGGCTTCAAGCCAGGGGAGTCCACCATCTACCAATCATTCCTACTAAGGCAAATCTTGGAAGAAATCCATGAACATCGATACACACCACCTATTCATCGGTTTTAAGGCCACGTACGACAGCATCTGTAGAGACGAACATACAGAGCAATATCTAGTTTTGGCATTCCTGTCAAACTTGTCCGCTGTTCAAGATGTGCAGATGGAGAATGCACGCTGCTGCATCATGTTCGGTAAAGAAATCACTGAGAACTTTGATATAAAAAGTTTAAATCCTTTTTATATCAAAGGCCATGTGGTATCACGCGATTTCTTTAACTTCATTCTTGAAAGAATCACTCGCCAACATAGGAGGCATAATCTTTCAGACGTGCTTGAAATTACTCGCAACTTTGACTACGCATCAATTTGCTTCGAGTGGTAGCCGTTGGATACTGTTCTCCTGTACTCATCCAACTGGACTTGATCTACCAGGCTTTTAAGTGCGAGTGTTAAGCTGTTGAAGATAAAAGCTCTATAAAACACTGTCAAAAATGACTTCAGAAGGAGGAATACAGATAATAAATGCACACCATCGAATCAACCGTGGCTTCAACAGTCAACAGGCAGATACATTATGTGGGCTGCTTTAACGTATTTGGAGGCGAAGTAAAGATTTTCATCAATAATCAGGGTGGTGAAATAGAAATAGTGGCGGATGAACCTCAAATGAATCAACGTCAGCTCTCATACCACCGAAGTGGATTACTAAGTCCGAAATATCCAGCACTTTTTACCCAAGAAGACATAAAAGGGCCTAGCCACATGGGTTGGGAATTGTGCGTGGTGTTAACTACCAGGTCAAGCAAAAAAGTAACTGTTGAGTGGCAACTTCTAGCCTTGGATAAGGACGAGCCTACTTCTGATGACCCCGGAATCCTGCACTTGGACAGTTGGAACGATGAATAGATCCGGACAACTAACGGATGTGCGGTGAAATTGCTGTGCAAAAGAAGAATAAAAAACCATGATGAATAAAAAACCTGTCAGCACAGTCGAGAGGCATAGCTTGCACGACATCATATGTTTAACCGGGCTAAGACTAATTGACTGTGGTACGGGCAGATGCTTCCCTCACTTTATCATCAAACCGTCAATCAAATTGATCATATTGCGACACTTCTCCATGGATGTTCAATTTCTCCGATCGGCGAACGTAAACTCGCACCACTACGTTGTTGCAGCCAAGGTGCCTCTATGGATATCTCAGATACCACACAACGAAGAAATTCTGTTAGGAGACTTAACGTTGAAAGACTACAATCGCAACAAAGCGATAGAATATTTGCAGATTCTATATATTCCTCAACCTCGATGCTAATAAGCCATAGCAACGCCGCAATTCATGTGCTGGTTTTTAACCGACCACCTCTATGAAACCTATAGTTTGATGATGAATACTGCCAAGGCAAACAACTCGCATACGAATCGGGACTGCATAAAAGAACGAAAATGATCTATGAGCTCTATAAGCAAAAGAGAAGAAAATAATTTCGGCTTCCTTACACGGAAAAGAAATAGAATGAGATGATCGGGGTCGATTAAATACGGAGATGCTTCTTGAGGAACAATGATCCAAAAGTTAAACGAACTTGTCCAAATATTAGGACTCGAATAGAGGCCTGTAGAGATGAACAAGGAAATATAGTATAGTGACTCTACAGTCGTACCGAAGGATGCGAAATAACCATTGCTGCAAACTGTTGTCGAGGAAAACCCAAATTCCGCCGTCAGGCAGAATGAGTCCCTCACCCTGGAAGCCAAGAGTCAAGAGATCCGTCTATCTGACCAAAATGATTTAAATACAACAATGCTGCTGGACTGGATGACCACCATAGCACCGTTTGCCGGATCTACAAAATCTTAACACCGAGTATCTATTGTTAATGAAAGATGTCGATAAGAAACAATTTTCTTATTTTTACATTTCGATTTTTTCGCCGCTCTCATGGTGAAGTTCCCATTGGCACACTTCTTACATGTGCACACGCACCGGTGACATAGACCTTCCTCTCTCGTTCACAGTTCTGATTGTTTCTGTTACCAAGTTGAGATGTTGACGGACTACATGCGTGATCCCGATTAAATCCGAACTGAACTTGGGTACAGTAAGAATACTGGCGCGGGTAATATTACCGCTTACAGTATAGTGGTTGCATTCCATTCCGACATTAGCCTCACGACAGATTAGTCTGTTGCAAAATCTGATTCTAATTCATGGGCTATAGGTTCTCGTCTATAGTTCTGTCGGAATAGAGCACTCAGAAAAAGAACTAGTCTATCGCATTCCTTTTGACCATTTAAAGAGGTGGTGGACTTAGCCGTACTGCTCTGTTACAACGCCAATAAGTTGTTTACTATCTTTCTGGCTGAGAGACAGTAGGAAAGACGATGACCTCTTAGAGACGTCGGAAGGCATTCTGTTGGTCTGCTGGCATCCTAGAGAATTATGTTAACTATAGTTATGCGCATACTACAATATATGAAGCTCAAATGCCACTAAAAACCCTGAGGACGCTACAATCCTAACGCAATTTCGCCTTCTGAGAAACTCTACTATGAGCCTCACCGAGCAAGTTTAGCTACGATATCATTTTCCGTGACCCAATTGTGACTTTGGACCCAAACAACACTCAGTGAATTAAACCTACCGAGACTGCGTTCAGTGAAACCTCACATTCTTGTACTATCTTGGCTGTCGCCACCACCACTTATTCTTTACCATATACTGCATAACAGCCAGGATAACATACACCTCCCCTTGGAAGACAAGTTTTCGTAATGAGGAGTTAACCGACTGCATTTTTTTTCGGCTGAGATTCCGGTCGAAACTATTCCTGAGCGCAGGGAAAGCCGATTTTGTGTTTTCGCAGTTACTGAGTTCTGGTGTCACTGCATTAGACTGCATGGCCATAAGGGCAGATTCATTCGGCGCGCAAGGATATCAGAACTCCTGTGCATATTGTACCAAAGACCACTTCATTTACAACAGAAGAGTGTGAGTGTATTTTATTATACGAATGTCAAGGGGGCGGAAATTCCTGAGATCCGTCTTGAGCAGAGCTACGCGTGATAAGGAAAGTTCCATTCAACTGAAACAGACCGTGCTTTTAAGTTTATTTACACAGAAGTGACGTATTCTCGTAAAAACTTATTCGACCATTCAAAAGACGTACAGAATATGAGTGCTCCATGTCTTGTCCAAACCCACAACCGGTTGTCTTGTCCAGACCAGTTGGCTTCCTCCTTGTCGCAAAGATAAAAACCTCTGAGAGGATCGAGGGAAAACCCGTTTCTAGTATACAAATGGTCTGTCATGCCTGGGACTGCTTACGCTATGGTGAAATATACAGTACAGGTATATTATCTGCATATGCCCGAGAATAGTGACCAGTTCTATTGAGAGCGTTAAACAATGTGTCAATGTGTGTTAAGTGAATACTTGTTGTGCAGACTGAAAGCTCATACTTTCATGGAACAAAGATATGTCTTGCCATCGCTCTCCGTCAGTAGTTTGATACCAAAACGGAACTGTGTTGAGGGCACAGTTCCACCCTTTGTATGAGTCGAGGTGTACACATTAACATCTTGCAGTTATTAGGGTCTGAGCAACCAGAACTTATTGCTGCTCTAAATCAGGTTCTGCCTGCATTTTATGTTTTAAACCACAGCCACCGTGACCCTCCCATAAGGGGCATACCTTCACAAACTAGGCCGGACAAAGTCCGGAGGGCTGTTGAGTCCCACGGTACCGTGTTTATAGTCTGGTATAGACTGCCGGTGATCGTGCCACTCAATAGGATCTATGACCGGCAGCTTGAAACTGGTCAAATTGTAGCAACCTTCAGCGGCGTTGAGTTTCTGAAAATCGTTATGGTAAGACGAGTATTTGCTCTGACCACGCTTTTTATTACACAATTTATTGGCAGTCGTTCACATATCTCCGTGGAGAACAGACGTGTTTCGGCTTGCGAGTGTACAGTGAAATCAGTGAAAACGAGACATTTGAGGAAATTGTTATAGGCTCCAATTAGCAGGGTGTCAGTGTGCTCGGCCGACAGTCGACGGTCGTGGGTTCGAATCCCCGTGTACTCTAAAACATATTTTTTTTTTCATTTTTATCAAAAACAAAAAATTTAAAGTGGTACTAAGTGTTGTCCATCACGTGATGGATTGTGGAGAGCGGTCCGCTATGTCAATAGCGGGATCTGCTGATATACCAAGTGAGGCGTCAAATGGTTCGATCCAAACGCCAAAACCAAAGAGAAGGAGGAAGCTTTGTCCAACTTCCAACTTAGTAAAGCAGCCCACCCTACCAACGACCAACAACTTCGCTTCATTGGCATCAAGCGAATCTGACGATGAAGAGGAAGAAATGGAGGCTATTAGTAGCAGCATCAAAATGCTACAAGAAAGAGTGCTGGCCATAAAAGAAAAACAAATGGCAAGAAGGAAGAGGGAAGAGCAAGGCCAATCCCAACAACAGCAGCTTGCTCAAAAGCAAGCACAACAACAAAAGCCAAAGAAACACCAGCAACAACAACAAGAGCAGTCACAACATCGGCAACAGCTAAAACAACAGCAGCCACAAAAACGGCAACTGCAAAAACAGCAGCAGCAGCAGCAACAACATCAGCAGCAGCAGCAGCAGCAGCAGCAGCAACAACAACAACAACAACAACAACAACAACAGCAGCAGCAGCAGCAGCAGAAGAAGAAGGAGAAGGTGCCGCCTATCAACACCTATAAATTGGAGGTAAATGCTACCAAGGACCTGTGTAAGTTGGTCATTGGTACGAGTAATAATTTTAATATTAAGAGATTGGGTAACGATCGCCATGCCATCCACTGTAATACAGTGGAGGGCTACGCGAAAGTGAAAGACCTCCTAAAGGAAACGACGACGGAGCACTACTCATTCACACCGAAGTGTGAAAAGCGGCAATCGATGCTGCTGAAGGGGTTGGAACCGTCTTCTGATCCTGAGGAGATCCTGGCACTGCTTAAAGAGAAGGAGTGCGAAGGACTCAAGTTCGTGGGGGTAAAGCCATTTACCACAGCTAGAGCCAGGCGGGAGAAACGGAGTCTGCCGTTCTTCCTGGTGCAGCTCAGTCCCGAAAGCCGTCTGGATAGTCTAAGGAGTATCAATGTACCAGACTACCATGTGGTTCACTGGGAAAAATTAAAAAGGAGCGAAGGCGTTATACAATGCGTTCGCTGCCAGAGGTTCGGGCACGCCGCGTCGAACTGCCAAATGCAGCCTCGATGCGTGAAGTGCGCAAAGAACCACAGTTCCGAGGAGTGTGCTCTGGGTAGGGACGGAGCATCCGATAGGACGCAGCTCTCGTGCGTATTATGTGGGAACGTGGGACACACCGCAAACTATCGGGGTTGTCCTAAGTTCGCTAACATTAAAAAAGCAAAACTGGCTCGGCAGCAGAAGGTGGAGGTCAAACGTTCACCTGTGAGGCTTCAAACACAAGCCGTCACGCCCCAAATTTCCTACGCCCAAATGGCGGCAGGTGGGGGGGCTACGGTACAGCAAGCGACTGTTGCTTCTCCGGCGCCAATGCCGAGAACAACGGAAGCTGCACCCAACATGCTGGCCATCTTGCTCGCAATCCAAGGGCAGATGGCTCAGCTGCAAAAGCAGGTGCAAGAACAGGCCAAGCGGGTGGACCAGATCTACGCGCTGCTGCCGGGCCTAACGCAACACATGTCGTAATGGGTACGCACATGGTGGAGCAATCTTTGAAGGTCCTTGCGGTGAATGTTAATTCACTGATTAGGATCGAACGAAGAGCCGCGATGTTTAAATTGTTACAAGACCAAACTCCTGATGTGCTTTTCGCTAGCGAAACCAAGCTAACCGATAAGCACAAACTGGAGTACAATAATTATATTGTTAGAAGAAGAAACCGGCCCGGATCCAAACGTGGAGGCGGTGTTGCGATCTTCATTAAACAAGGTATAAAATTTCACAGAGTGTACAAGGGAGTGTTGCGTAGGTTCCGGGTGTTGGAGGCAGTCGTCATTTACATCCCGCTCCGCAGTGGAAAGCGGCTGTACTTGGCCTCTGTTTATGCACCTGAGACTTCACAATCCACTTTATTTATTACAGAACTTGACACGCTTTTTCGACTCCTGAGGCTGGAATCGGGGGAGAATTATTTTATAATCGGCGGGGATTTCAACGCTAAGCACAGAGATTGGGGAAATAATTTGCCAAATACTAGAGGGAACCTACTACTCGATTGGTGGGGTCAGCACGATGTAATGTACAGACTCGGTCTTAAAGCGACGGATAACCCGTCGTTTCCCAGAGGCGGGTCTTATTTGGATCTACTGCTGTACGACGAACGTATACGACTGACAGGTACGAATTTACAAACGCTAAACTGTCTGCGCACATTCGTGTATGACAGTGACCATTGCGGTTTTAGCACCGAAATTACAGTTCCCAACGAAATTGCGGAATTGGAGGAGTTTGTCCAAATATATTCTTACAACTACGGTAACACTCGATGGACACGCTTCTCCGCAACCTTAACAAGAGCACTCGCTTCGAACACGATCCATCCACCGGCCAATAGGAATTTGTCAAATGAGGAGATCGACAATTACCTAAAACAAATGGACGAGACAATTGAACAAACTATGGACGCTACAATACCACGATATCGACATACGACTAACGAAGACCTGTTCCGCAATCCTACTATTGACGCACTGCACCGACAGAAAAGTAGACTTCTGACAAGACTCAAAAACTTGTACAGACAGTTTACTGACAGACAAGACCCGGAGATTAGAACACTGAAGGCGTCGATTAAAAATATTCAAACGTTAATAAAAGAGAATTACAGAATTTCTGTAAGTTCATATTGGAACAACAGGGTTCGGGCTGTAAACACCAGCAACCCGAATATGTTCCCTCAAATAAACAAACTATTTCGGAGAAAAAATCAAAACGACCTTCAGTGTCTTAAAATAGCCCGGACAACAGACAACGAACGGTTACTGACAATAGCAGGTATTGATCCAAATGAGGCCGCTGATGATGACGACTTCTTTGTGATCGAGGATCCACAGGAGAAGGTTGAGACCATAGGAGCGACTTTCCAGGAAATATACAAGGCCAATGATACCATTGGCCCTAATTATGACCTGGACAATCGCGTCTTGGTGCACGACCTCTACATTCGAAATGAAGTAGGGAACTGGCGATCCGAGGGCTCTGGTTTCACCCGGTTCAGCGACGAAAATATGGCAAATAATGTCATTACCAGAGAGGGTGACCTACCCCCCTTCATTTCGAAGGAAGAGCTCCATGAGATCTTCGACACAATCAGGGCTAAGAAATCAGTGGGGACCGATGGTATTCCGAGCATCGTGCTTCGACATCTTCCTCTAGAAGCGGTGGACATTTACACCACCCTGTTTAATAATGCAATGAATAATGCACATTATCCAGCGCATTGGAAAACGGCGGTGGTTCAACCTATCCCCAAAAAGGGAAAGGATATATCCAATCCGGCGAATCTCCGTTCGATAAGTCTCCTTCCGAATATCAGTAAGGTGTTTGAAAAAGTAATCAATAGAGCTCTGTCTAGGTGGGTTGAGGACAAACATATAGTTCCGGATAATCAATTCGGTTTTAAGGCGGGACATGATATCTCACATGCCGCGTCTAAACTGGTGTCCGATATCCAATGGAATAAAGGCAAAAACCAATGCACTGGTGCCTGCCTTGTTGACTTGGAGAAGGCCTTCGACACCGTATGGTTAGAGGGTCTTTTCTATAAGCTGACTAGGCTGGGGATCAGTAAACCACTCTTGTACATTCTTTATAATATGCTAAACAACAGACAGTTCATCGTGAAAAATGGCGATGTGACTTCTGTTGGAATATTTCAAATTAAAAATGGTCTTCAGCAAGGCGCGGTCAATTCGCCGATTCTCTTCAACATTTATACAAGCGATCTGATAGGTTCACTTCCCCATACTATTGCGTACGCAGACGATTTGATAGCGTACAGGACAGGTCCAAAAATCGAGGTCATTAATACTCTCTTGCAGCGTGACTTCGATAAGATAAGACGATTTTGCGATGACTGGAAGTTGAAAATCAACTTTCAGAAGTCGGAAACCATTCTCTTTAGGACGCCGTTGTCTGGAGCCTCTAGGGATACTAGAAAAAATTGGCGAAAGTTCTCGATCATTGGACAACGCGGGCAGCCTCTTGCCTGTCGAAATGTAGTCAGGTACCTTGGGATCTGGCTAGATCAGTTTCTGTATTTTGATAAAAATGTAGATGCTGCTCTGGCCAGAGCCAAAGGCGCTTTTGCCCTTACAAAGAGACTGTTTTATAGCAGCCAACTCGATGCGAGGGTAAAGGTAATCTGCTACATGGCCCTTATCAGGCCCATGCTGGTATTTGGTTGTCCCGTGTGGTTCAATGTGCGAGCAAGCTTAATGGAAAAGATTCGGGTGTTTGAGAGGGCTTGCCTTAGGGCTTGCCTTCGCTTGTACAGAACACCAGAGTCGGAGTACAAAAAATTTTATCGTAATGAGGTCCTTTACAACAGGGCGAACCTAATACGAGTGGACAACTTCGTAATTAAGCTGACTCGAAGGCACATTGCAAGAGCAATGGCCTCGACGAATAACCTGATATCTGGGGCTTACTACCCCAACTACCTTTACCACGAGAGTGTGCGCTCTGACGGCTTCGTTCCACCGGAAGCATTCCTCTACCTAGATCAGATAGGGTTGATCCAGGATAGATCAGCGGTCCCGTTAATCTTCCATGTCGCTCGGAAAGCTGGGGACAGGCGACTCAACTACGGCAGAGACGTCGCACACGGCAGTGTGGATCGTCTCAGGTTCAGTAGGGCGGTGGGGAATCGCGATAAGAGGGATGTCGTTCGGCAGCACCAGCATTTCTGGTGGTTGAATGATGGAGAAGATGCTTCGTCGTCGTTTCCGTCAATTACGGACCAGCCTCACTAATGAGGCAGAGCTGACCAATCTATTTGCTCTGTGAATAGCGATGGCCAGCTTGCATAGGTTTAGGTTAGCATTTAAGAAATATATACATATATTAGTATATACCTTTGTATATACTAATATATGTATATAATTGTGAATGTATAATATCTATGTGTGTGTATTGTGTATGTAGGTTAGGTAGACTAAGGTATATTTTAAGTTAGATATTAAGTTTTTATAAAAAATAAAAAATTACGTCCATATGCTAAGTTTTTTGTTAAATTCTTTTCTTAGCCTTAAGCATAGAAAATAAGTATTAATAAATAAAATGTAAATAAAGTCGAAAGACATAGATATAAGAATTTAGAGTAGCTTAGAGTGCCTGTGTGGGGCCAGTAAGTTAGTATAAGATTGTTAAGTAATTTTAAGCTAGCATTTAAGCATTTTTTGTTAGTATGTAAGAATTAATGATTTAAGAAATAAAATGCATTTAAAACTAAAACTAAAACTAACAATTTATTGGCGGAAAAAGCCTTGATAATTAGGCGGGAGCCCAAAGAGAGAGCGTTAAACAGTGAGTTAACCAACATGCATCATAGCAATGCAGAATGAACTCTGTTTCGAGGGCACCCCTATTTATGCCAGCCATCATACCTTGACCGCAGTTACCATTCGGAATCAGTGGCGTATTCAAAATCATAGCTTTTATCCACAAAACTTATGATTCCTCAACGAAGTCTTGTCTGGCTGAGTTACATATGCCGTTAAAGGTTACGCTGTCAAAAGCACCCTTAATGTGTACCTTTAATTCTGCCTTCCAGATTTTGTAGCGCACTCTCGTAGAATACCTCGCATTGGTAAGCATCTTGCATCTTAGGCAGAGGATGCATTCACGAAACAGTTTGCGTATACATATGAAGCTCTTCAACATGAAGGATCTCTGAAGCTCTTGGCGAAGGTGTGGTCGGATAGCTAACCATTTTCGATATAAAGCCTACTCTCATTGTTCGCCAGCGTTTCAGTATGTATGCCAGTGTCAGGCGAGCAATGAAGGGTCTCTGTAGAGCTACCATCAGCGGGTATATACATAAAATATTTTATGCCTTCATATAACATATGGATATATAAAGTCAGTGCCAGGTAACTTGAAGCCAGCAAACGAAGCAACAGCGTCACTATAACCGATGACAGAAGCCTCCAGCGTTAGTTATACGTAAGAACTATTGTAGTTGTGAGCTGGTTCTGATAATGTTAGCTGGGATGTGAGTCTCAGGCATGAGAAAGAGACTCTCTGCTTTCGATTTAGTCTAGATGCCATTAGATCTACTGAGTGGTCCTACTCTTAGTGGCTTACCCCTTTTGAAAACTTTGACTTAGAAGTTTTTATAAGAAATATGAATTGGCTTGTTGTAGAACTTTTGCCTCTATCTGTAAGGATTCCTGTCATCTTCCAAATTAGTCTTAAGTGAGTTACTAAGAGATCTTCGGGTTTCATTCCGCGTTTGATGCATATCTATGTTCTACCATTGAACGGGTGATCTGTAAATATTTGGTGAGGACACCATTCAGAATCTTATCAGAACAGAATCCTCCTGTTTCGTTCTGAGTTTAAGCATTGACGGATTTTTTAGCCCGCTCCTTAAATAGTGCTCGGTAGATTGTTTGCGGATTCACCGTCTTCAAGAAGGTAGAGCCCTTGTATCCAATTCTGAATTCGGTGATTCCATGGTCAGGTATGATATCTTCTGATTGCTCCTGCCTATCAGATGAGTCATTACAAATTTTGTATCAAGTGTGGTGCTTAAACAACATGCTTTCGTTGACCAGGTGTTTGGCATTGGAGAAGTCGGCAAACTTTTCGTCGTTTTCCTACTAGTCTTTGAGGTAAAGCAGCTCCATTTCGTATTGTTGTTTTCTCCATAGTAGACAGAGCATCTCTGGTTACGGAAAAGCACTACCTACTCCCTTCGAATCAGTAAAACTCCATCTGCAAATTGTGGTCTTTGATTAGATAGAACATTTCCTAATACTCGTATCTTCCTAAATCCAGGAAATTTAAAAAATGCAAATTAGGAGTCCTCAAGGACTATTGCAGGAAAATACATAGTAGCTAGTCAATGCGTAGACTGTAAGATATCCGAACGGAGTGTAATGTGGGGTATCGACCGTTTAAATGTGACAAGTGAGAAAGGTATTTAAAGGAAGAAATCATTCTCTAGTTGGGGAAGGCATATTGACTTTACACTCAGCGTAGGAAACATTTCTGCATTCTTGGAAGCATGGCATCTTACTAACCAGGTTGTTGTCGTAAACCTCGCTGTTCACATTCATTTCATGTAAGCCGTTCTGTATGCTACAAGAAAACATTTTATGCCTTCATGTGAATTTTTTATAAATGAGTTACAATGTGAAATATTTATGTAACAGAATTTTCAGAAATTAATTAAGGCAGTAAATTAATAACTCTTTCGTTCTTTCAGTCCTCTGCTTTGGGTTAACGTTTCAATGTCTAATTCGACATATACGAGTAAGCGAACTCTGGATATGACTGTCGTTTCCTTAATACGCGGTTAAATTGCATTGCTCTGTTGGTGACATTGTCCGTTCAGGTGTCATCAATATGCGACAAGTATCCTTTATTGTTATTAAGGCGACATCTCTTGACAGTATACATATATCAATACGAGCGTGTCAGGGGCGTAGATATCCTTTAGACTGACGAACAAACGAATACGAGTTTGCCATAATCGAAACGAGTGGTAATGGATGGAGGGACATACTCTTATATTAATATGTCATGGTGCAATGATATTTCTAAATTCAATTGTCGTGTTTCATATGAATGGCTTCCTTCTTCACACTTGGAGTGGCAACATTCACATTAGCCATCATCCAAGGATGACAACGGAAGAAAAAGGAGAAACATCGTCACCGCTAACAATTTTATAGCCTCAGCTCTTAGTGCCCTTCCCCATCGGAACCAGAGGACAAGGTCTTCCTTCTATAAAGGACTATGAAACGTTTGAATACGTTAGTTATGAGATATGAATCCAGACCGTTTTGGGTTTACGATTTTATATGTCTACCGTTGCGCCGTTCCATCCAATAACGTTTGTCTAATTTAAGTATACAACTTGATATCGGGCTGACTTTTCAGTGGGGTTGGCTGAAGTAGACGATGCAGTAATGGTCTTCCTAATCATACCCGCTGCCAATAAGTGGCGACATTTTTACGGGGTTGTAAAATGGAAAAAAAAAATTCCTTAACTCCCCGGATGAGACTCGGGTGTCTGGTGTCGGGGTTGTGATCTCCGTATTGTCACAAGGTGGTGGTGTGTAATAAGATTTTACTGTCATTTATGTCTTGGAATTTCAATTTAAAAGTTTTTGAGTGGAGATCTTCTGTGAAGACAGTGCAGCTTTGAGTTCAAATTCTTTATGCAAAAAATTTGCCATTGGAGTTCTGGTTTTTTTTTTCTTTGTTTTTGTGTCGGATGTAACATACAGATGAACTCTGAATATTTGATGAATATTCTAAGAATATTTAGAGGAAAAAGCATGACAGACAAGATAAGATTAAGAGTTTGTGGACTATTGAACTGCTTTATTACATTTTCATTTTTATTTATACGAGTATCTTGTATCTTATCAACAACTGTCAAGCGGTGAGATTGACGATGGCTGGCTCTCCCCAAAGCTGATAATCGTATTAAATTTATAATGATTATGGCTAATTTTGATGAAAAACGTGTTAAGGGGGATGAGAAAAAATTGCTTCTGCTGTTCGTTACAATAAAGAACCAATCATTTAACTAGTACCCAAGACATGAGGCAGTTGGACCAACAATCCAGTATGTAAGCCAGTACTACTGCAATCTGATCTAGTTAATCCTCAGGAAAAAACCTCAACAAGTGCGGGCGTAAAATTCGAATATTAGCTTTCTTTCAAGAGCAAATAAAATCTCACTGAATACAGCAGGCAGACTGTTATTACAAAGAAGATAAGACAAGAAGAGGCTTAGTCGAAAAAGGGCTTAGAAATTGTAGGATTAGGCTAATCTCCTAAAATGTTGTGCCTCAGAACATCCATTAACCCAGCATCGCCTCCAGTTGCGTACGGCTTGTTAGTTGAGGTTCCTTGTAATTAACAAGAACGAAACCTTTTTTTTCAGGACTGACGTACTCGTAATTATCAGAATAAAAATAATCGTAATGACCTCATTTGATATCTTCGCAGCTGCGGTCATATACTTTCATTTTTTACCATCTAGCCAGACGTTGTCGGAGGAATTTCAAGCATACTCATATCAGCGGCAGTGCTCAAGTCTACGTAGTGCGTAATGAGCGCAATCCTGTAATGAAGATGCTCTCCAGGTCGGGGGTTATGTATGACAGTGATGTTGGGTTAATTGCCCGACCATGTGAAACACCTGCGCAGCGATTGATCGTCAAACAGCTGACTATCCTATATCAGCAGACTAAAACGGCAAAAGCATGCTCGGCCAGTATCATACTACTAGCCCATACCATCTAGGGCCCACAACACTATAAGGAAGATATTTAAAAGATGTGACTAACCAACTATTGGATAAACATGGATTCGCTATGTGTGACCCTTGTAAACCTTTAAAGTCCACGTGTAACAGAGCAATTAGCAGAGTCCCTTGACTGCTATCACGCTGATATCACCGTGATTAAGGAAGTACAATGGAATGGGCCGGACAAAACGAGGAAGAAAAACTGTGATTCATATATACTATGGCGATTGCTATAGGCAAATTAATTAGCGATTATTCAGATGCGAATTGTCATATGCGTCAGATCAAAGCAAGAAGTCTTGAGCTTTCCATCCCCTCCGGAAAACAAGGACGACGCCTCGATAATACATCTAAGCAATGTCCTAAGTAAAAGGTGACTCAAACGTTGTCATCATCCGATGTTCTTTGGCTGTAATTTTTGGATTCTGTTTATCTGATGTCTTAAATATTTTTTCCATTGAGTCGAGAAAATGAGTGGCCACCGCCAGAATTGATGACCATTCGGGCCCGGATTTGTGGCATTTTCCATCACTCTTTCCAGAACTTCCGACGATAGGTCCTCGCATTCTTAACGGATATTCTCCTTGGAGCCTGAGGCTTGTTGACATGGACTCGTGACTTCAAGAAACCCAGAAGTCCAGAACTGTTAAATCAGGCGATCTTGCCGGCCACTGCAAATCGCCAAATCCACACATTAGGCTTGAGCGTAGGTTACACGCGCTTGGCGGTCAACAGCTAACAGCTGATTTTAAAGTGAACATCTTAAGGTCTTTCATCAAAATTCGCTGTAAAGATCGCCGTTTGATGCCCATGATTAACCATCTGCGATATTCTCAGCAGAATGGCTGCTACGGGGCCGGCCAGACCTTGCAGAATCTCGTGCTGTCCCAGGCAAGCAGCTAAGAGTCCTAGTGCTTGCCCAGTTGGTGTCGGACGATCGAGAAATCTGCGCAGAAATTTACGCTACGGCAACACGACCGACGAATTATTCCGCAAAAGAATCGTAACAGTTATTCCGCGTTCTTTAGGAGGATAGCGATCTACGTCTTGTTGACCTGTATTTTGTATCTGTTTACTTCAGAAACGCCAAAGTAGAATTGACATTTGCTGCTATTTGCAAAAATTATAGCATCTTCCGATAGGGCGATGACTTTTGCATCACCCAGTATAACACTTACGAGGAGATTTTAACGTCAGGGTAGGAAAGGAGTGCATCTTTGATAGGGCAGTTAGCCCACACGACGCCACGTCTGGCAACGAACCACGACTTATTGACAATAAATACCATAATAACAAGCACACAGTTTCCTCATCTCAATAAAAACAAGGGAACATGGCAATCTCCGGGTCATGAAACGCTAATTCAAATTGATCACATTGCGATGAACGCAAGACATGCCTCCAGTATTCTTTACGCCCCAACTTTCTGGGCAGCCAACATTGACGTACGAAAGAGGATTTCCCAAGCGCCATAACAAGCAAGAACTCTTCTGGGAAGATATATCGTAGAAAAGATGCAATGCCAAAAGACCACCAGAATCTTCGGCGAACGCGTATGCCAAAATCTCCCAACAACTCCTATGTCGCCAGAATGAAGTACCGAAGACCAGTGGTAACGTGCCATTAGTAACGTAGCAATTGATGTAGAATCCCTGGTTTGATGTAGAATACAGGCAAGCACGTGCAGCTAAATAAAGAGTATATGTATAATGTGGCGCTGCAACGAAGGACAAGACCCGCTCGTAAGCTGTACGAGCAAAAAAGACAGGAAGAGCATCAACTTTTTCAGAAGAAGAAAAAAGAGCACGAGAAGATCGAGAATATTGAACGCTTGTACTCCAGGAATAACGTACGGGAGTTTTACCAAGAGTGGCCGTGGCTCAAGTGGTAGCGGACTGGCTTCCAAATCTGAAGGTTCGGTATTCGAATGGCAATCGCGCCCGAAAGACATTCACAGTTCATTAAAATCAAGCAAGATGAGCATTTAACTGGAAATCAACAACAAGCCAACTTCTACTAAGAATTTAGTCTCCCCATTAAATGTTGGATGCCACCCATGGAGCGAAATATAAACTGAGCCCAAACATCTTTCTTTCTTTCTCTATCCCATTTTCCAAAAAAAGATAACACATGCTGAGGCATTATAAGTGTATTCATACCCACTTGAGTGTTGAAAAAAAAAAAGAGATAGCTAAAATTGTCCGGACATATGCAAAGAATGGAAGAGTCAAGAAAAGCCAAACAGGTAGTGGAGATGAGAACGGAGGGTACTGCACCAAGAGGAATACCCAGGATAACTTGAGAAAATCGCATCAAGGACGTGGGAAGGATGAGGGGCAAAGCCCTGGCAGAGATGAAAAGAGAGTCGGGACCGAGTTCATTATAGAAGATGGATATCCCGAGGCTACCCCGACTCTTAAGAGCAACTTTTATCCCGGTAGTAGCATTAAAGCCACCTTTGCGGAGGCTATGAAATTTAGTGATATTGTATCCAGTAATTTTAAAAGCATTAAAAAAATAAAAGAATTAAGACTACGTAAAAATTTTTATGCTTAAGCATAGTAATAATTTTGATTATTTTAACATACATTTGTACTCATTACGGTACTAAATCGTATAAAGTAAAAATAACGGAAATACAATTCAGGATAATTCTTATGCAAACCGAGTAACATATGTAATTCCGCAACTCGCGGTCAATCCATCCAAACGTCCGAGAATGGGGTCATCAGCATTTATTCCAACATCAGCGAACAACAAGCAAATCAATACTCAACAATAAAAGGTTATAAAGGTGATCTGCCAATAACGGGCAAGCGACCAATACTTCCTTCCTGATTCCACCGACGCTGAGGACGGTGGGTCAGTATAGGCTAAATCAACGGTCTCCGTTGATCTTACAAAGAATTAAAGACGGTTTTTTATTTCCTTCACGGTCCAATGTAAAAATTAACTCACGGACTGCGATCAATATAATGAAGGAAACATTTTATGAGCCTATAATTTGGCGAAATGCACCTGTGAGTTAGCTAACAGGATTGTATAGTTTGCATTATTTTCAGTGAAGTTGTATGAAATCGATAGTCTACGTCAGTAAACCGTAGATGATGGACGACTTGGAGGCCAACGTTCGTCAAGGAATACGCTTTATTCTATCCAGCCGCGGGGCCCATCTGCCTGAAATCATATTTTAGCACTAGTGGCATAACATTATCTTTCCAATAAAGCCAATATCATTGTATTTGCTTCATTTTACTCTAAGGTCATATACCTACTTAAAAAAAAAACACTCCCTTTGCTTGGTATTTAAATCGCCCAGGACAAATTCAAGGTCATATCTAGGAATTTATTCATAAATTTTGTCCAGGATTTCGTGCAAGCTGTCCTTGATTTCGTCGTATTTTACATCTACAGGAGCTGATGAAACGTGCTACCAAAACAAAACGTAATAACCTTTTTTCTGTGTAAGTAATGGGTTTCATTTTTGTTTATTTTACAGACTGGTAACTAATTGTAACAAAAATGGACGCTTGGGACTATGAAAACAGGATTTGGATAGTACGACACTATCATGCTCTGCGGTCCATAAATTTCGTCCAAAGAGGGTTTAGGCGGACGATTTGCAGCACTCCTTCCAGCCGCTGGACCGTTATGAGACTAGTAAACTCTTTTGCCGAGCATGGGACAGTCGCAAGAATGCCTTGCCACTGTGATTTCTCAGTTTGAACACAGAAGACGATTGCTACTATGGTTGCTCCCATAGAAACAAATCCAAGCATTTCAGCCCGGACCTTATCAGTTCAAATGGAAATAATAACAACAGACTATTCTCCACTAAGATTTGAACTTATTTCCCTACAAACTGCAAATTACAGGTAAATTGAGCCCAGCTGATTTGCCAATTCGTCTAGAATTTTGCGTGAAGATCATCTAAATTGTGGAAGAGAACAACATCATGTCCTGACAAGGCCCATTTTGACTTGATAAAAAACAAAATTGTCGAATATGAAGTGACTCTAGCTCGGAGATACTCCATGAGACGAAACTGCATCCAGCTCGAATCGCAATGTGGTGTGCAGTTTTACCAAGCTGCATTGCCCGACCATATTTTTTTTAAGAAAACGGTCAAACTATTATGGTCAATGGCGAACATTATTTAAAGATGTTGAATGAACTTTTCTTCACAAAATTACGCCGAAAGAGAAGCCCGACGGAATTACAGCGGCCTCGGCCGAACGAGGTCCCTAATGTATTCACATTCCACGAGCACATTCAAAGTTCGTTTTTTCATCCTGGGATGTCAGTAGTGAATTGGTCCTAAGCCGAGACTTTTGTTTACCTTGCAAACAGAGGGGCTTTACATGGCCGGACAGAGTCTTGAATGCTTTGAATGCCTCTGGAGTCATTGGCCAGGGGCTGTATAATCGGTGAGTCAGTGATCCTCCTAATGACGCATTCGTGTTTACACGGCATTATCGTTATTCAGCACTCTGACATACTTAGCGCTACTGTCCGAGGTGGACTTGTATATCGACCAAGGAGTCTCTCCATCTAGCAAGGTCTATCGACAGGCGTCAACAGTGCCACACTTCAAGTTGGGTGAGATTTTGTATACCACCTAAGATTCGGTCATTTTCCATTTAAGATTCTTTCGGTCGTATCTGGGGCCTTCATTCGCTCAACAACAATAGATCAATGTTGCTGTTCAACCTGTACAATTCCCGGTGGAATTTCCTCATTAATTTCCAACCAATGCAAACTGGACCGAAAATCACACGCAGTATGTTCTCTCGAAACGATCAAGTGCCTTTTCATCCGCTTTCGACAAGGTTCAAGCCTCTAACGCCAGATAGCAGGACGGGCGCGGTTTAAAGCCAGAATGGTCTTATGAGAAAGGGCTCTGCTACTTAATGGCCTCCTAAACGCAAGGAAACCGTGATTGCCAAGAATACTTCTGCGTCTAATTTCTGAGCTGATGTCGTTGCTGTTTGCAACTTCGGAGTTAAGGAAGACGAAGTCCTTAACTACTTTGATGTTGTAACTGCTAATGGTGATGTGTCTCAGATTCATTTTGTCCGCTTCCGCCTCAATACACATGAAATATTCATAGGCAGCTCGCAGTGTTTATCCAATTCCATCAATATCATCTGCATATGTGCAGTAAGTTTTGCACGATTCTTACTAGAGTGATGTTAAACAAAAACACATGAAAGAGTGTCTCTTAATCTAAAGCTTTTCTTGATGAAAAAATGCTCGATTAATTTGTTACCGATCAGCAGGAATTCGCTAAAGTCATCCTGCACAACCTGACGAGCTCGGCAGGGGTGTCAAAACTAGACATAGTGTTCTATAACTCGTCCCTATGCACAATATCATATGCGGCTTCGACGTTCACAAATAGATGGCGAGTGCAGATCTATAATTCCTACGTTTTTTCGAAGACCCGCCTTGATATGAATATTTAATCGATGGCGGATTCTTTTTTGGCGTGAGACTGCACAGAAAAGGAACAACCGGATTGTTCATAAATGGTTTTAGACGTTCATATGTTTAAGCGGTTAGGAGACTTATCTTTCTATAGTTGACCCAGTTAAAATAATCTCCTTCATTGTGAATCGCACAAACGATGCTCAGATTTAATGCTTTGAGCATACTTTCCTTTGAACATATCTTCCACACGAGCGGGTCCATGTTTCCAACTGGGTCAATTCCGGTTGCTGTAAATAGCGTAGTAGGTAATCTGTCTGTGTCAGCCCCTTTGTCAGACTTTAGCTTCGACATTGCTACTATAACTTTTTTCCAGGTCAGAGGAATGGAATTCTCCGTCGTTTTTGTCCAGGATGAATGGTTCATTCTGCCTAACAGCGGTATTTGGCCACACCATCCTCACAGTTATACAGACTCCTCCATTCTGGATCTATAGCCCTGGAATGCTCTTTTTCTTCTCTGATAAAACGGTTACATCCCTTCTGCGGTTACATCCCTCCATTTGTTTGATCGAACAGCCTGTGCTTTTCCTTTCTTCTTTGCTCTAAGAGTTGAAGAGCAGCTCTCGTTCCTCGATACAGCTACAAGTTTATATTCGTCTTATTTGGCTGCCTGAGGTTTCTTTGTGGCAACGTTTTGAAATCTATCACAGAGCAGCCTCTCAAATGGCTCGTATACAACTTTCCCATTGGTTTTCTAAGGTTTATAAATGGGGGCTAAAATTTTGAGAGTGCTATCAGCCCCCCAACTAGTCTTAAAAAATCATTATCGACCCTAGCCAGGTACGTTGAAGTGTTCATCCATACAAAGTATAGTGTCATCAAAAGTCCAACAAATGCTAAAAAACAATCTAACAGTTATGGGCTATTATGTATTTATAAAGTGTGAAAAGTAACTGCAAAGAACTATTTCCTGGAAAGGCAAAAAAGTGGAATTAATTTCCTCTTCTTCCCCATAAAACATTCAGTCACACACTATCAACAAAAAAGGGAAAAAATAGTTAAACAACTCTCACTCACGTGCTACTGAGCATGAAATTAGTCACTCAAACTAAAACGGTTTTTGCAAAAATACCCATCCCCCTAAAAAAGAAAAAAAGAAAATACCCCAACGCAAATTCCTTTTCGGCACATCAAACCCTATCTACACATTTCCACTCATTCACCGATGTCTGACGAAGGAAAATCCCGCCAAGCGGCAAATAATTTTATACTCGTCGTACACATCAAAAATATAAAGTCCTTCTGCGCCATTTAATTCTTCACCCACCTCACATACACATACATATCCCTAGGGTCGAGTATCAGGCCAAGACCGGCTTCGGCAGATCCAAGCAACTGCGTTTTATGAGTATCAAAAATGGGTCGAAAATTTCTTCCTAATCGTTTATGACGCCCAGACACACAGGTAGATGCATAGATACATACAATACAAATTCTTCGCATCTAAGATGGAGAAAAAGATTGAAAAAAAAAAATAAAAAAATAGCTTAATTCAGTGGTATAATGGCTGTCGATATCAGCAACACACACTCAGTCATGACACTTTTGAAAACTGCTTTCAGGACAAAAACACACACAATTTCTACTCCAGTTATGAATAAGTCACAGGAGGCGACCGACTCCTGAGTTCTCAGCCCTGAGTCTTGAGTCCTGAAACGTGATACTATTGATCCAATCTGCCATTTTCATTTCGCTGAAGCGTGTGGTCCTCTGATTCTCTTCAATATGATTTCCAAGTTTGTGTCCTAGCCAAGTGGATACAAAGAGTCTATTCGTTTGCAAATGTAGATATGTATGGCCGTGTGAATATGTGTAATTGGGGTAGTGATTTTTCTTCTTTTTTTCATCAGCCCTCTTCCTTATTATTAACAATATTTTTGCCTTCTTGCGTTGCCATTGTTGTTTTGTGTTGTTTGTTTCTTTTTTGTTGTGCTGCGAATTATATGGGCGGGAATATAACAATGATGACATTGATGGAACTTTGAAAAGTGTTGCCAAACATACATACATGGTTGGATTTTTTTTTATTTTTATTTTTTTTGATTTTTTTTTTATTGTGGGTTGTACTGGTGAGGAAACGTGCCTATTGTCAATATAATAAACGAAAATATTGTACTGGATTGGTGGGTACCTTTAAACCTACCTGCTTACCTCCTACCTCCGCCTGTTTTCGTTTTGTATTATCAACTTTTCACATATTTCAATTTTACGGAATTTTATATGAAAAGTTTCCATCTGCCAGAAAAAAGAAAAATTGCAAAGAAAAAAAAAAAAATACGAAACGTGTTTTTTACGCATCCTTTGTTAGTGGAATCCTGCAAAGGTTCATTACATTTTTAGAGAGAAAAAAACGGAAAGAGTCGAGTGGATGACACGGCCTGAAATACGAATTTATATTTGCAGGTGTAGCTCCAAGTTGTTGAAAAATAAATAATAAATTTGTGAAAAATCAGGGTGGTCCCGGGGATAAATTACGTAACGGAAGTTGTGTGTGAAAATTCATTAACTCATTTAGATATGGGAATCAAGTCGAACAGGTGGGAAATGAATTTTACGGCACCTCAATAGGGGTGGCGGTTTCATGAAATTTTTGTGGGCTAACATTATTATACAGCATATGAATGTAACACAGTATTTGGAGGAGTTTAACTTTTAATTCAAATAATGAACAACTCAATTACGAATCTAATTGGCATCTACTTGAGGAAATAGATAGGGTGTAATATTTAGATTTTAGATCATCTGGATCAATTTAAAGAGATATACAAGAGAAGACTTTAGACTATCTGCATCAACCCTCGACTATTAAAGGACGACCAAGCTAATATACGAGGGCGGGTCAATAAGTCCGTGACTGATTAAAACATAGATTTTTTGATAAAAAAATAATTTTATTTTTCAACGTAGTATCCCTTGAGTTCTATACACTTTGTCCAACGCTTCTCCAATTTTTTTATCCCTTCCAAAAAAAATGATTTGTCGAGGTCCTCAAAATAGGCCTTTGTTTGCGAGATGACTTCATCATTGGAGTCAAATCTTTTTCCACCAAGTCATTTCTTCAGGTTTGGGAGCAAGAAGTAGTCGCTCGGAGCCAAATCTGGAGAATAGGGTGGATGAGGGAGCTATTCATAGCCCAATTCATGGATTTTTGCCATGGCAACTGCACATGTGTGCACCCTTGCATTGTCTTGGTGGAAAAGAACTTTTTTCTTGGCCAAATGAGGTCGTTTTTTTTTCAAATCGTCATTGAATCGGTCCAATAAGTTGGCATAATATTCCCCATTGATTGTTCTTCCCTTTTGAAGGTAGTCAATGTGGATTATCCCGCGTGCATCCCAAAAAACAGTCGCCATAACTTTATTGGCTGACAAACCCACCTTGGCCTTCTTTGGCGCCGATTCACCCTTAGAAACCCACTGTTTTGACTGTTCTTTGTTCTCTGGTGTGTTGTGATGGATCCATGTTTCGTCCACGGTTACAAAACGGCGCAAAAACTCCTCCATATTGCGATTAAAAAACGCCAAACCTTCCTGTGAAGTTGTTACACGATTGCGTTTGTGGTCGACTGTGAGCAAACGCGGCACCCATCTTGCGGAAAGCTTTCTCATGCCCAAGTGATCATTCAAAATTGAAACCACTGAGCCATGCGAGATCCCTACGGCTTCCACAATCTCTCGCACTTTCAATCTTCGGTCGGCCAACACCATATCGTGAATTTTTTCGATTGTTTCGGGTGTAGAAACCTCAACTGGGCGTCCAGGACGTTCGGCATCTTCAGTGCTTGTACGGCCACAACGAAATTCAGTAAACCACTTTTTTACCATTGAAATCGATGGTGCAGAGTCCCCATAGTATTTATCAAGCTTAGCCTTGGTCTCGGTAATGGTTTTTTTTCGCAAGAAATAATGCTTAATAAGCACACGAAATTCACTTTTTTCCATTTTCTCCTCAAATTAGTGAGTAGTCTGATAAAAATAGCTGTCAAACACAACCTAACTGACGCAGCAAGTTTAAATTTTGACAGGAGTCAACTGACAAATGCTTGTTGACAGGAGCAGTGTTGCTGTTTCAGTAAAGAGGTCAGGTCACGGACTTATTGACCCGCCCTCGTACATGTCGATTCTGATTTTTATTTTCACATTGTATGTTATGTTGTTGCTGTTTTTTGAAAATTTTCAGACTTTGCAGGAAAAATAAGTACCATACTAAGCCCTAACAAAAGACGCAGGTAGGTAGGTTATGGTCTAAATAGCTCTCCTCTGATCCTGGAATAACAAGTTCATCGCCTATATCGTTGTGACCTGACTCTTTAATTTTTTTCACTTGTCAACTAGTCTGGTAGTGATGAGATGCTTTAGTAAGCCTCGCTGCCCTAAACTAATATATTTCGTATCAACCAGAATTTCGTATATCACCGCTTGGAATACAGACCCAAATTTTCCCAACAAAGAATGAAATCTGACGTGATCGCTCTTCCAAAAGACAACACCGCCGCATCCTAAATCACAATTCACAATTCCATTCATGGCTCAAATCCTGAACGAGCCATGGAAAGTCGAGTTCGTATTTTCAGAATAATAGAAGTTCTGGGGTCAATTAATCAGACAGCATGTAAATGACACTGCAGCTCACCAACACTTCAGTACATGCTGTACAAAATACTCGTACTTATTTCCTTTAAGGAGTTAGGCCACTCTAGGATTTCAAAATCGATTTTTTTTATTGCTTTCCGTAATGTTATCCCAAAAATGATTTCCCAAAAGATTAGGGCCGGGAAATATCTCGAAGTACTTGTTATTCAAAGTATAGTATAGGTAGGCAGTGAGCCTCTTATCTCTTATCTTATCCCAAAACTGCATTCTTCAAGTTGGCAGCACCCATAACTTGAACAATTTTCAACCAATCACTTCAAATTTTTACTAGATCTTTAGAAATATGGTATAGTGTCTAAATAAGTAGTAGGATATTTTTATTATTAACAATTTTCTGGCGATTTTTCTACGAATTTTGCAAGTTTGACTCTGGACGTGCGCAATTCGGCCAAAAATCCATATAACAAAAAAATCCTACGTACTTCTCTAGCTGTTGCTACGAGTATGTACAATAAAAAAAAATTAGTGACCCGTCATAATTCAAAATTTACAGGAGCTGTTGGTCGGCCGTAGACCCTTCCAAAAAAAGAAAGGTCATCTGAGAAACACTGCACAGCCGCCATTTTTAAATAAATTATTCTATAAAAATTATGTTTTACCGTCAATCGTGTGTACTATAAACTTCTACCTTTGTAAACTCGATTTATTTTATATTTTTCCTGGAAAAAAAAATCAATAAAAAGCCTATTTTTACGGCCTATAGAGTGGCTTAAACCCTTAAAAGGAATATGACGCTGAGATTGCATTACATGATATAAACATCAAAGAGAGGAAGTGTCATCACTGCGTTTGAACTAACTTCAGGCGTGCTAGAAAAAATTCGAACGTAGCCGAGACAGAGCATGACTTTGAGTCTGGTACATTCAGCAGCGCCGCATTTGCTGTTAGCCACAAAACAAATGACAAAAGTATATAATTAGATCCATAGAACCCCCCATGATGACAAGCCCCATATCCTTTACACTGCCAGAACGTCGACATTGACATGGACGTTAAAAAAACAGGATTGCAACCAAATACTTAAATTCGTCGAGAAAATGGGCTGTGTCGACTAGTTTGCACCATAACAGTGAAGACAAGAAGCCGCCTTGCTGGGAACATCGTTTTACACTCGCTATTAAATAGTCAACATCCGCAATTAGGATCCCATTCACCGGAATTGCTTTTACTCACAAAACCAGTGATTGAACTGCGAAGTGTTGTCTGGCCGAGTTACGAATGCCATCAGAAGTTGCATTGACTAAATCACCCCGATTTATATCCAAATGCCGGGAGTGAACTTAGATGGCGATGCAGAACCAGGGCCTCAACAAACATGACCTTCATGACCTGCTCCAGTTGCGCACATGAAGTTGACTGGGCTTCCCTTTTACTTGTGTGACCTAGGAAAAACATGTCTTCTACCGCGTTGTCCCTCTGTGTAAGGGTCGAAATCTTTCCATTCCGGGACACTGATGTCCATTCTGTTAGTGTCTACGCGTCTGCGCTATAAAGTAGGACTGGGATGGTTAGTGTCGTGTGTAATGTCTTTTAGGTTGTTCGAGAGAGGGCTTTACTACTCAATTGTCTTCTAAGCCCAAAAAAGCAGAGATTAGCAAGAGTAATTCTTCTCATGATATCCGCGCTAATATCGCTATAGGAGTTGATAGGTGAGCCGAGGTCGACAAAGTCGCTTACATCCTCAAAGTTGCAGCTGCCTATCATGATGTTTTGTGGTAAACGTCGATATAGTTTGCCCTTCTTTGTTGACAGCTTATTTGTGCTTTATTTTTCCTTTCCTGACCGCTTAACACACCTTGTCGCTTCTGCTTCAACAGTCGCAAGTGCTCTATTGACAGAAGTCAATGTCGTCATACGTGAGTAACTATGTAAACGGGATTTTGAAAGGTTATGATGTTCAGACTGTTGATGAAAGGTCTTAGGCATTCACACCATACGGCAGACATGATTTTATAGGCGATGCTGCTATTCCTCTGTAGTTGGCG
The DNA here is from genome assembly GCA_963966105.1 of Volucella zonaria. Classification (NCBI taxonomy): domain Eukaryota; kingdom Metazoa; phylum Arthropoda; class Insecta; order Diptera; family Syrphidae; genus Volucella; species Volucella zonaria. The sequence continues at coordinate 130,480,102 of OZ014531.1, forward strand.
CAATTCAACCTCCCGTCTTTTAGGGTCTGACAAGCTATCCTGAGGCTTCATTCGTCGGACCTACTTTGATATGAATGCTACGTATCCAATAATTATTGCTGATATCAATAACTCGGAAGTTATGTCACCAATTCCAGCAGCTTTACTGGACTTAAACTTGGATATTGTTCTTCTGCCTTCATCTTAGTGAACGGTGGGGTATTGTAAGTAGTAATCCCCATCGATGCAACACACTTATGCCAGCGTTTGATCCAATCCTCGAAAAATTTTTTATATTCAGTTTTCGGTATGTCCATCAGTGCTTCCCGCGATTTTTCCATTACTTCCTCTCGGCTGCTGAAACGCGTTCCCCGTAGTAGAACAGGTAGAAGTTGCAGGGAGCCAAATCAGGTGAATTCGGTGGCTGTTGGATGGTATTTGTTGCATTTTTCGTCAAAAAATTACGAATAATGATGGCACTGTGCGACGGTGCGTTATCGTGGTGCAAAATCCACAAGTTTTCTGCCCACAATTCTGATCTATTTCGGCGAATTGCTTCACGCAAACGTCTCATAACGCCCAAATAATTATTTACTACGAGTATCTGGTCTTCTGGCAAAAATTCATGGTGCACTACACCGTTGTAATCCATCAAAACCGTGACCATTGCCTTCTTTTTTGACTGAAAACGACGTGTTTTTTTTTGTCTCGGCTCATTTGGTGAACGCCATTCACTTGCCTAATGTCTGGATAGCGTGTCGTACTCATTAACCCACGTTTCGTCTCCAGTAATGATCCTTTTGATGAATGTGGGATCGGATTCAGCCTCGCAAATCATCTCTTCTGCGATGTCAACACGGTCTCTTTACATGAAATTGAGGTCTTTTGACACCAACTTTGCTGCTACACGACGGAAACCCAAATGATTAACCAAAATGTCCTCCGCTATCTCTCTAATGGCTAATTTGCGGTTATTGACCAACATTTCTTTTACTTCATCAATGTATTCGTCGGTTTTCGATATCGATGGTCTGCCACTGCGTTCATCATCCTCTATTGACTCACGACCACTTCTGAACCGCTCGTGCCACTGGTAAACGACCGTTTTCTTTAGAGAATCGTTGCCGAAGCACTTTTCCAATATTGGGTTCGCACCCCATTAAATCCGTTTTATACGCAAAATTTAATACTCGTACAGGTTCGTTGTTGCAAATATAAATCCATTTCTAAAATTGTAAAAAATCGCCGACACACACAAAGATAGATGTACTCTTAGCTACGTAACGTTTGCAAATGTTAAGCTATGATGCTACGATTTAGAGGCAATGTCAACAACAGACTTCCCAACCTAACAAAAAAAAACAGAACTCAAATCGGAACAATGCGAGCGCTACACGGTGGTGTCCCCCGGGAACTTTTTGATCAAGGTGGTATACATAATATTTTTCCCTTGTTTTCGATTCGTAAGGGCAGGGGTTACTTTTTTGGGGCGGAGAGGAACCCAGTTCATCAGAGGCGGTTACTTTGATTCCGGACCGATCTTCTACGTTCGATGCTGGTGTCATCGGACTCCTCTAAAGATGAAGACAAACTTCATCGGAAAAGAGTCTGGCAGTCTCTTGCAGTTGCATCCGCTTGACTTTGAACTCTTTACAATGTTTTTCCAACTTTGAGCTATTATGAATATCCGCATCTGTATCTTGGCTAAAATAAGATTATGGTCCGAATCGATATAAGTTGTAGGGAAGTTTGAACATCCAAAACACTAGAGGAGTGCCTTACGTCGATCGCAACAAGATCTCTTTGGTTGACGATTTGTTGATCAGGGTAGGTCCCTGTGTGGAGGTGAGGAAACCGTGAGCTGGCTATAGTTATACTGCGTTCCACCACAAAATCAATCAATAAGCGTTTAGAATCTGAAAAACATAAAACGACGCGCAATAAAAAATAAAAGAAAATAACTATCCAACTCCTACGGACGATTGCTTCATATTTTTTGTTTACATATCCCAATTGTGACAGCTGGAAGAGGTGTCCTGCTTGTCAAAGACTGTTTTGCATTGAAGATGGCAAAAGATCAAGTTGTCAGCTATAGTGATAAGAAGAGGAAGAGAAACCACCACCAATTAAAAAGGAAGAAGAAAAATGAACAACGTCAACGAAGAAAATAGTTGCCGTTTCCTGTGAAGTAGAGCTTCCCAGACCATAAGTGGTCTGCGAACGAGCGGTGGATTTAAAGACGTTACAACGGAAGAAAAACACCGGGACAAACAGAAAAGAATCGAGGCGTATAAAAAGGACAGAAAACTGGAAGGAGGAAAAGTTACGAGTTGGCAGCCGAAGCAACAGAAACATTGAAGACAAATTAAAATTGAATCAACGAAATAAAATAAAAAACAATAAAAAAAAGTTTACCTTTCGAAACCAGAATTTTTGTTTGGCTCTCTTAGGTTTGGGCGAATTTCGTTATAGTAAGTATTACAAAAGAAGTCCTCCTTGTCTAGCTTGACACTAAAACCAATAGGAACCATTTAGATGTCTTATTTAGAGCATTGCTCATAGATATTGTCAATAAGCTCGTAGAAGCAGTCTTTGGTATGGTCATCATTCGCTTCTCTCAGGGTATGAGCGTTTATCCGAGGATTTAAACTGCTTCATCACATTTTTTAATCTCTTCCGTACAGGGTAGTGAGTGACTGGCGTCGGAAGGTAGGTATTATACGAGCATGCCCTTGCCATTTAAGCCTGCATGAATAAGGATCTACTAATACTCGTACTACTACCGGACACCATCAACGGGAATTCGCGGAATTAAGACGAATTTAGTACCAGAGTTTCCGGCATCAGACCGGTGACCAGCAAATGCCAATCACAAAAAAATCGAAAAACAAGACCTCGATTAGAAAATTTGTTGGAGTCCAGCAAACGCCTTTGCTTTAATGATCTTTGCGAAGAATTTTAACATGTCTCTGGGGTGAAGCTTACCAATTTGTGTCATGAGGTAAAAAGGTTTTCGAATGCAATCGCTAACATGTCCGGTATTATTACAATAAATAGTCGAGACCCAATTAGTTAGCCAAGGTAGTAAGGTGACGGCTTGTCAAATTTATAACGAAAGTTCGTCCATAAACATGATTACGTGTGAAGAATTATTCGAAGCATTTAAAAAGGGGACACGACAAAGCCATAGAACTTTCGTCCTATCTTCCCCTTTGTTTGCTTGTTACGTTAGGAAGGAAAAATCCCTCGACTGATCAATTATAATAGACTCCTGAGAGCAATTGAAACAGAGGGAGACCAATCAGAATATCAACACACTTTTTGTAAGTCGCAATATACGCTAAACGCAATGAACGCAATACTAATTATAACACCAGGTGCTATTGAGGACAGGCGTTGAAAATGAAGCACCAAGACATATGGCCTCATTTTAAGTCTACTGATCGCATTGAATTCGATGAATTAGGAACGTACCTTGAATCATCTTCATCGAACAGAAATACTTTTCGGATAGAACTGCCTTCTATGACACTGAGATGGCAGTTAAAACTTATGAAATAATTGGCGCATTTCATGCAGGGAGTCAAACGCGTTAACCGACTCTGAATACAAATGGTTGCCAGGGCAGTTTGAATTGTTTCAGATGATGATTTACTTCTCATACCTACAATACCACCACCTATTGAGATACTCGCGTTTGTACACAACGCGGGCGAAGGAAATTTAGGGAAGAAGAAAAGAGAGGTACCGATGTACATTGTTTTTAAATGTTTGCCAGTTATAACGACCAGGAAATAAAGAGCTCGGCAGGGCATTCCATAAGCGAATTGTACGGCTTAGGAACGAATCATGATATTTTAGAGAACGTTCGAAAATGGACTTGAAGGCTGGATGGGGCGGAATGCTACTGGGGATTTCTATGGAGCACTGGTAGTGGAAATAGGGATAAAACAAAGTAAGACAGGAGACATTACGTCGATGTTCGTGTCAATTGGCCGACTGATATTATTGTAGTAGCACATATGAGTTTTATCGTACGGCTGTGAATCCAATCTAGCAGGTGCAGAGATGTTTTAGAAGCAAAGTACTCCAATTTTGGGCGGCTGAATGCCTTATGTATTGAGACCAGATCAGAGGGGATGAAATATGAATATACATCGCTTGAGAAAACCTAGACATTTCGGAACATTTTTGACGACATCGAATATATGGTTATTCCAGCGTAAGTTGCCATTGACACACATACCAGGAATGGGAAATTTTCCGTTTTGACGATGTAAATGATATTCATGGATAGTGGTTGGGTATTTAAATTTCGCTGTAATGACAGCAGGCGGCATTGTGTTTTGGAAGCATTAAATTCCACTCTGTTGATAGTTCCCAAATTGGTTATACTGTTAATGTCGGAATTTAACGAGCTTAACATATACTGCCGAATCCTCTCAACAGCTGAACAGCAGGAACATGAGTCCGGGAACGAATATAAAAAGCAGAGAGTACCGTCATTTGTAAAGCAATATATTGGATTTAAGGTTGCAGACATCATTAATGAAGATTAAAAAGAGTGTCGGAGACAAAACCGACCCCTGGGGCATACCAAAATTTATTTTGTGGTTATCAGACTTGTGACCGTTCAAGACAACTTAAATCGAATATTCCGAAAGGTAGTTTCTAATCCATTGAAGAAGAGATTCATTGATTCCAAATGCACGCATTTCTAACAAAAGAGCCTGATACCAAACTCTGTCAAATGCCTTCAAAATATCAAGCCTTCAAAATATCAATCTTACTTTCGCCAGATTGATGTACGCTTTAGTTCGACCGAGACTAAGTGTGCAACAGGCAGATTGACTTTGCCCAAAGAGCTGACAGCTGGAATGTCACTGTAAATGAGCGTTGGGATGGAGGATGAGACAGAATTTCTAATGTTTTTGCCGAACGACCAAAAATTTGTACTGCTTTTGGGACATTGCAGTATTTTTTGCCACAATTTTTTGACGTAATGGAATTTCATTCGCTTAAGAAAGGCGTTGCAGTATTCTATGCAGTTGTACTCTTTAGTTGTAATTTACTAAGCATACCTGTAGTACTGGGAAAGGACAATTGCTTCCTGTCTTCATTTTGTAACAAATACCGAATTGGCTTATATAATTCTCCATTAGCTTTGTAGCTTATGACTGCAGCAACAGTCATAGCACATATCGAAGTAGTGAGAGAGTACATATTGATTGATAAAGTTTAGAACAAGAAGCCTGGTAGGATAAACTCCTTTAATGTAGTACAATACTTCGAACGCATACGTCAATACCTGGCAACGGTAATAAATAGTGGTGCATACGATACAAAAATGAGTTTTTATTTTTTGACAAAATAGAATTCATAATGGCCTTTAGGCCATAATCAGTAGGTTGATGTTGCGTTAGAAATTTGTAATGCATATGCAAATGCGTCTTCTGAGGCTTATATTTCTACCATACATAAGCGTTTTTACGTTGTAGGTTTGTTAACCTAACACTTAAACCCACCATGGAGGCCAGCTACTTTCATGGTCCTCATGACATAAAGATCAGGCATACCCATCTCAGCTACCTGACAGGAGAATGTACGAATTCTCAAAAATTCCTGCAGGATTCATTTGAAGCTCGCCTAAGTGTTAAAAAAAGACTTTTTACACCTGATTAAATTTTCTCACTACATTGCATTTGAATAGACAAAAATGTATTTTTGCCATGGAGATAGGTAAAAACACATTTTATTAAATGAATCTGTGTCTGGGGTATTGCATTTCATAATAAGGATGACATTCCCTGTACATTATTGTAATAAAAATAAAAACCATTCCTAAATTGTCTCTAGTGGAATTTGTTGTCAAGTTTTACATCATAAAATCGAACTCATGATTGAAAAGCCTTCAACGTAATTTGAGCACAAGAAATATTCAAATAAAAAATGCTCACATCATTAAGTATGGAAGTTTTAACGAATTATTAGATACTCGTATTTATTGATGACATTGTGAATAATTTTCCCTTGAGAAATGAATGTTAAAATAATTTACACATGGTTGCCTCATCATGGATGCCATAGATGGTATATGAGTGAATTGTATATCCTTTCATGTTTCATGTGTCAAATATAAAAGGCATTGGACAGGCTGTGGCGCTTCAGATTTGTATTCAAATTCAACTCCCTGGGGCATACGTAAATATTGGGACGATTTTCAGTATAAAAGTGAATTTTATTTTGAGCAAAATATGTATATCAATGTAGTTACAGATACGAGAATCGACACTTGAAGGTACAAAAATGTAGGTTATTCATTCGTACTGCCTGAAAAGCAAAATCGGTAACGCGTCAAATTTTTCAAAGCATTTCCTTTCGATAAGGGCGAAAGAAGTGTAAATATTTGTTATCCAGCGTTTTCTTTCTGCTTTCTTCGTAATGCTTGTGCATGCGGCTTAATTTCCAGAAGCGTGCAAGCTCAGCAAACTCCGGCAATCAGTCAGTGCTAATGCCGTGCTCTTTATTGTTGAGCTGTGTGGGATATGAGAAAGTGTGGGCAGCATTGAAAAAAATCAGTTCGACAAACGAAAACTGTTGGCCGAAATACATCAAGTTGGCCAAAGAACACAGTGCAAGAATCGCCATGTGCACCAAGGTTCAAGAAGTTTCCTGCTGACCGCTAATACAATGCCGATTGTTGCGGCAAAATATCCCGGTAGTACCCGACAAGAAAAGGCAATATGATCGCTATCATATGATGTCCACAACCGGATTGTCGACGCACTCATGATAAGCACTATTTTGAAGTATACCTATTCTTGAGACAATTAAAGCATAGACCAAAATTCTTTAATGGATGCAATCGCCACTCGAACAGGAATTTATAGAGTGTTGATTTCAACCCTGCTGTTTTGTGGATGAGGGTTCTGTACGTTGAGAGCCCTAATAATCTACATTTGTGGAGAAGCCATGAGCTCTTTTCTTCAAAAATGGAAGATCCAAAAAGTTTCGATCTCAAAATCCGTCTCGACCAAAGAATGCAATTTGATGGTTGTTTCACCTCGTGTATAGGTACTTGTCGAAGTTCCGTTCACTTCGATAGCCAACTTGCAACGTCTTCTACGGATATTTAAACTGTCAAAAAATCATTCCGTTAAAAAGCTCACCTGTGATCCAGGTTCATGCAAAATACGACGTTTTCGCGGAAGTCCGTGTTTTTTGATAACCTGTGACCTTGCAGTAGCTAGCAGAACGACACAACCATCAGGAACTAGATATGACTGCATGCTGCTGGCAAGTCATTTTCTTCACTCATATGAGCCCGAAATGTCTGAATAGTTAGCACCGATTCAAGCCTAGTACAACGCGGTTCAAAAACTACCCATATGAACTCTACGCGGTTCGTCTCGATTACCACTGATTAAGGCACATCTGACAACCAGCCTCACACATCACATCTTATGAGTATATCTATAGGGGTGAATCAGAATTCGGACTGAAGATGCGTTAGGTGTTGCCATTGGTGATGTCGCCGTGCACAGCTGGGGTTAGCGATGTGATTAATGGAGTTATGAATGCATAGATGTCCAATTAAAAGTATAAAAAACGTAGATTTAAGCTTGAGCGAAGCGCTGCTTTCTACAATTGTCTCACACTTGCTTCGGGGGTGACATTATTAATGCCAGACGATGTGAGCTAGACGCTATTGAAAGTGATCTTCAATTGCATAAGGACGCGCTGTTACAAGCAATATCGTCTGATTGCCTCGTGCTAAATATGTTGCCACAGGGAAGACAATACTAACCACACTGGAAAAGGTGCTGAATCCTTCGACTCCAAAGTTGACGTTGCTTATACTAATGAGTTTACTACTATTACGACGAAACACTAGTAATGCCAATTATAATATCAAGATAGCCACTGGAATAATTAACACCCAACCAGTGGCCATACCTTCAAAGGCTAAAAGTGGCGGTTCCGTGCTACCAACAACCGAAGGGGATTGAATTGCTGATAGAATCAATCATTCAGCCATAATTTCTAACACAAAATACAAGGTCTGACTGGATACTATCGGAACCAGTCGTCACCACCGCAACTCCAAGGAAGCAGGTAGAACTTAATATGCCTACGTTATGTATTAGTGTGTGCAGTGAAGACGAACCAAAACGTGAAGATGTAGGTGAGAATGAAGATGCCGACAAGGATAAAGACAAGAAGACGAATAAAACTGGCCAAGTCCAGTACACCGGAAACTAGGAACTAAACAATACCAAGGCAATTTTAACTAGAAATCCTGATGGTAACTACCAATGAGAATACGGCGAGATTTACAAATGGTTGGACAACGACCGGGAGGATCGTTTGACTGTCAAGCATTTTTCTGTTGAAGGTCAATCGCAGTTTCGTTCTTTGTTGTTCGTGTACCATCGTCTGCCATTTGATCTGTTCGATAGTCAAGAGTAAAAGAACAATATCAGGTCGCGTGTTCATCATAGACAATTGCGAGGATCTTATTCTATCTTACTTGATCTTCCGCAATTCCGAAAATTTGGCCCTAAAAATCTCTCGTGAAATTTTACAGCAAAACAAGGAACTCAAAGTTATTTCCAACAGTTTGGTCACAAAATGGTTGGAATTGTTCCAGGAATTGACGGAAGATAAGAAGCAGTACAAGAAATTTTTACAAGCAATTCAGCAAGAATTGAAACTTGGTGTCCAATTACCAGATTTCTGCCTCAGGAGAGGGAGCTGGCTTCTTGGCCAATTATATCAGTTACATGAAGGAGAACTAGAAATATATCACCGATGAATTCAGGGATTATAAATGGGTGACGTTTTTATGTCAAATGTGAAGAGAGTCGACATTGTTGACAATTCATACGCATACACAGACAGGGCCTCACGGTTAGAGCCAGAGGACAACTGGAAGCCGATCAAACAACACCAGTGTTCGAGAATATGATTAAGCCACATAAACACCAAGTCGAGGTAAAAATTATTGCGTTGACTGGAATAAAGGGATGAATACATTATATCTACATACGAGTACATATACTACGGCGAGCAACCAGCTGATCGATATGAGACCAACTTCATCTGGGTTGGCGTGAGCACAAAGGGACGCTGCAGCTGGTATGTAGTGGTATTTATCAACATACGTCTTCTGACTTTAAAAACTAAACAATTTTAAAAGTGATTGGTACTTTACCAAATTTCTCGTCATGCGGAGCTGATGGTATTTCTATTTTTACAATTAAACAAATTGCATACTTCATAGTTGATGCATTGTCTCATATTTATAATCGTTGCGTGTTTGAAGGGGTCTTTCCAGATGAGTTTAAATGTGCTGATGTCATACTACTACTTAAAATGGTTCTGCCACTGAAATCGCTAATTACAGTTCTCCCGGTTTTTGGAAAAACCTTTGAAAAGCCCATGAAAAATAGGATACTGGTTTTCTTAACTAAAACTGAGTTTTTCAATCCTGCTCAATTTGGTTTTCAAAAAGGCAAATCGACGGAAGATGCGTTATTGAATTTTTGTTCCCAAATTATGGCACACCTTGATGCTAAAAAATACACCGCGCGCTTATTCATTGACATTACCAAAGCTTTTGATATGGTCAACCACATTATGGTGCTAGATAAGGTGTATAATGCTATATTTCGAGGATTTATACCCGATTGGTTTAGATCGTATCTAAAAAATAGGCCCCAAAGTGTTTTAATTGACAAAATAAGGAGTGAAAAAATCTTTTTCAACGTGGGTGTTCCTCAAGATTCTGTTTTAGGCCCGATTCTATTCTTAGTGTATATAAACTCACCATTTGCTCTTCAATTTAAAGGCTCACCTACTGCATTTGCCGATGATATTGATTTCTCTTACGGCTTAAACAGTTCTTTAGATCTAATTTCCGATGTCAATTGGGACCTTAATTTATTAAGGCTCTAGTTTGCTAAACACAATCTAGTGATAAGCTCAAAAACTAAAATTATGGTTTTTGGCTTATCTACCTTTGGGATACAAATGTGTACTTTCACTCGCCTGAGTGCCAAAGATATCAACTTTTAAACCTGTCCGCCTTTTTGCTGTAATGTAGCTTGAAGTAATACATGTTTCTTAATCGAAAAAGTGGAAACTTTAAGTATTTCTGGATCTCCCTGGATTCCAGGTTGACCTTTATAGGCCACATAGATGCTTTAAAAAGATATTTCCGATCCACTCTCAGACACTTTTACTATTTGAGTAATGTACGACTATGTTCAGTCAAACTTTTAAAAACAATTTATTCTGGTATTTTTCAATCTAAACTACAATATGGAATTGCCTGTTAGGGAGGTGAATATCAAAATAAAATACAATCTTTGATGACTCTGCAAGACTATGTTCTTAGAAAAATTTGTCGTAAACTTAGTAGATATTCCAGCTTTCCTTTATTCCGCAATCTAAATATTCTTCCTGTTCGTCGTTTTTACTGCTTTAAAGTTTTGAAAATGTTCTTATTGAGGTCTGGAAACCGTAATTCTCAATTTATTTCCAATTATAATCTTCGTGGAAACCTTTCCTATTTTCTAGTTATACCAAATTTCCGTACTTCTTTGCTGTCTTAACTTAACTTAATCTAATAAACGCCCTAGTTAAATACCCCACGTGTTTTTAACAAAAGTAAAAAATTAGCTCTTTGGATATAATTAATCTGAAATTGAAACCCTAATTTCAGACGTTTTGGTATAAAATTTTGTTTTTATTTTCCTTTCCTCCTTTTGTTCTTTATAAAACTTATTTTATCTTACTTGAATGAATTATATCTGTACTACACTGCTAAGCACAAACACACACGCAAATCAAGACAACCAAGAATACCTTGTATACTGAGTTTATTATATTATGTTTCTCGCCCGCTTACGATGCCGGTCACTGATCGACTGACGATGGCTTCTATTATTCTGGTGCATTTCGCCACACCACTCCGATATTCTTAAGCTTCAGCCTCAATCCCAGATCTGTTATACTACCCTCTAGAACTGAATTCGCCGTCGTCTTCGGATCGCTCTCAGTACTGCCCTATGTTAACGCTGCTCCTGTTTCTAAATGTAAGATTGTTGTTATTTGTTATAGGCTAAATGAATCACATATAAAACAATTGACAATTGAAACTGAAATACTAAACCTGTTCCTGGAGTACCTTGGACTGTCTTCACATGTATGCTGCCGCTTTGAAGAGCTCAGCAGTTAGGTCGTTTACTCCAGCAGCTTCGCTGAACTTAAGCTTAGATATGGCTATCTTCACTTTATCCTTTCCGGATGGGCGGATTTGTTGGTCTCCATCGTCTGGGTTGAAAGGTTCATTCCGTTTGACAACGGTATTCGGTTCGTCATGGCCGTTGTAGAGTCTACAGAAATGCTCTTTCCAAATTCTCAGCATCGACTACCAAGACCCTTCTACGAAATTCTCAGGGGATGAGCCATGAGCGATAAAGGGGGCGTCGTGGGTGAGTGCACAATGTAACAAAATTTAGTTTGGCTTGGCTTTTGTTTATCAACGCCAAGAAGATAAGCAGCATAGAACAGCCCGATATCGGTTGGCTTAGTTTAGGAATACCGACATTAACAATGCAAGCAAAACAACATGATTGTTAACTAATAACTATCAACTGAGTCGCCCAGTTCCAAGAGCAGTTAAAAGACTAAAAATCGAAAGTTTAGATATTGGTACCCCTGGATTCTTTGGCTCTAGGGCTATCAAATGAGAATGCGAAAAAGGTTCAAATAAAAGTAAAGGGCAGTACAGTTCCAAAAGGAATTAATTCGATTTACAGAAGCAAAACAACTGGAACCTTTTTAATTTTATCAATAAAAACATTTCGAATGAACTTCATAATAATAATCTTCAAATTTTAAAATTTACATCATTAAAGAATTCTTTTTAATCAAAAAAAAAAAACAATTTGGGTTCAGAACAATTTTTCATAATTTTCCAAAAATCTTGTAAACTGGAATGGTGGGCGGCCGTGTCTCAAGTGGTAGTGTATTGGCTTCCCAATCGGGCGGTTCGGGGTTCAATACCATCCGTGACCTAAAGACTTTTTTCCGGCCACTGAAAATCTTGTGAGATGAATGGTTGCCTAAATATAACATCAAGTTCAATCAACACTAATAATTTAGTCTCCCCATTAAATGTAGGATGCCATAGAGTGAAATAACCACTGAGCCCAAAACATCTTTCTCTCTCTCTCTATCCAATTTTCCGAAAAATATAACACATGATCCGGCATTTTAAGAGTAGTAATACCCACTTGAAAGTTAAGTTCTTTAAAAAAAAAGAAAAAATTAACTGCTTATGCAACAGGGCGACTCATACTCTTCATTGCATAATGAAGAAAAAGACCGTGAAGGAAAAAGACATTATCCAAATAAATTGTATTTTATTTTTAAGGGCTGAACGAAATACATACTTTTAGCGCGGTATATCGACGCTCCATCTAGTATTCGCAACATAGAGCAGAGTATAGACACATAGAGCCATGGCTGGCATCATATAGGTATGGCGGGTTCTCATAAGAATTTACTTGAGAGTGTAGAGTGTCCCTAGCACGTGTCATCAGTTTTTTTTTTTTTGTTATTATTATTAGATAACATGGTATGTACATTAAGACATAGGTCTCTTATACTACTTAGGCTTGATATTTAAAATAAGAACTTAATTCCATTACATTAGATGTTTAAATTAAAGATATGTAAGATTTCAAAAGTAAAAATAATTCATAAGATTACTGAAATAAGCAAGCTTAGCATTTTTAAAAATATAATTTATGTGAACGATTAGACTAAAAAAAGAACAAAAAGAATAGAAAAGAAAGGAAAGTCAACGAAGATGAAAAGTAAGAAGTAAGAGAACGAGGAGATAGATATACATTAATCTTTATTGTTGCTGAGTAGAAAAATGCCTAAATATTGAAGTTTTAAAGCTTGCGGCATTGCTAATGCCCTTGATACTCAGGGGCAGAGAATTCCATAACCTCACGGCGTGAACGAAAAAGAACCTTGATGAGTTGAGATATTTAAATTTTGGTAAGTTTATACTAAGTGTTCTGCGAGAAGAAGAAAACTCAAGCTTGCAAAACAGATAATTGGGCATTTTTGTCATTATAATTTTGTGTAAGAATATACAATTTCTTGCACACATGTATTGTACTAAAGTGCAACCCAATAAATCTTTCACATAGACCGATATCCGATAGTATTTGCGTAGTCTATGAATGTATCTAACTGCATCATTGAAGGCTACTTGTAACTTATTACGCGACAACGAATCCATGCTACTAAAACAACATCGGCATATGTTATTATGGGAAGTATAAGGGCTTGGACGAGCTTCCGTCGAGTTTCAAAGGGTGTGAAGTTTGCAGCCAACCACAGTCTACGCAAACAACCATAAATGCGACCAATGACGTAGTTTATGTGGTTGTTGCAGGACAGATTGCGGTTTATTACGAACCCAAGGCTAGTAGCCGACTCCACTATTGCCAATTTCGATTCCGATATGCATATATTTGGCACCAGACTCAGTTCGAAATTGCTTTTTGAAATGGGTAGAACCTGACACTTAGAAGGATTTAGCAGCAGTCCGTGTTTGTCTGCCCAGCCATTAATCGCTGATAAATCCCTGTTTAAACAAAAAACTAATTCGTCAAGCCGATTCATAGGCATAGACATGTATAATCGAACGTCATCTGCGTACATATGCATACGAGTATGTACACATACCAATGGCAAATCGTTGACAAACATGGAAAATAAAATCGGTCCAAGGATGGAACCTTAAGGAACACCTTGTAATAAGGGCAAAACAGAGAAAATCCTTTCACCAACAACGACCCTTTGAAATCGGTTCGACAAGTAGCTTTGCAAAAGTTTAACAGCTCTTTCATTAAACCCGAAAAGGTGTTTAAGCTTCCATAAAAGAATTTTGTGATTCACTTTGTCAAAAGCTTTTGAAAAATCGAGAAAGCAAAGTAATGTCACGAGCCCTTTATCATAGTCTTGCAGTACATCATCCAAAATCTTCACCATTGCCGACTGTCAACTATGCCCTTCTCGAAAGCCTGACTGAGAAGAAGTCAATAGAGAGTTGAAGGATAAGTGGCATTTGATCTGGCGGGATAAGACTCTCTCAAATACTTTTGATAGGCATGAGAGAATGCTTATTGGCCTAAAATCGTTGACAGAACTTGCGTTCGATTTTTTGGCTATCGGAATAACCCGTGCATGTTTCCAAACCTGGGGAAAGGTAGATGTCACAATACATGAATTAATTATGAGTTATATGGCTTACAATACTGGGTAAAATTATTTTTAGAAATTTGACTGGTATACCATCTTCACCGATTGCATTTGACTTAATGGAGGCAATATTTGAAATTACATCAGTCTCAGTTGTCACCTCAAAATCGGCTTGCCTTTGCACTGATGTAAAGGTGTTCGGATGAAAATCAAACATACCACCAGCCATTGCATTGTCTACAAAATGTGCATTTAGCTCATTTGGATTTAACGAACAGTTATCATTCCCTCCTTTGCTAACACCAATTTGCCGATGATTCCTCCACAGTTCCTTTGAGGGCAAAGATATACTAAGTTTAGAGGAATAGTAATTTCGTTTCGAATCACGCACAATGCTAGTGGCTGTATTACGAGCGTTTTTATAAGCGACCCAATTAAAACAAGAACGATTTCGCTTCCATTTTCTGTAAAGCTTATTCCTGATTTTTAGCGCATTTAAAACTTCCGCAATAAACCAAGGGGAGGTCTTATTGCGAACAAAAACAGTCTTAACGGGCACGAAATCTTCATAGAGTTGGGCAACACATAACTGAAAACGATTAATTTGTTCATTTGGATCTGGGCTCTGTCTACAAAGAAACCAGGGAGTGGTTCTTTGTGCTGCAACTTGCAGAGCATTGATGTTAATAGACTTAAAATCTTTAAATTCAAAGGTCGTAGACTTATTGATATGAGAAAAATTAATATCATACGTGCAAATCAACATATCATGGTCAAAAACACCACCCAGGCAAATTTGGTCAAATAGAAGAATTGCTGATTGATCTGAAACAAGACCAACATCAAGAAGACTCGGTGGTGCATCTGTACGAAAACAAGTTGGATAGGACGTGTTAACAACATAAAGACCACTCGAAGAGGCATGATCCACCAATTGGCGCGATCGAGAATTGTTGTTTAATAAGTTAGCATTAAAATCTCCTAATACAATAATATTTACATATCTGGGTGAAAACTCCGACAGAGCAGAAAAAAATGGTTCACATGAAAATCTTCGGTTAGGGTTATAACAACAAGAAACCAAGCATTTAACACTTCTATCATGAACCTCAGCAATAATGTATTCAACATCAGTGTCGACAGATTTTACTAACACATCACATTGCAATAAATTGCCACTCCTCCGCCCATTGTATAGGTTATTCTGTCGTTGCGATATAATTCGTAACCCTCAATATCATACAAAAAGTTTTCAAACTTGAGTTTGAACATTGAAACCATTCTTGTATCTCGACAGAACATTTAACAGACACAAAGTTGATCTAGCATTCACACCGTGGTTATGATTAAAAATACTGTTAATTAGCCTACCGCAAAGAGCACCACAATCTATTAGACACATTTCCACATCCTCATCCTGCAAACAAAAAGAAAATATATAGTCAATGATTAGAGCATTGAATTGATTAGAAGAAGGAAGGGCATAGAAATAGAAGAGAACATTTATAAATACCTATATAAGCTGTGCAGCATTTGCTATTTATCAAGTTTATTTAGTGAGTCAAAGTTATTGAGGTTATAAAGAATTGAGAAATACTCCCCGAAAAATTCCACCATAATCAAAATGCCTTCTTTTATCAACGAAATTTTTTTTTAAAAATAATTGTGATCTAGGATGAGCATCCTCAATTTAACTCTTTATGTTCAGGTTCAGTTCAAACCGCCATAGTGTTCAGTCGCCCTCTTACTTTACTCCATAATTGTGAATTTCCTATTTCGCTTCAATTCAATAAATTTCGCTTCGTTCAACAAATTCAATAACCTAGTTTTTCACCCAAATTTTTTTATCGCTGACGCGCCTTCTTTATAGTTGACTTACTAGTCTGCTCTTTTGCGAAAGTGCGTTTAGTGCAATATTTATTTATTTTCACCGCAATTTGCTTTTTGTTTTTCTACTCTTCGTCATGTCTTCTTGTGGATTAACCAACGACAATAATGCTGACTTTGTTGCCTGTAAGGGGATCTGCGGAAAAATATTTCATGCTATTTGTATCGGCCTAAGTAAAAGAAACACAATCTTCATTAAATAATTCTCGGAAAAACTGCTGTTCTTCTGTGATGAGTTGTTCAGTATCTCTCTCCCCCATGTGCTCCTTGCAATCAAGTGCCTCAGTGACTCCAACGAATCAAATAATAACTTACTCGTCAGACTGATAACAGACAAATTATCAATCTTTGAGCAAAGTGTGAGATGTGCTGAAGACTTTGGTCATAGCATTGAAAAATATTGAATTCGAAAGTGCAAGATCCAGAAATGAAGAAACATCCAAGCGCCACCTTGATACATTGTTAAGTGAATTTATTTCAATCGGTTCCGCAGTGATAGATTCCAACAAGAAAGCATGTGATTCCGTCAACTCCCTCAGCGAAGACATAGATATTCATCTCCAATCATCCACATCCAGTCTCCATCTCGAACCTGCAACAAATAATCATTAACTCTCAAAGCATTACGAGTCCATGCTTGAAGTTATATTCGATAACATCAACGGTCTTCCAACTCGACCCCCTCCGCACTACAGTTACAATTTTGGCTGAATTGTTACAAATCGAAGCCGAACCATTGCCACATCCAGTGCCGACAACCCAACCTCCAAATTCTTTCACCAGCCCATCGATCCAAAAATCTTATGATGATATAACTGCTCCAACGTCAACTTCTCCTGTTGCCGCCTTACGAAAACTTGTTACACAATTTAACACGACGTGGACACTTTCAGAGTGGCAAAACAGGCTAGACCAATTCCGCACAACAAATCATATGTTTACCACCCTACTCGTCAAAGGTGTCCCCAATTACCCAGATGTTATTTGGATTTCTGAATTTTTTAAAAAGAGGTATGGCATCATCATCAGCCAATGCACAATATTGCCAACATCGCGACACAAAAACAAATGGAATTTCAAGATCAACTAACCGGCTATGGTTATTTGTTAACCCATCCAAAACCAACCTCAACCTCGGACAGCTGCGTATTTCAAAATGTACGGACCAACCACCCAATAAAGTCATTGAAACAAAATGAAGCACCGTCTCATCTAAAGCTAATTATAAGTCGCCCAGATCCATTCCCCATCCACATCCTAAACCAGACACTAACTGGAGCCTTAAAACCAAAATACTTCCCAACTTTTGCGCTCCTGTCTATATCACTAATCAACCCCCTTCTGTCTCCCCACAAAAGCACCAACTGCCTCTTTTCCATCCAAGCCCCAACACGTTTCTTTTAATTTAACCCCTGCCCCTGATACTAACACTGTTCGACCGCCCACGCCCCCTCCCACGAATACTAACATCTACTTTCCCAATTTCGATCTTACAACAGGAGCCAAAAACGAAGCTTTATCAGCATATCTTAAATTCCGCTTCTATCTCGCCTTCTCCCTCGGTTTCTCGGGATTCTGCCTCTATTTTTGATCCCCTTTCACCACCTAAAGTTAAATTGACCAAAAAGGATATAGACACCACAGAATGCCGTTACGCGCTCTCAAGGCTAAGGAATAAAAAGATATACGAGAATAGAGACGTATATTTTACGATAAATCCGACTCTGTTTACTTTGAGAGAAAAACGAAAACAAGTTCCATGGTCTCCATCCAAGAGGAAGGCCTTCCTACTGATATAACCAGTCACAGGAAACTTTACAACATGTACCACGAAATCTTCAACACACCTCCCCAAAAGGTTGCGTATGACCTCGCTCCTTTCCGCAGCTATATACACTCTAAAATATTTTCTCAGCTTCAGCGTAGCCGAGCTGACCATGATACATTTTTTCGTTCCTAACTTTCCTTCTTTACCTTCATCTCATCTACATTCCCCTAACCCTAAACGTAATAAACTACCTCTTACATTTTACTATCAAAACGTAAGAGACTTGCGCTCTAAAACTCGTGCTATTTTGTCTAAATCTCATGGCGTTTCTCTCGACGTCTATGCTCTTACAGAAACCAATCTGATCCCCGACATAAAGAGCCAGGAGCTGTTCCTCTCCCCTTATAACGTTTTCGGTTAATGATCCTGCCCTCCTTAAAGTTGATTCTCCATGCAGAGGTGTCCAACTTGCTATTCTTCTTTCTTCCAATGCTTTTTTCATCGCTATCTCTTCTTCTGTTAAATCTGATTTGTTTCAATTAAAATAACACCTACCGATAGGTCCCTATATGTTATGTGTTGCTACATTCTCCCAACTCAACCTATCGAATCCTATATCCTTGCTATTAAAGCAATTGACCAACTAATTGACCTGAGTGATGCCATCGACGAGAGTTTATTCAAGGAATGTCTATTCATTGATAGCAGAACCAACTCGAGCCTATGCCAAGTAAGTGGCGTCCCTAACTCTATCGGTAGGCAACTAGACCTTATTTTCACTAGCGATCCCATTAACTCCACAGTAACGTTTTGCCCCTATAATCTATCAACTGTCGACAACTTTCACCCCCCTCTTCTTCTCTCATATTTCCAAAACTTTTGATCCACCGCCACCCTTATCGAAGAAAAGTTACAATATTTCAATGATGAATTTTTACCCGTTCCAGACGGGCTCCAAGCAATATTCCTAAAAAAGTGTGCCTCCAATCTTAAACACCCACTTTCCTCCCTATTTCATCTCTCCCTCACACAATGGGAATTCCCCCAAATTTGGAAGATCTCTTTCATAACCTCGGTTCACAAAAAGGGATCAAAGAATGAAATAACCAACTACCGTTCCATTGCTAAGCTTTCTCAAATACCTAAAATGTCTGAAAGTCTTTTATATGAAGTTCTAAGCTTTCAGTGCAAGTCGGTTATATCACCCAGCCAGCACAGATTTCTGAAAGGTAGACCAACCACTACAAATTTAGTTGACTTCGTATCCTTTGCGCTTTTAGCCCTAGAAAATGGCAACGCAATCGATGTTATTGCTACAGATTTCGCTAAGGCCTTCGGCAAAATATCAGATAAATTGATCCTTTTCAAATTGTCTTCCATCGGTTTAGACCCCATATTGTTAAAATGGATATTTTCTTATCTGGAGAACCGTTATTATAGCGTTCGCTTTAGATCAGTCGTCTGAACCCCTTTTTTAGCCACTTCTGGTGTCCCACAAGGCAACCATATGGGTTCCCTCTTTTTCATTTTAACTATAAACGATCTTGACAGGATTATTAGACACTGCTCCCTATCCATTGAGCTTCCACTTCCTACTTCCACTTGGTGTATAAAAAATTGCTTTGAGCTTAATGTCCAAATCTATGAGTTTGTCTCGTAAGTCGAATCAATCTTCCACTCGACTTTATTTTCTGCATGACCAACCTGTACCTCAGATTCAATCCCTTCGCGACCTTGGAATATTATACGATAGGGAGTTAAACTTCCGTCCGCATATAGATGAGATAATTCTTAAAGCCAACTCATCGCTCGGTTTTATCAAACGATGGTTTAAGGAATTTTGTAAACCTTATGTGACAAGATCACTTTACATTACCCTTGTTCGGCCCTTTCTTGAATATTCCAGCCAAGTTTGGTCCCCCTTTCAGCGAGTTCATATATCCCGAATCGAGAGCATCGTTTTCTTCGATTTACCATTAACCTGAATACCCTCGAAAAACGCAGAGATGTAGTTAACATTCTCTTCATTCATTGACTGCTCTCTAGGTCTGTGGATTGCCCTGCCCTTTACAATTCTATTTTAATTCAAAGCAAAAAAACTCTTTTTTTTTTTACGTTTAATCTGCTACAGGTATCCCAAGTATAATAAAATCTATGAGTTTTTGTGGAAACTTGCTGATGATTTTACCTTGTTACTTTCATAAGACAAAAATGGTAAAACGTTATGTTAATTAGGCATTTTCTGGAGGGAGCTCAAGGGAACAGGTTTAGAAATTGGATATCTAAATACTCAAACAACATATCAACTTTATTTAAATGCCGTTACGAAGGTTCTAAAAATAAAGTCCTACACGAAGTTTCTACCATTAGTACTAACACAGCAATTTCCGTTAACATGGGTCAGAGTACACCAGGGTAAGCCTTTTTTTTTAAATCCTCGATAAATGCTGTCAACATTGCATATAGACCCTTACTTTTTTCCATACAATAAACCCAGAAATCATTTCCCAAATTATCGTTGATGAATTATAACCCGTTATAACCATCTTTTTCCCATAACGCTGAAAGGTTGCAATGTTGTGCTAAGACTCATTTCTTCTCCGCCTCTAAATCGGTTACCCTAAATCTGTTTTCGCAGGCATTGTCTCGGAGGACATGCCTACAGATAGAGCTTTCAAAGATGTCCTGTTTACCTAGTTGTATGTTAGAATTGCCTCGTACGATTGTTTCGCCTTGCTTAGCGCATTGTTCATTTGTTGGTTAGTCGAAACTATCTTTGAACCTATCGTCTTTCCCAAGGATGCTTATCGGAAAAATACATGTATTCGTATTGACTAGGGCATTATTGTCGAAATTTTCTTCTAACAAAAAATCCGCCTCCAATTAAGCGTTGTCTTTGTTGCCGATAGCGGTCACCGTATTAAATATCGCTGCTATTCATTTTCATACTTTCATACTGCTTGGCACGTCCAATCGGACTTCTTTGATGTTGGGAATATCTACAAGTCTTTGGTGGTAATTTTTCGTTTGTGTGACTCGCTTATGATTGCTTCATAAAGGCTGATTTCTGTCATACTAGTACTACATATATTACTAAATGGAATAAAAAGTGACCTCCTTGACCGCCAGAATGCGCTGCTACTGCAAAACAGGTTATGGTGCCTTGAAGTCCGTTCATATTTAGGCAGACATGCCAAATTTCAGTGCGATACTGCCTTTAGTTTTGTTTTGACAGCTGATTGTTGTTGACGTGTTTGGCATCATGTTGAGTATGGACAAAAACGATTTTCGTTCCCTCGTAAACCATTATTTTTTGAGAGGCAAAACGACGAAGAAAACAAAGGAAAAGTTGGATAAATATTATGGGGCTAATGCTTCGTCAGATTGCACCGTCAAATATTGGTTTCGAGAGTTCGTTGCGGCCGCAACTCCTCTACCGATCAAGTTCGCAGCGGCAGACCCTTCGATGCGGTTACAGAGGACAATGTCAAAAAAATACATGAAATGGTGTTGGCTAATCGGAAAGTGAAGGTGCGGGAGCTAGCAGATACCACAAAAATTAGTATTGAGCGCACACGCCATATTTTGGGCAATATTCTGCATAAGAAAAAGTTATCCTGCCGTTGGGTGCTGCGAATGACCAAAAACACGAAGGCGAAAGCACTTCGAAAGAGTGTTCTGTCTTGCTGATGCGGAATCGGGCGGACTTTTGGCGTCGATTGGTAACTGGATTTGGATCCCTCGGACTATTATCTCTTCCCAAACCTCAAAAGATGGCTCATCAATAAAAAATTCAGCTAACGCGAGGAAATCATCGACTCCACGGAGGAGTATTTTGCAGACCTTCCGGAAAATTACTTTCGGACGGGATCAAGAAGTAGTAAAATCGCTGGAATAAGTGTGTCAAACTAAACGGGGACTATTTTGAATAATATTGTATAAAAATTCTCATATGGTGTCACAAAAACTTCCTTCTGCTCAACATTAAGAAATATCAAACCATCTCATACTCCCGGAAGCGTTAGGCACTTCCTAATGAATTCTACTATATATCAACCCAAGCTGTAGCTTAAGTCACCTCGATGCGGGGATTGATCGTTCTTTGTGAAACAACACTCAATTTCTATACTTTTATTAATTCCACAAATTGCAAAGCAACTCTGCGTTCCAATTTGCTGCACGATAGTCTAAAGAATTGCCTGACTGTAAGTTCACAAAATCCGCTTACATCGTCTTTGTTTGGACATGAAAAACATATTCTACGTATCGGAGCGCATTCCTCCGTTTCACTCTGCGCTGGCTCCAATGGGCTGACGACTACATACTGCCCTCCTATGCTGATCGACTCAAACTGTCTTTGAAAAATCGGCATTTGTTTTATCAA
Source organism: Volucella zonaria (assembly GCA_963966105.1). Lineage (NCBI taxonomy): Eukaryota > Metazoa > Arthropoda > Insecta > Diptera > Syrphidae > Volucella > Volucella zonaria. The sequence continues at coordinate 130,502,409 of OZ014531.1, forward strand.
GTGGTTCTTAGCTATACCACACTTCTGCCCCAGCTTCTGTTTTAAAGTAACCCACGTAATTTAAGATTTGTCCCATTTTTTCGACCCAATAATCACCGAACACCATATGGTTTTAATGAGCCATAGTATCGTATGCTAAGTGAAGCTGATAGAATACGTATCATGCTCGAGTACCATGGCAGAATAAGTACCCTCACAAACGTCCTCAACAATCACCTCTCCCGACCCTGAACTTTTCCCTAATTTAGTTTAAGTTCAGTTTATTGTCCAGTTAATTTACGGGGCCGAGCTGTTAAAAATAGCACAACTCCCAGCCTGATATCCTTCTCGTACGCCTTTGTTGAAAGGAAAGAGATATTTTGGTGACAGTTGTTGACCAACAAAGGTTCATTTCCCACCACCCATATTACAACTCACTGATTAAAACCCTACTGGCCTTAGGTCTATCTACATACGTTGGAGTAGCTCATGAAAAGGATTTGCCTTTGCTGACCTTTAACGCCACCGTTGGTTAATTCACACGAATTTATGAATTAGTGGCCACACTAGTCGTAAACACCCAACAACACCTCGACAGCGCATAAGTTTATGGGCCTTAACAAGATTATACAGAAATAGGAGATCCAGGCTAGCAGGGTATGGCTTTAGCTAAATGCGTTCAAAATCAGAGTCCTCATCCTTTTAAGATCTTTATCTTAACTTAACATTGCTCACCATACCTAAAAAGCATAGTCTTTGCTCGCAGCGGCACCGAGTTATATGTGAAGAGCATAGTTGCCATCATTGAGTCAATACTACTTTGTGGGTTTTGTCATTTGTAATTGGAGCATATTCATCACAGTCACATGAAGGATTCAGACAAATATCTACCTTTCTGACTCCACTGTACGACGAAATGAGTGACAGTTTATTTTGCGCTTAAATTTCGTTTTCTTTTTATATGCCCCTTAATGTAATGCTCTCTTACTCCTTGCATTAATTAATGAAAAACAAAATCCCTGAACACTCTTGTGTATCTCTTACATATTCCTTACGATTAAAAGGAATCAGCCATCGATAATTCATTTGATTTTCATCTAAACTTTTCTTCTTATTTTGTGAAAGGATAAGGGAAAAAGTTCCGCGGAATGTTTTTATATATTTCTTATAATAACAAGAAAATAAAGTTCGCCCAAAGGATTTAGCTGAATCAACAATCAACGGATGGATGAAAGGGTATTAAGTATTATTAAAACCCTCGCTTAAAAGTCCGTCAATATGTATTTTTTGCTTGTTTATTAAAATTCTATTTGAAAGGAAAAAATTAAAATCGACAAACAAAGGGCACAAATCTATCTTTGAGATAGCGGAGAAGTGTACTGCAATGAAGCAGTCGTAAGGATGCCGGTGTTGTTTGACCAGTGCATTTGCCATTAAAATTAAATTCGACAGATTTATTATTACAACACGACGTTTAAAAGCGAACTCATACATATATAGGGCTGTCGAAAGGCCTGGTGCACCGAGTCTTTGGCAAAGCCGTCATAAATCGCTGCCCTTGCTCTGTCTGAAATCATAAGGCTTTATAACAGTGATAGACTATATCGAGATGGCTTAGAAGGATCAGAGATGACCATTGCAATATAAATGGGTTTCGATAACCACTTCCTACTGTACAGTTTAGATGCAAATTTACTAAGAGAATTCAATCAGAAGACCGATAGCATCTTAGAGGCTTTCGATGTAACATGTTTTGTCCATAGAAGTTCGTTATCCAGCATGGCAAACCAAATACAAATTCCTCTAGTCGTAAGCACTAGATGACTCAGACCGGTTAGCTTCTTTCTTCTCATAAAGAGAACAACCTCACTTTTGAAACAGTTAACTGAAAACCAATTTCTAGTGCACCAATCGTCGATCACATCTAGCTTTAACTGCGCCTTAGAGCAGATAGCCGCTTGACACGGTCCAACAGACAGTACAACTACATCATCCGCGTTTACTTGTGCCTAGACGTCAGAACTATTTACCCCCGCCATCATATATTGGTCACATTCAGCATCCGCATTCAATAACCTATTCATCAGTATTGCTTTTATCCACAGAACTAGTGATTCATCTACGCCGCGTTATGTGGCCTTGTAACACATGCCATCAAAAGTTGCGTTGTCGAATGTACCTTCAATGTCGACGAAGATGTCCATCGCTTATTCCTTCCCGTCAAATGCACTTTCAATTCTGCCTACCAGATTCTGAAGTGCACTATCGCAGGATCTTCAGGGTTGGTAGGCGTGTTGCATCGTCAACATAGGATGCATTCGCATGGCAGTTTTGCGCACATGGATCTCCACCATTCTCTCTATGTTTTTCAGCATAATAGAAGTCAGACGTATAGGTCTGAAACCCTTGGCGAGCGAGTAGTCCCCCTTACAGATTTTCGGTATAACTCTCACTGTTTGCTAGGGATTCGGTATATTGTATATGCCAGTACCAGGCTAGCAGTGAAAATTCTCTTCAAAGTTGCCAGCAGCTGATCTATACCTTTCTGTAACATAACTGGTTAAATACCATCGGTACCAGGTGATTTTAAGTCATCAAAGGAAGCAACAAGCAAGTTTAGTGGCTTCATTCGTCACCACAGCCGATACGATACACCAGCCACGGCATATTGTGTTGTCCAGCTCGCTATCAATTTCGTTGAAAGGAGCTAGCTGTGAGCTGGGTCCGATTAGGTTACCTGGGAAGTGAGACTCAAACATAAGATCGAGAGTCTCTGCTTTCGACTCAGTATAGGTACAGTCAGATTTTCTGAGTGGTTGTAGGCTGGTTGGTCTTCCCTTTTAAGGACTTTGACCAGCCTACTGGTTTAACCGATAGTTTCAATCTTCTCGCAAAAAGCTTTGTAAGGGGCGCTCTTCGAAATCCGAATAAGCCTCTTAAAATCTCTTAGCTTTGATCTATAAAGATTCCAATCTTCCTCCAAATTAGTCTTAACTGGCCTGTTTAGAAGTTTTCTGGATTCTTTATGAAGGTCTGCGTTCCACCAAGGAACGGGCGATCTGCAGGATTGCTTACTGACTGGACATGCTATTTCGAAACATTTGGTGAGGTTGCTGCTCACGTTCTGAGCCAATTCCTCAAGCTTTTATTTTATCCTGAGCATAGGGGGAGAATTATTGTACTTGTCGAGCTCCTGCTCAAATCGTGTCCATTTGGTTTTATGCGGATTCCTCCTTTTCAACAAGGTCTCGATCTCGCATCCGATTCTGAATTCGGGCTGAGAACCAACGTTGTTGACAGCCGGGTCTGACGATAGTATTAAGTCCAGAAGATGATTACCTCCCCCGTTGCTTTCGCTTCTGCCCCAAAAAGTGTTCTGAGCATTAGCATGGCAACATATGATAAGTCCCATCTTCCTGGAGTCACAATATTCAATAGCGCCTCCGGTGGTGGCGGCAGTAACGAATAATAACGCAACGTTTCGTAGCTTTTGATGACAAACAATTTTGAGCCAAAAATAGAATTTTTCTTGACACCAAACTGGGGTTAGAATGATATTCTTCACCTTGTTCTCCAAGCTTGCTGCCACCTATAAATAAAAAGAGCATATTAAGTAGTTTTTTGAATAGAAAACAGCTTCTCATTTTACCTGTGCCTTTCGATAGAAAAGGTCGTATTCCTTGGAATTTCATCCTTGAGCATTGTAACCTCAGTATTCGCGTCATCTATGAAGAGCACCAAATCCGATATTTTACAGTGGTACAAGTTAATTTGTTTCTTCGACCCATTCGCCATAATCCTGTAGTTTTGCCTTAGCAACGTATCCCGTATCATCATGCCCAACTTTTTCCTTGACATCTGCACAGTCTGCCTGTCTGCGGTAAATAGCAGATATTTTCCTTCATTGGTGCGATTGAGTTGAGCAATGCCAGCTCTGTTACAGGAAGATCTTGGTTTTGTATCGCGATCAGATTCACGGTATTGGCTACTTCATGAGTTGCATGAGGAGGCACCCGTATTTTGATATGATGGCGAAGTGCAAGGTCGGTTTTGGTAATACCGCCTTGATCAAAAAGGTTGAATTTATTCAGAAAATTTCAAATACAAGTTTATTCATCTAAATCTAGATTGTCCCCTTCAAAGTAATCCCCATCGACTGCAACACACTTATGGTAGCGCTTGATCCAATCCTCGAAACATTTGTTATATTTGGTTTTCGGTATGTCCATCAGTGCTTCCTGCGATTTTACCATTACTTCCTCTCGGCTGCTGAAACGCCTTCCGTGCAGTGGTTTTTTAACTCAATTGAGTAGAAAGAAGTTGCAGGGAGCCAAATCAGGTGAATTCGGTGTCTGTTGGATGGTATTTGTTGCATTTTTTGTCAAAAAATTACGTATAATGATGGCACTGTGCGACAGTGCGTTATGATGGTGCAAAATCCACGAGTTTTCTGCCCACAATTCTGATCTCTTTCGGCGAATTGCTTCACGCAAACGTCTTATATCGCCCAAATAATACTCTTTGTTTACTGTCTGGCCTTTTAGCAAAAATTCATGAAGCACTACATCGTTGTAATCCATGAAAACCATGAGCATTGCCTTCTTTTTTGACTGAAAACGAAGTGGTTTTTTTTGTTTCGGCTCATTTGGTGAACGCCATTCACTTGCCTGATGTCAGGATTGCGTGTCCGTCTTGGACGGATCCATAGGCAATATTCAACTCCTCCGCTTTCTCTCTGATGGTTAATTTGCGGTTATTGACCAACATTTCTTTTACTTCATCAATGTTTTCGTCGGCTTTCGATGTCGATGGTTTGCCGCTGCGTTCATCATCTTCGATTGACTCACGACCACTTTTGAAACGCTCATGCCACTGGTAAACGACCGTTTCCTTGTTGCAAATTTAAATCCATTTCTAAAATTGTAAAAAATCGCCAACACACACAGAGATAGATATACTCTTGGCTACGTTACTTTAGAGGGAATATCAACAACAAATTTACCAACTTAACAAAAAAAACTAAACTCAAAAACTACTCAAAACTCAAATCGGAATTTTTTGATCAAGGTGTTAATTATCAGCGGGGTTTCCTTCCAGAGTTCTCCAGATGTGGAGGTGATCTTGTCGAGAAACCTCAGAGATAGTTTATTCCCGCAAACAACCACCTTAACCCTGTTTTTCCACCCCGCTCCATTGGAAACGAATACCTACATTCGTTCAGCTGGTTTCAACGTTGTTCATTATGCTCTTTAGTATGTGGCCCACAAGTTTGCGCCAGTCCTCCTGTTTAATTGTGCCATCGGGGTTTTGAAGGTTGACGATGACTATCTGCAGCTCCACGGGAGTGCTCTCGAAACTAGTGGAGGGCATTTTCCGCGTTGAGCTACCGTTTCGCTGATAGTTAAAATGTTGACAGGAGGTTCAGCTTAGCTGACTTGTCTTGTTGGTGGAACTTTTGAGGAGCTGTAAACGTGGATATTGACAGTCTGTACGGCCACCATTTTCCCGGTGTCTTTTGGTTCAGACTGAAGCTGAAACTGAAGCAGTCTATGCTATATCCTCCATATTTTTTGCATCAATTACTGACTGCGGGTTTGGTATGTCAGTTCACCATCCCAGAAAGCGTGTGCAAAGGAATATTGCATGCTCTGTGTCGTCCTCCAGATTTGGGCAGTCTGGGCAAAAAGGTGATCTATAGTGTCCGAAGCGGTGTAGGTATAATACTTTCGATAAGTACCCACCGTAACCAGATAGGAACTGCGTAAGAGTGCAATTAAAGTTTCCATGCCTTAGGCTTGTCCAATTGTATATAAATGGTAGCAATCTATATGTCCATTTGCTCTTTTCAGAAGTATTCAATCGATCTTGCCACTTGGACATTGAAGTTGCTCTTTCTTTTTCCTTGATCCTTTTGCGTCTCTAGGTTACTAGAAGATCTTCTATTATAGTCCGCAAGGATATCGATGGCCATCATCCCGCCTGTAACAATAGCCATCAACCCTTATTGCGCTAAGCCGATATGTTGATGATAACTTTCTCTTTGCTCTGTCGCTAGGCCCCCACTCAAACTGGGGCGGTATATAACAGGACTGAGTTTACCACCTCGGACATTAATATTCTTCCTTCGTATCCGGGTCCTCCGATATTTGACAGTATTCCAGAAAGTCCTGTCTGGAGCTTTGATGCCGTTTTGTCCGAATAGATGATGTGAGGCAGAAAACATTTTTTGCAACAGTCACAATAGCGATGTCGTCAGCGAATCCAATTATTTTTACTGCTGGTGGAAATGTTAATTGCAGAACTCCGTCGTACATGATATTCCAGAATAGTTGCCTCAGTACCGCGGAGATTTTATAATACTCTTCCCCTTTGTCGGTTTCATATCTCTACCTTCAATTACTGAAGTAGAAGGATACCATCTTTCGTAAGTAGTGTGGTGTATCCATTCTGGACAGTGACACTCTTATAAATGAACAATTTAGTGAGTTCAAGGTATTTTTGATGTCCATCGTCACTACCGCCCAATATTCATTCATCCCCCATCGACATTTTTCTCCCTTTATTACCTCGGCTTTTATGGCATCGACTGTGGAACGCGATTTTCTGAATCCAAACTGTTGATCTGATAATGCTCTCTTTTCTTCTGCCACAGTGAGCTACCTACCATATATGATCCGTTCAAGTATTTTGCCCTGTATGTCCAGTAGACATATTGGGCGATATGATGCTCGTTCTCCAGGTGTTTTGTTTCCCTTTTGTAAGAGTACCAAATGTTGCAGCTTTCACTGCTCTGGTTAAATTTCCTCTTTCATACACTTTTGCATCATTGCTATAAACATGTTCGGTCTCTTTTGAACTGCGGCTTTCACTGCCTTATTTGGGATGCCATGGGGACCTAGCTCTTTGTTGATGACTATCTACTTGCATGCGTTGAAAACTTCGTCTGGTGTTATTATTGGAATTGCTTCTGTGCTGTGTTCCCTGATTATATCGCACAGACTCGATAGTCCCTGTGGGAGTAGTTGCTCTACAATAGACATGTTAATTGTGGAAGCGTATAGCCTTTTAGCTTAGTCATTATCATTCTGTACGCAGTGCCCGAAAAATTCGTGTTCGCTTCGTCGCACAGGCGCTAGAAGCATCACGCTTTTTATCGCCTTCTTGCCAGCCAGAATATCCCTAGTCATTCTTGAAAATGTGGTCACCTTCTAGAACGTTGCACTCTCCACCGGGTTTGTAACTAATTTGTTCTAAGCGCTCTTATTTGTTGGTTCCACCAGTACCACGGTGAACCCCTTTTACTGGGTATTCGTTTGGGCATTGCTGCGTCGCTTGTGAAGTGATGCAACAAATTCTCTGCTGTTTCGTTGTCAGCTATTTCGCTGATATACATCATTTCGTCGAACATGTCCTTGTGGAAGAGTTTATCTTTCCATTTTGGGAGCACCAGCTTTGGGCGTGGAATGGCCCTTTACTCTTTAATATCAGTTATTATCACGAGATGGTCACTGTGGGTATATTCTTTGCTGACCCGCCATTCTGTGTTGTGCAGTAGGGAGTTACTCATGCAGGTAATATCGTTGATTTGCCCCATTCCCGCTTTCCTAAAAGTATTTTCTCGACCATTGTTTGCTATGTTTATGATATACCCAAGGATGCGAATGTTTTTAGTAGGATATGTCAGGCATCTGATATTACTATCTGGCTGATTCGCAAATCTCCTCCTACGTCGTGGCCTCGTCGATGTCCTGTGCTTCCAGAGTAATGCTGTGTGCCAGACTCCGTCTGTCCACATTGTTGCCAAGGGTTTCACCAATTACCATTTTAAATTGGTCTGTTTTTTCTCCTGTCTCTTTAAGTCGCATCAGCAGGTTCCCTTTCTGGATTCGTCTGATATTCGTAACCGGTTCACCGAGAACGCTGAGTTTTGGGTTTCCCATTCGCTGGATAAACAATTACTTCGTCTCGAGTTTTCTCTTTGGTGGGCTTTTGCTTCTTCTTTTTGATGACCTTTGGCCAAGTTTTGTTGTCGTCACTTGTGGTATTCCGTCACTTGTGGCCGCTTTGTCGGCCTTTGTCCGGTCGGTTTTTTCACCTATCGCAAATCTTTCATCGCTCTGCGTGTCCGCGTTGTTGCGTGGCATTTTATTCCCATCATCTGCAGGCGGTTTTTACCTAAGCTTGGAGTCTGGGATCTTCTCATTTGGCTTCGGTCTTCGTTTTGTATCCGCTACCATTTTCACCCATGGCGAACTCTGTGATGCACGAGTGATTTTGTCGAATGACTTCTTTCGCTCTGTCGTCGTGCATCTCAATCGCCGACAATTCATTGAGCGCTTTGATCGATTCGATAGCATCTCTCATCGGTTAGTGGATAGAACGCCTCTCACTATCGTCCAAGATTTCCGCAAGTGCTTTTTTCTGTTCTCTCAGTTTGTGGAAGACAGATGAATGTTGTTGGGTCGAGGACTGCTGCTGCAAGTTCTGGTACTGTAGCGTTTTCCTCAGTACTTCCCTGGGGGGTTTGTATTTATCCTCCGGGTGACCTCTGCACCCTCGAATGCCTCTGGAACAGGTTTACTCCAGAGCCTGCATTTACTTCGTTTGTTTTTGTTAGATTACTATTATTATTCATGTTAATTGGGTCCCACTCAAAGTCGTTATCGATGCCTGGATGTGTAGTAAACCCAGGATCCCATGGTTATCAATACAAGTAGTGAAGCCATGCGAGTATTGACACAGATCTTTAGGGACAGCTGTGCCAGACCCGTATCGGTTCTAACCAGGAATGTTACATCTGGACCTACACCACCAATTTAATGGCGACGAGATACTGAGCGTTCTTTGAGACCTGCTAAGGTTTTAACGGAACGGGGACCCTTGGAGGTTCAGCCTAAAAGCCATTTCAGCAGGAACTCACTCCTGCATACTGGACTACTACAAACGTCAGCCCTGAATCCTGAAAGTCAGAATCGTTATTTCCAGTATACCATGGTTACGACCTTACTGGGTTCGATCGTAATGCTTAGGGGGAGGTGATTTTCTTATGCTCTCAGTTCAATCTGTGGAGATGATCTCGTGAGTTCCACTCTTTGACTTTCCGACGCTCGTCTTGATTTGTGGCGCAGGAAACTCGCCACATGTCCCCTTTATTTTCCCAGATGACGCCACGAGGATACGTGAAGTGGGTCTTATTAGCTGAGCTGCAAGGTGTTCGGCTGCAGAGGCTCTTTCTCGTTATTTAGGGAACCGCATTTGTTGGAAAATGTAATTTTTACGCACACATTTAGCGAAAATTTGAAAAAAAAGTCGGGCCAAAATTATCTGAGTTATTCTAGGAATACCAACAAATTTAGAACTGTCAATGCAGTACTAACAATGATTTCGTTAACAAAGGGAGTCCTACATCTGACCGGCCAAACTTTTATGGGTAATTGGTGTCCTAAATTCTAATATAATATGAAATATTAAAAACAATTGGAGAATATTACAAGTTGTCTTTATCAGGAAGTTCTTGGCGGGACGGATCGGTTGCAGCCATTTCGGCTAGTTTGTTTTTTCACTCTCACTTTCTCATCTCACGCCGAAAAACATAATGAACTCTGTGCACAGTATCTGTCAAAAAAACGCTTCACGCTTGCGAAATCGGAAAAAGGCAGTGTACACAGCAAAACTCAGGCTTGCGGGACTCGGCCACAGCAGTTCTTCTTCAGTCTTAGAACACCTATCCAGTCGGTTGCCTGAGAGGAAGAGGTGTCCTCTCTGATATCCCCAAGTGTCAGGTTGTAGATCTTCAGAAATTGTGCTAGCGACTCGCTTCCGCTTGTTGACTTGATGGAGGAGACTGAGTGTCTGCCTGGTTCAAGCTTTTGTTGTCTTTTCAGGTCTGGTGGTTTTTGTGTGAGTGAGTTGCTTTCGTCGTTTTTGTTATTAGTGTCCGTATTTTTTTTGGTTCTTGTTCTTTTTATTTATCCATCTTTGCTATTTGGTTTCGTGAGTAGTACAGAAGGGATCTCCGCCCCGTCGAAGTCAATATACTAGGTCTACTACTCGCCTGCGCTTTTGAAGGAGCTCGTTCGTAGATGGATTAACGGCCAATTTTTGGACATGGTTTTGTATTGGTATTGGTATTTTAAGAACTCTGCAGTGTTGCCCTCTGATGTTAGATAACCAACGTGTTACAAAAGCTCATGACAGCTGTAGTGTGTATTTCCGCCTGGCACGCACGTGGAGGGTTAGGATGAGGATTTCTACGAGCTAAAGAAGGTCATTACAAGAAAGCTAATCCAAAATCAATTCATAAACATTAAAGTTATGACTTTCAAATAAGTGGTTTTCACGGCACTTAGAGTCGAGAATTTTACATCTTATTCAGTGGACCCATTTATTCAGATCCATGTCGATAAGTAATCTTATTAAGCCGATCATCAGAATATTGATTGGATCGCCCATTCTGTATTCATTCATGCCACGAGGTGCTAGTAGTTTTCAACAAATTTGTTTCCCGATTTTGAAACTACCAGAGCAGTCCATAAATTAATTCGGAGCTAAACTTTGGTCCTTCCTATGCTTGCCATCCGTATTACAAAGAAGAGAAAAGAACGAACTAAAATTCTTCTTTAATTTTTCATTTACATTCCTCGCATTTTGCTCATTTTGTTTACGTCAGTCTTCTTAGAATCTTATTTTGTCGTAGTTCTCTTCTGCCATTTTGAATGGCAGTTCTATTATTTCAATTCGCAGACCGAGTTCGAGAAAACAATTCAATGGAATGGCAGCGGAAATGGTAATATATGCAATGGGGGGCTCAAGTGCTCTGCCCCTCTGGCGGTTCTTGAATCCGTTTCTGGATGTGCAATGCAATAAAAAAGAGCTTAAATCATTGCCACTGCAGGAAGTATACCCTCTCTACCCTCTCTACCCTCTCTACCCATTCGCTAGTCGCCTTAGAGTATTTTAGTAATTTTACTGTTGGCGCAATATATTTTTCCTTTCATCGCCACAAAACATACCGCAATTTTTTGTTTGAGTAATTTTTAATCAACAGTGGAAAGAATTTAATTGGCATTAATTTTGTTGGGTGGAAATTCAATTCCTCCTTTTCCACTGCAGTAGTGGAAGACGCTGAATTGATGGAGTAAAGTCGGTAATTCAGTTGAATTTTCAAAAGTTCATCCGAAAGGAGGATTGGTTTGCGAAAACTATTTAGGAACTGTGGAAAATAGTACGTAGGTTATGTTGTTGTTGTTGGGAAATCAGATTCAATGCTCTGTGTGATTTGATTAATGTTGCTATTTGTGGAGTGGAGTGAAATGGTGGTGTATTTCCATTCCGCTTTTGCATCCAATTAATATGCGACACAAAGTCCTGTGGTTGTGAGAGGTAATATTTCTTTGAACTTTGAAAAATTACAATGCTAAGTATGAAGTGAGTGTTTGCCTTTCTGCCACCGGAATAATTACTTTAATTCGGTGAAGCCAAATGGAAATTAGGAATGCGTTTGCACACGATACGATGGATGTTGACATGCAATTTGCTTCGTATGCAATAGGGAAATGAAAACAACATTCAAAGTTGTAGAAGGTGCTTTACAAATGATCTTCTATTTTACTTTTTATTGGGAAGGATGTGGACAAACATTGAGTACAGAAAGAAAGTACTGATCCTTATGTTAAAGACAAAATAGGCTAGCACTTCATCGTAAGGATGAAATGTTAGAGTGGGAGTGTTGATTTTCAGTACAATAAATAAATTTTGCTATGAGTTCTCCTTTGACTGAAAATACTTCACAATGGGGGATACGTAGTTGTTGTTATGCTACCGCTTTCATTTGTAATATTCAGGATATTCTTAAGTAAAATAATAGCATCCTAGTTTATGAAATCAAATGAAACTGGAAAGCGGCATTATTTCTTTGGCTGCAATATTGTGACAGTACGGCTTAAGAGCTCAGGATCCTAAGGTTCTGTATTGAACCCAGGTAAGTGCTAAGGACGTCCAAATTAGACCATGATGGTTGAACATTATGGAGGTTACCCCACAAGATTATATTCCAAGTTATATTCACAATTGCGATAATCCACCCGTGGTCAACTTGACCGCGGCAGGGGCACGAACTCTGAGGACAGTGACCCTGGAGTTGCTAGGTCTTTCGGAGAGTCTCAGTCTTTTGCGATTTAACTCGATCAGAATATGCTCGTGGTTGATCAGAGTGCTGATGTTGACGGCTGGTCCCGTGAACACCGAAAAGCAGGCCACAGAGGACGTACACTCTGAATGACTTCGGTCTAAGAGGCAAAAAAGAAGAAGTAGAGAAAAAAGGTGAGAGGCAAACGCACGATGCCTCGTGTTTGTTTTTTTCGTGTTTGTTTGTGGTTATGACTAGGGAATTCAGGGTGGACGTAGCCAATATACGCGAGCTAAAAAGTAATCACTTTTCTGCGTACGCCCGCGTCTGTCAGTACAGTTTGGCACCTAGTAAAACACAGGTAGATCCCCGCCCACAGCTCTTAGATCACTCTGATCTGAGTTACCTGGCTACGAACTAATGCCAATATTCTTTTCTCATCGCGGTCTCGCCATTTACGAGAGTAGTGATGTAGCTTGCCAAACTCCAATTAAATTTACTGTTGTTAAAATTCCATCTACATAAGCAAATTATCCACTATTGCTTTATTTTAAAAAGCCACAAACTAGACAGCAATTCGACTTTTAACGAGTTTGATGCGCTGTCCGACTCCATTCAAAGAATTGTATCCCTATATACTCACACTGAAGTCGTTATTACGCGTGATTTCCAAATACAAAATTCTGCTTGGCTTAGACATTCTAGACAGACAACACTCGAAGGACTGGGTGTTGAGATCTTCGCTGCGGAAAACAACTTAACGCAGCTTGTAAATAAGCCCACGCTTATATCAGACCTAGACAATCATACCGCCAACACACTGGACTTGTTTTTAAACTCTCACCCTGATAAGTACACCATTGATATTCTCCCTCTTGTAGGCTCGTCGGACCATTGTCTAACAGCTACTTCCTCGTCGGTATACAAGAGATTCCGACAAGAACCGCATGGCAATACGAGAAAGCCAATCGGAGCGAACTTAACAACTTCTTTGGGAATTTTAACTGGTCGTTATGTTTCCTCGGTAACGACGTGGAAGCCGCTGTTGATATGATCGCAGACATTATTCTCTTTGCAATGAGACGCTTTATCCCTCATCAGATGAAGAGTATCAAAATAAAAGGGAAGGCATGGTATGAATCGAGCTGTAAAGGGGCTATCAGGGATAGAGAAATGTTTTTTTCGGTCCTTCAAGAGTCAAGACGAACCCGACAGAGGAAAACCGGAATAAGCTCAAGCGAGCCAGGAATGACTGCAACGCCTTTCTTAAGCGTTTGAAATTCCAATACGTCCCAAAATTGAGGCAAAAAATACTGCAATGTCCCAAAGACAGTTCAAATTTTTGGTCTTCCGTCAAAAATATTAGAAATTCTGCCTCATCCTCCATCCCAACCCTCATTTACAGTGACATTCCAGCGTCAGCTCTTTGGACAAGGCCAATCTGCTTGCTGCACACTTTGCGCCTGCTCAACAGTTCCAGATTGCGCTTTGTCTCCGCCTATACTTGAGTGCGTCGGATCTATAAATCCACTTTTGCACCCGTGTGATAGCAAGAGTTCTTAAAGATCTTAACATTCACAAATCCGCAGGTCCAGATGGTATATTTCCCCTTCTTCTGAAGAGATGTTTTTCCTCGCTGGCAAAACCACTGAGTAAGCTTTTTCATCAATTCTACTCTTTAGGATAATTTCCGAACAGAAGAAAACAGCATTTGCCCAGCCCGTCCCTAAGAAAGGCGAATATTCCTCTCTCTCTTCCTATAGACCCATTGCACTTACGTCCCTTCTTTCCAAGGTCATGGAAACGCTGATAAGCCATCAGCTAATGAAATATCTCGAAACACGAAAACTTCTTAGTGACCGGCAGTACGGTTTTCGTAGCAACAGGTCCACTGGTGAATCAAAGCGTACATCATTCTGGCGAAAGCAAGATAGTTGCACTTGATATTTCTAAGGCATTTGACAGAGTTTGGCATCAGGTTCTTTTGTCGAAAATTCCTGCTTTTGGGATCGACGACTCTCTTCTTCAATGGATTAGAAATTACCTTTCGGAACGTACAATTGAAGTTGTCTTGGATGGTTTCAAGTCTGATATTCGCAAAATAAATGCTGGTGTGCCCCAGAGCTCCGTTTTGCCTCGGACCCTCTTTTTAATTTTAATCAACGATCTCTTGGCTGCTACCTCTAATCCAATATACTATTTTGCTGACGACAGTACACTCTGCTTTTCATATTCGTTCCTGGAGTCACGTCCCTGCTCTTCGACTGTAGAATGGCAGCGTATGTCAAGCCCATTAAATTCTGATATTACCACCATAACTAACTGGGGAACCACTAACAGAGTAGAATTTAATGATTCCAAAACACTGTCTGCTGTGGTTAAAGCGATACTTAAGTACCCAGCCATTATCTATGGATCGCACTTGCATCGTCGAAACCGATAAACTTCCATTCTCTGTACGTATGTCAATGACAACTTACGTTGGAATGACCATATATTCGATGTCGTCAAAAATGCTGCGAAATGTCTAGGTTTCCTCAAGCGATGTAAGAAATACTTATCCCCTCTGATCTGGTCTCAATATATAAGGCATTTATCCGCCCGAAATTGGAGTACAATGCCCTCATCTGGTCGCATGCGCCCAAAACACTCTGCACCTGCTAGTATCCAAAACAGTGCGATAAAACTCATAGGTGATACTAATATCACTCAAACAATGAACACCCTCGAACACCGACGTAATGTGTCGTGTTTCACTCTGTCTTATCGCTATTTCCACCACCAGTGCTCCATAGAAATCGCCAGTAGCATTCCGCCCCTTCAAACTTTTCACCATAACAACCGTCTCGCTATGAATGCTCATCAAAGCGTGGGTGGCAGTGCCTCAAGTGGTTGTGGACTGGCTTCCAAATCGGAAGGTTCGGTGTTCGAATCCCAGCCTCGCCCGAAAGACATATTCATTTTTTCAGTTAACCAAAATCAAGTAAGATGAGTAGTTGACTAGAAATCAACATCAAGCCAACTTCCACTAAGAATTTAGTCTCCCCATTAAATGTTGCATACCACCCATGGAGCGAAATAACCACTGAGCCCAAAATCTTTCTCTCTCTCTCCTCCCCATTTTCCAATAAACAACACATGCTGAGGCATACCCACTTGAGTGTTAAGTTCTTTTTTAAAAAAAAAAAATAAAAATCAGTATACCCTAAGGCCCACTTTCGGACGTACTCTAAAATATCGTGATTCGTTCCAAAGCGTTACAACTCACTTATGGAATGCCCTGCCTAGCTCTTTATTGTCCTAGTCACCATACCCTTCAAACATTTAAAACCAACGTTCACCGGAACCTCTCTTTCCATCCTCCCTGATTTTCCGTCGCACGCGCTGTGTGTAAACATTTTAAGGGTACTAAAAAAATAATCCCTTGAGCGCGCGCAAATTATAAAAAAAAGCTAGCAGAAATCATTGCACCTAGATTGGGGCTGTAGTTTTTCGGGGGGATCATCAATTTTGTTAACCGTCGATCAAGTCACCGAGAAGTAAAGGAGATGCTGCGATGCCGTTGCTCAAACCATTCACTTTGCACATATTGTTAGTTAATATTGGGTCAGGGGCTGGAGCTCTAATGTTTGATTAGGCTTGAAAATAAATATCAATATCAGACCTATAACTCAAAGCGAAGGAAGATATGTAAGGCTTAAGAACCGATTTTACACTAAAGTTAATAACACTTTTTATACCATCAATGTTGTAATTGTCAGTAGACTTTGAAAGTTTTGTGAGATGTGCCAGTTGTTTGTCTAGGATTTTATATGTAGATTGATACTCGTAGATGTTGGTAGATTGATCGATGGTGCTGGGGAAATTTTCAACACTTTTGGTGACGTCGCCAATCTTCGAAAACTAGTTCTCAATTCTTTTCAAGCACTTATTTTCACTGCGAACCTCACTTAAAGAGTCAGTATGGCAGGACATGTTCAATGTGGGGTAGGTCAGTTGTACTGTTGTTCAAAAATAAAACGGAAAATAAGAAATAAATTTGCCGGCGGAATAGTAATAAGTAGCAGTGTACGGTAAGGTGATAACGTTGCTAAAAATAATAGCAGGTGGCCGGAGTGCAAAAATAGGTTCTTGGGTAAGCACAATTAATGAATTAAATAAATTATTTCACACAATGAGCGAGGGTGGGATTGCAGTTGAGACACGTGTTATTTGTTGGAAAGGCAGAACTGTACACTCAAAGCCAGCTGCTTTAGGGGAGGAGGAGTAGCCTTTGATACAGAGTATTGATGACCCGGCGGACCGACCGCGTTTTATGTAGACCTGGTCAAATGGATATGCCGTCTGATACAATAATACCAAAGCTCATGTTGCTTTGAAATTTAGCAGTGGACTTCAGCGGTGGTCAGGAACGGTTTTGGTAAGAATCCGGAGCTGGAACAGAATGTAGTCGGGTCATCATGGATGGGTCTTAAATCGATCTAAGATACGTAGGTGGTATCTACATGATGGCAATGAACTATGTATATTGATAAGAATCTCGGAAGAGAAGCTTCTGCATCTGTAGCATCAGCCAAGTTGGACAGTTTTACTGTTGCCCCTAAATAGTAAGGATTGTAGACTGTTTACTGCAGCACTATAGGAGTGTTACGGAGTCGCTAAGCAACCAATGTGGTAGGCAGAAGTAGCTCAATATAAATCGGCGCTTGCTATTAAAGTCAAACAATATTTTCAAAATAAAATCTCGTCAAATTTTATAAAAAAAAGCGATACTCGGACATTTTTCGAATAGTAAGGACTGAAACGAATAAAATCTGTAAATTTTAATACGGGCTATACTTCCAATGCGTAAAAATTGCAATCCCATTTTGTACCCAAATTAGCCTGTATTATTAGTTATTGATTTTAGTTCGGTGCGGTTTAAAATATTTATAAAATATGAGTCAAGAAGAACGCCTGTAAAAAGATCATCGACAAATGGCTGGAAAATAGTTCGCGTCCAAACCATTTCATCGCAAAAAATTTAAATATAGCACGCAGTATAGTGGATTCTGTTACTAAACGATATTTGGAGACGTTGACAGTTAAGCGAAAACAGAAAAGTGGAGCTAGAAGTGGAGCACATGATACAAATTTGGACAGGAAAATAGTGGGTGCCATCGTAAAAAACCGGACTATGTCATCCAGAGATGTTGCTTGGAAATGTAATACCAACCAAACAATGGTCTAAAAACACGGAAAAAACAAAAAATACCAAAAGTTGTTGAAAAGCAAAAAAAAAAGTCATAAAAACACGAGCCCGAAAGCTATACGAGTTGATCGGCAACAAGAAAGCGTGCTTGGTTTTGGATGACGAGACTTATGTCAAAGCCGACTTTAATACTCTTAAAGGTGCGCAGTTTTACAACTCGTTTGAAGCTGAGATTCTTCCGCAATCAACAACATCGATTGGGATGGAAAAATTCGAGTCAAAATATCTCGTTTGGCAGGCCATTTGCCAATGCGGACACAGAAGCTCATCGTTTATTACAACGGGAACAAGTAACGGAGAAGTGTACATTAACGAGTGGCTAAAAAAATGGTTGATTCCTTTCTTAAACAAACACGAGGTTTCAACATTATTTTGGATAGATTTAGCTTCAGCCCACTATGCTCATGGGACGTTGAACTTTCTTGTTGCTAAAAGTGTGCAAAGGACGTAAAAGATTTTAGTGCTAAATGGAAAAGATCGTTCGAAAAGATCACGGATGTAACTGTCACCAACGTTATGAAGAACATTCGAAAAAGTTGAGGAAAGAATGGGAACCCAAATAATTTTTTTTATTTTTTGTAATTGTGAATGAATTTAATAAAAACAGAGTTTTAAAGCAAATAAAAAAAATTTGCATGAATTATGAAAATTTTTTTTTTTTTACTTTGAATTTTCCAAATTTTATTCGTTTCAGTCCTTAAATTCTAGCAGTTCTTTTACATAATTTTGAAATACTTTTGTTGGCATACTCGAAAATTACAAATACATATTTGGTTATCTTTACAGCGTTTGGTTTTTAATTATCAAAAAAGACACAGGCAAATTGCAAAAGTGTATAAAATTTTTATTTGAGTTGTTAAATCAATGCTTGCCATTTTCTTTTTAAAGGTTATTTCATGTAAATGTTAACCACGACTATGTTTTAAGTGGTCTCCATACGGAGAGTCCAATTTTGAATCACATTTTTGAGCATATTGGGTGGTATTTCGCTAGCAAAATGTTTTATTCGAAAGCTGCAATTGATGGTGGGTTATCGGCATGACGAGTGATTTAACGTATCCCCATAAAAAAAATTGTCTAAAGGCATCAAATCGAAATGATCTAGCCGGCCAATTCCCCAGTTCAAAAGGAGAAATAAATTGCTCACCGAACTCATTTCTGAATTGTTGCATCGATTCGCGTATTGTGTGGTATCCAGCGCCGTCTTCTGGAACCACAGGTCGACCAAATTCAGCTCGTGCATTTTGGGCAAAAAAAAATCAAAATCATTGACCGATAGCGGGCGATATTGACGGTAACGTTGTTCTCAGGTCATCTTTGAAAAAAATACAGGCCAATGATTCCGCCGGACCATAAACCGCACCAAACAGTAATGGCAGCTCTTATATTGGTTGAGGTTGCTCATCGAACCAAACACAACAGTTTTGTTTATTGACATACCCATCCAACCAGAAATGAGCTTCGTCGTTGAAGACAATTTTTTTGATAAAAAAGCGGATCTTCCTCCAGTTTTCTAAAGCCCACTCACCGAAAATTCGACGCTGTGGTAGGTCGTTCGGGTTCAGTTCTTGCACGAGCTGTTTTTGTAAGATTTTAGACTAAGATCCTTGCGCAGTAGAGTAACACAATTTCAATGGCGACAATTGGACAAATTACGGTCTTCATTAACACCAGCGGATTCAGTAGCTATATTTTCCTCGGTACGCACTCTACGTATACGGGTATGAGACTCGATGTCCAATAGCATGAAATTGGAGAGAAATTTGTTCGCTATGGCTTGAATTGCTTGCTCAGTAAGTCGATTATGACGACCGTAAAATGGTCAAAGTGCGCGAAAAACATTTTTTTCACAGAGCACGAATTTTGAAAATAAAACTCAAAAATTTGTAAGCGTTGTTCGGATCTTCCATTATGAAATGACAATGAAATGACTGTGCATGTTTGACTTTGACACATGTCATGAATCACGAGTGAGCTGTGAAAAACAAAACACTGAAAAACCAAACAGTAATAATTCACCATTTACTCGTATATATTTTATTTTTTTAAATATTTTAATGCTTTCATCTTTTAGAAACCACACACACGTAGACAGTGCGAGGTAAAACATCGTTTTGGCTGGAACTATAAAAGAACGAAAAAAAATCTTCTATTCCAATTCCATATACTCCAACTTGTTTGTCCTTGAAACCGGATCTCCCTCAAATCTACTTCCGTGTTCTTGATTTCAGTACATTAAAATATTTCAGAAAAAAAATATCAGCTCATGTCTTTCCTTGTCCTTAAAAGCAAACACAAACAAACAAACCACACCTCTGCAATTTCGTTTTCCAGCCTTTTTATTGCATTAATAGCTCGCTCTTAAGATACCTTCTAAGGTATGAATTTTCCATGCTACTTTAACCGACACCCTCGAAGAAACAAATGGCACTAACAAAAACTACGAGAAAATTCCAAAATTGCAATTTAAATTTATTTCCTTTGGCACAAGGATTTTAAGCAGAAAAAAAACGAAAACAAATACAAAACAAGACAAAAAAGGAAATAGCTAGGGAAAAAAGGTGAAAAAAAAGTTGATTGTTCCTCTTGTGAGGCTTCTCTTGGCAATACTACGAGTATAGTGACATATGTATAGGTCCCTTGAGGTTTGTGCTCTTTCCCATCATGTATATCCTTGCAGTGAATTCGTAAACAGATTACATTTCTTATGACCAATGAGACTATTAAGCTCGGGACCATACTCGTACTAGTACAAGGCTTTGAGGTTTTGCACGTAGAAGAAAATTTCGTTCCCTATCTCTGGTGAAATGGTTTTTCTGGACCTGCAAAGTCCGGATGCAGTATCATTTAGTAAAATGCCAGCATACTCGTATATGCCGTAGTGCTTGTTTCGCTTTTTTTGTCTAACATCAAGAGTAGAGAGCACAAGATCGTAACACAGATTGTTCTGTTTGACTTTTAAATATTTTAAAAGTGCATTTCGCAGTGTGGTTTAAAGAGCTGTTTTATAATGAAAATGAAGTGCAGAAGGACCCTGAAAAGAAGGAAATAGACCTAAACTCAACGGGAATAGACATCTGCATAAAATTAATTGGGGGGAGACTAAATGAGAATACAGTACCTTCGGAATGTTTTAAGATATAACGACATAGCAAATTAAGAAGATTATCTCCCTTGTGATGCAGACAGGTAGAAAAGTTTGAATGAGTACCTTGCCAGTTATGAAGCGTTATCCAGGAATGAAAGACAGACTATCAATAAAGAATTATTTGTAGATTCGATTTGCAACGATGTTTAGAGTTACAGAAGCATCACGAAATTTCAATTTACAACTTAAACTTTGTATGAATAAAAGGTCTATTCGAAATTTTACCCTAATAACAAATAATAGCTCATAAAGCCTTCACAGAAGTGCAGCGAGATTCATCTTACATCATCGAACTATTATGGAAATACAATGAGAAATATTCAGTAATTGAAACAATGGAATTTCAGGCTAAATGTGAAACAAATTGTGAGCCATTTTGATAGAAGCATTATTGCTGAAGCCAAGACCAAGACCAAGAAACATTGTTACATCGACATAATGTAACAATGAGAAAATGTGAAAATAAATAACCGGTGTTGACATGATACCCGAACTGATGAAATATTTAGATGCCACTTCTTATGCATAGCAATACCAATGAATATCGCCAATATGGGAAGGAGATTCATTCTGATTGGATGTTGTACACATAGGGAAGACACTTAACGCCATCAACCTGATGATGTCCAGTGCTGTAACTATATCTAATCAGCGAATATTGGCCTCGCCTAATCCAAAATGACTTGCCAATAGCCCTTGTATACACATATGTATAAGCGTGTGTGTTGAACAAGAAGAAAAGAGAGTCGGAAATATCTTACCCTCAAAGAGGCGACGTGCGGCGGATTAATATCAACGACAACTAACAGTCAGCATGGCAAATACATTTCCGGAGCTTCTTCAATGTGTATAGAGCTGAAACCAATAGAGTTCATCATAACTAGTCAGGATGCTTGAATAAAGTTAGTGCCGAATAAACATACTACGAGTATGTACGAGCACTTATGGCAGCTCACACTTCCCTGATATGAGTTAGTGCCTCCGGAACACCCGGCTTTTTTTGGACAATTAGTCATTGAAAGCAATACTCTTTATTCATCCCTTGAACCATAATTCCATTGGAATCTAGTCCGAAAATTATAAAGAGCACAGCGTGGGTCCATTTTGCTCTATAGGTGCATCCTCATATTCTAGATATTTCTACGTTGTGCACGGCGCAACAATAGTCCTTCCTAATTGCAAAGGTATATCAATTAAAATCCTTGATACCACACCTCAAAAAAACTCTAGGTAAAACTCAGATTAGGGAGGAAGTCGGTATGGTGGAATTACCTTGTTGTGCAATAAACCTGGCGATACATTAACATTGAACTTGTGTTGAAAAACTTGTTAAGTAAACTTCTAAACAAAGAGCCTGTGAGGGTCATATTATGCACCTAAAGAAAAAAAGTTTGGAAGGCAGCCGGTCGCAACTTCAACACTAGGAGACTGTTAACGTCTATATTGGTT
This sequence comes from Volucella zonaria, assembly GCA_963966105.1. Classification (NCBI taxonomy): domain Eukaryota; kingdom Metazoa; phylum Arthropoda; class Insecta; order Diptera; family Syrphidae; genus Volucella; species Volucella zonaria. Next base: position 130,524,363 of record OZ014531.1, read on the forward strand.
AGATCGAAAAAAATCATTGTATTTAAAAGAAAGCTGTTGCAGAACGACAAGTGTAAACTCCGATTAATGTAAACACAGCCTTAATCTTCTTCTTTCTTTCTTTCTGACATTTATTTGTTTTTCATTGTTCGTATTCGCCTTACAAGCGCAAATCATTTAATTTGACACATTTACTAGAATATTTGTCAGCTGAAAAAGAAAGAAGGGAGTAAACTGCGGTAAGAATGTCATAAATATTGTAATAAATGTACAAATTGATTCTTTATAGAAATAAACTCTTCTTCAACGCGAACGAAATGGACGTTCTGCATTTGATTCAAACTCGGTTAAGAGTTAAATCGTATCCCTTCCAGTCGCCAGCCGCAACAAAAGCTCCTAACTGGAATTTCCTTTTTTGGGAAGTACTGGCGATGTACAGAGTAAGTGAAGGATTATCTTCTCCTCCTTCTCGTCCATGCAACTTCTGCAGAAAACGTTTGTAAAGGCCGCAAGTCTTCTTTCATACTTACTTATAACACAGTGTCCAGTGATAACACCTACCACAGCGCTGAGCTGTTTCCTATTTTGAAAGACCAAACTCTTAGAGCGATTCAGATCCACCTTTGGCGAGATTTGTTTGTTGTCATTGTTGATTCAATTTCAGTTAAAGAAGAAGGAGGTTGCTTATCAGCATCCAGCTCATCCTTTTTTTTTAAACCTTTAGGTTTAATGACCGAACCCAATCATGCTTTTGGTCTGCGTTAAAAGGTTAAGGGATTCCTTATTGATCACAATTAAAGCGCATCTATAAGGGCCCCCAGTTTCGCAACTTTCCAGTCATGAGCCCGAATGGTCGGGTTACTGAGTCTGATGATCCCTAGAATGTTTTCTGAGAAGGAGAGTTCGGCTGGAAAATCCTCCTTAGCCACAACCTTGAGCTTTGCACCCGGCCAAATCTCTTCTAGTCTTCTTACGGTTTTTATCTAACGATCGAGCACTACACTTAGAATACGGTTTTCTCAGGTTAATCTTCAGAAAGGAGCATACTTGTCACCAGACTGTCAACCATTCAACCAAACCAAACATGCTGCTACCGACACAAGGCGGAAGTACAACATTGTACAATAGATGCCTGAAAGTTCGGAGCTGCTAGCGCAAACTCAGACCCCTACGTACCATCAGCCTAGAAATGAACATATGTAAGGGCGGAGAAGCGCTATAAGAAGATTTAACGTTGAATGCCTGCAATCAAAAACTTTGGCAATTGTTTATCTCTCAGCCTCGTGTCAAGTACTTTTTTAAGCGCTAAAGATTAGTGGCATCAATGACATGGAGCAGTCCAATCAGAAATGCCGCAATTGATGCGCTGGTTTCACACAATCGCTGCAGAAAGCCTACGTGAAAAAATAAGAAGCAAGCAATCGAGGGAATGAAGATATACTTCCCCAGGAATAAGGTTAGAATTTTAGGCATTATGGTAAACGTATCAAGCCAACGAGATCCGAACAGAAAAACGTGGAGATGGGCAGGGAAAGTTAATGGTAAAAACAAATTCGGATCACAAGGCTTCTAGACCAACATCACTCTCAGCGACTAATAGAAGGCCACATGAGATAACTTAATAGAGAGCATAAACAAACTCATTTGATGAGTTGGTTGGAGCAAAGTATGTGTGACGTATGATAATTTGTCCCATCTACAAAACATCCTCTAAACTATGTCACTTATAGGGGCATAAGCGTAACTTCCCATTCAAGATGTTGCCTGCTATACTGTGTAAGCGCCCGAAATCATTCAGCAACGATTTGATAGGTCTCCATCATGGCGGCTTTACATCAAGTACTTCCATCCCAGAGATGATGTGTCTATAAATCCGATCTGAAGGAGTGAAATAGAGAATCGTATGGCCTAAACTGAGCCTGTAACTGCAAAAGGACTTCACCATCCTGTAGTGGTTACTCTACCACAGACCTTAGCACTATCTGTGCAAGTAAGTAAAGAAAGCTAATCTGTCTAATCTAAGCGGTTGGGTTTTTATGGGTAAAAATATTTGGAAATATCGGAATACATTAGCTGACATCCACCAGCTGAACATTTTGTTTCAAATTTTTTCTACTCCTCAACGATTTGAGACATAAGCTTGAATCTGTGAGAGTGGTAAATGCTTATCTATTGTACATATATGATGCTTGGCCATGTTTCTTTTCTGGTGTTAATTCAGCCCTTCAACGAAGTGTTCCTTCAACGTTATGCTGACTAATTGCGTGTAACTAAGTTATGTGTAGCTCCCAACCTTTTCAATCCACTTAATCTGTCCCTTGCATGCTTTTTATTTATGACGTCAGATTTTATTTTGTCATCCAAATTTGTCTTCCCGAACCACGTATACGCAGCGAAATTTTCAAGGACTCACTCGCTTGACTTTTTGTTACTTTTGTTATGGGGGTGGAGAGTGATGGTTCTCCTATCTATCTAATCGTTAGAGCTTGCCATTATTTCGGAATAATACGCCTTTATGGTCCTTGCAATGTTATCATAAATTTTCTTAACGACGTCGTCATCAAGTCTGACGCAATGTCATAGGCTTTTAGGAAGCCAGCTACTTAAGGCTTTGCTTTTGATATTTTCACCACATTGAATATGACTCCGTCTGGCATTGCTTTAGGTGCAATTACATACATTGCTTCCCATATTTTAAGTGATAACGTTATTCACGACATTGAAATTGCCATCTTCTTGTCCCTTAAAAATATAATATCTGACATCGTATTTCAATTTAAGTAGACCCTTTGCAGAAGTCGTTGAACTCAATTTATGTTTTGGAAGAATGGGTAGTGAGTTACGTTTTATGGAAATGCTTTGGACAATCTTCCGAAACCTCAAGAATTATCATCTAATTGAAAATAGTACTTGTACATATTCGTATGCTATATAAAAACTTAATCGCGAAGTTAGAGAAGGCCACAAAGTTGCCTTCAAAACTGGAGAAAACCCCTCAGAAGGTGGACGTTAAAAGGAAGAATTCTTCCGATGGGATCAAATACGACGTCTTTACAGAAGACAGTGCACATTTTATTAAGAAACTTATGTTATTTAGTGGTTCAGTCAATAAGTGCAAAAATTCTGATGTTTGCAGATTGCAGTGCTCCCACTTGATATTTTTTTATCTGTGAGTCGGTACTTTTCAATGGTAGTGTATAACCAAAATTCAATAAATTTTTCTTTGTTTTTCTTAAAATTTCATATTGTTAATTTATTTTTTCATATTTTTACTAATTTTATTCAGTTTTTTATTTTGTAAATAAGCATTGGTTTGGACAATTGTTGCATATCTCGCATTATGCTTAACATTATCATTCAGGCAAGGTCCTCGCATTCTTGACGCACATTCTCTTTGAGGGCTTCAAAAGCCTGAGGCTTATTTACATAAATTCGTGATTTCAAAAACCCCACAAAAAGAAGTTTGGAACGGTTAAATTAGGCGAACTTGCCGGTCAGTGCAAATTGCCAAAACGAGAGATTAGGCTGCTCTGGGGCCGGCCAGACTAGGCAGCATCTCGTGTAGTCCCATACTCTTCTAAATGTCGTAGTGTTTTCCTAGTTTTTTTGTGCAACCGGGAAATCTGCGCCAAAATTCAACCTGCGCCAACACCACCGACGAATTCAGCAAAAATTCGTAACAATTATTCCGAGTTCTTTTGGAGTATAGCGATTCCTGTTCTGTTGACGTGTATTTTGTATCCGTTTACTTCACAAATGTCGTTTGACATTTGCCGCCATTTGCAAAAATTATAGCATCTTCCGATTGGGTGATGACTAGTATATTGCGTAACTGCAGCGTGATAGTCTCAGTTTTATTTTTCTAAATATTAGGTGGTATATGTATACAGTGACTATAATATTGTCCTCTTATTGTCCAATTTAACAATTGGCTGTCAACCAGTGCGGACGTGTTTTTCTTTTTCTCTCGAATACCGAATTCAGTTAGTTTTCCATTTTCCTTCAAAGCTCAGTAAACTACCGACTCAATATTTTCCGTCGTTGTTCGTCGATCTAGTTCTGTCTGCCCATTCTCATAAATTCAGCTGTGCCAGTTGACCCCAAAAACAAAAAACCAAAAAAAAAAAAAAAATTAATAGTGTTGATCGACCTAGTTTAACTTAAATAAACAAATACAGGAAATGTGCTGTGCTAGTGTTTTGTGCTCAATTGTTGACTCCAACGCCGAATGGGTAGCTTGCACTGGTCTCTGCGGAAAATCTTTCCATGCCATATGCATCGGACTTACCCGAAGGTCCATTACCTACCTCAAGGAGTATTGCAGTCTCTTAAATTTTTGCTGGTATGAGCGCAAAGAGATCACCTTGGCTCACGTTATGTTGGCTATAAATGCAAATCCTGACCCCCATGTAAAGGGTGTTTTTTTTTTAGAGGTTTCGTTTATACTGGCAACACTGTTTCTACAGATTGACAATTTGATAGTTGAAAGTTTATTTGTAGTTAGTACGTTTTGCCATTTTACGATGAATAGATTAACATCAGAACAACGCATGCAAATTGTGCAAACTTATTTTGAAACCATGGTTCGGGTTGCCAAACTTATCGTGCGCTACGTCCATTTTACAGTCGTCCATATGAACGAGTTATTCGGAACACAATTAATCGTTTTTGCACCACGTACACTCTAGTGGATAATACGCATCCCCAAAGACGATAAATAGTGCGAACAGAAGTAGTTATTGCCGTTGTGGAGCGCAGTGTTCAGGAGGATCCGAACGAGTTGATTTGCCATCGTGCAGAGCTATTGGAGCTATTCCCATCCACTTTGTGGAAGATTTTACGGAAAGATCTTGGCTTAAAAGCTTATAAAATCCAGCTTGTGCAAGAGTTGAAACCGCTTGGTAGGTTCGGTTAATGGGCCGAAAATATGATTCAGCTTGATAGTCATTTTCAACGCAAAATTTTGTTCTCCGATGAGGTCCATTTTTGGTTAAATGGATGTGCAAACAAGCAAAATTGCCGAATTTGGAGTGGAGAAAACCTAGCCTTTGTCGAGACGGCCTTACAACCATTAAAACTCACTGTTTGGTGTGCTCTTTGGGTTGGCGGAATCATCGGCCCATATTTCTTTAAGGACTATGCCGGCCAGAATGTTACCATCAATGGAGAGGGCTATAGAAACACAATTTCTGACTTCTTCGTTCCTCAGTTGAATAGCATTGACGTGACAGAGCTTTGGTTTTAACAAGATGGCGCAACATGCCACACGGCGAGCGACACCATCAATTTATTGCGTGAGACATTTGCTGAGCGCATATTTTCGCGTAATGGAGCTGTGACCTGGCCTCCAAGATCCTGTGATTTCACACCTTGAGATTACTTTCTTTGGGGGTATGTGAAGTCACTAGTCCATGTCGATAAACCGGATACGTTGGACGATTTCGAAGTCAACATTCGCCGTGTTATTGCTTATATATGGCCTCAGTTGCTCGATAAAGTTGTCGAAAATTCGACTTCACAATTGCTTTCACTCGAACTAGACGCTGCGCGATGTCATATTTAAAAACTAATGGCATAAAATTATCTATGAAAAAAGCTAATATTATGGGCATTAGCATTAGCTTCAAGTATTTTGTTTGATATTGAACTTTTATGCCCCTAAAAAAAACACCCTTTATGTATGGGCATAGCGTGAAATTCAGTCAAAATAATGTCAGGTGTTCACGCAAAACACAAGAGACGTTCTGTTCAGCATTTTCAGTGGGTCTGTAAAGGGATGTGAGTTCTGCATTGTTGTCTATCTACTCGTACTTCTATCTCTATTTCAATCCCCTGGTGGATTGTTCAGTCATTTATTTTATAACTTAGGCTTAAGCTTTACTAAGGTCGGAACATAAGCAGACGATGTGTAGAGTTGAGTTGACGTAGGCCACCATACATACATACACACACAGACCATATAGGGTGTCCCCTAATTCGTCAACGACAATTTGGGAAATGATTTCTGGGAATATTCTAAGAAAAAAATCGTTCCACAGTAAAGGTCTATCTCCAATGTTGACATCATTTATCGAGGATCTAAGAAAAGGCTTACTTTGGTGTACCCTGACCCATGTTAACGGAAATTGCTCTGTTAGTGCTAATGGTAGAAACCTCGTAAAGAACTTTTGTTTTTAGAAGAAATACTGCGAAATTCGATTAAAGACAGTCAAGGTAAAGTAAAAACAGAAGAAATTGCAGTATAGCAAATAACGTAAAAGTCTAAATTAATGGTGAGTCCAACCGCCAGACTTGGTTAAGTTCGAAGATCCGACTTGGAATCGAATTAACTACGTTTTTGAACTCTTGAGCTGGAATTAGAGCCCATTCTGTTGTAACGGCCTTGCGTAAATCCGATGCAAATTTGCACCCGCTAACATAAACACGACGAGATAGATTTCCCCACATGTTTTCGATCGGGTTTAAGTCCGGTGAATGTGCTGGCCACTCTAAAATTTGAATTTCTTTGCCTGAAAACCACTCACGACTGGTCCGCGATACATGAATGGCAGCATTATTTTGCTGGAAAATTGTATTTGAATCCGGCTGATGGTCCAAAAAGTCTACCAAAACATCTTCCAATAGAGTAGCATAATTTCCTGATTTCATTCGGCCAGAAATTTTGCATATTGGAGTCCTGCAATGATAGCTACAAGCAGCCCAGACCATCAAAAATCCACCTTCAAAGTTTCACTTCTCTCAGGACATTTTATTGTATATTATGCCAATAATAATTAAAACCGTCTTTTCACGGTTCACCACGGTTTTCCACTGTTTAGATCACGTCATGTGTTCTTAGGCAAAGTGCAGTCTTGCAACTTTGTGGGCTTCTGTAGGAGCTGGTTTTGACTTCATTTTTTTCCAAACCAGTCGGTTACTGTCAGCTAAAATTTGTTGTACACGCCGTTTAGATATCAGCAACTTTAAATCTGAAGTAATTTTAGAAGCAGTAGTATTTTTTTGCAACCCAGCTCGGATAATGACCGACTTCTGCCTTGGTGAAATTTGTTTATTGTTTTTATTTCTCCAGTTGGCGTTGTAATTGCTTCCAAATTTAATAACATTATCGATGTCGGAAGCCGATCGATTTAATTTAATGGAAAATTGGCGATTGGACGTTCCCAACCCACCGCTTTTCTGCATGAAGACGACTGCTTTTAATTGAATTTCGCACGATGTTGAAATTCTCTGAGCGAGAGTAATGGTACTTTTAAAACATATAGTACGTTGAAGAAGGGACACAAAGCAAAACCAATAGAAAACAATTGGGCATAAATGTTCGTTTATACTACGAACACATTTTCTGGACAAAAGTGCATCTGCCTTTAATTAAATTTCGGTGAGTGTAGTTGTGATTTGACTGCCAACGTATGCAGTGTTTTCAATTCCAAAGTTACCACCACTCAGCAAAATTCGTGGACAAATTTTTAAGACATAAGAGAAAGAAAAGGGAAACAAAAAATAAAACCCTTACAGTAAAACTATATAAAGCCTTAAAATTAGTCTTAGAAACACCATATTATAAGGTATAAATATGATCATAAGAGATTTTCTTATATATGCCCTATTTCTAGATGTAAATAAGAGTTTCGTTTCTTAAGACTTATTTAAACCTTATAATAAAGCATATTATAATGTTAAGAATCGTACTTATGAAACGTGTTTTTGCATGTCACGCAGCTGCAGAAGAAAACAGAATTATGTCGACATAACTGTTTTCTTCTGAGTTTATTTTTCGTATCGGTTTCGCTGACGATCCTTGACTGGCAGTTCAGTGACGAATTCAGTACGTGGACCGTATTACTCGGTGATTAATTAAATTAAAAAAAAGTATTTTAAAGCTGTTAAAAGTGAAGAAACTTTGTAAGCAATAAGTAGAGTGAAATAAAGTAATATTTGAATAAACTTTTTAAAGGAATTAATAAAGACAATTATGGCCGCCACTGCCGTTTTTTCGAAACGCCACTATAAGCGGCTTGCGAAACAAATTAAGGAGAGGATATCCGTTGTCCCGATGGAAGAAAGCAAGAAAGTGGAGACAGCCAACAAAATAAAATCTGATCAATTTGAAGCAGATCTCGTAAGCTAAATGTATTCAATGATAAATTTCGTTTTAAAACCATTTTAAATTTACAGAAAATATAGCTTTCATAAAAAATTAGGGGAAAAGTAGGGAAAAGCTTTACCGTCTTGGTATCTGGTGACTTCCTGTGCGAAGTAAATTGGAACGGACGAAAAAAGATGAGAGCTATCAAGAATTATAAATTTTTCGAATCGACTCCTTATGGTATATTATTATTTTACTTAGTCAAACTGCAAAAAAATGACTTTTTATAATGTCTTCTTACTCCATTCAGGTTCCGTTCACAATGCCTACAAGTCTTACGGGGAATACGAGTCGGACATAAAAGATGCTAACAAGAGGGGCAAAAATAAACTTGACCAAAGGAAATTTCAGCGGAAATTAAAAACAATAAATTAAATACGTTTATTTTAAATAAACATTTTTTTTCAATAAAGTATCTTTTAATTAAATACCTACATGTATTTATATATAATGAGTATGTTTTTCAGATTTTTATTATAATTATGATTCATGGAAAGACTTTAATAATCATTATAATGATTATGAGGTATATAAAGCCTTATATAAGCCTTATAATAAAATTTACTTAAGGGAGCTAGCTCCTATAATAAGCCTTAAAATAAGGCGTGCATCAGGTATCTAAAGCTTATTTTATGCCTTATAATAAGGTATAATAGAAGGTATAGTGAAAGCTTATTTTATACCTTATAATAATGCATAAAATAAGGCAAATAAAGTTTATGCCTTATTGCCAATGACATGGCAATGTTGAAATAAGAAATAAAATAAGGAATACTGCATGCGATCAGGATTCCTCATGATAAATAAGCCTTACATACTAAGGCATATATTCCATTGCAATAAGTCTTATATATTGCTTACATTGTTTGCTGGGCAGACTAGACTACGCCACTGATGGAAGTAGGTACAATAGAATGTATCTATTTTCTAGAGGCACAAAAATAGCCTGACACTCTGTGTTGTAATCAGATGACTTTATTGAAATGAAGTTGTATGACGCTTAATATATACTCGTACATAGGTAAAAACTACAACTGTGCTTTTACGGCAGTAATGACAATTTATACTCGTACAATATTAGTAGCTAATTATTTTAATGTAAATTATCACAACTTTCCTCTTTTATTTTTTAATTAGAGATTGCATTCTATTATAAAAAGTTAATTCCGTGTAGGTTAGTTTAATAACCAGTTTTAAAACTCTGTCGCTCCGCGTACACATAATCCCTGGGTGTGTCACTAATTGACATTTCGACGTGGGATTGCTTTCGCTGTTGACTGTCAAACTATTATTGTTTCCTTCTTCAGCATAATGTCCACGTTTTTCGGCGCTTTCTGACGTATTTTTTTATTTTTGGGTGTGGTGTTATGTTGTGTACGAGTACTTTCAATTTCTTGTATTTCGTCGATATGTTCTTCCATCTTTCGTTGATACTTGAGCTCACTTCTCCTTGATGTTTTCATTCCTTTCCCTGCGGTCGTAAAATAATTTTTACTTATCTCTAGACCTTTTATTTCACTGGATACACTTGATTATACCCTTGGAACTTGGAGTTGTTTGGAAATTGGAATTATCATTGTTGTTGCTCGAATCATCAAACATTGATTTAGAGATCACAATGTATTACTTCTGGGGGTATTGCGATAATTCAATAGGGCCGAATAATAGTCTGTACCATCAAGCCCGCAGGTGCGAAGCATGTTTTTGGCCGTTTGGACGAATCTTTCGATCAATCCATTTGATTGGACATATTTTGGTCTCGGCGTGATGTGATTGAAGTTCTAGTCATTTCCGAAGACTCAAAATTACAGTTTACTTAAACGAAGTTTCTTTTCAAGTCTGTGATGACATCTTTGGATATTCGAAACTATCAACTGGTAGTAAAAAAATGTTAGCAACGTAAATTTATCGATTCCAACTATTTCATATGGAATCTGAGTAGCAGCACTGATTCTTCTGATGCTTCTAAGATTTAAAACTTTTTGTGGAAAAAAATAGTGACACGCCAAAGAGCGCTTAGTGGTTTCGTTTTTACAGTGTGTTTCAATTAATAATTTAGTGAAAAATGCTAATTTCTCATCAAGGATTTCGTTGGATGATTTTAAATGTACGAGTAGTCTAACTCAAGAACAGTACATAGATCGACTTCGTATGGCTTTTGGTGACGAAATACCATCCAACGCTACAATTTATAACTGGTTTGCAGAGTTCAAACGCGGTAGTGCTAGTTCCAGTGATGAATTTCGTGAAGGTCGTCCTTGCAGTGATGTTGTTCCAGAAAACATTGATGCAGTATGCCCCATGATTGGAGCCGATCGGCATGTGAGGTAGAAGCAACATTTTGCATTAATAAGACCGCAATTCAATCAGTATTGCACAAACATTCAGCTGTGAAGAAGCTTTGTGCTAGATGGATACCACACAAGCTGACCGATCCTCAAAAACATGGACGTGCCAAATCGTGCAAGGAAATGCTAAACAAATTCAATTGTGGTACTTCAAAAAACGTGTATAACATCGATACAGGAGACGAAAGCTGGATATACTCGTATGAACCCCATTCTAAGCGACAATCAGCTATTTGGGTATTCCAAGGTGAGCGCAAACCGACAAAAGTGACTTCTTCTCGAAGCACTTCGAAAAAAAATTATCTCTTGTTTTTCGGTATATCGGTGCATGTTACTACAGCGGCTTTATGGAATAGAAGAACTGTTAATGCCGATTGATACACAATAATTTATTTGCCGGAAGTCATCAGTGATTTACTAAAAAACAAACAAAAAACAGGCGTGTCATCCTCCAACATGACAATGCTAGTTCACGTACAGCGAGTCAAAAAATTTCATTTTTGACGTTTCAAAACGTCAAATTAATGAGTCATTGCCATATTGTCCTATTTATCGCCCGTTCATAAAAAATAAAATGCTTGGTCAACGTCTTTCAATGCCAGAAGAGGCTGTAGAGGCGTTTAAAAAGCATGTTGTTGAGATGTCGGGTACAGAGTGGAATAAATGGTGCCGTGAAATAACGCCGAATTCCCCCTATCAGGGGGGCTACAGGGGGTAGCATGTACCACCTTACCTACAACATCGAGTTGCAATCAACAAACATTAATTACGGTAAAGTTTACTTGTTTTTCTAACAAGTACATTTGGCTTTGTAAATTCTTTTGCCTTCTCTCTGAATTCGGCTTTGTGAAAACAGTGTTCGGCGTTATTTCGCTTTCATTCCAAATTTCCAAAATTCGGCGTTATTTCACGGCACCGAATAAATGTTTCGAAAACTGGTTCTATCGAATGAAAAAAATCTTGAAGGAGAATACCTTGAAAAACAATAAACCACTTAAAGTAACAAATTTATGTTTTTTCTTACTTTTTCTAAAAATTTATCGGGCAACCTTCGGAGGTTGCCTCCGTGGTTTTCACTGAGTGCTTTGGCATACGCGGCATCGTTCGAAGAAATTTCTAATATCCTTCGTCATCTGGCGCTGGATTTCTATATGGCCCTTGGGCACCTGCTCTAGAATTCTTTGCTTTATAGGAACTACGTATTATTTTACTTCATTTGAACATAATGTCTTCATCGTGTGTGATCTCATCATGACATTTGAAATAAGGTTTTATATCATCCGGTAAGTTTTTTTTCTTCCTCCGGTCGACCCTCGTGTGCAATTTCCTGCATTTTGTTAGGTGTTCGTCAGTTTTCGTATCGTTTTGTAGATCTAATAGAGCCTTTTGCAAAATGGAATGTATTTGCAGAATTTCGAACTCTTCGGTTTCATCTTTCGATTGTTCACCGTGAATGCAGTCTCGATTTAGAGTGTCAGCTAATTCCGTGTTAGAACCTTTTTTATAGACTACGGTAGGTGCATACTGCTGTGTTTCCTTCAAAATTCCTTTTATTCTTGCTGACTGACATACGGTTTTTGTATACGGATTCCAGATGTTTGTGGTTGCCCTCAATGATAAGTTTTTTTCCCGTATATGTATGGATGAAACTTTCTACAGGCAAATCGAGTAGCTCAGGCTTCTTTTTCTATTTGAGGGTATCTCATGTCGGTTTTTATCAGCACTCTGCTACTGTACCCTATTGGTTGACCGTCTAGTAATAGAGTTGATCCGATTGGATCTTAATGTCGCTATTACCTTAGTACCGAAGAAGCTGTTAATAACTTTTCGATTTTGTCTAAAACAGCCTTTTTCTAACAGCTTTTGCAGTGGTTGTGTTACTTCTGAGGCATATACTCATAGTATAACCAAAAAACAGTCGTTGGAGCTGTTTTTTGTTGTCTGGTGTTTTCAGCTGCTGAATCGCTCGGACTTTTTCTGGATCAATTTCTATTCCCTTAGCACTACGTAGTATCCCTTCAACTTGATTTTTTCTTTTTCAAAAATACATTTTCTCATGTTTAGTTTTAGTCGCACGGTTCAGCGTGAATCTGTTAGTCGTCCATTGAGACTTCTGCATTGGGAATGCATTTTAGTACAATATATCTGTCATTATCTGCAGCAATATTTCTGGTGCTGGTGCTCAGCCAAATGGCAAAACAAGAAAACTGAATCTTCTGCATAGGGTGACAAACATTAGGTATTTTGTCCATCGTAACTTTGATCTACTATAAACCTCGTTTGCAGTCAAGGAAAGTGAAGTATTTTGAGTTTTTTTTTATCAATGCAGTTGATATTTCTGTGTAGACTCCTCCACGCAATATATTTTTATTTAAATCTGTTGGCTCGATGAATATGCGTAATTTTCCTTTTTGTTTAACGACGACCATTGGGGAGATGCATGGTGTTGATCTGTAGTTGGTTTTATAACCTCTTTGTTTACCATATCGTCTAGGTCACCCTTTACTGCCTCCCTGATATGGTATCCTACGAACGATATGAACTTTTAGCTCCACTGATTCTTTCAAATCGTTTCCATACTGAAAACCTTTTAGACAACCATAGTGTTGGTTGTTTTCTTTTTTAATTTTATTTTTATTTATTCGTTTATCGCATTTACTCGTACTATTAATTGTCTTCTTTACGAGCCTTCTTGCCGAGAATCGGAGTGACTTTTGCGTCAACAACAAAGAATTTCATATAGAAGATTTTTCTTCTTACCACAATCTCATAGCTTTACGTTGCCAGAAGAATGGTTTGTTTTTATATTTGCTGCTTCTACTATACTTTGGTAAAACGTTACACTGAGCTCCAGAATTAAGTTTCATTTTTATGCTTTTGTTATTAATGTCTATGACCTTGTACCAATTTTTGCCACCATGTTTTCAGATACTTCATTTAGTTCGAAGTCTTAGTCACTTTCTTCTTCTGTTTACGTTGCTTGTATTTTTTGTTTGCTTTTACACATCGATGGGAAATGGTTTCTATTCTGACATTTTGTGCATTTGTTTCCGAATGCTGGACATGATCTTTTGCCATGATGAGTTCTGCATCTGTCGCTGTCAAACGTGTCTTATGGTGCATTTTGCTTGTATTTACTGAATGGTTTGCTATTAGCTTACACTGCGTCAATGTTTTCTTCATTATGCATCTCTTTTAATTACTTTGAAGGTGTTTCGCTTGTCCTACATATGTTTATTGGTTTTTCTAGGCTCAATTCTTCTTCAGAAAGCAGCTTTTCGCTGAGAAACTCATTGCAGATCCCTATTATTATTTTGTCTTTAAGGAAACTGTCATGTAGGTTTTCAAATGCACACTTTCTAATTTGAGATTTTGCTTTTGTGAGGAACTCTTCGAACGGATCACCTTCACCTTGTTGCATTTTGTGAAAAAAAGTATTTACCGTAGGCGACATCTTTATTAGTTGTTGTTACGTGATTTTTTTCATCCTACCACTTTTGAACTAATTGTTGACATCAATGTTGCTACCTGTACTTCTTGGACCTGGTCTGCAGTTGCGTCGCTATTTCGAACAACCACAATCAGTATTAGGAAGCCAAGAGGCGCTCAACTCTTTTGATGAAATTGAGAATCTCTCTGGTGGAGGTTGGTGGGAATTTCCCCAGGCATTAAAATTTATCTGAGGAGGTGTCGTCTCCTTAAAGCCTTACATATATACAAAATGTGTTCCGCAGTTTCGTCGTTTTCAATGCAAAGACGACATTCAAATTCCTGAATAAGACCTATTTTATGTTGGTGATATCGAAGGTGGCAGTGTCCCTTTTGAGTTGAAAGGATTCTTTTGATTTTTTGTGAAAGGCTCTTTAAACTTGGCAAGCCCTAGGATGTTTTCGTCATGGAATATGCGCATTTTGTTCTCCCAACTCTTTTATTGCTCATTTCCGACAATGCCTTTATGGTTTATCTTATTTTAATTTGTTTAGAGTCAATGAGGTTAGAGTCTAATGCTTTAATTGCAGCTTGAATGTCCATCAGTACATGGATAGGGAAACCCTTCATTCCATTATCGAGAATGATATTTATGCACACCTGAATGGCATACGCTGGGACTTTTTATCATTGGTTACGAAATTCTAGTGTTTGGACCATATATGTCCATCCTTTATCCATCCGTATAACACTTGATATATTAAAGGTTTGAGGTGGGGTTTTTGTAGTTCCATGCTTCTCGGCCTGAGATCTCTATATTGAACCTTCTGCAGTTCAATATAGGGTAATAGGTAGGCATACGTTTACAGCGAAGATCATGCCAAGCCCGGGGATTTCGGAGAGAAGATTCGTTTGAGCCATGTGATCTGAGGGATCAATCTTAACCTGACCGTGCAGCGAATTGCCATCTTTTTTATAAATAGATGGAGTGGCGTTAAATTCAGGAAGGCGTCCATGGCTGTAGGGGATGTGTACATACCGCCAGTGATGTCAAGGCAGGAAAGTCTTTGTAGCTGTTGAAGCTTTTAAATCGCAGTTTTCTCTTTTGTTTTGTTCCTCCATTCTGCTGTGATGATGGGTCGTATCATCATTATACATACATACATACATATGTGTATATCCCATGGGTGATCTTAGGTTCAAGGCTCAGAATTCTTTTACGAGCAAAGGGAGCAAGTATAGCTTTACTGAGGTTGATTGAGAGATTTTCTGCAAAACACCAGCCTTCTACTGTCTTTAGAGCAGTCTGCATATGATAGCAAACGTATCAACAGTTTTTAACCTATGACTATTATTACTAAATCGTAGGCATATCCTATTGTCTTATAACCCAGATTAACAAGTTTTACTAGTAGGTCATCAATTACCATCTTATGGACAACATTTGATGGCTGAGCGAGAGAATTTAGTATTATCGGAAGCCCAGCGGTTAGTGGGATTATCAATAACATTTTTGGACATGGCTTTCGAAATGGATTCATCTTCGGTGTTATCAAAGGCACATCCAATAAGTAGAAAGGAACATATTGCAATCTCTCTTTGTCGGTAGGACTTTCTAATCTGTGTTACCAGATTTAGTAGGGCGCTTTCCGTGGATCTTTTTCTCCTACGTGCATGTTGGTGGGGGTGTGGTGCTGTTCGATCAGATCCTGTACCACAACAGGTGGAATCGCATCTATGTCTTAGGCTGAGGCGCACACGAACTATTGCAATGCACTTCCCAGAGGTAGTGCAATGGTCACTGACACTCGATCTCTGGTGTTAAACCCTACAATGAGAGATATGTATTTAAATTTGGAACTAATCAATAAAGCAGCCCGCCGTCTTTAATCTCCTCGGGCAAATTCTAATATTTGCTCACTGGAGTTTAACAAGGCAGTCATCTTGGCCCTCTTCTTTTCATTCTTACTATTAACGATGTTAAGAGGGTCATTAAACACTCCTCCCTCTCCCTTTACACTTCAGCTTAATTTCCGTTCGCATATCGATAAGATGATCCTCAAAGCCAACTCATCACTTAGCTTTATTAAACTTTGGTCCAAGGAATTTTTCAACCCGTATGTAGCCAGATCTCTCTATGTTACCTTTGTTCGCCCTCTGCTTGAGTATGCTAGTCAAGCTTGGCCCCCGTTTCACCGGGTTCATGTTTCCCGTATCGAGTGTATTTAACGCCGATTCCTGCAATTTGCTCTCCGTGGTCCGCCGTGGAACGATTGTTTAATCTTACCTCCCTATCAGGACCGCCTCGAATTTCTCAATATGAATTTGTTAGAAGAACGTGAGAATACTGCTGGCATTGTTTTCATTAATCGACTTCTCTCAGGTTCCATCGACTGCGCAGCTATTTTGAACTCCATTTCCTTCATTACAAACCCCCGCAATCTACGTTTTCCTCGTCTCTTCTATCAACCGGTCTCCCAAATGCTCCGAAAGGTCAGCTCAAACCTCTCGTTTTTTGATTTCCACCTGAACACTCCTCGTCCCAAACAAGATCTCCTCCATCACTCCCATGGTCCCTAGCTCGTAAGTCTTTCTGTTAGTTTTTAGTCCTAGTTTCTAAGTTAGATAAAGCTCAGCCCCAAACAAAATTAAAAATTAAAACTAAATTAAATTGTTGAGGCCAAATATCTTACCCTCCCACCCTCAATAGGTTTTTGAATTAGCCTTAGGGCGATGTTCTCTCTTGTGCATCGTTGGTTAAAGGTGTATGAGGCACCTTTAGCACGGTGCATTTTTCCCAGCAAAACCGTCAGTGTAGCCATTATCGTGTGCGGGCATACGCGGTTTTCCGTATGTGCCTCGGTTTGTCATCGTCTCTCTCCCGTATGGGAACTTCACCAAAGTAGCGGCTCTTTGGTCTCACTCCCTCAGGATGAGCTGCACTTCATGTAGCGTGACTCCTCGGCAGACGTATAGTAACTCTAGTTTTGGGTCTATTCTATTGTGTTAATTGGATAGTTAAGAAAAACTCACTTCCTCTATCACCCCCAGCTGCAGCCGTATTATCATTTTGTTTTTTAATCTCTTTGATAGACTACCGGTGCTGGAGGTAGCTGAAGTTTTGTCGGAGCTTTTTATAATGAGCCGCAGCTCACCGAAACGGTATGCTACATGACCTTTGAGGTCTTTTGGCCGCTTTACCGCACTGTCATTTACTGCAAAGACCACTCTTTGCAGGACTCTCCAGGTTTTGATGTTAATACCTGAGTTTTGTGCATTCATGGACGCGAGTGTTTTTCCGATAGAACCCCCTTGGGGTGTGTGATTTCCGAAACTAATCCTCCTCCGCTAACATTGCGTTCAGACCGCATTTGTCTTTTATTTTTGCGAAATTTCTACTCAGCCCATTTGCACTTGCTTCATTGGAGCAAAGAAACACGACCAAGCCAGCCATGATTGTAGAGCTGTCAAAAGACTGCTTCACCTGTTTGCCTTGAAGCTCAATCAAAACAACAATAACTCCCTCCTGTATTTGGACCATTTATTCAACACTAAGGGGGTTGAAATTGATGTCTTACGGGATTATACCCAGCCTGACACGGCCATATTTGAAACTTCTCCTTTCCGAAGATCTTAGTTTATCGTAGCCGATAGATTTTTGTGATATGTCGTGCTAACGGATGGTACACATAACGCATCCGATAGTATGCTAATTGTGTCTTCACACAAAGTGTCTGAGTCTGAGTCGCTTAGAAGATGACCGATCCGTCGCTGTAAGCTGATGCTTTCAAAGAGGCAACAGCCTCTAAAAATTAAACCTTTGTTGGATCAATTTTGATTCCAACGAGTAATCGAGATATGATTTGTTACCTAACAGCAGAGCCCGTTTTGCTGAGAGAAAGGGTGTGTAATTGAATCGCTGGTAGCCCGGTATCCGAAGTTCGCAAACTAGAGACGATGCACCCACTTAGCCATGCATCCCCCGGTGCTTGCCGTTTCACCCTGAAGTTAGGGTGTTTTCAAAGAGGTTATCTTATCTTCATCGTTCATTTTTACCAGTGTTAGGACACGTGTACAGAGAGAAACCCTTCAATATTACAGGCTTGCAAGTGCATGGAGCATACGTGCTCTGCAATATAAAGGCCTGGATGGAGGCAATGAGTCTTATTGAGTCGGTTATTTTAAAGATAGTCCTACGACTTTATCCTACAAGTCCGCACCTGACCACTTCCTGAAACACGTACTCTCACAGTATATGTTTGGCCGACGTTACTCCGATCTTCAATATATAACATACATACATACGTGTTGTGTTAGATACTATGTGACATACCAGCAATTCTCTTTAATCCTGGGTACTCTGTTTCTATTGTAGTTCTATAGATCAAGTGCTCTGGCATCCGCTATGGGTTGGTTCTTAAAAAGGAAGTGCAATCTGGCTGCTGGCTGGGTGCCGGGAGCTGCGGTTTTGAGTATTATTCTTCATTGAATCAATGTGGCCAAGCAAGTACCATCGACATGTTTTTGCTTTTCGCACTACGTGCGTATCTTGATGCACATCATACAGTTCGCGTTTATACGAGTATGTTCTTCTACATTCACTTTCTGCAGACCCAGGCCTTGAAAATGTTTCTTTCCGAGTGTGTTCAATATGATATGTGTCACAATGGGCCAATATCATATTGAATATTCAATATGTACTCTGGTTTCCGGTTTATTGTCCACTTATCCACACAGTTTGACAGAGCCTGTGTTTTATAGATCAAGCGTTTCATCTTTCGAGTTAGAACCATTAAAGTCTTAATTTATCCAAACCAAAGTAGTGACAGTCTCATAGAGTTCGTTTTTTTCGTTCAATATCAGTGATGTCACTTGCACGGTTATTAGTTACTTGGAGTGGGTAGGGAACCTTCTTAACAATCTTGAAGTTACTGCTGTCAACAGTGATGTATTATTGTAGACGACAGACAAATGAAACTTTGTTTGTGGGCAGCTCATACTTGCTTTTGTTGTCTTCTCTTCAAGGACCAACTCGTTTCAACTGTTCTTTGAGGCAGTTTTTCGAAAAGAGTATTTGCGTGTGAAACGCTTGCTTTCTGCTTTACGTACTCCAGCACTACGAGTATATTAATGAAGACATATTCATGTTTCCCGTACACGGTTGGAATGGGATAGGAGAAATTGTTTCTCAACTAACCACTCCATCACGAGTCTTTCTGAGAGATTCGGAATTTTATTACTCTCCTGTCAAGCAGAAGATGATAAATGGTGCCATGAAAGCGACTTTAAAGTCGATGAAAACGTGCCGTGTTTCGACGTGAAATTAATTTGCCATTTCCAGGATTGTTGTGATATGTTGTTATTTAGTCGATGTGCTAGGCCGCATTCTCGATGAGTCTATTACAGAAAGGCCTTAGACTTTGACAACATTACGTTAGATAGCATTTTTTAACTACATTTTTGATGGTGTTACGATACGGAATTCACTGAGTATTGGCGTTTGTATAGGGTAAGTGCGGAAAGTCTTTTACCCAGTTGCTCCTTATTCTTTCTTCCTATTGTAAGTACGGTTAATGTTTTTACCTTTTTTTGGCCATTCAGCGCGACCGTCGTGGTTAGGGATTTTACAAAGTCGGAAATCGTTGCGTGGAATATGGGGTTTGCAACTTATCCTAAGAAAATATTTTCCTAACCGAATTGCATTGAGATCGACAAGTATTATTTTAAAATACTGTAGGGAGATTCGGTAAGCTTTATCCAGTAAACTTTATCAAGGATTCCTCCTTGACGGTAGGATGAGCCTCCTTAGCAGAGACATGTGCATGTATTAGGTAGACGTTTAAAATGCAGTTCTGATTCCAGCCAAATGATTGTTTATCAGCTTAAAGTCAGTAAGTTTCGAATTATTCGACCTAAGTGTACTTGGAGCATATTATGTTGGCATGTTTCACTATACAGTTCATAGTCCGAAGGACTGGTACGAGGTCGAGACTTAAATCGTAGTAAGTAACTCATTACGAGAATTTTAGGCCTCTTTTTAGTCCAACAAGAGCTCATGTATTCCCTGCTCCTTTATAAGATCGTAAATAAGTCTTGTGGGTTCTTATCAGCTTAAATCCCTCAATTTGAGATACCAGTTTCCTTGCATAAAACCACGAGAATGAGAACAAAGTTCAAATCGATTTCAGCAACTCATTTCACGTATGTGAATGCTTACGTTTGTCCAGTAAAGACTCTGTTTAGAAAGATTTTACAAATGTATAACATTTAAAGAATTTGAGAGAAACGCGTTCCAGATCAATTTTGAATATATGTATAGGGTGACCAGATAGCACTGATAGTTTTTACAATTGTTATGTTTCATCAGCTGTCAAAGTTACCGATGAATGTCAAAATATTCAGTCAGGCTTGCCATTTCTTCATGCCGAACGTGCGGAAACTATTAAAAAAATATTATCGAAATTCTAGCTCAGTTGCTCGGTCGTCATTATGGCTTCAGTGTGCGGGCAATTCGTCGTACCGTGGAAAAGTTTGACCGTGAGTACACTCTTTTTGATCTTAAGCCACCATTCAGGCAGAGATTGGTGCGAAATGAAGAAAACATAGCGGTTGCATTTGGGCCTACTCACTTATATGATTATGCTGAACCAAGAATTAAAGCCGGACGAAAATAGTCAACGCCGTGAGTTCGCGCTGGAAAGGTTGGCCGGCGATGCGGATTTTGGCCAAAAAATCATTTTCTAGGACGAGGCCTATTTTTGGCTCAGCAGCTACGCCAACTAGAAAAATTGCCGTTATTGGAGCGAACACAATTCACAAATTTTCGGCCAAGCATCAATGCACAAAGATTGACTGTTTAGTGGGGTTTATGTCATGGCGGCATCATGAGACCTTATTTCTTTTGAAATGAGGAAGGAGACACCGTTACCATTAATGGTCTCAGGTATAGAGCGATGTTAACCAACTTTCTGTGGTCAGAGCTCGACAACATCGATATATCCGAGCTGTGGTTCCACCAAGGCTTCACTACATGCGATGCAACGCTCGAAGTTGTGAAATTTGGCAACTGAGTCATCTCACGGCGAGCGTTCATCAATTGGCAGACGCGATCATGCGATTTTACAACACTCGATTATTTTCTCTAGGACAGCATCAAGTCCTTAGTCTACGCTAAGAAGTCAACCACTTTGGACGAGCTCGAGGCAAACATTCGGCACGCTATTGCCAGACCGACCGTTTGAAGCACTGTCAGCGAAGCCGAGGCTACAATTTGAATAATGTATTGTACTATTCCACACATAATGCCATGAACGTAGCTTCAAAATACGAGTATAGCCAGAATCAATTCTATATCTCACACCGTTATTGTTTTATTAAAATTTTTTATCCAATCGTCCTTATCTGGTCACCCTGTATTTGTTACAATACTATAGATAACTATATAGCTAATGATAGATACGAAGAGCGAGGTACAAATAACATCAGAAGTGGCCAAGAACAAAGTTAGTAAAAAGCCGACAAAAAATTTGCAAATGTTGTACTTGCGCTGGTTAAAGTTAAAGTTATTACAATTTTCGTAGACGGGCTCACCTATCCTTATATCCTTTCCAAAGCCGTGTACAAGTTTTAAGGATTCCTAAGCTTCGTCTAAGCTTCGAATATGTCTCATTAGCATTTTAGAGGCTTTGATAACTCTGATGTCTCCATCTATGAAGGTTCTCCGCTGACGTCTTTGTAGTGCTTCTATATTTGTCATCACGGTTATTTCATTAGTTCAGTCGATCTGGGTGGAAGAACATCATGAGCATACTTATCCGTCAGCTGTCATTTGTTTCAGTTTTATGGTCTATGCTTTTTACATTCCCATGCAGCCCATCTCCTTTGATATCTGCAGCTATACATATATATCTTTCGTGTTGTTTGATTCATTAAAAGGAAGAAGTATCCAACCTGCCAAGTTCCAAGTTTTTCTTTCCCATCCTTTTGTTGTTAATCTCCGTTCTTCATACTTTCGTTTCGCATCTTAGGAGACAAAGCCCGATTCAATCAAATGCTTAAATTATTTCACCTTAGCCCCGCTAATACCTTCTTTTATCTAGGTTTTCTCATTGCTGTCTTCGAAGTACGAGTTCCTTTCCTCTCATCTTGAGTTTTTAGTATTACCTGCTGAGCATTTGGTGATTCCTTGCCAGCCTTTTCCGAAACTGGACATATTTAGGTTTCCTTGGTTCTGTGTTTTCTGTTATCCGCTGAGTTTAATTCATACCTTAAGCACTATAAACATCAGAGGGTATTACGCGGTGTGAGGCATGTTCGAGAAGAGGCACTGCATGACTACAGCCCGAACCTACTGAACAAATATTTGCATTTCAACAAGGATAAGGCATACAAACGTGTAAAACATAAAGTCATTGATGAGCAAAGAAGCATACGAATATGCAATATGTTACCAACCACCACTACTGCGGAAGGTCTCAAGAACTCATTTTTTCGACTCGTCCTACCGCTACAAGAAAATTTCCATCATTTTTAGCACCAACTCTTCCCCAATTCTGCAGCTTCCTGTTCCCACAAACTGCAATTTCACTACAAAAAAATTATCTTCCTATAAGCAAGTCTTCATTCACGAATCAATGCTATTGCCCATCCCTGTTTCATCGATCAATGACTATCTGACAAACTCTTCCATAATTGAACTGACTTCCGTTCAACGAATTTAGAATCTTCATGATTTCGAAGAAAACAACTCTTCCCAGATCCCACCCCACCCTCTATCAATTTGAAATCAAAATTCCATTTCACACAAATTAGTTCCAGCTTGTCGAAATTGGGGTGGGGTGAAATGATTTTCCCCAAAGAACGCTTCTCCCCGCAACCATTAATATATCATTGCTGCGATAATTGAGAAAGATTTTCATTCAATTTCACTTTTTCTATTTACGCCAATTTTTCTTCAGTAGCATCTACCTCCGCCCTATTACACAAAAATATTAAAATCAAATCATTTCCAGCTTTATGATCTCATTGTCCTCAACCCCTTCATCACCATAATCACAGCCTCCCTTGCACAATTCATACTCGTAGAACCACTACAAAGTGTAAACCGCGAAAACCACAAAATCATCCCACGAAGATGAAGCCACGGAATAGAACAAAATTTTCTTCAAAAGCATGCGAACATCCTTAAAGTGAAGATAACTTAATATCTCAAGGAAAAGTTGTAGATAAAACGAAGATGAAGCCGGATTTTGCCTTTAAAGGAATTTCTCCTTTCTTTCTCCCTCTCTCTAGTTATAATACGCGTCCACTTGTACAGATATGAATACATAGATACATGTAAGTCCTTGTACGCTCTCAATACACGAGTTTCGAAGAATACAACACTTTTGCATCAGCATCCTCTAGATATTTGCTTACTGATTTTTATCCTTGGTCGTTATGGCAATAGATACTCGTACACCGTTAGGTATACGCTACAAATATTAAAAAAAAAAGGACAGAGAATGGTGAGAATAATACACCGGAACTGATATCGGCATGATTTTTCGATAATCGAGGTATTTATGCTATGTCAGGTGTGCGTGCGGTTCGAGTAGAACTTATCACGCGTTCTTGTTGCTATTGGCATTGAAGATGATATCCCTGCGGCAGGATGAGGAGCGAAATACTTGTAGAATTGATTTTACGGGGGCCTAATACAATGGAGTAAGGAAAGCAGTTCGTTTCCTGTTTCTTGAGCTTGCGATTATTAAAAACCTCTAGGGGTTGGCTTCAGATTTTGCTTAGCAGGATTGTTGATTTGGTCTCGAATGAATATCGGTGGTAGGTGTTGGATGCCTTCGAAGGGCATAATGGTATCTGTGGACAAACATCTTGGTGGAGATAAGGTAGTCCTGTTGCTTTATTATATTGCCTTCTTTATAAATTAGGTCATGGTCTCGACCAAAGAGAATTGATATGGGAGTTACTTGAAGTTGAACCTGTCATTTTTTTTTAGTGTATTTGGAGAAAATTTAAGCAGATAATCTACACAACGGTAGGGGAAAAAATTTAAATAAAACAACAACGGTGTGAAGTATAAAATTGATTATGACTTCATTTTGAAGCTACGTTCCTGCCATTATGTGTGGCATAGCACATTATTCAAATGGTCGCCTCGGCTTTACTGACAATGCTTCAAGCGGTCGGTCCAATTTTTGATGACTCGGTCCATTATTCCGGCAATAGAGTGTCGAATGTAGGCCTCGAACTCGTCCAAAGTGGTTGACTTCTTAGCGTAGACTAAGGACTTGATGCTGTCCTAGAGAAAATAATCGAGTGATGTCAAATCGCATGATCGCGGCGGCCAATTGATGAACGATCGCCGTGAGATGACTCAGTTGCCAAATTTCACAACTTCGAGCGTTGCATCGTATGTAGTGCCGCCTTGGTAGAACCATAGCACGGATATATCAATGTTGTCGAGCTCTGACCACAGGAAGTTTTTTAACATCGCTCTATGTATACCTGAAACCATTTACAGTAACAGTGCCTCCTTCCTCATTCCGGAAGAAGTAAGGTCTGTTGAAGGCGCCATGCCATAAATCGCAGCAAACGGTAAGTCCTAATGGATGCATTGATACTTGGACGAAGACTTGTGGATTGTGCTCCAATAACCGCAATTTTTCTAGTTGGCGTAGCTGCTGAGCCAAAAATGGGCCTCGTGCCAGAAGATGATGTTTTGGCCAACATCCGTATTACCGGTCAACATTTCAAGCACCCAATTAATGAGCTCACTGCGTTGTCTATGGCCATCCAGCTTCAAATCCAGCATTAGCACAATCTCATACGGAAATTGGCCTAAATACAACCGCAAAATAAGCCGGGTTCACTCTCTGACTATGTTCAATTCAGCTGATCGGCGCCGAATCGACATTTCTGGGTTTTCTTGGAAATTAATAACATAGATGAAGAATTGATGATTGAAGCCTGTGAAGAATCAAAACTGCCTCCTCAGGTCCACTGGTCCAGAGCTCTGGTCGGTCACTCCAGAGATGCTGTTAAGGTACGTGTTCTTAATTCAAGTTCAAATCCTTTTACAATCCACACTAAAACCATCATCGGAGGTGCAGTAAAAGTACAGATAGTCAACGCTCAAAGCTCTTCAGAAAACCTAGAACCATCAGATATTTCCCATTTGAGCGAAGACCAACGACAGGAATTTTTCTCACTGCTCGCCAATTACAACGATGTCTTTTCTTGTGACTTTGGGCGCACCTCATTAACATTACACTGTATCGATTCTGAATCTTCAAGGCCAATCAAAATACCTGCAAGGCGAGTGGCACTTGCTAAAAGAAGAGAATTAGAATATTTGGTCGACAATATGGAAAAAAGGGCAATAATCGAAAAGTCCTCCAGTCCTTGGTCCGCTCCAATAGTTTTTGTATGGAAAAAGGATATACTATCGCCGTCTCAATAACGTCACTAAAAAGGATTCTTATCGGCTGTCCAGAATTGATGATATTCTCGGAAACTTCTCTGGTGCCCACTGGTTTTCTACCATGGATCTACACAGCGGATATTGGCAAGTGGAGATAGATGACGGCGATAAGGAAAAGACAGCTTTTTGCACTGGTAAGGGATTATGGCAATTCAAGGTCATGCCATTTGGCCTATGCAACGCACTGGCTACTTTCGAGCGATTGATGGACCGAGTCTACTACCTAGATGACATCATCGTGGATAGCAAATCATTCGAAGACATCTTCAAAACTTGGAACTTGTATTCGCACGGCCTCGGAAAGCCAACTTGAAACTCAGTTCGCAAAAATGCTTTTTCTTCAGAGAAGATGTGCGATACCTAGGCCACACTGCATCCCGAGATGGAATCAGGACCGATCCTTCGAAAATTCATGCTGTGAAAAGTTGGCCTACGACGAGTTCGAAGCGAGATGTGCGAAGTTATTTGGGACTATGCTCTTACTATCGACTATGCTCTTACTATCGAAGGTTCATACGAGGATTTCCCACTATCGCGAAAGCACTTTTCCAACTTACGGAGGAAAAAAAGAAATTTACATAGGCCTATGCAGAAGAAACTGCCTTCCAGAAACTCAAAGAATAACTTACTTGCTCCCCTCCTAAATTTCAAGCAATCCGAGAGACAGATCGCCAGATGGTTGGAACTCCTCCAACAGTATGACATGGACATCCAACATCACCCTGGATTACGTCATGGTAATGCAGATGCACTCTCCAGAAGATAATGCGGAGATTGCCATCACTGTCAAGCTGCAGATTTTGGAGACACCAAAAGGACAAGAAGTACTACAGGACACATCTACACACTGAAGATTCTTGGGGAGGACTTAAAGAAAGTACAAGATGAAGACTTGTGGTTATCACTCGTGAAATCTTTGGTGAGAATACAGGAAAAACCTTCCAAAGAAAACGTTTTAGGCTATGGACGAGATATAAAAAGCTTTTGGAGCCAGTTTGGCTTTGGGTGGATGTGGGGTTAATAACACAATGGAAGCAGTCTAAAAATGCAACTGTAAAGCAATTAGTAGTACCACGCACATTTGTACCAAGAGCGTTAGAAAGCCTGCAGACGGGACCGAGCGGAGGCCATCTGGGGCGCAGTAAAACCGAAAGGTAGCAAGTAGATTTTACTGGATTGGACAGACCAGTGATATCAACGATTGGTGCACGAAATGTGAAACATGCATCTTTCGCAAAGGCCCTACAACCAGGACACGCGGATGCCTGAAAACAACTCTTACCGGAGAACCTTTTGAGAGGGTTGCGATAGATGTTCTTAGGCCTTTGCCCCGCACCTCAAATAATAATCGGTACATCGTCATCCTTATGCATTATTTTACCAAGTGGCCAGAAGCATTCGCACTTCCGACCACACATTCTACATTCCGACCAAGGCCGAAACTTTGAATCTGCAGTTTTCCAGCAGACGATGGACTTACTAGGCATCGAAAAAACACTGACTATGCCTTTGCACCGGGAGTCGGATGGGATGGTAGAGCGATTCAACCGAACTTTACTAATGTGGAAAAGAACCAAAATGATTGGGATGAGTTTTTACCATTAGGGTTAATGGCTTACCGATCTTCGATGCACGAGGCCACCAAATAAACAGCAGCAAAACTCATCTTCTGGAGAGAACTGCTCTTACCTGCCGACTTAATATTTGGATCGCGACCTACTTCAAAACTGCCAGTAACAGAGTTCGTCGACAAGCTTAAACATCATTTACACCTGATCGACGAAGAAGCGGAAGCAAATTTAAAACTGGCCGCTAAAGTAATGAAGAACAGGTATGACTTACGCGCTGACCCTATTTGTTTTTCTCCAGGTGACAAGGTCTTGCTGTATATTCCGAAAAAAAGGTTGGGACTATGTCCAAAGCTGCAGAGAAACTGGGAAGGGCCTTATGTAATCTGTAAGAAGTTGAACGATCTAGTTTACCGAATCGAAGGGAGCAACGATCGCAAGCGACGAGTAATGCATATAAATCGACTGGCCCCTTACTTTAAGGAGAGGGCACTGTAATGAAATTTGGCAGCATCAACATTAAACAGATGTAAAACCTCTCGGGAACCACTTAAAAGAAGAAGAAGAAGAAGAAGCAGAAGAAGGAGAAGAAGACGTTTATAAATTGAAGTTTTTGTTAATTGAAAATAGATCAAACCTACAAATTCCAAAGGAATCCGTACATTTTTTTGCAACGATGTCAATTGGACTCTGATGAAATGTAAATTGAATTCAAAGCTAAAAATTTCCGCTGTTGCTTCCATCCGCATCTTCAAGACGACTGTTAGCTACGTCCGCCAGTCAAAAGATACCAGCGATAACATAGACCTTGATAGAGTTCAAAATGTGGAACAATATGCAGCGATATCCATTAGGATGGAATTGCCACAAGGAGTGAAGATGGGAAGAGGCCTGCACAAGACATAATTTTGCCTCCGAACACAACCGTAGGACGAGTAGAATCGATAGAAGTCTGCGAACTGCCTGCAACATCTTCAAACATGCCAGGCCATTGTGATGAAGCCCATGACGAACTTACTGAGAAGCAGAGAACGTCGTTCGAAACTCTTATACGAGAATTCAATGATGCATTTTCTGAAGGACCATCTGACTTCGGGAGGACTGCCATATCCCGGTACAGCAACAGGCGATGGACGAGCTCATCTGGGATATGAGAGAAAGCGGCGTAATAGAAGCATCTAAGAGCCCATGAGCTGCACCGATCTTCTTAGTCAAAAAGAATAAATGGTTCGTCCAGGTTTTGCTTCGACTACCGGCAACTCAACGAATTGACCAAAAAATACTTTACCCATTACACACTGGCCGGCTCAAAATAGTTTCCGATCTTAGATCTCCATAGCAGTTATTGGGAAGTTGAAATGGACCCCAACAAAAAAGAAAACACGTGTTTCACTAATGACTATGGCTTCTGGTGATTTAATGCCATGCCTTTTGGCCTATGCAACCCTCCGGCGACGGTCGAAAGGGTAATGGGCGAAGTGAGCCAAGGACTATCATGGCGAACGGCCCTAATATACCTTGATGACATCATAGTTTACTCTAAAATATTCGAGGAACACCTTACCAATCTGGAAGCGGAACTAAGTCAACTTCCAGCTGTTAATTTAAGACTGGGCCCGGGTAAGTGAAATTTTTTCAAAACGAGTGTAAGTTACTTCGCGTATGTCGTTTCGTCGAATGGACTTAGCACGGAGCCTCTTCGGATTATGCTCTTACTATCGGCGGTTCAGCAAAGGGTTTCAACTAGGTCAAAACCCCTCTTAGGGTTAACCGAAGAAAAACGGCGATTTGGATGGACTAAGGATAACGATAGAGCCTTAGGCAGATGCGGAATGGTATGAGTTAATAAGTTTTGCAACTTGTTTTGAACACTAAAATATTTGTTGCAGTTTTTCACATAATAGTTTGTGATTAACAGCGTCAAATGCCTTGAAGAAATCTAAGAACATTAAAACAGTAACATGACTCATATCCATGGACTTTCTTATATCATCTACTACAGAAATCCTTCAAAGCAAAGTGTGATAGCTACGAAATGATGCCCCCAGGGAGGAGTAATATCATTTCTACTATGGTCCATCTTAGTTAATGAACTACTGGTTATTCTCAGCTATGATGGCTTCTCTGTCCATTGATATGCGGACAATATTGCCATCCTAATCAAAGGTAAATTCTCGGATCGCCTCCATAAGGCTCTGAACCTAGTTGCTGAATGGTGCACCAAAGTCAATACCATGAAAAGCATAACAGTTAGATTCACTAAGAGAAGAAGGCGAAGAAGACTCAAAAATGCGGCACTCTTCGGAGAAACAATAGAGTCCTCAACGGAACACTCATCTTTCTAAGACTATTGACAAGGTCGGGATATCACTACGGGCCAGCAAAATTTTAGTCGGAAAAAATTGGGGGCTTAATCACAAAATGACACTGTTAATGTACACGGCAATAACGAGACCTATCGGAGGTCAACATAGGCTAAACTCAACAAAATACAGAGACTAGGCTGTGTCTGTGCAACTGCTGCGCTTAAAGTTATCCTAAACATCCCACCACTTCATCTAGAACTCATAAAATAATCAATGCTAAATGTCTACATTCTCAATAGAGAAGATGAAGCAAATTTCAAACTATGGACATTGTACAATAGCTCATACTGCAATCTTTCATGAATTCAGGAAAAACGAACTACTTGGAATACACTTAATTGACAAATGTCTACCACGATAAAACTTTCGGCACAACTTTAAGGTTACATTTCCAGACTATCTTAACTAAAAACAGAACAAACCAACATTTGTCAACATGTGTGGTACACAAGGGATCCAAAACAAATGAAGGAGTTGGAGTCAGTCAGTCAACACCATTTACATTCTCTCCTACAGCAGAGCAGCCCTACTTGTAATTAACGCTTTTGAAATAAAATCAAAACTGGTCTGGGATTGCCTTCAAATCCTACAACTACAGCCACCACAAACAAAGTTCATCTGATTTGGGTACCAGGACATAGTGGATATGAAGGCAATGAAAAAGTAGACGAAGTAGCCAGAAAAAGGATCCGCATCTCAATTCATGCTGCCAAGACCATTCTATGGGCTATCAATAAGCACCATAAGAGGAAGTATTAAAACGTGGCTAGAGGGAAAGAAGCTTCATTTCTGGAGGGACACCGAAGGAAATAGACAATCGAAAAACTTTATGCCAAACAGTTGCACCAAAAAATGAAACAACTACTACAACTAAGTAGAAGTCAGATTCGACTGATCGCATGTTTTCTCACAGGGCACTGGCGTGGAAAAAAACGCCTTATGACCATGGGGATAGCAGAAGAAAATACATACATGCAGATTGTGCAATGATGACGTGGAAACAACAGAACACATACTCGTACTATGTGACTGCAATGGATTAATTTTTTATTTTTTTTTTTGAAGTAAAACTTCTTTGCGCTCGGTAGAGTAAGTTCGTTTCATGGGAATGGCTATGTAACGAAACGCGAAAATGGTGACATTACATTTGCCATTCCGTAATGAAGAATTGAATATACTGTCTGAGATTAAGTTTATTGGCATATATGATGAAAATGAGGAAGTGATTTTACAACGTCGTAAGAAATTCGTGTCGGATTTGGTTATCCGTAAAATGATTGAAATTTGTAAAGAACTGTACCTGGAAAATGAGATTGATGACAACGAGGAAGAAGCGCAAACTGTGGCAAATAGAGTACCAGAAGCTGATCCCTTTCAACAACTCTATCGAAATGAAAACTCTGATATGAACGACGACCTGAGGCTGGCAACACTCAACAAGCTTGGTGCGAAAGCAAAAAAACGTGAAAATCTAATGCCAAATGATCAATTTTACCAATTAATGCGCCAAACAAACCATCAACAGTGTAACTTAGTGATACATGTGATAAATAATCTCTTATCACAAGACCGACAACCTTTTCAGATTTTCTTCACTGGTTCAGCTGGATGTGGTAAGACTTTTGTGAATCGATTACTCATGGACATTTACAATCGATTCCCAAATACAGATGTTCATTGTAACGCATACATAATATAAGCATTCACTGGAAAAGCAGCAGTAGCCATGGTACTACAGTTCACACAGTGTTAAAAATTACATTATCAAAACTGCTTCCCCTTTCTGGAGGGGTAGCTCAGCAAGATCGTGTACTCTGCAAATATGTTCAAGTTCTCATTATCAACGTAATCAGCATGATAGGAGCAGAATTATTGGCTCAAATTGATAGCAGACTCAAGCAATTCTAAACTCGGACTCTGACAAAATTGTATCAATACCGATGGACATCTATATTGGCTGTCACAATGCTGAACAAAGTGCATTTGTTCGTCGAAAATATCATAAAATGCCGGTCATTGATACAGGTGGTTTACCGTACGAAATTATTTTTGTGTTAAATAAATCGTACATGTTGACCACTAATATAGACCTCACTGATGGTTTAGCGAACCACGCTGTGGATAAATTAGTCCACATTGAGCGTGACGAGAAGAATAAAGTGACTAGAGTGTGGTTAGAATTCACAGATTCTCGGAAAATAGGAGCAAAATACTAATGAAAGTTGCCGCTTACATTGAAGCCAATAACATTAGTCGCTTTGCTGTACCCATCGCACTACGGACTTCAAGCACCGCTTTAAACAACAACAATACTATGATAGCAAAAAGAAATCATTTCCCTATCATCTCAGCTTGTGCAATCACCATTTATAAATCGCAAGGTGGAACGTTTGATGAAATCGTTTATCAATGTGATCGATGTCAATCACAGCAACTTTTGTACGTAGCACTATCGCGGGTCAAGAGCATAAATGGTCTCTACATAATAAATGAAAAGAATGACCTCAAATTTTATCACGGAAGAAAAAATGATTCATTTACAAGAAGAATTTCGCAGGCTCACATTAAATCCACTTTTAACGATTGGCTCCATCTTACAGGACTTCATCACTAAAAGAAATGGAATTTAATTTTTCTCATTTAATTATCAAAGTTTGAAAGCACATGCACAAGATTTAACGGATACCGTACTGCAAATATCGAACTATCTGCTTTTATCGGAAACGTGGCTAAACAATGACGAAAGTTTAAATGTACCAAATTTTAATTGTGTTGTTAAATTCAAGCGTACTTTGGTGAGAAATCTCAACAATACATGTGTCCCAAATATGGATGTTTATTCAATTCAAGTTAATACTGGCAGTATTTTATTATCCCCCATGATCCATATAGATCATTGGTTTGTATGCATTACAACAACAACACAAGATCTTGCTTTTGATCCATGTTGCCACATTTGAATTATTTATAAACCAAATATTATTAAATAATTTTTATGTTTGAATAAATTAATATTCTGCTCATAGTGGTATGTAAGCGGTATGATAGTGAAATGTAAGCTACAAAATATTATTCCCATTTGGTATTTGGTATAAATATTAACAATTTCCTTCTTAAAAAAAAAAACGAGTGCAGAACATTTTCATTTTCAAAAGAATATTCGATTGCATGGCAACTTCCCACTAAACGTCAAAAAGGAACTCAGCTGTGTAATTGCAATGAAGAAACACAATAACAAATCGTAAGTAATAGCAACAACTAATTATTTAATGTAAATATTAATAATTCCACCTTAATTTTATCTTCAAGCCCAAGAAGAAGTTGGACTCCAGAAGAAACCAAAGCTTTTCTGGATGCATACGGCAACAGACAGTGGGAGTTTCAAAATACAAGGCAAAAAAAATTCGCAATGGCGAATGTACTGGAAGATCTCCTTGCACAGGGAGTTCTGTTATTTATACCTTAATTTCATTCTAATGCATTACCTGTATTTATTTTTTTTTATAGAGTCAGCCGACTACAGTGGAAATGCTCCAAATAAAGCTGAAGAACTTGATAAGAGCATATAAGGCGACGTCGGACAATAACAAAAGAATGGGAGAGTCGGCCAGCAAAGCTCCCTTTGAGGAGCAAATTGAGGAGATATTTGGCACCCGGCCTGAGATAAGAAACAGGCATACTGTTAATTTGCCGGTAAAGGCCATAGATGCATTGTCAATGTCATTGACCACCAAAGACGTAAATTTTTTAGCATCAGAGAGCAGTTTTCCTGGTTACTATACGTGCTATCAAACACTGATTACGTTTTTAATCTTCATCTTATTATGCAGTTCTATTGGAGTCGGAAAGTCCATCTCCCTCAACACCTGAAGCAAAAAAAAAAGTCGTTGGATGTCATGCAGCATCATCTTCATCAACAACGATAAAGATGACATATAGGGAAAAGCGCTGGAAGGAAGAGATGGACCTAAAGCGAAAAATAGCTACAGACAAAAACAAGATTTTGGCTGAATATGCTGAACGAAAAATAAAAAAAATGGATGAGGCAGAGAAAGGGAAGGAAGCCCGTTATTTAAAAAAGAAGGCACTCTTAAGAAAGTTAATCAAAAAAAGATAAAATGCTCATTTCTTATGTTTTTGTTTTTATTTCTTAAAGTTTTTGTTACAATTACAATGAATTACCTACGATATTTACGTTTTTATATTAAAAATATGAATCGAATTCTATATATTTATTACGTTTTTATTAATCAAATCGTTTAGTAAACGTTGTCGTCTGGTGCTGCTTACTTCTTGGTTGACTTCAACAACCGGATAATTTTCAGGGTCATATTCTTCAAAAACTCGTATTTCGTCGTTGTTATCTGTACACATGTTGTGCAATATACACTCACATACCACCAAATTTATCACCAAATTTATGTTCGTTTGCTCAGTAAAATGCAGCAATCTTCGGTAACGAGTTTTAAGTAGACCAAATGAATGTTCTACTATGACCCGGGCAGAAGAATGGAGATCATTAAATCTCCTTTGGGCATTCGTCATTGATCCATTCTCTTTAAAGGGTGGAATCATCCAGTCTAGAGATGGATACCCAGAGTCTCCGAGCAAAAAAGTGTTGTTTCGGAAAATTTCACTCATATTTTCGCATGCATCTCTGTAAAGATCAGATCTTTGTAGAATTCGCCTATCGTGCAAGCTACCTGGTTCTCCACAGAAGATGTTGATAAACTTTTTCTTGGCATCCACTACAGCTTGTATGGAAATGCTATAATAGCATCTTCTGTTGAAATAGCTTTATTTGTTAGAAGTGTGTGCTTTGATTCTTATGTGGGAACTGTCGATACATCCCAAAATTCCAGGTATCTTTGTTTTTGCTTCCATTAAATCTGCATTTTGTACGGCTTCACTTGCATTTGGCCATTTGATATATTCGTTGCCAATGGATATGACCCAAGATGTTACCCTATTGAAAATATTCCATCCTGTAGAACATGAAATGCCAAACAAATTCGAAATTTCTCGGAAAGTATTTGTATTTGCCATATACGAGGGCGGGTCAATAAGTCAGTGACTTTTTGAATTTCTGACCTCTTTACTGAAACAGTGAGACTGCTCCTGTCAACAGGCATCTGTCAGTTGACTCCTGTCAAAATTTAAACTTGCTGCGTCAGTTAGTTTGTGTTTGACAGCTATTTTTATCAGACTACTCACTAATTTGAGGAGGAAATGGAAAAAAGTGAATTTCGTGTGCTTATTAAGCATTATTTCTTGCGAAAAAAAACCATTACCGAGACCAAGGCTAAGCTTGATAAATACTATGGGGACTCTGCACCATCGATTTCAATGGTAAAAAAGTGGTTTACCGAATTTCGTTGTGGCAGTACAAGCACTGAAGATGCCGAACGTCCTGGACGCCCAGTTGAGGTCTCTACACCCGAAACAATCGAAAAAATTCACGATATGGTGTTGGCCGACCGAAGATTGAAAGTGCGAGAGATTGTGGAAGCCGTAGGGATCTCGCATGGCTCAGTGGTTTCAATTTTGAATGATCACTTGGGCATGAGAAAGCTTTCCGCAAGATGGGTGCCGCGTTTGCTCACAGTCGACCACAAACGCAATCGTGTAACAACTTCACAGGAAGGTTTGGCGTTGTTTAATCGCAATATGGAGGAGTTTTTGCGCCATTTTGTAACCGTGGACGAAACATGGATCCATCACAACACACCAGAGAACAAACAACAGTCAAAACAGTGGGTTTCTAAGGGTGAATCGGCGCCAAAGAAGGCCAAGGTGGGTTTGTCAGCCAATAAAGTTATGGCGACTGTTTTTTGGGATGCACGCGGCATAATCCACATTGACTACCTTCAAAAGGGAAGAACAATCAATGGGGAATATTATGCCAACTTATTGGACCGATTCAATGACGATTTGAAAAAAAAACGACCTCATTTGGCCAAGAAAAAAGTTCTTTTCCACCAAGACAATGCAAGGGTGCACACATGTGCAGTTGCCATGGCAAAAATCCATGAATTGGGCTATGAATTGCTCCCTCATCCACCCTATTCTCCAGATTTGGCTCCGAGCGACTACTTCTTGTTCCCAAACCTGAAGAAATGGCTTGGTGGAAAAAGATTTGACTCCAATGATGAAGTCATCTCGCAAACAAAGGCCTATTTTGAGGACCTCGACAAATCATTTTTTTTGGAAGGGATAAAAAAATTGGAGAAGCGTTGGATAAAGTGCATAGAGCTCAAATAAAATTATTTTTTTATCAAAAAATCTGTGTTTTAATCCAAAAGTCACGGACTTATTAACCCGCCCTCGTAGTATCACCTATGAGTTTTATCGCACGGTTTTGAATCCTATCTAGCAGGTGCAGAGATGTTGTGGGCGCACCCGACCAGATGGGGACATTCTACTCCAATTTCTGGTGGATAAATGCCTTATATATTGAGGCCAGATCAGAGAGGGTAAAGTATTTCTTACATCGCTTGAGGAAACCTAGACACTTAACGGTTTTAGTGTTAAGATAACAAATAAATTGTTCCTGTAATTTTCTAAAATTAAATAAATAAAGTTGCTTAAATTTAAAATAAAATTAATAATGTAAAGGACGTATAAAAGTAATTTCTTTATATTCTGTCCCCAGTTCATATTTGGAGATATGTGAAGAAACATATCTACAGTATCATTTGCTTGTTCAGGAAAAAGAATAGCTTCAAGCACTTCTTTGGAAATGAAAACTTTCTACCTTAAGCCTATTACCATATATATTATGTATAGACAGATCCTATATCTGTACCTTTAAAAAGATTTATAGCTTTTGGAAAAATTGTTTCGAATTTCATATATGGTATGATACATTAGTATTTTTGTCTTTTAACCTTGATTCCATTATAATTTGCCTAGAAAATATTTATTTTTGTTTCCAAAAAAACAGTTGGATTGGGATCCCTGAAATTTTTACTTAGTTACATCCTGCGGCGATTGAAATGTTACCGATGGGAAATATCGTTAAACTGGAAGTTTCTTAAATTAATTAACAAATACATTTCAATTATCCTGTTATTGTTGTTTTTTTATATTCATCTATTTTGAAATCTCTACCACATTTCCTGTGTAGGTAGGCTTAACTTAATCCTTCAATCCACGTACATATTCTACAGGTTATGGGCCCAGCTGGTGTAAAATATAATTCTAATTTCAATTAAATCTTATTTACGTTACGCTATAATCAAATTATATATTGAATAATGTCGATATCAAATACAGTGCAGGGTCGTATTGCAGTTATCAATGGTGAAAACTATTCTACTTGGAGGGCGCAAACGGGAGGAGTTTTGCATAAGTTTCGCCTTCTCAAAATTGTTCAAGGGCTGGAAATTCGACCAGGAGAAAATACAAATACAAGCAAGACAAACGGGATGATAAAGACTTCGGTGTTCTGAATGATATCTTACTTGCTATGAAAGTAACATGTGGTAGCTCTTAACTTAAAAATCTCAAAAGAAATCTGGGATTTCTTGCAGTCCAGCTATGACAGGAGAAGTGTGCGACGAAAATCCGAGGAGCTTAAAAAATTATTAAATATTCGTAAGAATGGCACTCAGACTATGGACGAATACGAGGGTTGTCTGAAAAATTTTCCGACCGAACAATGATATAAGACATTTTTTCTCAAAATTTTTTTTCATTTTTCTACATAGTCTCCTTGTAACTCTACACACTTCTCCCAGCGATGCTCCCATCTTTCTAACCCGTTCAAATAGTACTTGGCGTTTTTCTCTGCGAAATAATTGTTCTAGGAGGTGATTGCCTTCTCATTTGACGAAAATCTCTGTCCTCCGAGCGCAGTTTTTAGATGAGGGAACAAAAAGAAGTCGTTGAGGCTAGATCTGGTGAATAAGGCGGATGGTCAAGCAGTTCAAACCGTAATTCATGGATTTTCGCCATGGCAACCGCTGAGGTGTGAGACGGCGCGTTGTCTTGGTGAAACAGGATTTTCTTTTCCTGCAAATGCGGCCGTTTTTCCGCAATTTCTGCCTTCAGCTTGGTAAGTAATGATGCGTAGTATGCTCCTGTAATGGTTCTTCCTCTTTGAAGATAATCGATTAAGATAACTCCTTTAATATCCCAAAAAACAGTCGCCATCACTTTTCCAGCCGAAAAAACAATTTTTGCTTTTTTTGGAGCCGGCTCGCCCTTTGCAGTCCACTGTTTTGACAGAATTTTTGATTCAGGCGTATAATGGTGTATCCAAGTTTCATCTACAGTAATTAGTCGGCGCCAAAACTAGGATTTATTGCGCGTAAACTGCGCCAACAGAGCGTTGGAAATGTTCATTCGAACACGTTTTTGGTCTAACGTAAGCAAACGCGGCACCCAACGCGCTGACAGCTTTCTCATGCCTAAATCTTGATTTAATGTGTAACAAACACGTTCCTTGGACATTTTCATAACCTACTTTTCTACTATCTTTCTCACGTTAATTCGTCGGTCGTCTAACACCATTTGGTGAACTTTAGCAATGTTATCGTCAGTGGTTGCAGTTTTTGGACGTTTAGACGTCCCGAACGTTCATCATCTCCCAAGCTCTTACGGGCACGTTTAAATTCAGCTGCCCAAAATTTCACTGTAGTAAATGATGGTGCAGAGTCCCGATACACAGAGTCCAACTCATTTTTGATTTGCGTAGGCGTATTGCCTTTCAAAAACAAGAATTTAATAACAGCTCGATACTCCATTTTTTCCAGTTTCACAAAAAACACTCACATCGACTCACTCAAACGACTGTCAACTAAAAATTGTCAAAGATGCACAACTAGCATTCACTAAAATACTTGTATTTTGCCGTAAATTTTTAATCAATCAAAATATGATACGTCGGCAACTATGACATTCTTCCAACGTGATGCAAGATCAAATATTCCTTTTTCATAAAAGTGCTCACTTTTTGAGGCAATGAAATCTTCAAAGGCTTTTATGACCTCTGCTCGGTTCCGGAAGACCTACTGACGGCAAAATGAATCCAGATTGCGGAGAAGATGGTAATCCGTTCCGGAAATACCAGGAGAGTAGGTGGATGCGGAAGAATTTTAAATCCCTACCGCAACAGTTTTTGCACCATTATATGTGAGGTATGCGGTCTAGCATTGTCATACAAAACAACGCAGGTTGCTTTTCAGCCATTTTGGCATACAATTTGATAGCGTTTATCATTTCTTCTAGTTGAAGAAATGAAAAGTGGATTGGTCCTTTCGATGTCCGTCAGATCGTCACCATAACCTGTTTTGGGTGAAGATCGGGCTTGTGGTTTGGTTTTTCATCTGCATCCAACCACTACCTAGATCTTTTACGATTATCATACAATATCCACTCTCCAACACATGTGACTATCCGGTGCAAAAACAGTTCAGTTTGGTTTCTTAATATAAGCGATGCGCAGAGTTCCAGGTGCTGCAGTTTTTGAGATTCGTTCAGTTCATGGGGTACCGACTTATTGTGTTTCTTTACCTTTCCTATGAGGGAAAGGTCTCCACTTATTGTTATTTAGGATACTCCCATCCGATTT
Source organism: Volucella zonaria (assembly GCA_963966105.1). NCBI lineage: Eukaryota > Metazoa > Arthropoda > Insecta > Diptera > Syrphidae > Volucella > Volucella zonaria. The sequence continues at coordinate 130,563,255 of OZ014531.1, forward strand.
CGTTGGGTTCACATCCACCGTTGCTCTTAAAACACCGTCGTCAACTAACGTTTCCGGCTTCCCACGTGGTTCTTTTTCGAGGCTTAAATCTCCCGAATGGAACTTTCCAAACTACGTCAGGCACATGGTATTTTATAAAAAAGAACATTTAACGTTCTGACACAGATGTGCACTCAAGAACTTCTTATTTCCGACTCAGTGAAAATTGGACATTTCGTGTGGTAGCACCCAGTAGAACAGTTGGCTTTATCATTAGTGGATTGCAGAAAGTATATTCTGCACCATTTCGTCTGGTTTATATCGCGAAACATAGGTCAAGATTTATATTTCGATAGTTATACTTCGTTTCACTGTATTTTAATTTATAAGTCAGAAATAAAAGATCATGCTTAGAGAAACTGGGAGCTTGAAGTTGATTATAGAGAAGAATTTTTTTTGGATCATTAACTAAAATTAAGTCGAGAAGGGCATTGGACTTTTGTGTGAAGTAGGGGCTGTGTGCAGAATTTATTGAATGTAAGCCAAGTGACAAGAAGTTGATTTGGAAATGATAAAAAAAAGTCCACATATTTATTTGGTATGTTGTTGGTGTCATTAATAAAGACACACTCCCTTGAGGAATTAGTCAATGATTTGAAAATCAGATGGCACCCACAAGACTGTTTCTATCAGCGCGGAAGGGTTAACTAAAGCCACTTAATCTATACGCTTCATCATTCACGCTCATTAGAAACCATGTTTCATTTATACACATATAAGTTAAAATCGTTAAAGTAGATTAAGATTTATTTAAGAGTTTAGAATTGTAACAAATAAAATGTTCCCGTAATTTTCTAAAATTAAATAAATAATGCTACTTAAATTTAAAATAAAATGTCCCCAGTTCATATTTGGAGATATGTGATGAAACGTACCTACAGTATCATTTGCTTGTTCAGGAAAAAGAATAGCTTCAAGCACTTCTTTGGAAATGAAGACTTTCTACCTTGAGCCTATTACCATATATATTATGTATAGACAGATCCTATATCCGTACCTTTAAAAATATTTATAGCTTTTGGAAAAACTGTTTCGAATTTCATATTTGATACATCAGTATTTTTGTCTTTTAACCTTGATTAAATCATAATTTACCTAGAAAATATTTATTTTTGCTTCCAAAAAAAAGTTGGATTGGGATCCCTGAAATTTTTACTTAGTTACATCCTGCGGCGATTGAAATGTTACCAATAGGAAATATCAATAAATATGGCAGTTTTTTAAGTTTTTATATTTCTCACACTAAAATTGGCTGAATGCGCGTCTCTCATAACAGATTGCATCACAATTTTTGTTTTGTATTTTATGTTACATTTTAAGTTGGAGTGAAATAAATATTCATTGTCTATTTTACAACAGTAAAATCAAGTGCCTTTTTCTGTGCTTTGACCATTGATATGATTTTATATTCACCCATTTTGAAATCTTTACCACATTTCCTGAGTAGGTAGGCTTAACTTAATCCTTCAATCCACATCTATAGTTCCTTAGCAGCGTACATATTCTACAGGTTATGGGCCCAGCTGGTGTAAAATATATGTAATTCTAATTTCAATGAAATCTTTATTTACGTTACGCTATAATCAAATTTTATATTGAATAATGTCGATATCAAATACAGTGCAGGGTAGTATTGCAGTTATCAATGGTGAAAAATATTCTACTTGGAGGGCGCAAACGGGAGGAGTTTTGCATAAATTTCGCGTTCTCAAAATTGTTCAAGGGCTGGAAATTCGACCAGGAAAAAATACAAATACAAGCAAGACAAACGGTGTGATAAAGACTTCGGTGCTCTGAGTGATATTTTACTTGCTATGAAAGTAACATGTGGTAGCTCTTAACTTGAAAACCTCACAAGAAATCTGGGATTTCTTGCAGTCCAGCTATGACAGGAGAAGTGTGCGACGAAAATCCGAGAAGTTCAAAAAATGATTAAATATTCGTAAGAACGGCACTGAGACTATTGAGAAATACTTGCGAGAGTTCTCTGCTAACATATAATCAGTCGATTGACGAGGGTAGAAGCGAAACTCAAAGATGACCTCTCAGTGGTCATACTTTTAGATAGTCTCAACGAAAGTTATAAGGACGTACAAGCAGCACAAGCAGCTCAAAAGGACTAGGCTAATGTAAGTTGGCGATACAAAGCGAGAGTTTTCATAAATTGATAATACCTTGAGAGTAAAAGGTAAATTTTAGCATTTTTCATCTCATTATAACAAACCCAAGCAGTTTAGTCGGCAACCGCAACAATAAAATTCATCTGGCTCAACGTACTCGTATTATAACTACAATTGGCGTCGGTTTGGTCGAAGGGGGCATAAGGCGAGGGATTGTTGATCGCTTGCAGCAATGATAAAACATTTTGAGGACTTATGTGGCACTGGCTTCATGATGCAGGAATTATCGTACTCCTCTCCCACAAGAGCACTCGAAATATCAGACTATTGGATTAAAAAAAAACTACTCGTTGGTGCTTAGATATGTAGTGGAGTTACCTTCCACATGTGTTGCAGTGAACAATTTTTTCTTGTCTATTCAAATGTCACATTAGGTATGGTAAACTTGCAAATGGTAAGCAAATCAAATCATGGGAATTGCAACTGTTGATATTGTCAGTGAAGTTGATAAAATCCTTTGTTCTTAATTTAATTTCAATTAGAAAGCTACGAATGGAGTGAAAATGTTTTTTGTGAACAAGAGTGATAATGGATCAGAATATACTCGTACAATTGTGTGAATCAAGTAGTAATAAGTAAGAGTTTAGTTCCTTGTACACCACAGCAAAGCGGTAGGGCTGAGCGCGGCAATCGCACACTTGCTGAGATGGAAAGGTGTCTGAAAATCAAAGCTGACCTTCCAGTTTGTTTGTGGGCTGAGCTAGTACTCACTTCAGTACACATTTGCAATCGCTGTCCAACTTCAGAAAACCAAAATACAACTGCTGAAGAATTATGGTCAGCAAAGATTCCTAATACTTCGCATTTCAGAAGCGAAGAGTTTGTGATGATAGGATATTGTGGGGATTCGAAAGTGTACAGGTTGTGGAATAGGGGTACAAGATCTATCATTAAAAGCCGAGACGTAATTTTTATTGAAAGAACTCGAAATTAAAAGAATCGCAGACATGTTGAACTTGAGCCAGGATATAATGGACCACGATCAGATAAAGCTGAAAAGGATGACGAAGAAACAGATGAAGTTGCAAGGAGGCAGAACCAAAAGGTGATAGCTCAGAAGAAATTTCCGATGCGGACCATTTTGAAGAAGCCATAAATCATCAAGATGCAGACTGCATTCACAGTGAAACCAACAAATTAAGCAAAGATCAAAATGTAGATGCTTGTGCAACAAAACAAAATTTAAAAAAAGGGAAAGTTAATTGCTTATGGTATATCAAGTCCTAAACCTAAACGAAATGTTTCTTTACACAATTATAAAGAGACTTCGTACCTATCTGATGTGGATGATCCTGGATACTTGAAAGAAGTTGAATGTTCTACGAATGCTGAAAAATGGAAAGAAGCCATGAATATTAAAATTGATTCTTTATACAAAATTATAGTTGAACCTGGGAAATTGCAGATCGTCCTAAAGATAAACATGTCATCGGTATTCAAGACTAAGCGTAAGCCAGATAGGAAACGCTACGCTAGAAGCAAAGGGTTTTGGTGTAGATTGCTGGAATAAGGTCGATTCGGATCCTCTATGCCATTGCTACCGAATATGATTTGGATCTTTACTACATCGATGATTTCTTGTATGTAGAATTTGATGACGGAATTTTTATGGAGTAATCAGCAGGTTTTGTGAACGACAAATCAAAAGTATGCAAACTACAAAAATCAATATATGACATAAAACAATCAATGGAACAAAAACCTAGAAAAAAAGCTTCAAGAAATCGGCTATGTAAATCCAACCTACGAAAAATGCATTTATTTCAAAGGGAATATGTAGATACCCTAATTACAGCCTACGTTGACGACTTAATTGGGGCAGAGGACTGTCAATTCAATTCTATCAATTTAAAATTGCATTTGAAACAAAATTTTGAAATCAGAGAACCAAAGCTTACCATAAAGTTGGAGATTTCAAGAGCCCGAAAGCGAGGAACTTTATCGATCAGCCAGTCAAGCAGATTGTAAGTCCCTAAATTTGAAAAAGAGCCAAAAGTTGAAGGTGAAAATAAACCTCTTAACCCTTTCGGTGCAAGACTGCGAATTGGTGTTCAAAAAATGTAAATCTTTAGATTTAACCTTATTTTGAGTCAAATAATTAAACTGCATTTTTAGTTTTTTGATATTGGAATTTTAAAGTGCACTTTTAGAGTATTACCGTATGGTAGCATAAAGACTGAAGAGGGGGTATTTTTTCCTTAAGAAATAAAAACATTTTCCTTCCATTTTCAAATAATTCATTACTTTATTTAAAGTATTGTTTTCTTAAAAAGCATTATAAAATTTAATTATATTGTGTTATGATGGTAGGAAATAAAGCAATTCTTTTCGCTAGTTGGTAGGCACATATGCACATTGCATTTCTCACATTTGTATCTACTAGTACCTTTGCAGTCCTTTACCTTACATCTGGATCTGTTAGGCACATATATTGGCCAGTTGTTGACGAGATCAAATCTCGTAGACATCGCTGGGATGCTGTCACGCGTTAATGAAGGTGAAGAAGGAGCTGAGTCGGGTATAAAATCGCTAGTCTTCCGCGTTTGGACCATTTAATTTCCATTTGAGCTAATATTCCACTAGCAATATCATCCCGAAATGCAAGTAGGTGTTTTATTTATTTTGGATACATGTTATGTACTTCACAGTCTCTCTTATACTCTAGCCATGAGTTACACACAGCAAGATCTATCATGTGGTCAAAAACCCGTACTGTCCACTTTCTGGTCCTGATGGAAATTCTATATAGGGACAAAAGAAAGTCCATTTTATCCACTCCTCCCATATTTTTGTTATACATTTTGACTATATTAGGGCGTTGGATCTTAATCTTTCGTTTTTCGTTTCGACAAAATCGATTAACTGAATCAATATATTTGTCCCCATACAACGTGGATGTCATTTGTACAAGACCGGTGTGTCCAGCCACCTCATAATAAAAATACTGGTTTCTTGCTCAATACGATAGTCGTATGATCCTGGGCCTGCTTTACGAAGTTCTTTTTCGGTCTTTAGTACAACTTTTCCCATTCGATTTGCCCTGATGGTACCAGTGCCCCATATTCCCAGATCTTTTAGTTTTACAAGTAAGTCCAAGCTGATAAAGTAATTGCCAAAATATAATTTAAAGTTTTTAAAATGGGGTATTGTTTCAGCCAAACTCATAACAATACCGGAACTAAAGCCCAAATTTGAATTTCCAGCCAATGTTCCTTTTCCTTGGTAGATTTCGATGTCATGAACCACACCATCAAAGTTACAAAGAACTAATATCTTCAAACCCCACTTTATCGGTTTTTTTGGCATATACATTTTTAAAAATGTTCTTCCTCTAAATGGGACCATTATCTCGTCCACGCACAAGTTCTCCTTCTTTGGGACACCGATATATTTTTGCCGCATGACGCCAAGCAGGAGACGAACTTTCCAAAGCCTATCCATATTGCTTTCGTCTTCAGCAAATTTAGCAAATTTCGGATATAATAAAATCTTTCTTCGTTCACTGCATTGGAAACAGAGGGTATTTTCGTTGCTTTTCCCCAATACATACTTGTTCTTGGATAATTAATTATACCCATCGTGAGCAGCATAGCAACCATTATTTTAATCTCACTAATCTTGATGTTTGTTAGGTATCCTTCGGTAGCCAAGTTTCTTCGATCGGTAGCAAAAAGAATTTTTTCGTACACATTTCGGGTGTTCTGTAAACTTCTTCGACAAAAATGACACTTGGTGGCTTCCACTTATTCTTTAGCCATTGGAATTCAGACCATCTGTATTTTCTAGCTGATATAGAAGGCATACTGGGGTTTTCTAACTCAACTATCTCTTCTTCTGGTTCTATGTTCCCAACAGCATTCTCTTTCAAATGTTCACCTACCTCATCCTCTGTAATACTTGCCTGGTGTCTGTCTTCAGCTTCAAGTTGTTCTAAAATACCGTCTATATTCACTTCAAATTCTTTTTCTTCTTCTTCATCTGAAACATCCGACTCAGTAAAATGTAGCAGTAACTTTTGTATACCATCTTTCTTCAATTTAAAGCTGTTTCTTGAAAGTCAAATCGAAATTTCAAGCAAAATTTGAAAGGTTAAAAAACGATATTATGTATACAAGTTTACTTAGCTGTGGTCACTGCTGCTGTCGAAATCCAAGTGGACGAGAAGTTCGACTTCGATTATGCACCAGCCAACATCTTGCACACAACTGTATACACACAACTAATGCGTTTTGTTGTTGCACAAATCGTAAGTTCCTACTGCATGATCATGCGATTTATCGTGTGCAAATTGTTGCTAGGATGCTAGGACCAGTATACGTCCGAAAATTTTATGTGCAGTGACTCACAGAAACATTTACCAAAATAATTTTATCTTCTCTTTTTTTAAAATTAATCAACAAAGCAAAAATAGTATTTACTAGTAAATAAGTATTGTATTAACATTATCAAACAAACATAGTTCTCTGAGAAATTTACTTTACTCAATTCAATGTTGGCGCGTAGAAAAAAGTGTTACCATATGGTAACAAAATACTGAAAGGGTTAACCAAAAGGTTTATCAAGAACTCATAGGAATGCTTCATTTGTTTACATTCTGTATGCCGGATATAGCATTTTCTCTGATTACCCTTTCTCAGTTCAACTAAGAATCAAGAGTTCAACATTGGAACTCAGCTACTTCCATTCTTAAGTATTTAAAAAGTACTCTCAATACAAAAAACTTTTATTGCAGACCAGGGAAATCAATCATTGCCTAAGTTGACTCAAGTTATGCTGATGATATCAATGATCGAAAATCGCAATCTCGCGATGTTTTTGTTCTGACAGTTGCTTCAATCGACTAGGAGTCAGGTAAACAACCTATCGTCACGATGTCCAGCGCTGAAGCAGAGCACATAACATTGACATCAGCTGCAAACGTTACAGCAAATTTTAAAGGAAGACGCTTTCGAACAAATCATTTTCATGTAAGGTACCACTACATTCGTGAAGCTATATCTGATGGGTCTGTGTATCTGAAATACTCGTACTTGTCGACCGAAAATATGTTAGCCGATCCATTCACTAAAAATTTTCTTTATCTAAACATAACACTCATTTTAAAAAAACTGGAAATAATATCTTCTGAATTTAACAAATACACTATTACATTTATAACTAAATTTGAATTGTAAAGAGGTGAGGAGGTATGCTCAACAAAATGAATTATTATTATGCCAGGACAACACTTACAATTATTTGACTATGCCATGTATACTTGAGTTATCATATGCATATTTTTTAAATTCTCCTATTTTGATATTTTTACCACATTTCCTGTGTACTCTTAACTTAATCCTTCAGTCCAAAAAGTTCTGTCTTGTTAACACTCGTCTACATGTTTTGTTAAGCCCTTATAATACACAGTCATAGTTCTTTATCAGCGTACATATTCTACAAATCCAAATTTATTTTGCAATATAGCCACTTTTTCCTCTTTATGATGTCATTAAGTCGGTCCATAAACGAGTTAACGAGTTGCAGCTATCACCTATAGTCAGGTGATTGTGGTGCTTTGAGATATTCCCTACGGTTCTGCTTTCAGCACATTTTAAATACATTCCTAACACATCGGATTTGCGTCTGGTGAATTTACGTACCGTTGTTTGGACGGAGTGAAATGCGGAACATTATTTTTCAGTCGTTCTTGATTCACCATTTTTGTGAGGCAGTGCAGAGTCTTGTATAAATGTGGTTGGGTAGACCCAAATTTTTTAAGTGCCCGTATTCGTCCGGTCTATATGTTCTAGCCATCCCAGAGAGCTGATGCATTCAATTACACTAATAATTTAGTCTCGTCATTATTTCCTGAATGCCATCCTTGCCCCGAAAGAACCGCTGAGTCCAAACGTCTTTTCAAATTTCTAAGATATTTAACACTTCCTTCGGCATTTTAGGAGTATTCATCCTCTTTTGAGTGTTGAGTTCTTTAAAAAATAAATAAATCCATTGCTGATATAATTTCTGGTATAACAATTTTTTTTATGGGGAATGGCAAAACTTTTGCATACGAAAAAGTATTCTAATCTCTCTCTATCTATATCAGAAATGACAAGACATTCGTCAATGAGTGGTGAAAATAAGCTATTGCCTCTACCAGACTATTGCAAAATTAAATCGTAGTGTCTGTGTTATTTTCTTACCACAGAAAAACAGTATGGATGAGACACCCATTCAACTGGGTCAAGATCGGTTATATGCACGTATGACAAAATAAAAGACTCTAAAGAGAGAGAGATTTCAAGGGTTTTAAAACCCATAAACTTGTTATCTCTTACTGAGGTAGTAAGGATCACAGTAAAGGGAACGCCAGCGTTTTATACAATATTTAGCACTTTTTTTTTTAAAAAAATTACTCTCTGTGCTGAAGATATGAAAAAACCATTTCTATTGACACTTAAACAGCCGGATCAACCGAAAATACGTTGTCAATCCAAACAAATAATAAAAGATTTCCTCTCTCCCGGCGGTAATGAAAAAAAATTCGGCAAGGCAGTCGAATCGAATGAAACTCGCTTTCCTCAGAGAAACAGTTTCCCAAAAGTCTGTGAAACTACTTGGGTACCATGATGTAATTTACGTCATTGAGAAAACGCTGCGAGCTGTCACTGGTGCGTTTGTAAGTATTCAAATAGACGAAGCAAACATGGGTTTAGTAAATATGTTGTATTCGCTCTCATCATAAAGAAAGGCATAATATCGAAGAACGGCACAATAAACTATTACTTTGAGGTATAGATAACTACTTTTTTCGTTTTTAACATTTTCTGCGTTTTTTCCGTTTTTTGTTCGTTTGCACTAAAAGATGTGAAAACGCTTTTTCGTTCGTTTCATGAATGTGGTTATTGTTAGCCAGGGGCACTATGTATCAGGGTGGAATCATGTTATTCGTTTTTCTCCTTCATGCATTTTCCATATTTGCGGAACACAATGATCCGTTCGCATACCTGAGTGGAATGTTGTGTATGCAAATGTAGTTACTACATATATGAACTGTTTTTTTATGAAAATAAAACGGTTACGTCGTTACGAGATGAAAAACTGTTTTTTTAACGAGTTCGTTTTATTTATACCCACTCCTATTATGAACACATAATCGACTGCGGTGATTTAAATGCAGACTTGATAAAAAATTACTATCCTGCCTTCCAGTTGAAAGATCATGCCTCTTAGTTAGGACTCAATATTGTATACCCAACAAAATTTGCCCTTGACCACTTACCCAGTCTTCTAGATCTTTTCTTTTTCTCTGATCCGTCATTAGTCCTCTTATTTTACCAACTGTGATTTGACTTTTTATCTGATCATGACCATCTTTTCTGTACAAACAATGTTCGTTTGTCTAAGACCGCTATCACTGACTCTTTTACATTCAATGATTTTAGTTCTATATGTAGACTTAAATGCACTTCATGTTGCCGTATTATTAGCATCTTGGGAACAATGTGGGCTTATTTCTGATCCAAATTTGAAAGTAGCTTGCTTTATACTTTATATAGTCAATACGTTTTATCTGTGGTTCACATCGAATGTGGTTAGTGTTGTTGAAAAACGGAGATAAATTATATAGTAAATGGAAACGCCGACAAACTGACCTCAATTTGCCATACTTCAAAAAAAAATTATTATGCCTAAACGCCTAATTCCTCACTACCTACCAAAAAACTTTGAAGTAATTTGCGTAAGTTTTGTATTTTTCCTGGATATCGTATCCCACGTAAGCGATATTGCTGATATTGCTGATATTGAAGATATGTACTGAGTTAACAAGTTGACGTAACTCTTGACGATTTCGTAATAGTAATTGAAAACGAGGTTATTGATTGCGTAAATGCCTTAAAGTCCAACGCCATAGGAGAGCACAGAGTGCCTATATGTTTTGTAAAATTCATTCTTCCACTAATTGTTATCAATTGTACCTATGTTTTGAATTGGTACATTACAACATCTATTTTTCCACAATTTTGGAAAACTGCTTAAGTCCTCTCGATTCCAAAGAAACCAAATCCAACCTCTCCTTCTGATTTCAGACCGATCAGCATCCTACTTAGTCTCTCTAATTTAATTGAGAAAATTTTATCAAAACAGCTAAAGAGATACATCTCACGTAATGATATGCTAAACCCACGACACACCGCATTTAAAGACAACCAAAGCTACTCAACGCCTATGGTTAAGTTACTGGAGGAACTAAGGCAAGATTTTGATGGAAAAACCCTAACTTTTCTCTATTTATTGGATTTTTCGAAGGCTTTCGATACGGTCAATCATCAAATTCGAAATAGAGCTGTAAAATCAATCGATAGTTTTCTGGCAAGGAGATTACAAATGATACTTTCCGATGAAAGCCATTCTTCCCTAAAAACTATCGCACAGGGGGTGCCGAAGGGATCAATACTGAGGCCGCTATTGTTTTGTGCTCATGAATGATCTCCCTTCTGTATGCAAAGATACCTCAATTCACTCAGCAAGACCTTTTAAAAATTTCAAAGAAGTTGCGCTTATGGTCAATGTCGCAAGTTATCCCTATTACAAACAAGCTAATCGACATACATTAACCTCTTACTCGATATATGGCTTACCGACAATAAAATCAAACCTGTAGAGTATTCGTAGTCTCGGTTTTGTAATAAATCGCATCTCGTCTGGCTACAACCACACCATTGTAATCATTGCTCATATCTATGGATGCTCTCGTAAATTATGGTCTAGTACCTACTTTACTCCTCTTAAAGCACACCGAAACCTGATTATCATTTTGGTACTATCTCTCATCAGATATATAGAGGTTGTATATTGTAATTTAAACAGTTAAGTTACTTTTAATGATACTGTGTTTTATGCTAATGGTCTCCATAGACACCACCATATTTATGTTTAATGTAGGAGCCTACTAGATGGATCTGTGTAAGGATATATCAATACCAGGAACTGCATATTTCTACAAAAAATCATTAATAACCAATGTTCATCACATCTGTTCAACAAATTACTCATTCCTCAAGAACTATGAATATTATTCCTTCCCGATCTCAGTACCTAAACTCTTCACGTTCATTTTTCATTTATTTCTAATCCTAAAGTTTTTAAAAGTGCAATTCTTATTATTTTTTCCTCTTCAACCACATAAAACTAATCTTTCTACTATCTTTCTTCTCTTTTCTGTCTCCTCCTTTTTCTTTGTTAAAGTAGCTTACTTTTCTCCATCTCTTTTCTTGTTGGTTAAGTAAAATATTATAAGTTACTCTTAAGAATTTAATAATGTTTTCAATACTGAATTATTCGCTTAAGTACTATTATAAAAGATTGTACGAGTATGTATCTTAATGTATGTTACAATCCGATGTAATGAAATGAAATGAAAAAAAGCTAAGGATGCCAGTCCCCGGTAACGAGGATTAATACTAATATTCTCGGTCGTTCGGAGCGCAAAATAATTCGAGTGATATTCGATGTCGCTTGCGTTGACGGGCCTGGTCAGAAAAGTGCCTATCGTTCTCTTGAGAGGGCTGTGCTATGTATAAGGAATAGATGTCAAGGCTTTCGGCATCTAGACTCTTCGATTTCAGGGACGGTTGTTGCTTTTATTAAAGACATGTTGGCGGTTCAGCCTTTTTCAATTAGGCAGGATGATTGGCGGATTCTCGTAAGGAGCAACTATTTGCTGCGAGCTCTGCAGCTTTCCTTTATCAGAACGGCCTGGTGAATATCACGTTTTTCTATTATTACTATTACATAACTTAAAAAATCATATGGCAATATTATTACTTTTGTGAAGGACGTGACATTTTATGTCTTCTTTAATATACATACATTCGAGTATACTAGGTGGGCCAAAAGTCATCACCCTAGCGGAAGATGTTATAATTTTTGCAAATGGCCGCAAATGTCAATTCTCTCGTACTGAGACATTTGTGAGGCAAACAGATACAAAATACACGTCAACAATACATGAATGGCTATACTCCTAAAGCACGCGGAATAATTGTTTCGATTATTTTGCGGAATAATTCGTCGGTGGTGTTGGCGCAGCGTGAATTTCGACGCAGATTTCCCGATCGTCCGATACCAATTTGGCAAACATGACGTTTATCCGCTCGCCTAGAAGAATATGGGACAACACGAGATGCTGTGGATATGTGCATAAGCAAAATTATTGCTTCTGGGGCACAGAAAATACGCGTACAACTTACGAAGAGCCATTACACCCGCTCAAAGTTACTACATGGTGTGCTGTTTATGCTGGAAGGGTCGCCGGGCTTTGTTTTTTCGAAAACGGTGCGGGCCTAACGACTACTGTGGACGGCGAGCGCTACAGAGCCATGCTCAACGACTTTCTCCTTCCTCAATTCGATGAATTGGGACTGGACAAAATGTGGTTCCAACAGGATGAAGTAAAGGAGCATACTGCAGATACTGCAACCGAAATTCTGAGGGCTGCATTTCCAGGTCGCCTAATCTCTCGTTTTGGCGATTTGCACCGGCCGGAAAGATCGCCTGATTTAACGGTTCCAGATTTCTTTTTTTTTGGGGTTTTTTGAAGTCACGAATCTATGTCAATTAGCCTTTGACTCTTGAAGCCCTCAAAGAGAATATTCGTCAAGAATACGAGGACCTAGAGCCGCAAGTTCTGGCAAGAGTGATTGAAAATGCCACAAATCGGGCCCCAATGGTCATCAATTCTGGCGGCGGGCACTTAGCCGATATCATTTTCTCTGCTTAATGGAAAAAAAATATAAGGCATCAGATAAACAAAATCCAAAATCTGATCCAATGTTTTTTATTCTTAAAAAAATCACAGCCAAGCAACGTCGAGTGACAACTTTTGGTTCACCTTATACATGGGCTGCTGCTTAAGAAAGACAAGTAAAAACAAATACTTATCTTCAAAAAGAACTTTATCGTTTTTCGAAATACTCTTCATAGAAGTCTATACACTTTTGCCAGCGTTTGAAACACTTTTTCCGTTCCAAATTCCAAAACAAACGTTTTAAACGCTGGCGTCGATAAACGTTGCGATTTATTTTTGATGCGGTAGTCGTTTTGTCCAAATCAGGGCTATGCGGCGGATAAACGATCAGTTCGATGTTTTGAGTGCTCAAAAAGACACTCATTTGAGCCGGCCTGTGAGAGCTAGCATTATCGTGGTAGAGAATCATCCGTCTTCGGCGCTTGTTTCTCTAAAGACTTATGGCGAACAAATGGTGGCATACCATTCCGAATTCACCGTTCTACGTTTCTCCAATAGCACGATGACGCCATGTCCCGTTTTTTCGAAGAATCAAACTACCATTTGCTTCGAAGGGTCTCGTGCACCAACGAATTTTGATGGACTTGGCTCATTTTTAAAGATCTACATATACACCCATGATTCATGTCCTGTCGCAATATTATAGACATCTTTTGAAGCACCGCGAGCGAATTTTTTCAACATTTTTGAAATGGTGACACGAGCGTGAAAGCCATGATTCTTCTGATTGCTCAAGGAGTGAAGGTCGCTTAAACAAAACGGCGGCAGGCAGTCCGCACGATATCAAATCAGCCGGGTTGTCCTTTCCCGCTATTTGATTCCATTGTTCTCGAGGCAAAGGTTTAGATGCGTACAACCTAATTTGCAACGAAGGTCTCTCAGGTATAAGGAGGGAAAGAGATCCACTGTAGTGCTGTCAGTGTAATAGTAAACCTTGTCGATTATTCTGCGTAATACTCTCATTACTCGATCTATCAGCTCTACCATGAGCACCGCAGAGCACAGCTCCAATCGCCCCAGCGTCATCGTCTTCAATGGTGCAACTCTGGATTTGACGCACAACAATGATGTTTGGATGTTAGCAAGATCATCAATTGACCTTATATAATCTTCTATAGCAGCATGCTTCGAAGGCATGTTGCTATCTGACAATACATATAATAGTATGACCGCAGTTCGTGGAAGGAGTGCTCACCACAGAATGCCAACTTTACTGCACCTTGTATGCTTCTCATTTGTCACGTTGTTTCGACGGAAATGGTTAATCTTTTACGTTACCTTAAAACTCCAGAGTTTCCCAAAACCAAACCATGATGCCCAGTGGATCAAATAACCTCGATTGTTCAGCATAAGCTGTTCGTTTCGAAATGGGTTTCGAATCGGTGAAATAATCTGGGCAGCAGAAGAAAAAGATGTATCTCATTGGTTCCCAAATCAGTCCCAAAGTTTTGACCACGTCTCGTTGGTTAAAATACAGTGCCTTCTATCCATGTTTCTCTAGATTATTTGCGAGTATTGCTGGGTATTGCTGGCACATGGCACAGAACTTACGTAATCAAGGATCAAGCTGAATCACGGCAAAAACTTCTTCTTTTTGCACTGTTTGTCGCCTTTGGGACGCGTATTATCCACTAGACTGTACGTGGTGCGAAAACAATTCATCGTGTTCCAAATAACTTGCTCATAGTAAAATGGCAAAACGTGCTAACCACAAATCAACTTTCAGCTGTTAAATTGACAATCTGTAGTGCGGCAGTTTAAAAAGTGAACCTCTAAAGAAAACACCCTTTATACAATAACTCCGCTCCCAGTAACAAATCAATCCTTTGGGGTCGGTGGAACTCAGGATTTGCAATGGTGCAGGAGGTGGTATGTTCCACCGTCGTTGGCTGCGCCTCGCTTATTTTTGCCAAAATAAAAGCTTCAGTGATAATTTGGAAGCAAGTGACACGAAAACACGTGCTAAATTTAGCTGTTGCTTCAGTGTCACCAATACCCGCGATGGGAACGTTAATTCGTGTCCTTGGTATTCCGAGTTGGTGGCAATTTTTCTCGCAGATAAAATGCAGATGGTACAACATGGCATTGAGGTTCCATGGATATTGACTATGCCTACCACCGCTGTGGCCAAAATGGTCTCATGTTATCCCTTTGCTACTGCTTCGGGATGAAGCATCGTGTGGTGACGACGATTGCAATGCTTGCAAGCCGCATAGTTGCCTCTTCTGTGTCCCCTTTGAAGAGAGTTAAAATATGTTACTCGTAATTCCTGTTGTTTCACCATCTGGCATCGTGGGTTATACTTCTTCTGGGGGAACTGACTACAGTTCATAATTGTATGTCCATTGGTATGACAAAATACACATTGCTGTGTAGTTGGCATTATCAGGCTCGCTTACCGTGGCCGCTCACTCGTCGGCTTAATCACCTCCAACGTCTGGTATCGTGACGTCAGAAGCTCTGAGTTTGACTTGAGTGACCATTAAGTGCAACATTAGCGGATCCCAATTGCTGATCTCCATCACGAGGTTCGACATCGCTACTATGCAGTCCCTTGTTGCGTCTGACAGTCGTTTTGCGGTTTCGTTGATTATGTAACTCCGCTGACACATGTTGTTTAATAAAGCGGTTACAATCTGTCATTTATTTTCGTATAGGTCTTTTATCATATCACGGTGCATGGTAGATAAATGCTGTAGGCTGTTGGATTTCCCATTCAGTTTAGCCTTTAAATATTTAAATTTCTGTTCTCCATTCATGGCCAGTTTGCTGATCAGTTCAGTTAACAAATCATTGAATTCCGTCCGTTTAGTGTATTGCCCATCAAAAGTTGGTAGGGTGATTCTCCACCTCTGAATTGGTCCCCTGCATCTCGTAAACAGACTTAAGCTCTTCGATACTTCGATACCTGTCTAAAGTTGCCTTACATATGTAGAAGGCCTTAGATTGTTACGCATCTGCTTATTCCACTTGTAGTACAAGATGTTTCATCGCCTTGAGGCCCGTTGGCGCCTGATAAAAGCGGGAACTACTGTCGCCTCTGGAATCTATTCCATCGACCGCATGGATTTGAAGACAGTTTGCATCCGAATATGTGGGGTATAATGCTGCTATCTTCTCAAAGTCGTCCCATATCCCATGGAGGGATATTGATATGCACTAGGTACGGCAGATTCCTTTGGTTTTGGTCGTCCTTGGTGAAATAAGTTGCTATAGATATTCTCGATATGTTTTCTGCCGCATGCTGCTCGCCTAAACGCGCGTCCATGCTTAAGTGTCATTAACAAATCTTCAAGCGTTAGGTCTCCTGGCAGAATCGCCAAATGTTAAATCAGGATCGCTAAATTTTTTTATTATCTATACAAATACTCCTTACCGCTGGTGGGTGATTATATTAGCTTGGAATTTAAAGCTATTTGAAGTCAATGCACATGGACTTCATTGAAGACATGCGTTTACAATAATAATAATAAACAAGAAAAATAAAATTTATCGTACTGGCAGTGGTAAACGCATCGGTAGAAAAAATTCAAAAATTCTGTTAACCCATGGTTATTCTCAAAACCAGATCATAAAATTCCTCCATATTGGTATTTCCTCAGTAACTCTCTTCTCAGAGAAATCCCTTCTAAAATTTGAAGTGAAACAGAAGCAGTTGAAAGTGACTTTATTGTGGGCTAAGGCTCCTGACCCTAGGCTAAGTTTTCATTTCATAATTGAGACCGTAATTCGATGGCGTTGTTCACATAATCAGGTCCCTTCGTAAGCTAATTTTTTTTCCTTCTCTTCTCTTTCTCTTTTTCTTTGTTTTATTTTAAAACATCGTAAAATGAGATTTTCTTCGGCCTGTCTACTTACTTTTTTAGAAATTCCTCTTTACTAATAAACTTGTTCATTTCAAAAACCGAAAGCTACCCGTTCTCGACTCGCCGGTCCTCTTTTTTTCAAGTCGATAGATAAAAACAAATGAAAATAGAATGTAACAAGTGAACGGCAAAAAAAAGGACCTTCCGTACCAGGAATGGAACGCAATGTAAGAAGAACAGCCGGCCGAAGCGGCTGCGATACCTATGTATGAACCTATACTTTCCAGAGGAGAAAATTAAAACATTAAAACTTACAGCGAGCTCCTGGGTTCACCTTATCCGCTTTCTTCTTCATCTGCTAGTTATCCTTACTGTGGAGAGAGAATTGAAAAATAAAAAAATAAATAAAATACAAAAGCCCAGCTAGTTGACCCAAAAAATAGGAAAGCAGCAAAAAGGACAAAAAAATAGGCCAAGCAAGTTGAAAGATTCTACACTTCGCAGTCAGCATCCGATGGTGGTGATGGTGTTGCACTAACGGATTTTAATTATCCTGATTGGCTTCCACAAGGCGAAAGTAGGCCCATACCATTATAAGCTTCATACTAGTAGTACCATTCCACGAAGGGTGCGCTGCACTGTTTACCAGCCACGAGGCATCCGGGTAATAGATCGTAATTAAAACATAAGAACAACAAACGAACATCATCATCCTCAACATCCTTGTTGTTGAATTCCGTCAATGGGCCTGGAGTTGAGGTATACCAGTTATATGCTAACGCCATCCTTAGGGTTTGTGAAAACCATGGCCAAAAACCAGCACAGCTTAAAGTGTTTTCAATTTGCTGGCTTTGGAATATCATGGTAACTGTACAATGTCAATAAAGCTCCCGGCTAAACGCCAAATTCGAGGAGAAGATATTATATTACGGACGAGCATTTATCTGAAACGCACGCTAACGAGAACTTTGCGGTTTCGTTTCTTGTCTGCGGTAAGTTTCATCCGTTTTTCATCCTTCGGTCGGCCGTAAAAATGCGAATAAGCCCCATAAACTGTGTGAAGGCAGTAAGGCAGTAAGGCGGCTGCCTCGAGCTGTTAAAAGTTGAAAACTGAAAAGGCTAAGTTGGTTTGGGACGTTTTCATTTGCTTCAGTATGGTCGATGTACCCTCTGCTTCTCTCAAAATGTGGCTCCATGTGGCTGGAATTTCGTAAGATTTATAGGCGAAAAGTCATTCGTTTAATGAGAAGTTAGTTTTGTGTGTTGTTTTTTTTTCCTTTCTTTTTTTTTTTGAGGAAAGCCTTAATGAAATAAATTTCAAATGCCCCGCAGTTAGGGTGAGTTTTAGAGAGCTAAACGTAGTATATAAAACGGATCGATGGATGGATGGACGAATGCTACCACTTTGATTACTTAAAATTGTGATGCCTGTAAATACATAGATCCGATTTATTGAAATCTGCAGTGGGTTTGGTCTTCAATTTTGAAACGTGTTTAGGTTTTTGGATTTAGGGGCTTAATTGGCTCTTTATTCAATTATTTATATCTGATAATAAACGTAAATAAGAATGTTTGTCTGTTGGCGAATCCCCAAAGATAAATTGAGAAATCGTTTCGTTCAAATCGTTTCTGGACGGGGTGAGGTTTTGGCATAAATTTAAAATTAAACTTTCGTCTTTTGAAAGTCGTAGTCCTATCAAAGAAGGATGGGTATCAATCAGGCCTATGTGAGTATGCAAATATTTGCAGATTTACCACTGTAAATGAATAGGCAAATGTTGAGAGTTTAATCATAAAAATGCCCAGGAGTTTTCCAAGGCGAATTTAGTCACATTAGGACTTAGCAACGATTAAACAAAAAGCCGACGACGTAATTAGATTAACTCCCATTCTTTAAGAGATTAGTCCAGAAAACCACGCATCCGCATTGGAAATGTGAATAACAACATACCATCCTCTCCTCGATTGAAGTCCTGGGTAGCTATCTCATAGTGGTAAGGGAGTGAATAAATCCAACTAAGTGTTGCACAAACAATCCTATAATCATTTTATAGTCTCCCTATTATTCCAAGTATCTATTTCAAACTCACTTCGTAGAACTGAACACTGCATCCTATTATTAATCCTAGTGGTTTGAAGAAACAGGCGAAAGCCTTAAAGATTTCAAGCGAACAAGAATTAACCCGATTCACTCATGTCCAAATTAAGAACGATCAGCTTGGAAACAGGATGACGTAATAATCTGCTCCTGGTACAAGCATCAGCTCTTTTCACTACTCCGCCCGGTCTCTGATAAAATTTTTCAACTCTTTCCCGGCACCACTCCTTCTTTAGATGGCTTGCATCGTAAATGAATACTAAATCAGCTTACTTCAATGGTTCTGTCGACTTGCACCACTTGGATCGGCGGGTTAGATTCGGTAAGTACTCAGAGATCCAGTCATTTACGACCTCCGGAAAATATCTAGCAGCACTTGTTTTTCAAAGGCCGCCAGATAGGCAGCGAGTCTCTTATGACCACAACCAGGGACAATATTTTAGGAGACTAGAAAAGGTATACGGCAGATGTTTTTGTCATTTTTGCCTGCGATACATAATATACATATATCCTCAAAGCATCAGTTTAGTCAGTAGCGCCGGGGGGATTGTGTATTCAGATAACCAACATCATGCCATGATATTTTCTTTTGTCCGTGTGCTATTGGTATGCATAGATGTTAAGACGTCTCAGGCTCATCTTAAGTATTTATGACACGCGGAGAGCAACGGAACGTGTACTCTAAAATCAGTACTCCAATATCCTATAAAAGCAAAGATTTACTAATTTACATGTATTGTGAAACAAGATGCGAAGAAGGATGAACATGAACATGATAATTACACAGTCGCTATAAATAAAGAAATGTTCTCCATGCTATAACTGTGATTTTAACTGAAACCGATTTTGCATAAATCTCTTTTCAAAAAGTAGAATGTAAGTACGAGTATCTAATTCGCTTATTTCTCAAATAACCAACACAATTATATACAATTTTGTTGAAATCACTACCGACTTCCGTCGTATGCTCATTTGAGGTTTTCTCATCCTCATTATGCCTTGCAGAGATGGTGGAAATTATTCAGGAATAAAACTGTAACAGAAAGCACATCATTCGCTTTACATTTGGCATGTTAACTTCACACTATGTATATGTCGTTGAAATTCACATTATTTCAGACTTCACGGTTCTTTTTATTTTTATTTTTTACTGTTCTGCTCATTTCATAGCTCTACATTTTCATCAATCCTCTAACCTCGATCCCCTTGTTTTGTACCATCTTTCTGTTCTTCAGTCCTTCTATTTGCTCTATGATATTCTTAATGTTCTTATGGCGTCCTTTTCAGTTGTACAAGTACATATAGATTTCACAGGACAATTCCTGCAATTACTGCCACCTTTCTAAATACCTTTCTTCTTAGCTGCAGGATAATAGTTTAAACAGACAATGCCGGCATATTGTAGTGCTACCAAGGATCCTGGTTATTAAAAAAAAAAAAAAAAAAAAAACAGAAAGTGCAAAAAAGGACTTCACTCACAGGAACGTATGCACGGATCTTCTACATCCTTTCGGAAAGTAGATGGCAGAGAGTAAAAGCCAGTTCTGCTAATCCTTATTATAGTTGTCCTTTTTTGCTCATTTCGTTTTTTTTTTTTTTTGTAGCCCGCATATAAAATCCAGATATTATGCGTTTTTGCCATTGCTTTAGATTTAACGTTTACACTTTGCAGTGGAGCTTTCTTTTGTCTTTAGCCTTGCGTCTTACCGCCGTGATACTCATAGTCGCTACGCTTTTTGCACTTCGACATCCTTCCGTGGGAAATTACAAAGCAGCGTAATTAGTGCACCATTATTCCTGGCTCTTGCAACAGGGCGAAAAGCACAATTTTTTGTCTTTCGTTTAAGCTACTTTCTTGCTTTTTTTTTTTTTGCATGTTTTTGTCCGCCTTTTTACAGCACTTCCTTGGAGTGTATTCATAGTTAGGTTGAGATGCAATGTCTAAAGAAGAGTACAAAACGTGCATAGTAAAAAGGTATTATAAAAAACCACTTAACTGTCAAGGGTTTTCAGAACTATTCCAGAATTTATTTTAAACAACATCCTAGCCCTATGAGCTTGGTGTGCATGAGATGGGTAGGTATTTAGAGAGATACGATTTTATTTTGCTACGTTCGTTAGATGGAAGTACTTGACGTTGATACAATGGAATAGTTGAAAAAAATGCGTAAGCGGTTACCATTTGAAAAGGTATGTAGGTCAAAAAACGTTGTTTAGGTGACAATTTTTCCACCAGAACCATCTATTTGGTACTTAATGAACTTTAATTGACACTATTACGGCATCCGATTATGCCTGTGTCTGCAATTATTCCAAAATAGGAGTTTAATGGAAGTAATTCTCAAAATTTGAAAATTTTTATTTTCAATACAAAATTCGAAGACAAAAATAAAAAGAGATGCACAAAATACGGTATCTGAGTACGTGTATAATAGAAATGCAATGTAAATCAGAAAATACTAAAGGTGATCCTTAAACAATTAGAAGAAGGGGTAAAGATGGAATGTGTGGATGACAAACTAAGAGAGAAGCGCAACTGGTAGAAGCAGCATATTACTCATTCGATGAAAGGTTCAGAATATCATCCCGATTTTAACTTGTTTTTAGGATATTCAGTGGTGGCGCAGCTAAATCGACGAATGACTAATTCTGAGTAATTCTGAGTAAAGCCGACTTAAATCAACTGGTGGAGTATTTGAAAGATGTCTCGTGGAGCTGCTTCCATCAGATGGAGCTGGTAATAGAGTATTACTAGGCACGCCAGAAATGGCCAAATCCACAGTTGTATTTTATGCTAGATTGAGAGTTTGCACCTGAATTGCCATGCACCCTTTTGGTTGGCGTTAGGCGTTCCTGAGCTGGAAACGCCGATGATTCACGAGCTCTTGATGAAGATGATGAGAAGGACGTGGACTTCTGCGGTTTTATCATCATAGCATTGAGCATGGAGCATGGAGACGCCGATGATTCACAAGCTCTTGATGAAGATGATGAGAAGTACGTGGACTTCGGCGGTTTTATCATCATGGCATTGAGTGACTCTTACTGAAGTTTCATAATAGCCGCTGGCGACATGAATAGATTATTACCGGCTAAGGTGGATTTCGAAAGCGGATCTGGAATTCCATATTTTCCATGCTGCTGTTGGAAAAATGTTGCATAATCTTGCACTTTTTCCTGTGCAAACTGATTGTAGTAAGCTGTTGGATCTATAACAGCATTTTTTGATGAAGATGAAGCACTACTCGAGGAAGGTGCAGCGAAAAGAGCATTTAAATCAACATCTGCCTTGTTTTTATGATACAGTAGTGCATTGAGGTCTGATTGTTTTTTCTCTGTTTGAAGAAGTTGATTGAGCATATCAATCCACTAATGAGCTTCACGTGTCTTTTTGCTGCTACTTGATGATGAATTGAAGCCAGCACATAAATTACCCATACCACCGACACCAGCTAAAATAGCTGTCGGCTCATGGTTAGCATTAGTTGGTTTACCTGAAATATACTGGTTGCTGGCATCAAATAGCTTCGAATATATTGAAGAAGATATCATGAGGTGCGTAGGTTTCCTGAATCTTTCCATCGACAAATTGGTTTCCAATGAACCAGTCCAGTCAAGGAGAATGAATAAATAAGCAGTAACCTTCGTGGATGACAGTTTGCCAGTAAGCATTGATAAGAATATTATAAGGTTTGTATGCATATTTCTGAAGTTCCATGACGAGCATTCTGTCATCACTGCTGGCACGTAAACTTTATATTTGAATATCCCGTAACAATGTACTGATTGCTGCAGTCGAAACTAACAAGGAGTGGCGGAGCATAGCTCCACGAATTTGTTTATTTTTTGGACTGATTCTATCGCTACTATTATAGAGGAGGATGGGACTTAAAATATTCTGATACGAATCACGCAATTGATCTTACCAAAGATTTGCTTATATCCGCGGGCTTAGAACTATCAGATCACAAACGGAAGCTTTTCTAGTAACCAGCCGGAAAAATATGGAATACGTGGATATATGTAACTGTAGGAAGTCAAATCATTAGATTAAAAGACTAGATATATAAAATACCCAGGAGTAATATCTGGCAATAGACTTAGTTTTCTGCCTCACATCGACTATTCGGACAAAAACGCGTTAAAGCTCCAGGCAGCACTTTCTGGAATACTGTCAAACATCGGAGGACCCGAATACGCTAGAAGAAAATTAATTTCCATTGTAGTAAACTCAGTCCTGTTATAAACTGCCACAGTGTGGGTGGAGGCCCTAGCGGCAAAGAAAGCGAGGAGAAAGTTATTATCAACTTCTAGTAACCAAGAGCCAGTAGTCGTCAAAAGGATCAAGGAAGAAGAAAGAGCAACTTCAATGGCCAGGTGGCAAATTCAGTGAAATACCATTACGAAGAGAAGATGGACCTACAGATTGATCCAATTCATAGACCTTCGGACACACCAAAGGCATAGAAACTGAAACTGTCATCTTACACAGATCCTCTCTGGTCGCGATGGGTATCGAAAATATCCACAGCGCCTCCGGTATAATAGCTCACCTTTTTGCCCAGACTGTCGAAATCTGGAGGAAGACACAGGGCATGCAATATTCCATTGCGCACGCTTTCTGAGATGGAGAGCTGACATACTAAACCCGCAGTCAATACATGACCAAATGTGGTCAGAAGTAAATTGGATAGAAATTTCCATATTCATACTGCGCAGATTCGAGAGAATAATAGGTGTTTTCATGGAATCGAACAATCAGGCTGGCGAAGCGTTCATCCTGGTAGCGCGGGCTACTGGTATCTATGAACATTACAAATCCTTTGATAAAACCAAAAAAAAAAAAAAGAGAAACACACATACATTTTATTAAAAATTTAAAACGTAAAGATATCACAAAATTTCCATTTTCGGTTTTCTAGGTAAATGCAAGAACTTCCCTATCAGAAAATTAAAAATGATATTTTAGTTACATCTGGAAGTCACCGTGTTCGCCGAACATTCTCCACTGTTCTAGCCCAAATCTACCGACATTTTCGAAATTGAAAAATCTAACAACTTCCGGATCAGTGGCTTCTTTTTTTTAATATTTTCGTTTGGACTTCCAGAATTCATTCCTCGATCGCAGTAGAGTAGGCCATTATATTTGTGCCTTATATTTGTGATCGCCTAATCTTTAAACCGGAGGTTCAGTCTTCCTTTTCTTCTCGAACCCTATGGATTGGATTCGAAGACCTACTTAACTGGAGCATTATCGTCTATCCGCTCGTTGTGGCTGATCCAATGAAATCGACGGATTTCGCCTTCCGTAGTATGTCCACATCTTTGTACTGCTCATAGAGCTCGCGGTTGTGTCTTCTTCTCCATACACCCTATTCATTGACAGGACCAAATTTTCAACAAAGGATTTTTTTCAAAAGAGCCTAAGACTTGTTCCACTGTCTTACTTATCGTCAAACTTTCGGGCCCGTAAAGCAGAACTGGTCATATTAACGCCTTGTAGAGCATGATTTCGACTCTTTGCGTTAGCAGTTTTGACCCAAGTTGTTTCGAGAGACCGAAGTAGCAGCGATTGCCATGGGGTACTCTTCGTCGAATCTCCACCATCATGTCGTTTGTGGAGTTGACATTTGCTCCGAGGTAGGTGAACTCCTTGACTACCTCAAAGCTGTAGCTGTCGATAGTGACATTTCATCCCAGGTGATGTACGACGTAAGGCTTCAATTACCGCATGCTAGGAACGTGCGATTATATCAATATCATCCGCGTATACCAGAAGCTGGACAGACTTGGAGAAAATAGTCACACGACAATGCGTCTCTTTGCCGAAATATGGTGCAGGTTTGGAATAATTCCCAGGTTCTACATGCACACTGCATGGCGACGCGCCGCGTGTTTTTCAGTGTTATGTGTGACATCCGGATCAGTTTTCCCGGTATCCCAAATTCGGCCATCGCATAATATAGCTCAGTGAGATGGATGCAGTCATATCCGGCTTAGAAGTCGATAAAGTCGGTGATGTGTTTCGATTTGGAACTCTTTGGTCTTTTCCAGGGTCTGCCTTATTGTGAAAATTTGGTCTGATGTCGATTTGCCGGGCCGGAAGCCGCACTGGTATTGACTGGTATTGGCTGACTTGTGAGGTGCAGACGCTCACATATTACACTGGATTTTATCTTATAGGCGACGTTATGTAGGGATATACCCCGATAGTTGTTATACGAGATAAGGTCGCCCTTTTGCAGATCTGACAGATAAAGTTGTTTTTCTAGTCGTCGGGCATGCTTTCCTCCTCCCATGTTTTGCAAATGATCTGGTGATGCTCCTTGTGAAAACATTGCCTCCAGCTTTGAAGAGCTCAGATGGTAGGCTTTATTGTTCTTGAGCTTTTGCTTTACTGTACCGACTTCTTCTAAGCTGGGCGGGAGAATTAATTATTCGACTGGAGATGTGTTCTTTTCTTGCCCTATCATTCTCTCTTAGTAATGCCCATTAATCAACTACTGGACATGCACGATTCCCTATTGTTCAGTGACGCGATTACCTTCTCATTTTCGAAGTGATTGGAGACCCGTTTTAAACCCATTGGAGAAGTTGTTGGCCTTTTTAAAAAAAACTTCCTTCGACAGCAATCATCGATTGTAGGTAGATTCCCGCCAACACCTCTTAGATCACTCTGATCTGAATCTACCTGTCTACCACCTAGTGCCATTATTCTTCGTTCACCGCAGTCTCGCCATTTATGTATGTGCATGGTGATGTAGCTCACCAAACTCCAGCACAATGTAGTCCCTGTTCCAATCCGGAATTCAATTTTTTGTTCAATGTGGTTAAAATTCCATCTCCGTAAGCAAACTATTCACTATTGCTTTACTTACAGAAGCCCCTAACTAGCAACTCGACCCTTAACGAGTTTGATGCGCTATCTGACTGAATTCAAAGAATTGTATCCCTGTATCCGGATACTGAAATCGTTATTACGGGCGATTTCAGTACACACAATTCTGGATGGCTTCGACATTCTGGACAGACCAAACCCGAAGGACGGTGTGTTGAGATCTTCGCTGCGGAGAACAACTTAACGCAGCTTTTAAATGAGCCCATGCGGATACCAGACGTTGATAGCCATACCGCCAACACCCTGGACTTAACTTCTTAGCCTGATAAGTACACCGTCGATGTGCTCTCCCCTCTAGGCACGTCAGATCATTGTGTCATATCAGCTAATTTCTCGTATACTGACTACACAGTTAGAGAAAACATTCCGAAAAGAACCGTATGGCAATACGAGAAAGGCAATTTGAGCGGACTTAACACTTTCTTCAGGAACTTTAATTGGTCGTTATGTTTCCTCGATAAAGACGTGGATGCCGATACTGATATGATCGCTGACACTATTCTCCTTGGAATGAGATCCTTTATCCCTTATCGGATTAAGAGTATCAGTCTAAACGAAAAAGCATGGGATGACTCGAGCTGCAAAGAGGCTGCCAGACCACCTCGACAGAGGAAAACCGAAAAAAGTTCAAACGAGGCAGAAATGACAGCAACGTCTTTCTCAAGCGTTTGAAATTCCTATACGTCCAAAAATTGAGGCAAACTACTACAATACTACAACGTCCGAAAGGTAGTAAAAGCTTTTGGTCATTCATCAAAAACATTAGAAATTCTGCCTCATCCTCCATCCCAACGCTCATTTACAATGACATTCCAGCTGTTAACTCTTTGGAAAAAGCCAATCTGATTGCTGTTCACTTTGCGGCAAGTTCAACACTCCCATATTTTGCTTTATCTCCGCCTACACTTGGGTGCTACGAATCATCAACGGGACGAATCCACTTTCGCACTCGTGTAGTAGCAAGAGTACTCAAAGATCTTAACATCCATAAATCCTCAGGTCCAGATGTCATATCTCCCCTTCTTCTGAAGGGTGTTCTTCCTCGCTGGCAAAACCATTTCGTAAGCTTTTTCATCAATCCTACTCTTTAGGACTCTTTTCGACCAGATGGAAAACAGCATTTGTCCAGCCCGTCCCTAAAAAAGGCGAATTTTCATCTCTCTCCTCCTATAGACCATTGCACTTACGTCCCTTCTTTCTAAGTTCATGGAAAAGCTGATAAACTGTCAGCTCATGAAATATCTTGAAACACGAAAACTTCTAAATGACCGGCAGTACAGTTTTCGTCGGTTTTTTACAGGTCCACTGGCGATTTGATGGCATGTCTCACCGAAAAGTTGAAACAAAGTCTCTATCAATCTAGCGAAAGCAAGATAGTTGCACTTGATATTTCTAAGGCATTTTGTCGAAAATGCGTGCTCTTGTGATCGACGACTCTCTTCTTAAATGGATTAGAAATTAACTTTCGGAAAGTTCAATTCAAGTTGTCTTGGACGGCTTCAAGTCCGATATTCACAAAATAAATGCTGGTGTGCTCCAGGGCTCCGTCCTCTCTCCGACACTCTTTTTAATTTTCATCAATGATCTCTTGTGTGCTACTTCTAATCCGTTGCTGAAGACAGTACTCTCTGCTTTTGTTTGTTAAGCTCATTAAATTCCGATAGTAGTAGCATAACCAGTTGGGGAACTATCAACCGAGTGGAATTTAATGCTTCCAGACTTCCAAACCCAATGCGGTCTGCTGTCATTAAAGCGAAATTCAAATGCCCAGCCACTTTCCATGACTGGCACTTGCATCGTTGAAACCGAAAAACTTTCCATTCACTTTATGTATGTCAATGACAACTTACGTTGGAGTGACCACATATTCGGTGTCGTCAAAAATGCTGCGAAATGTCTAGGATCTGGCCTCAATACATAAGGCGTTTATACGCCCGAAATTGGAGTACAATGCTCACATCTGGTCAGGTGCTCCTAAAACCTCATTGCACTCGCTAGATTGGATCCAAAACCGTGCAGTAAAACTCATAGGTGATGACAATATCAGTTAATCAATTGACACCCTCGAACACAGACGTAATATCTCCTGTCTCACCTTGTTGTATCGCAATTTTCACCACCAGTGCTCCTCCGAAATTGCCAGCAGCATTCCACCCCTTCTAACTTTTAGCCGTATGAATGTTTTAACTTCCAGGATATTTGACGAATGCCGTCCGTCAATAACCTTATGTCGAATTGGTAGGCGATTCAATCATCCGGAGTTAGCTAGGTTGCTTTGTGGATTCTTTTGTGAGGGAACCTCTTGTTACATATCACTGTAGTAAAGTCTGTGAGTTGGTTGCTGTTATCTGTTGTTGTGTTACGGAGGCTGTATTTTGTTGAAGATGTTCTCCTTACCGATTTAGCATTGAACACCGCGAGTACAATTTTAACATCGTACTTCGGACAAGTTCCGTAGACTCCATCCAGGAGGTCAAAAAATTCCTCCATAATGGGTTCTTCAACCTCGTTCGTAGTGGCGTGAGCACATATGAATCTTGCATTGGCGCGGATCACAGCCAGGCGATCACTGATGGGCTTAAAATCGACGACCTTCGATTTGATCTGCTTTCGCATGACAGTCCACATCTCAATATGTGTAACTTTTTGTGGCAGGTGTCGCAATCTGTTCTTTTTATCATACCCGATCCTATTCAGCGCACATCCTGGATTGCAGTAATATCTGCCCTATACTGCAGGATATTTTCCAATTTTTGAGTTGCTCCTGGGGCTTAAAGCGTTCTTACGTTCCAGGAGCATACTCTCAAATACCGCCATTCTGGTAGGAGTGTGATCACTGCATGCATTAGTTCACTACCCAGCGAGTGCCGGAGTAGCTATCCAGGGGCGTCACGAGGAAGTTGCATGTCAACTTAGGTTGAACAATGACAAGGATCGCTCTGGCCTTCGCCGGGTTGAAGGCAGTCAGGAGCTTTACGCTGTATTCTAGCTCCCACGGCCATGACGGCCAGGTGTAACGAGTACCGAGAGTATAATCCTATGGGGTCACCATTACTTGTCAAGTTTCAACGACTTTTGCACTTAGTTATGCCCCTCATAAGGATTCTTTTGAGAACTGTAACAAATGATACGACCGGGAGTGCAATATAGTACAGTGTGCATATGTAGATAGATGTACAGTGTTTCAAGGTTTATGTAATTTTGCATTGCAATCATAATACACGTGCATATACGAGGGCGGGTCAATAATTCCGTGCATTTTTTAATTTCTCACCTCTTTACTGAAACAGCAACACTGCTCCTGTCAACAGGCATTTGTCAGTTGACTCCTGTCAAAATTTAAACTTGCTGCGTCAGTTAGTTTGTGTTTGACAGCTATTTTTATCAGACTACTCACTAATTTGAGGAGAAAATGGAAAAAAGTGAATTTCGTGTGCTTATTAAGCATTATTTCTTGCGAAAAAAAAAACCATTACCGAGACCAAGGCTAAGCTTGATAAATACTATGGGGACTCTGCACCATCGATTTCAATGGTAAAAAAATGGTTTACTGAATTTCGTTGTGGCCGTACAAGCACTGAAGATGCCGAACGTCCTGGACGCCCAGTTGAGGTCTCTACACCCGAAACAATCGAAAAAATTCACGATATGGTGTTGGCCGACCGAGGATTGAAAGTGCGAGAGATTGTGGAAGCCGTAGGGATCTCGCATGGCTCAGTGGTTTCAATTTTGAATGATCACTTGGGCATGAGAAAGCTTTCCGCAAGATGGGTGCCGCGTTTGCTCACAGTCGACCACAAACGAAATCGTGTAACAACTTCACAGGAAGGTTTGGCGTTGTTTAATCGGAATATGGAGGAGTTTTTGCGCCGTTTTGTAACCGTGGACGAAACATGGATCCATCACAACACACCAGAGAACAAACAACAGTCAAAACAGTGGTTTCTAAGGGTGAATCGGCGCCAAAGAAGGCCAAGGTGGGTTTGTCAGCCAATAAAGTTATGGCGACTGTTTTTTGGGATGCACGCGGGATAATCCACATTGACTACCTTCAAAAGGGAAGAACAATCAATGGGGAATATTATGCCAACTTATTGGACCGATTCAATGACGATTTGAAAAAAAAACGACCTCATTTGGCCAAGAAAAAAGTTCTTTTCCACCAAGACAATGCAAGGGTGCACACATGTGCAGTTGCCATGGCAAAAATCCATGAATTGGGCTATGAATTGCTCCCTCATCCACCCTATTCTCCAGATTTGGCTCCGAGCGACTACTTCTTGTTCCCAAACCTGAAGAAATGGCTTGGTGGAAAAAGATTTGACTCCAATGATGAAGTCATCTCGTCATTTTGAGGACCTCAACAAATCATTTTTTTTGGAAGGGATAAAAAAATTGGAGAAGCGTTGGACAAAGTGTATAGAGCTCAAGGGAAACTACGTTGAAAAATAAAATTATTTTTTTATCAAAAAATCTGTTTTAATCCAAAAGTCACGGACTTATTGACCCGCCCTCGTATGTAGTAAGTCCAGTACAAGACAAGCCCCACTGACTCTGGAGACTTCCTACCACCACGAGGAAATCAAAGAAAGGAATGTCGTTCCGTCAGCTTGTAGGGCATAACTATACAATCGCAGCTAATTCGTAAAACTTACTATTCGCTTGCACCACTTTAGCATATATCGATGCAATGGAAATAAAAATTGTACCAAGGACTAAAATTGTGAGACTTTAAACTTTAGTAACGCTAAAGTTTATCAGAGATCAGGAGTCAGTTAACAAAATCATTTAGAATTGGAGTACATTGATGGACTAATAATGCAGTTCGATAGGGCACTGCTATTTTTCATCGAAACGGATCGTAGAACAAACAGCTGGGAACAGTTAAATTTAATATTTTTTTATTTTATCTCAAATACTTGCGAAACAATATCTCGTAAATCAATTTATAAAAAATCCTTCAAATCTTATCGTCTTCGTCAAGTCATTAATCTAAGTGCTAACTTGTATGCAAGTCATTAAGAAATGCGTGCTCAGCAATATATCAAAATGGCATTGAAATATCCTGAAACTCGAATATGTCAGTCAACTTTTGATTCCTGAGTAAAGTTTATAAATCAGAATTTAACACATCACAGTCGTATTCGTACGTACTCGTATGTATGTATAAAGTCAAGGTTCCTTAGTGCGTGACAAGCAATTACTCGTTTCGCTGTTGTCGTTATCGTAGTTGTCACTACTAATCCCAGCCCTGTGAAGTAATAGGAAAATCAGTTCGCCTCAGTTGAGCTCTTTCCTTATTTAATCCCATCACGCATTCTGTTGTACGATGTTTCAGGAAAAGATGTGATTTCACTGCTCAAAATTTCACACCAAGGAAAGATGCAAAAATGGAAACACAAACTGTGTTCTTTCTTTGTCTCTTGGGGCAGGAACTGAATGAACCTTGAATTCATATAATCAAGGCTCGCAATTACTAAGCATTACGCGTACTGATTTTTCATTGAAAACGACTCTCTACACAAGCATCTACTACGAATAAGACTGCGTAGGACCTAAACATGCTCGTACTCGTACAATGTCGTGAGCTCTCTGTTTAGGAGTACTTCGCTTTTCATAGCAATTACAAGGAATCCTTGTTGCGCCTCTCCTACATACGCATACAGTGTACATTTATTCCTTGATGCGATATGCACAGAGACACAGGATCTGAATAAAGGTATAGTCGGTCTCCCAAGTCCTCACAAAACAGCGTTTAGAATTTATGAAATTCCTCTGCAAATCAAATGTGAATTTCAAATTGAAACATTCTCGTGTGCGGTTTTTCACCTTTCCCAAAACGGGCGGAATCAAGAGCTGTAACTTAAGTAGGCTCACCAAGGAATTCGTTACTTTGCCATTCATTTTACGATCTTAATATGTGTGAGCTGCGTGTGGTAATTACTGCAGCAACAACCTATACCAGCCTACCAATTTGCAAATTTGCCCGACCATCTCTCCTAATATGGACTCATTCATTTATACACACAGGGTGTTCCGGACTATGTGCCGAAGACTTTAAGGGAAGTTTCCTTGGCATATTTTGAAACAAAAATCGTATGAGTGAATGGGGGGTTGGAAATGCATGCCCTCCGAGATACAAAGTACAAAGAAGAAAAAAAGTTGCATCTCCCTTTTCTGCAAAAAAAAAAAATTAAGAAATAATATAAATAGAATACAAAATTATTTACATAGCTGATTTGTAGTTTTTAACCGAGATACCGACATTTAATGCAGAATATCCTCGATGATGGACTTTTCAACAAAAGAATACGCAGACGTGATATGTTTTTTGCAACGGGAACGGCCAACAGAGTGATTGGAATATGTGAGACGGTACTCTGATAGAACTGCCCCAAATGACAGGACATTTATTAGCACATCTTTCAGGATGAAGGAGACAGGAGCAACACGAAAATTGCCGAGTGACTCAATCCTGCTTTCGCTACGACGACGTTTTACATAAACAACCCAAATACCAGTGTTAGACACCTAGGCAGACTTTCTAGTCTTAGCTGGACTTACATCGGGAAAATTCTACATTCAGATGGCATGCATGCTTTCTATCTGTAACAAAACTAACAAGGGGTAAGAGGTGTTAAGTTCCTTTTTGTTGCAGTAGAATGGCACGCTAGCGCTTTGCCGGGGTAAATTTTGATGGATCGGGGTATCGGTCGTTATATTTGAAAAATACGTGCCAAAGCGTGTACACCATACAGTGCACATACTAAAAATAAGAAAAGGATATCATGGTAAATGTCTAAGGATAAAGAGAAATAGGGAAGTGAAGTCAGGAAGCTTCCACTACTTTATTGGCTTACCCCACACACACTTTATGAGTACTCTCATCGGCTCCATGGCTACATCGCGCTGTTGAATCTACAAAAGTAGTATAAATGAAATTCCGAAACATAAGAAACCATTTAGCGCCTCATTTCTTCGATTGCTATAGTCGATTGAATGCACCAAAGCCATTGTTTCATTTTAAACGTTTATTGTAACAAAACTATATATAAATCATACGAATAGCTATACATTCATATATTCAGAGGTGGACCTGGGCCTCAACCAACAAGCACCTTCAGCCAGCTCGATCTTTATCTAGCTCCCCCTAGTTTCGCAAGCTAAGTTGGCTGAGGCCCCTTCCACTTGCGTGCGCCACCTGAATCGCGGTCTTATTCTACTGCACTGTTTCTACGGAGCGGATTCGAAGACTTTTCGGACCGGAGCATTGATGTTCATCCACTTTACATGACCCAGCCATCTCAGTCGTTAGATCTTCACTCTTCTTGCTAAGTCGATGTCACTGTACAGCCCGTACAGTTCTCTACTCGCCGTCTCTGCAGACGGGACCGAAAATCACCCGAAGAATTTTCCTCTCAAAGCAGCCAAGCGTACCCTCATTCATTTTTTATAAAGTCCTTTACACCATAGAGCAGGACTTAGGTTTTTAGGGTCTTGGGTCACTTTTGTTGTTCGAGAGATGTCTTTGCTAGTTAATTGCCTTCTTAGCCCAAAGAGGCAGCGATTGGCAAGAGTTATTCTTCGTTTGATCTCAACGCTGGTGTCGTTGTCTGAATTGATAGCGGAGCCTAGGTAGACAGAGTCATCAACGACCTGAAAGTTATATCTGGGTGCCATTTTTGGTTGACAGCATATACATGGCCCTGCCCTCATTGACCGTTGAACCCATCTTCACCGTCTCAATACTCGCAAAAGCGTCACTGACATCACCCTGCTTCTTCCGGTTATATCCATATCATCGGCGTTTGCAAGCAATTGGACGGACTTTTGAAAGATTGTGCCTCTTGTGTTGGTGAGCGAGTTTTGCATTATTCTTTCAAGAATGATGTTAAAGAAATTGCAAGACAGCGCACCGCCTTGCCTAAATCCTTTTTTAACATGAAAGGTCTCGGCGAGTTCTTTACCGACCTTCATGCATTCTCCATCGTCATCCTGCACAAGCGGATGAGTTTGTATAGCCCCTCTCTATAGATGCTGTCATACGTGGCCGTAAAATCGAAGAATGGTTGGTGTGTATCAATTCGGAGGTTTTTCCAACATCTGTCGTAGCGTGAATATTTCGTCGATGGTGGACTTTCCGGGCCTGAAGCCACACTGATATGGACCAATCAGGTTATTGATGAACGGATATCGTAGGTGATGTTGAGAAGGCTGATGCCTCTGTAGTTGGCGCAGTTCAGAGGGTCTTCTTTCTAGACGATCAAAAAATGCTGAGGTTCCATTCATCGGTCATACTTTCATCCGACCATATTTTATAGCTGAGTTGGTTTATGCTCCTTACCAAGTCATTCCCTGCTGCTGTGAAGAGTTCGGCAGTCCAGCAGCTTTTTTGGACATAAGCTTAGATATGCCTATCTCTACTTCATAGAGGTCAGATGGACGGAATTGTTGATCTACATCGTCCAGGTTGAAAGGTTCATTCTGCCAGGCAGCGGTGTTTGGTTTGTCACCGCAATTACACAGCCTACAGAAATGCTCATTCCAAATCCTCAACATCGAGTGCAACTTTACTGCGATGTTCCCTTTTTTGTCTCTACATGTGTTTTACCTTTTGGTAAAACTTCTGAATCTCATTCTTGGAGAAGCATCTCTCAATTTCCTCGACCGCGAGCTTCTCATGCTCCTTCCTCTCGTCCTTCTATGCAGCGCGGCTTTGAATTTATCTTGCTGAGCTACATGTGCTTGCCGGGATTCGTTGTCAAACAAGGGGTTTCGTTGTGGTGGCTTTTTGGCAATGTTGCCACTGGTCTTTGGTACTTGAGGCTGGTGGTATAGGACCTCTTAAAAGATTAAGGGGACTCGATTGGGAATGTATTTGGCAATCTCTTGCGATTGTAACCGTCCAACGTCGAATCGGGTTCGGGATATCTGCAACCGCACCTTGGCTACAACAAGGTAATGGTCCTAATCGATATTTGCCCCTCGGAAAGTTCGAACATCTATAATACTGGAGGAGTGCCAGTGTT
Source organism: Volucella zonaria (assembly GCA_963966105.1). NCBI lineage: Eukaryota > Metazoa > Arthropoda > Insecta > Diptera > Syrphidae > Volucella > Volucella zonaria. The sequence goes on from OZ014531.1 coordinate 130,598,094, forward strand.
GTTTTTATTGGTTCACAGTTGATTGATCAGGAGTTCTCCAAATCCCCTTATGAATATCGGGATCCAGCTACGACAATATTTTTTCATGCAGCAAAATATATTAGCCTGTATCCGTTATCGGAGCTGGTTTCGTAGCAGCTATACCTTCGAACAGTACTACCAAAGATACCTTCTCCTCGTAGCTTTGCATTAGCTAGGTCACTACTCGTAGGTCTTGTCCAAAAACTCGTAGAGGCCATCTTTGGTATTGTCATCTTTCTCCACTGTGGGGGCATGTGCGCATATAAAGCTAATGTTTTATGATTTTTACGAGGCGCTCGTCAACATGCCGAAACCTCAAGGCTTCAAGGCTAAGTCTGACTCTAACAATGAATCCGCATCCACATAAGCGTTGCTCTTGCTGTCGCTTTCTTTAGAAAAAAAATATTTATTTATTCGCCTACATTAATATTGTCCCCTTCAAAATAGTCCCCAATAGATGCTATGCATTTGGGCCAGTGCAGCGCTTCTTCCGATCCTCGAAACACTTCTCCAACTCGATCTTTGGGATAACTATTTGCTCTTTCAGCGATGTGCTTTTTTCGGTTTTGGCCAGCCAGAATGCCTCCACTGCGACGATTGAGTCATAGTTTCGACGTCATATCCGTAAACCCATGTTTCTTCACCAGCTATAACAGATTTCAGCAATTCTGCATCGTCATTGACTTAATTTAGTGACTCCTGAGCAATTTCCATTCGCCCCTGTTTTTGTTCAAAGTACAGCAATTTTGGAACATATTTTGCTGCCACGCGTTTCATACCCACAACATTCGAAAAAATTTCATGGCCTGAACCAATCGATATGCCAAACATGCCAATCGATATGCCAAACATCATCAGCAACTTCTCTGATTGTGATTCGGCGATCGTTCATAACCATTTTTTTCATTTTGCTACGTTTTCATCGATTGTTGATATGCTGTGTCGTCTTCAACGTCTTCACGGCCATCTTGGCAACCTTTATACCACTCGTAAACTCTTGGTTTACTCACAGCAGACTCGCCATAGGCCTTTGATAACATTTCACACACTTTGTTACGCTTTATTTCATTTTTTAAGCAAAATATAATACAAATTCTTTGATCTATTTCTTTTAACAAACGAAAATCGCCGAGCTCTTAAAAACATATTTAACCTTAGCGGCTGTCACAGACAAAGTAAGCAATGAATACAGCTGAAAATTTTATCATACTTCAGGGGCTTGTATACGAACATAATAAAAAAAGCTTTGACAATCGGACTCTCTAAACCCGTGAAATTTCAAAATTCCCGTTATTTTATGAACACACCTCGTATACGTATATGAAGTGATTAACATTACGTTTTGATTACTCAAATTAATTGTTAAAATGAAAATCAATTTTAAAACAAAAACTAAATAGATAGAAAGACACTTTATACACACTTGAAATTGTTGGTTTATGACAAAATCTGGTTGATGATGTTTTAAAGTCTCGCTATGAACGCTCACCAGTATAACCTCAAGCTCACTTTCGGACGTACTCTAAAATATCGTCTTTCGTTCCTAAGCCGTACAACTCGCTTATGGAATGTCCTGCCTAGCTCCTTATTTCCTAGTCATTATAACCTTCAAACATTTAAAATCAACGTTCATCGGTACCTCTCTTTCCATCCTCCCTGATTTTCCTTCGCTCGCGCTGTGTGCAAACAATGATCCCATGAGCGCGCGCAAATTGTAAAAAAAAAATAAAATAAAAAAAAAAACGGGACTTGGTCCGCGGCCTGGATTGCTTGCTTTATTTGATATCATTAATTTCTTTTTGGATTACCGGTGAAGAAAAAGAGGGGGAAAATCTTTGATGAGTCAATGCATTCTGGTAAGTCGAGGACTAGAAAAGCATGCAGCGGCTGGTTGGCAGTCTGATGATCGATTTGGTTGTGCGTCTTTTGCTGACACGATGGTAAAGAGCCCCATGCAGCAAAATCTTCCCGATACGTGATGCTGCTCACTGAAAAATCCTTTTTGTTGGTGGAGCACATGGCCAAATTAGATTTAGATTTTTCTCCGAACTCGGCTACGACGTTGGCCACCTCATTTGTGAAATATTCTTCCCTATGCGGTGTTGTTTCGAGAGCTGCGTGTTATCTGACCTATGCGCAAGACAAAACAAGAGACCTACAACTCGATGCAGAGGGCTTTTAGACGAATGCAGTAATGGAAGTATGGGTGGATTGCGAGGCTATTTGGCTTGCCAAAATTAACGTGAAGAACATGTGCAGTACTGGCATCCGATCCCTAGCATAACCAGCATAACAAGCTATGTTGACATACAACAACCCGTTGTGGATTGATTGTATCCGGGACAAAAACAAAAAAACGGAACAAAATAAGCCTCCCATCTTTGTAGAAGTTTTCACTATTTCCCGATACTCCCCCCTTAGGCGCACAACGTACCTACTGCGAAATACTTGGGCTTACAAATAAGTGATGCATGTGTTTTATAAAGCTCTTAGAGGTGAATGACCCTACAAGATTCTTTATTAAAAAGAGAAAATAAAAAATGGATAAAATACCAAGAAGTATATGAAAATTACCAGTTCAAGCGAATCCATTTCCGGCACTTCAAAATAAAATAAGAGAAAACACAAATAAAATTAAAGGGGGACTGAAACACTTAGCACTTCGTCAAAAGAAAATAAAACAAAAATAAATCGAGGGCAGTACTCACATGGAACTCCGAGAATTCCAGTGTAAGCTGTATTCACTCCGCTGATACTATGCACTGTAACAGTGATAGTGCCGGGATCAGTAGCCAGGGCAACTTTAGCAAGAGCCACTACATCACACTAGTATTGCAACAATAACTACAGCCAAGTCAACAGTGGTATTTACAGCATGCGCTGCAACACCAGCTACTGTTGCCATACCATCAATAGCTTAAGCCACAGTAACAACCACTGCAACAATTATTGTACAACTAAAACTATTCCTAAGCAACAACAGCTTTCGCTTAAACAACAGTGGCAACAACACATACATATATCTTCCGACACGGCCCCAGCCAAATCAACAATGGCAACAACAGCTGGAGCTACAGTAACGGCCGGAGCTATATAAACAGTGGAAACCACAGAAACGGTGTAAGGAAAAGATACTACAACTACTTACTACATACAATGGCGACAACAGGTTCTGCAGCGTCGTCGCAGCACGGGCGACCAACGGCCTTATATTCCCTTCCCAAATCAGGATGTACAATGCTATTTTATTTGGGTAGTATAACTATGTATACACACATACATACATATATATTTTTTTATTACAATTTATTTATCCTTAATTAAAACCGAAGTCTACATAAGTGTAAGCATTCACCAAATCGTGTTCACCCGCGGAAATTGTGCACATCCTCCCGGATTAACCTCGGTAAGTCAGTTTGGCCTTCTTTTATTTTCGTATCATCTTCTTTTATTTAGGGAAGCGCCACAGAAACATGTACCTAATCATGAAGTGTTAGAGAGAAAAAAAAAAAAAAACCATAACCTTATACTTTCATTAATGAGCGGTGATACTCTTACCTGTGGATATCTTCTATATCTAGCTGTATCTGTATTTGAGCATATAGTCTTATTATAATTGTGTTTCTTATAGGCACGGATATACGAATATAATGGCATTGTTATTAATTTTATTAGTTTTATTTTAATCATAGATTCGAGAACGGACTCTGGTTCTAGGTTAAGCTCTTTTTTTTATGTTATCTACGTATGTATTGTGCGAGTATATCCTTGCTGTATGTTGCCACCTCCCTCCTACTTCAATATTGAAATAAATTGTAATTTACCGTTTTATCCAATGGTTTCTACAATATGATAACCTATAACCACCAGGTGCGCTGATCGATTAACGGTTCGTACGGCGGTTTTACATGGAAGGCGCCCTCATTTCGTTTTTCTTTTCCGAATGCGTAACTAATGGGGATATAGAAATGGCGCGAAAGATCTCCAGGAGGTGAAGGATGCGGACGTGTCGGTGACGCACCAATGTAGTAGGTATAACGGTATAGCTCCTTGAGATACCAGTGAACTAAGTTGCTATGAAAGCGTGTCATAGGGATCCACTACCAGACACTCAGAGGGGGGTTGACCCCGCAAGGAGCATTTCATCTGGTTTTGGGTGCGATAAATCTTCCAGGGTGTTGGTGCACAACTTCAGGTCAGTATCTTAACATTGTGGTTGTTCACCAGCTAAGGACGAATTCGGGGTTCCGGTCTTTTCTAGTATTTACCGCTCAGCTACCACTTAGAGCAGTGCATACTTAAAAGCAACATAGGTCGGCCTTGCATGCAACTGCTAACGAGCCGTACCCCTTATTATTCTTTTCCGAGACTGGCTTCTAGAGTTGTCTGTGCTCGAGGGTCAGAAGGATGAAGTAGGGTAGTAGAGAGGGTCCTTGAGAGGGTTCGAAAAGGTTGTCGGATGTCTTCTCCGTTCCTTTCACTCGCGCTGGCCCGCCAATGACTTTGGGCTGAATGTAGACCTCCAACACACAAATTCCGTATGACTGTTGCCCCGGTCTAAGGACCGGATAATAATTGAAAACGTTACAAACATGTTCAGTGACATGATAGTCTAAGCCGCGAACAAGATTTCGGCTCTGGATTTTAATGAAACCCTAAAAAAACATATGTCGTCACGCGGTTTGGTTTTTTATTTTGGTTAGAGGTGGGTAAAATGGAATTCTCCACGCATTATATACCAGTAGAGGAGCTACAACCGGGGCGCTCAGAGAAGCATTTCGAAGTCTGCAATTATATTCTAGAAAGACACTTCTAGGAAGACAACTTTATTGGCCGGATTATTAGACGGATGGAATCACTAATTTTCACAATTTACATACCCGGGCAGAAAGCAACCCCCACTACATGGGTGGTAGTTGTACAAGTACAAGTATTGGCCTTGTACAAGTAACATCCTTCAGCGGATGTTTGGTTCGTTAAAAAACGAGAAAGAGCCTCCCCAGCTCTTTCTGTAAGCCCCAAGAGGACAAGTGGCGAACTGTGGCTCATCGAGCCGAAATCACAAAAAGTGTTCTTGCTCAGAAATGGAATCAAACAAACGGATACGAACGGTTCGATTGGATTCTGGAACGTTAATACCCTTTTCGATTCTTGGGAAGAAGGTCCTCAGAACGCCAGATTCCTCCAACTGGAGGTGGAGCTCACGCTGTACTACTTAGACATCTTGAGACTGAGTGAATAGCCTTTCACGAACCGGGAACACTACATATATTACTTTACTCTAGAAAAATAAATGGAAGCGTGCGTGAGTCCGGGGGCCTTACAATGACCGAATATTACCGTCCAGATTGCAGAGTACTGTAAGAAAGGTAACCATCATCCAGTGCTACGCACCGGAATGCTCGATTAAGGACGAAAAAAAGAGCTTTTACGACCAATTATGTGCCGCCTAAAATTCAACGCCTAACGGTGACATAGTTATGGTGATGGGGGACCTCAATGCCAACCAAGTGACAACACCACGCTCAGACACGTAATGGGTATTCATGGCATTGTAGGTCGAAATTACAAATGGACCTAATCTTTGAAGGCATTATGTTCGAGCACGGAACCTGCCACAAGAACAGCTGGGCCTCATCTGATAAGCCGAGAATGTTAAACCAAGTAGACCGCATCGCTATTAGTCCTCGATTTAGGAGCTGTCTTTATGACTTCCGTAACGGGCATGGGGCCGAATTCGGAATGAAGCGCGACCACCTTCATATGGTAGCTTAAATACGCCTTCGTTCTACATCCGTCACTAGCAAGCCTGTCAACGTGCTCACTATATTCATGTATAGTCCTCCAGAATGTGCACTAACAATTCATCTGAATCTGAACAAACAACTGTGGACGCTGGAGATCTGTGAAAAATGTTTTCACATCCGCAGCATAGAGGCTTACCGGTAAAAGGTAGAGAACTCATAATACTCGTACATGATTATCATCTAACTCCTTGAGACGGATCGAGGAGCATGTGGTATTTCACTCAAAGTCTCAGCAGCAAAGAAAACTGAATTTGAAGCCCAGTACAGGGTAAAAGAAAAGAAGCCAAGTGTAATGTAAGACATGAAAAGTGCATGCGCATTAATGCGTTAATGTGCTAGCCGATATGGTGGCAAAGCTATGTGACAGTAAAACCGTTTATGCTGTGACCAAGGATTTTACAGGGGGATGTAGCACCACACAAGATCCTGCAAAAAATGGGGACGCTTGCCTACTTATAGCGAATGAGGACCAGCTCAGAAGATGGAGTTCGCATTTCGCATTTTGCGATGGTACTTAACCATTGTCGTAAATGACAGCGCGAGTGTCACTAACCAAAAGGAATCATCAGAAGTAGCCCCCGTCGAATTATCCTTCATCCAGTAATAAATTTGTCTGATAAAAAGCGCGGGTTGGGCAAATACCGAAGTTTGCTACCATTTGACCAGCTACAAGGTGCCTGTCATAGCCCCTGTTGAGTGGCATGACAACGGTACCGTAGGAGTCGGAGCCCCCCGGACTTCAGTCAGGGCCTGACTTACTGAGGTAGACCCCCTTGCGAGAGCTTCAGGGTGGCAGTGGTTTAAACCTAGTACGTAGGAATGGTTATCCAGTTAGTTTTGACCCAAGGTAGAGCTGCAAAAAGTACTGAGTGCCGTGACCCTAAGATCGACAACATGTTTTAGGTCAGCCTCGACTTATACCAAGATTCCGCTTTGGTATCAAAGTGAATTGACGGTAAGGGCATCCCGTGAATTTAATTCTACACGACAGCCGTTTACGTCAAAATAGAAGAGATATCTGGCCCCCCTGGCAATACCGAGATTGAAGCCCCAATAAAGACCCTGAAGAAGAGCAAAGCATAGCTAATGCATGAGAAAATCAGGGAATGATTGTCAAGTTGGCGAAAAATGGCAATCTGATAAATTGTGAAAAATGGCAGAGGATATCCGTCCTGCCAGCGGTGGCCAAAATATAATAGGGTAGATAATTCTGAACAGGATCAAAGTCCATTTAAACTCAATTCTCTATGTGCAACAAGCAGGCTTTTGGTCTAGATCCTCCAGCACGGATAATATAAACGACTTGCGGATCATCAAAGAGCATTGTGTCTAGTATGGGTCTCCATTCTATCTGCTTTTTATCGATTTCGAGAAGGCTGTTGAGAGCGTGAACCGAAAATACATATATATGACAAGCTTTGCTATTATAAAGGCTACATGCGAAGGTACAACGGCAAGATATCAGAAGTCTTCGAAGTCCAAAGCGGTGTTCGGCAGGGTTATATTTTATTACTCCTTTTTTTTCTGGTGATAATAAACGATGTTACCAGCGCAGCACTGTCGGCGGAAAGCAGATGTGTTCGAAGGAAAATGAAGCCAGCAGAGTGACGCTTAAAATAAATGCAGGTAAAATTAAAGCCCTTGGTCTTTCAAGCTCTTTCTCCCAACTTAACATTGCTGGACAGGAAGTCGAGAAAGTGTAGAGCTTTCCTTATTTGAGAAGCACCATTTCGACTGGAGGCTTCACTGAACTCGTGTTAGACTCGGGAAGGCAAAAGCTGCTTTCGGAATGTTGTTTAAGTTTTGGAAAAGCAATGTGTATAGCACTAAGACCAGGCTGTGACTGTTTCGCTCCAATGTCGAGTCAGGACTTCTGTATGGGTGCAGTACTTGGAAGGTGAACACAGCAACCACTCGGAAGCTGCAGTCCTTCATTAACAGATGTCTACGCATCATTTTGGAAGTATTTTGGTCCAAACGAATTTCCAACGCAGAACTCCATATTAGAACAGGGCAGGGGCCAATAGAAGGAAATGGTTGTGGATTGGTCACATCTTAAAACGGGAAAGCAATTACAATTCCTGTATGCTATGCAATGAAATCCGCTTATCCAGTCTGGAAGAGGAGGCAGACGTGGTGCAAAACAGTTGAGGAGAAGTCGAAGACGCATGGAAAGAGCTCGAGAAAGCTGAAGCACGTTGCAGAAAACTGAACAAGATCGCGGGCAGGCATCAGTTCAGTTTCAGTTTAAATGCATTTTTATTTTCTTAATTAATTTACTCTTACGAGGGGCGTTCAATATATTCTCGGTATCGATATGAAGGAAAATGCGAATTCAATTTAAATTGTTTTTATTTTTCAATATAATCTCCCCTAACATCAATGCATTTGTTACATCTTAAGATAAGCTTTTTTAAACCCTCAAAAAAATAAATTTCCTCCTCCTCCATTTATTGCCGACTTGATTTCTTCATCATCCGAAAATCTTTTTCCACGAAGACATTTTTTCAAATCCGGAAACAGGAAATAATCACTAGGGGCAAGGTCTGGACTATAGGGTGGGTGTTGGATTTCTTCGAAACCACAATCTCGCGCAGCAGCCTTGGAAACTCGCGCCGTGTGAACAGGAGCGTTGTCATGAAGAAGCAACACACCCGCTGCGAGTTTACCCCGTCTTTTCTTTTTAATTTCCTCCCGCAAATTATGCAAAGTGGAAGCGTAGGATGTGGCGTTGATGGTTTCACCTTTTTTTTTGTACTCAATGAGCAAGATTCCCTTTGAGTCCCAAAAAACTGTGGCCATGAGCTTTCGGGCAGACGGAGTGACTTTGAACTTCTTCGGGGGGTCTGTTCCTTTTTTATGCCACTGCATGGATTCTTGTTTGCTTTCAGGGTCATAGTGGTGGACCCATGTTTCGTCCCCAGTAACAATTCGATCCATAACACCGTCCGCGTTCTCACTACACATCTCCAAAAGCTCTCTACAGCATGCGATTCTCACTTTTTTCTGAGGCGCTGTGAGCATTCGTGGCACCCACCTTGCACTGACCTTTGAAAGGTTAAGATGGTCATGAAGAATGGTGTGAATGGTACCAATTGAAAGCTTGGTGATCTCTGCCATCATTTTCACCTTTATTCGGGCATCCTCAAGAACAAGTTTTCCGACTTCTTTGATGCTTTCTCCCGTACAAGCAGTAGTCGGGGCGCCGGAGCGGGGGTCGTCTTCAATGCTCTCTCTGCCTCTCTTGAACTCACTTGACCACTTTTGCACAGTTGATAATGAAGGTGCGGAACCCTGGTAAACAGCCACCATCTCTTCATGAATAGTTTTTTGACTTTTTCCTTGCTTAGTGAGAAATTTAATTACAGCGCGATGCTCAATTTTCACCATCATCGTCTCAGTTGCCATTATGATTCTGTTTAACTAGAGATGAAACGCGAATTAATAATCACATTTATATGAAATTTTACATGAATGCACTAAAATAATAGTATTACTTGATAAATAAGTCAATTTATATATACAACTACAGCTTCACCCCGATACCGAGAATATGTTGAACGCCCCTCGTACATGCTAGACAAAAAAATTCTTAAAAATTAGCTTAAATAACTTACAAATAATCTTATACTAACTTAATGGCCCCATGAGGGCACTCTAAGTTAAACCTAACACTTAAACTAAGTCTTTCGACGTACATTACAGTTTATCTTTAATTTTATATTTACATTACAACTAAAACTAAGAAAATAGATTTTAAGCAAAAACTTAGTATATGGACATAGTATTATAAAAACCTAAAACTAAAAACTTACAGACTACTTAAAAATATATCTTAATCTGCTTAACCTACTTACATCTAATACGTACACATATATATATATATATACACATAATGCGTATATACGAGTATAATTAGGGTAGTAAGCCCCAGAGATCAGGTTGTTGTCATTGCTCTTGCAATGTGCCTTCGAGTCAACTTAATAACAAAATTGTCCACTCTTATTAGGTTCGCCCTATTGTACAAGACCTCATTGCGATAGAATTTTATGTACTCAGACTCTGGTGTTCTGTATAACCGAAGACAAGCCCTAAGGCAAGCCCTCTCAAAAACCCGAATCTTTTCCAATAAACTTGCTCTCACGTTGAACCACACGGGACATCCAAATACAAGCATAGGCCGGATAAGGGCCATGTAGCAGATCACCTTCACCCTCGCATGGAGTTGGCTGTTGTAAAACAGTCAACTTGTAAGGGCAAAAGCACCTCTGGCTCTGGCCAGAGCAACATCTATATGTTTGTTAAAATACAGATATTGATCTAGCCAGATCCCAAGGTATCTGACTACATTTCGACAAGCAAGTGGCTGTCCATGTTGTCCGACGATAAAGAACTTTCGTCAATTCTCTCTGGTATCCCTAGAGGCCCCAGACAAAGGCGTCCTAAACAGAATGGTTTCCGACTTCTGAAAGTTGATTTTGAACTTCCAGTCATCGCAATATTGTTTAATTTTGTCGAAGTCACGTTGCAAAAGTGTATTAATGACCTCAATCTTTGGACCTGATCTGTACGCGATTAAGTCGTCTGCGTACGCTATGGCATGGTGAAGTGAACCTATCAGATCACTTGTGTAAATGTTGAATAGGATCGGCGAATTTACCGCATCTTGTTGAGGACCGTTTTTAATGTTGAATGTTCCAGCAGATCGCGGGCAGGCATTGTTGAAGCCCTATGCCCGCCACCGGAACCAACCAACTTCATGGAATATTAAGTTTTTCAGCGTAAGTATAAAGTTAATGTGTGGGCAAGCATATTCGGTAACAAGCTGGTCAGACCCTTCCGCTTCCTGGTCTGGAAGGAACCTGGAACTTTTGCGAACAAAATTACTACAATTCAAATATTAGGTAACATACCACTGCAAAAAAAGAACAGCCATCGTGTACCAACAGGATGGCGCCCCAGCATACTATTGCCATGCAGTTAGAGAGTGAATAGATCGCACGTATGAAAATTCGAGGATGGGACCGCATGGACCCATTCTGTGGGCTACATAGTCTCCGGACTTGACCCCCAATAGACTTTTATTTATATGGACGGATGAAGGGTATTGTTTACTCCTCAACATAATATTGGATGACTTGAACCATCGGAATAACGCAGCAGCTTGCGAAAGTCCAAGAGGCCTTCGAAAGAATGGACATTGTTAGAGCTTTTCAAAGACGAGCTCTAGTGTGCATACAAAGCAGTGGCTTGCACTGTAAAAAATTGATGTGATACAAAGTTTGATGGACAAAATAAAAACGTGCAATTAATATTTTTGTTTTTTCTCCTAAGATATTTTATTAATTCTAAATTTAATATTTTACCTGTTTCAATAAGTTAGGCAGTATCTTGGAATGAATGCTGACATGAGATGAAATGACCTGACTTTTCTTTGTTTGTAAATACCAATTACGCGCTCCAATGTTTTAAAAAGTGATGGTCAATAAGATATTTTTCTTCAAAAAAAATTATAACAAAACTCTAATCTAAATTTTAAGTCTAAAAAAAAACAAATCTCTTTTCATCTTGAATAACTTTTAATTCATTAATTTTGGGGCAACATTTACAATACATTGGAGGAATTAAAGTTCTTATAATTACGAGTTCAACGATATCTCATTTATTACCATACATTTATAAATTTGAAAGATGTTATTTACAATAGGAGTCAAAAAAGGGTAGCGTAAGACTTTGCTTAAAACCTCTATATCTCGAGGGGAAATATTTTCGACCTCCTCCCCATACTTAAAGCATTCGACACATTATCCAGAGCACCCTGTATATATTCCTTCACCACCCAGAATTCTGGCTTTCCAAATTTATGTGTAATTAGTTGGCTTTTGATTGCGCCTTGCATAATGTATTTGAAAGCCCGCATCTTGTAGTCGTATCTACACTCCATAATCGGGGTATAGTCTCCCTTGGGATAAGTTCTTTGAACGTGTGGCAGACGAAAGTGAAATGGTAGTCGAAACCATAATTCCCAGATGGATTATCTAACCTTTTGGAAAGATATGTATGTATGCACGAGTATCTTTCGTCTTTGAAGGATTGATATCTAAGGCGAACACATGCATACATGAGAGCACATGAAATCTCCGAGCGAATTGATGCGTGAAAGTTGAAACAAGGACGAACGAGAATTTGTTCTTACATCGTAGAGCTCTGGTACTTTTAATGTGATTTCGGATTTGCCTGACGACGTGACAGCTTGGATTTGGGAATTATATTAGTTTTCACACATTTAATCCATTTTCAGTGCAGAATTTCTAGATTCAAAAGTTTTTTCGTTGATAATGTGAAAGTATCCGAATTGTTTGATCAATTCAATTGGTGTAAGGAGAATGCCTTAATTTTAAACTGACTAGAATACCAACACATGCAAATGGATTTTGACGGTCTAATTTAATTTAGAGCTTAACACTCGCCTATGAAGCACATGAGAAAGTTTCTCATATCGTTTACTAGAATTTAATAGAATTACTGCCAAGTTTGGGAAAGTGACATGAATGAATATGTGCGAGGGTGCGAGACAAGGCTCTTTTGTTGTTACAGACTTTTCTGAGCTACGAGATAAGAGATTCAATTTGAATGCTCACTTAGAGTCCAATTTCTGAAGAAAACGAGTCAATGGTTTGGTTTCCTGTTGCAATAATTGGGTAAGTCACCATTTGGAATGACTACAGTTCATTGCTGAGGAAGGAAGTCCTACTGATTTGTACTATGCAGCATGATTAAGCATTAGAAACATATACTTTCAATCTGATGATATGAACAGCTACACATTGCTGACTATTTTATGACGACAGCAATCGTTCATTTGATCTTCACCCGAGGGATACATATTACCTCAGGTGGCACTCAAATGAACACAAACTGTCCATGAAAACCTAAACCGAGGACTCAGGAAGGTCAGGAAGTTTTTTGAGCCTCAGCCTACGGGTCTATGGTCAATCGCATACTTCTGATCCCATTGTGATCGACCTGAAACCTAGACAAGACTCAATGACCTCAGCTTTTCGGCTGCATTCAGAGAAGCTTTGAACTGTCGAAATAGTTTGAAAGTGGTGAGAATACTGAGCAAAGCCTCTAGGCAACTTGCCTTTCGCCACAATGCATATACTGTGCCCTTTAAATACGAGTATAAGCCATTTCATTATTTTACCTTTCAAATATTGTAGTACGCTCTCAGATTGTCGTCGTCTATGAAGAATTCCATTCAGGCTCAGGTTAATTGAGGTCCGATTGTACATCGCATCGGATGTACATCGGAAGATGTTAAATGGCGTCGTACGTCAATCATATTTGACATTTCTGAACTAGACAGCTGCAGTATAAAAACACACAAGCAATGGAGCGCTATACACCGCAAGAGCGTGGAATTATTGTGTCGATGTTTCTGACCAATAATCGGTCGGTCAGCGAGAATTTCGACGTCGATTTCCTAATCATGTCGCGCTAACTGGGCAAACATTCCGGCGCTAGCCACTCGATTCGAACAGAGTGGAATCACAAGAGACCATGCAGGACGTGGCAGCCACCGGACTGGTCTTTCGGCCGAGAATACCGCAGCTGTGGGAGCCGATGTCGCTGAGAACGAAGAAACAGCAACCTGACGACGGGCCACGAAATTGGGCATCACCAGACGGACCCTACAGCGAGTTTTAGTGAAAAACTTACACATGTTCCCGTATAAAGTACAAACAGTGCATCAGTTAATGCCTCCTGACCGTCAGTCGCGTGCGAATTACTGTAAGGCCATCCTCAATCTCAACAACGAAGAGAACGATTTTGTGTGGAAAATCATTATGAGCGACGAGTCGGATTTCCACTTAAGCGATTACGTCAATAAGAAAAATCTTCATTTCTGGAGCACTGAAAATCTGCGTGTGACGCACGAAGCGCCATTACATCCACTCAAAGCCACTGTTTGGTGCGGCATTCACGCGGGAGGAGTGATTGGGGAAATTTTTTTTGAGGACGCCATCGGCAATACGGTCACTGTTACTGGCGAACGCTACAAGGACATGATAAACGACTTCTCACAGCCGGAATTGGATGAACAGGCTTGGTGACAACAACACGGTGCAACCGCACACACAGCACGAGCAACAATGGATATTGTGAAGAAAGAGTTTCCTGATCGCGTAATCTTCCGTTTTGGCGATTTGTCATGGCCAGCAAGATCGCCTCCCAGACTTCTTTCTTTGGAGCTACTTGAAGACGCCCGTTTATGCCAACAAGCCTCAGACAATCGCAGCCCTTAAATAGAATATTCGATAGGAATGCGAACAGTTATCACTGGAAATCTTGCGGAAAATTATGGAAAATGCGATAAAACGGGCACAAATATGTATCAACACTGGCGGCAGCCACTTGGCGGATGTCATCTTTCCCACTTAACAGAAGCAATTGTAAAGGTCCAAATAAAGATTTCCATCACTCAAAATCATTTTTTTTTTATTTTGTAAGAAAGTAATTCAAAAACCAAATTGGTTGATCAATTTTGCGCCACCTTGTATATCATTTTCGGCACAATTCTCAGAACATCAGAAGTTCTATTGTCCTTGCGTTAGACGCTTGTATTCGCAGAGCCAAACGACAGTTGGGAGTTAAGCTCTCGAAAAACTTAATGCGAGATTTGTCTAAGACAATATCTTTTAAACGGAAAATGGCTTTGGTGGAATAGAACATAATACGAAATTGATCAGTGCATCTAGATTAGGAACAGTGTATGCTAATGAAACCACCTACTTTGGAAACACAAACCGCTCGTTAGAATCTGTTGAAAATGACAGTGGCGTATTTCCGTGAAGCATAGATTAGAATGAGTTTTGTCATAGACGATGCCATCAAACAACTTCCTCCATGAAGTGCGGTTCCATTGGGCTCACCAAGCCAGAGCTGCGCAACTTATGGAGCGTAATTTTTTACCCATTGTCCTAGGTGTCCTTTTTCACCAATAGCGTCTTTTGCTCTCTGTGATCGCCCTCACCAGATTTTTTTTCACTTCCTTGTACGCAGCTTTCGCTGATTGCATACAGGCTTTTCACCATTCTTTGACATTCTCCGCCGCGCTGGATAATGTACCCAAGTCAACAGGTGGAAGCGCCTAATTCAAAGCTTTATGAATTATTTTTCGGTTTAGCGCGCTATGTTCTATTCGGTGACACATGCACAGGGTGCTTCCATTCGTCGCACACCACGTTCGTTCCCCACTACGAAGGTAATAAACTGGTGATCAATCAGGAGCTTCTAGGCGGATAATCGTTCCGCCACACGTGGCGTCGATCACCGAGCCCCGCCTGAAAGCCACTTTTTCATCAGAGTTCAAAACGGTGAGTTCAAGAGCCGCGATCATCTTTAGCACTGTCCGTTACGTGTGACCGGTTCTGATCTCCTCCCAAGCGGCAGATTTCGAGTGGTGATCACCGAAGCCATCTCTCATCCCCAATTCACGAGCAATGTATCCATGACGGTTAAGCCGGTTTCAGAAAATACCTATCATAATATTCGGGTAGAAAAAGTAACTCATATAGTCCACGCCGCTAGCTCTACATAGTGTTGAAGCTGGAGAGTTTTTTAATATTTCGGACCACAACGGCCGCCTTGCCTGTCCTATCATTGTAACAACCCCGTTATTGCACGATACTGCTTACTTTATATGAGAAATTGGGGCGACGTTTCCACAGCAGTGTGGATCGCCTTGCGCCTAGCCGATCCCTCAACGTGTTGGACGCCTGAGCTAGGCTTCATGTCTTGGAAGAAAAAACAAAAAAGATGCCAGCTTCCTTTCTTTTTGGAGTAGCCAACTCACATGACTCCTCTCTCAATACCTCTAGTCAAATAGTATTCAAAGTACGAGTGTGGATATCAATGGTAGTACAGTGCTGAAAAAATACTATCAGAAGGATCATCACCGAACAAAAGCAGGAGACTGTCAGAGCTCTGCCGTTTCTATGAATTTAGCTTAAATTAAAAAAAAGAAAAAAAAATCGCATCCTCAGCGTCAACCCCCTTGTAAAGATACAACCAAACAGAAGAGTCGCCTATGAAACCCAGGGGTTCGATGAGGAATTCCAGTGAGCAGCTGCAGCTAAGCAAGAGGCGTATCTAGCATATGAACCACTTTCGACACATGAATAGCAGCCGAAGAAAAGAGTTGGACATAAGCTCGTCCGAGGGTAAATAAGGGCGTTCGAGGAATACGAAATTGAGGCTAATAAATGATGGTACTATAGACAGATCCCCAAAATCTAGCCAGGAGTACGCAAGGACGACCGCAGAAACTTCGCAGTTGAGCCACAGATAAGGCTGATAATCAAGAAAAACTGTTTCTGCAGGCGGTTAAACAGAAAAGACTACGACCTATCAAACCGGACACGCCATTTACATACTCCCAACGAAAACTACTATTCACCAGATAAAGCCGAAGTAAGAGTAACAATGTCTTCAATCAAAACCAGCAAATCTGCAAGAGCCAGTGGCTTAGCGGCTGAGCTTTTCAAGGCTGGAAAATGTTATCTGGTAAGGTGCATGCGCCTCCTACCATGCAAAACCTAAGTGAAGAGACGGATGCCCGATGGATGAAACTTCAGCATCAACTGTTCTTGAAGAAAAGAGATCCACTGAACACAGGGGCACGAGTCCGCTATAGTATATCGCACACCATTATTCCTGCAATATTTTATGAACATCCAAAACAGATGCGGCTTTAGCCCCACCAAAGGCCAAATATTTACTCTCCATCAGATCTAGGAAAAAACGCAATGGGCCGTCAGTGGAGCATTTGTAAGTACTGGAGCAAAAGAAGCAATCTTCAATCTAGTGGTGAGTGAAAAAAAAACAAAATATTTATTTGCCATCATCAAAATAGGACTTCTGAAACCGATGTTGTAGACATAATATAACAATGGACAGCTATGATTTTGGAGTAGAAAAGGAGGCTATCTTCTTACGCCATGCGGTTAACTTCAGTATGATTTTTGTCTTGTCTTGGTAACCGATGTTTCTATAGACTGAGAAGGAAACTGAGTACCAAAACACTATTTGTAGGAGCTAAGATGACGTTATATAGGACTTCATCTCTGCAACACGAAGGTACTCTTCAGTGCGGATGAAAGCTCAATTGGCTGGATTGAGTAAACAATTATTATCTTTAGGATCCTTGTGAACGAAGGTAAACCACGGTAAAGGAAGACATTCCTTAAGCTCTTGGATGCAGTTGGAAAACGACCTAAAAAAATGCGTAAATGAAAGCAGCTAGTGATAAACTGATCGGGCTGAAAAGGCATATTTGTTACGGCCCAGGACTGCTTTGGCCTGCAATCGACTGAAAAGGAAGAAACTGTTATTGAGTTACTCAAAATTATTGGTTATACGAATATCAACACAAAAAGTTCTGTTCAAGTGTTTAACAGCAACCGATGTCGACTTCAATAATTATGTCGATTAGCCTGTTTAATCCGTTCTGGAAATGAGTAAAAAATACAGATTCAATTGTTGACACTGTTCCTATCGGTCTTCTCATTTTACACCTACACAGTGCAAATTAAAAGCAAAAAAGTTCATATTTCTCATGAATCGAAAACTCATAACAAGTGCGATAGTCGCCACAAATTATCGCCTCCATATATCCCAGTATCTGGGTTAATTGGGATGATTTATGGCCTTTGAACTTTCTATTTCCCTTCTCTCACACCCACATGCCTAAATGCGAGACTTAAATCAAGATTAACGTAGTCACTCTCTGAAAGGAAACACAGCTTCCGAAAAAGTAATGAGATTTCCTTCAGACCCTTCGCAACGGAACATTCGCATGAATTGCTTCATGATGCCACTCTGTGTACAAGTACGAATAGTGTAGATACTCGTACATCTAGCGACACATTTTCTGACCAAAGTTCCATTCGCGGCTCATTCTGCCTGCTCATCCACGGTGTATTATCCGTAAACCAAATATAAGCATCTTCAATCTTCATGAGGATGGAAACATTGGCGGACACGCTTCCTTTAGATTGTGATGTATACACCAGCGGCTGCTTTCCTCCCCAGCGAACGCAAAGTTTGTCACGTTTCATCGCAACACCACACCCTAGCATTAGGCACTATTGACACCACTCTGGCACTGGCATTCAATGAGCTAACGCAAAATAGGTTGCAAATAAAATTGTCAAGATAAATTCAATTCTCTGGTAGATTAACGAGGATTGAGACCAAAAAACAGATTTAAGCATGTCATCGTCGTTAGCATACTCGTATCTGGAAAAACGAACGACTGACAGACGGACAAACTGGCGAATGGAGAATTCCTGTAACTGAGAATCACAAATTCCCAAGGAGTGAGTTGGAGCTTTGTCTTCGTCGAAACCGAATTGAATTAAGTCACTCAATGGGAACATTATGTGAAGTATTTTGTTGAAATGTCATCACCAGTCATCCAGCTATTTTAATTGTTCCGAAACGATAACAATCGGCACAAAGGACGAGACTGAAACTTAATTGTCTGCGAAATGTAACCAGCAGAAATATGCCGGGAGTGGGCGGCTGTTACTACAATACTTAGAGTCCTTTTTCCCCACTTATGTTACGTTGGCTTTTATTGTATCCTCTCCAGGAAGAATACTCTATATACGGCATATACAAATACAGACAGACAAAACGGATTGATGATGGTTAACGCGAATTTGTGATTATGTGTGGCAATTTGCATTATTTAAAATTAAGCGAAACGGAATTCGTTCCCAAAGTGATGACTCGTAAAATTCAGGAGCACCCAGAATCCAATTAACGCTAATTAATTCGATTTCGTTGAATGTTGAACGATTCATCACATATTGCACGTGATGCGGGTGGAGCCACAGGAGCACCATCATTTAGGTGGCTTAAAAAGGTAGCAAAGTGGAATTAAAGCTGACACCATTGAGTATGCAATAAACGGATGGAATTTTCAATAAGCCTCCTGCACTAAAAGTTGACCCTGCGAGCTTTTTTCTGCGTTAAAACTTCGCATCATATTGGGTGATGAGTGCCCTGAAATCATAAAGATCCAACGAGTTTCGGTAATTCTTTTTCTATATTTAGGTAATTCATTTCCATAAAATTTAAAAGCAATTCTACAGAAGTACTCGTAACAATTAGTGGATTAGGTATAATAACGAATGGGCTTTACACAATAAGGCCCCCGCATGACCGCAATCCAAATGAACGAGAATATAATTTTGACAAAGACATGATGTACAATAGCAAAAGAATAAGATACGTGGTGGTAGGAGATAGGATTGATAGACAGTTTAACTGCACCAAAATGTTGGGCAAATTATGTAAAACGAATAAAATAGATAAATTGTAAGTCAGAGACAAAAACATTCCCAAATGATGTTAACAATTAAATCGAATAGAATAAATAAATTTTTAGTTAAGAAACCCATTTTCAAACATCCCGTGGCACTCTAGTGGGACCGCATGTTTGTGGATTGGTCTGAGAAATATAAGTAAACAAGCAGAGAGATATTGCCCCTCAAGAAAGAAACTTTACGACCCGGATTTACTTATAATGTCACAAAGACGTAGTCTAATAATAGACGGTGGGAGAGCAGACACCGGTCTTATCGTAAACATTTACCGACCGACGTCACTGAAGGCTACTACGATTTCACCAGTAGGATTACTTGCTGCCCGTCATTAAGCTCCTACCTGCAGTCTAGTCTATCACTTTTAAAAATAAGGTACCCCGAACTAAGGTCAGGGTCTGACTTGCTAGAGGTAGGCCACTTAGTGGGACGGTGGCTATTGTTTAAACCTAAATCGCAGGGAAGGTTTTCTGCATGTCGTTGGAAAACCTCAAAATGTAGCAAATACTACAGGATGCCATGACACTAAGATTGGCGGAAGTTTTAGATAGGCCTCACCCTCGCCCAAAGGGAAAGTCTAGCCAACACGATGACTTCAAATTGGTCCTGGTGTGAATAGGGTTTTCCCAGGATTATCAAATGATCTATCAAAGTGATAATTGAAGCACTTTTCAAAACCGATGAGCGTAGACTCTCCGTGGGCTTCAGCCAACATTCCCACGTAAAATCCTAGAGACGTCTGTCTTCATGACGGCTATGATTCACATTGGCTGGTACTAACCTCTACTCTCAAGCAGATGCAAATTGTGTAGCGTAACTGTCCTTGAGATTATGTTATCGACGATTAGTGTACTGATAAAGGGTTTTCAAGCAATTCTCTCAAAACCAAGGTCTTTCTTTAACGAGAAAGTAAGATCAGTGCCTAATCAGAAGTCAAGATATGGAACTTGCCAACGAAGAGGAAGTTTTTTATGGAACAGGCTTTCATGAAAGACTTCACTGCCGCTGCTATTGCACTTCAACAAAACTGTTTGTTTCGGCTGCATAGGGGTGTTCGTTAGCCTGGATCAGCTCTGGATTGACTTATGAATCTTCCTATCCTTGATATTCGTGTCATGGTTTGTATACTCAAAGTGATCTCCCATTTATAAAAAAATTGATCTTTGGTATGTGAACATGATAGTCAAAATAGCTCGTGTTGCTGACAAAATACAAAGTCGACTTTCCTTGTGCCCAGGAATGGTATCAACCAGAATTTGAGGCAGAAAAGGAATGTAGCTGCGTCTTCACGGATGGCTTTAGAACAAATTTAAGTATTAAGGCGTTGGTATATTTTTGAATGATGACAACTATAGACTTTTTACCCCTCGTTGGGAAATCTTGTACCTGGCTTCCAATTAGAGGTATACACAACCCTGATGCAATGAACAATTTGGTGCAGAATCGGTAGATCGGTAGAATGGGCCAAGTAAAGAACAAACCAATAGTGGAAGTTTTCATTGAATTAAACACACATTTCTTGTGAAATCAATGTACAATTTTATTGATGAATAAATCAATAAATAATCACATAATATCGTTCATGTGACCAGCACGGCTTCTGTTGCAAGCGACCATCCGAAGGTCAAAATTATCGACGACTTTTTGAAGAATAAGTGATCAAAATTTCAGTTCGGATGTTATGTTTGAGATCATTGTCGCTGAGTTACTGGCATAGACCTAACTCTTCAAATAACCCCACTGGAAGAACTCCAAATGTGATAAATTGCATGATCTTGGAGGTCAATAAACTTCTTCTCTAACGGAAATAAAGAGATCTTAAAATTTCGTAATCAATAAACTAATTGATTGATGGCTTCTGTGGTCAGTAGCACCTTCCAGTTGAAACAAGAGATCGTCCAGACCCAGATCATTCAGTTTTGAAAAAAAAAATAGACGGCCAACATGTTGCGGTAACGTTCTTTATTTACTGCAACTGTCTATCCAGGGTCATCTTCAAAAAAGTAAGAGCTAATGATGCCGCCAATCCATAATCCGCATCATACAATGCTTTTTTGGGTCGCATTGGTTTTTCGTAAATCTCGTAAGGGATTCTGGTCCCCAGAAACGACAATTTTGTTTATTTACGTACCCATCCATCCAAAAATTTGCTTCATCGGAAAAGATCAAAAATTTATGAGTTTTACGAAATGTTACTTTTACAGATCGCCCATTTTTGTAATAAGATTGAATAACAAAATTTCACTCTTGAGTGGTAAACGACTCCATTATTAAAATTGCCAAAGATAGTACGATATCTATCAGAAAGATCAACCATATTGCTTTCAGTAAATGAGAGTAATTGGTAGCCAACTTCCATACCATCTATTGGCTCATCCTTCGTCTTTGCCTGTTGTGACACTCAAACTGTGCCCAAGGCCTTTGTAAGCTTTTTCGCTACTTCTGAGCATGTGTCCACGGATGAAATTGCTAAGCATGTTGACCGCGTTGGTTTTCCTCGTGGCCATACCTGCCGATGATCAATATCTGCAGAGCGCCAATAGATCAAGCGAAGGTTTTCTTTCTAGGATAAGGTCGTTTAGCCAGAGGCCTCGCCCATCAATGAGGTTCTCTAATAAAAAGCGGGGGCAGAACAAAGTACTGGCCTTATCGTAGCGGAAGATTGCTGCGATTTGACCAGTTGCAAGAGGCCGGTCATAGGTCTTGTTGGCGGCAGGATCACCGGTAGTCACTATCAGGACTTAAATCACGGTACCATGGGGTACTTGTTGAGGTAGACCTCCTTGTGGGAGCATCATGGGGGCTGTGGTTTAAACCCAAATCGCGGGAACGAACTTCTTGTTAGTTTATACCCAATATGAAGTTGCAATAAGTACTGGGTGCTGTGACCCTAAGATCAGCCAGAAGTTTTAGTTCGGCGTCGACTAATACCAGTTCTAATTTGGTACTCAGGAAGGCGGCAGGCCATTGCAAGACATATCCTTGCTTCCATAGATTTATCGGTATTCCGTGAAATTAAGTTTTAATTGACAGGTGTTCACATTAAACACATGAAACGTTCTGTTCCTGAGCCAGTTCCAATTATAAGTGCCACAACATTATGCTAGCTGTGAGAGTGATGACGACACCATGACGCTGACATCCCTGTAAGTGTCCGGCCGAAGTACTTATAAGCCTGCAAGTGTGATTGTTTTATACAATTTAACGCGCCACACGCTGAAGCAGATGATCACACTTACACCTCATAATCGAGTTCCCACGGGGGATTGCAAGTACCTTGCACATGCAACTACATTCCGGAGATGACACCTGAGTTAACAAACATGATCGTGCTGATTAAGAGTCTGCGTACAGAAATGCTAAGTTACATTTAAGTTTATACGAATTGTTAGTTCAGTACTCAAGTGACCGCGAAACGATAAAGTTTATTAAAGAAAAAGTTTTTTTTTTAACTAAATGAACTCAAAATAATGTAATTTACACCTTATCACTGAAGCATTTACTCATTTTATTAAGACATGCCGAAAAATTTCAGTAAGCAGAATAAACTGACTGCTCTGTTCTGGCAGAAAAAAGATCTCAAAGACAAGATCACTTATCTTTCATACCAACAACCCTATTCGTGGATTACCTACACCTTTTAATCGCTATATCTATGCAAATTTAATTGGTGCATACTCGTATACTCGTTTATCTACACTATCAGTCTACCTTATGCTTTTGTCATGCCATGCATATGAGAGACTTCAGTTCCTTTTAACACCGTCATGGTGATTCTTTTGTAGCTTGTTCATTTGGTAAAGATTCACCTGCGTTTGTTTATTCCTCCAGTATTAATACGAGTTAACACATTGACTAGAAGATGACTTTACTGTACCGCCAATTAAGGACACTTTGAAAGATTTATTCACTTTTGCAGTTCAAGAATTCACATGCTTGCGTGAATAAAAATTGTCAAAGGACTAAAACACCCAATTACTTCTGTCAACCGGCATCTTCCACAAAGAAATACAAAGTCCTTATGCATAAATACCCAACTCGTATTTCGTAGTTAAGGGCTTATTTATAATCCCTACCAAACAGGTGATATGGAAAACAAAAGTTCTGCCTACATACATACATCTACATAGATTGGTAAGGCCTTGTGAATTCCGGTAAACGTATCTGCGAACCAATCTGTTGCACATTCGAAAAGATTTCTAACAGTTGTTTGTTTGTTACAAATAAACGATTATACTGAACCATTTACTATACATTCTTAGAAGCACAACGAGGATGTGCTCAAAAATGCAAATTCCTTTCTGGTTGTTCCTTCGGTTCAGTTGGCCCTTTTGCCGAATCTATTGGCAAAGGATAGGGTAAGCAGCATTACATGCACCCGTGGATTAGGCTTTGGCAAAGTTCAACAGCAATGGTATGTTACATCCAGCTCAGCTGGAATAATGCAATGTGGGAATCATTGCCAAAATTATTTTTTTTTCTTTTATTCTTGAACATAAATAATCTCTGTGGTTTTGAATATAATTTAAATTTGAACTGTTGGGTACAGTATCATTATCTAGGTCATGGGATAACTTTTATCTAGAATGGCCTTAGGCCGCATAGGTATAGGAAGGTCGGGAAAGTGGATTTAATTGTATGCCTTGTTTTGCAGTAAGTTAATCTTGGCTATGTCAGGACTATGTTTTGTCTACGTACTGTACATCTTACGTACATCGGACTCCAACTTGTGACAACCTAGTGATCACTTCGAAAGTACTTTACCGATGGAGTAATTCTGAGCCTGTGTTTGAGTGAAATACTCATAATTTGATTTTGGTCCTAAAAACATGGCTACTTCATACTTTACTGATCCTGTCTGAATTGATTCTTATCCGCAATTAGAAGGGATGTGATCTCGGTTTGTGACCAGTTCCAAGCCAACATGCTGTACCATGTATGAATAAGTACAGTCCTGCTTCTATATTTTATGTGGTTTTGGTTACTTTGGCTACTTTGGCTTATATGTTTATGAGGTTTGATTTTCGTTTTGCTCAAAGCTTTATACAACATACAGTGAAAGAAAGTCTTTAATGATTTTTCGTTCATCTTAGATAAAGACCAACTCAGGATATGGGAATAAGTTGTTAATAGCACAATTGAACATATTGAACAACAAACCCCCAGAATTTGATGGTGTTCAACACCATTCATGAAGCTTCTACATCTACTGGAATGGACCATCCAATACTTAATCTTATCCTAAACTTTAGAATAGAGGAATAATTTTCATGCTTCCGCAAATGGGATGTCTTAGGCAATGAAGAAACCGAAAGAAAGAGAAATTTTTGAAAGAGCCTCGATAGCATTGACAAACAGTTTATTTGGTTTGCTTTTCGTAGAATCCCAATAGTATGCCCAAGAAAAAGCAAAGTTGTCGGAGCAATTTGAAATCCAGAATAGCATGCGGCAACGATGTATCCTCTCCCAAATTTTTTTATAATTTGTAAAAAGCGTTGGGCTCTACACTACACTATGGACGGACTCGGATTCGATGAACTGTAACATAAATTCTACAACAACTTGACTACGGTGACAAAGTTTAGCAGCTATTTCAATAGCCCATTATGACAACTGGCATGAGTTTAGCCTAGATACTAGGATAAAGGTTAACTCCGCCTTCCAACTCAGTCTCAAAATTTAGTATTGCTGGGCATCCATAAAGATATTTAAGGGTTTCCAACACTTTGGAAGTATCGACTCTGATAAATGTTAGCTGAACTACATATATACAGCGATTCGAAGAAACAAGCCAACATCTGCTTTCAGATTATTTTCTTTGCGTTTTCTCTGGCCGATGGTTGAATCCTTGCTACAGTATGAGGATACATCACTTGGAAAATATCCATCGCAAGTTTCACAAGGATGCTGCAAACGGTTTACAATACATGTTTGCAAGTCATCCTAAGAATTTTTTGCCTAAACCGTATTCCCAACTCAGAGCTACATTAAAGAACAGGTAAAAGTCCAGCAGACGTATGTTAAATACAATGTAGGTGCCCGTGGAACATAATCTTCGACGAAGTTACACCTCTATTGTTTCTCGTGCTATCCATTGGAATCCACTTACCCACGATGGAAAACGAGCAGTTGGACACAAAACACACACACAACCAACTAACAGATAGCTTAGACACCTTTCCAAAAACTGTGTGAAATGGTGTGATAGTGCATTAGTACAACTAGGAGTCACAGTACTTATGGATACAGTACGTTCTGTATGCTATCTATATTGCATGTGCTTGTAGCTCACTCAACAGTAGATGATAGCAGATCATAAAGTGCTGAGTTATTGGAAATGCGATACTCCTCAATTCCTCGCCATAATGCTGATGTATTGCAATGTTCATTTTGTGAATCAAAAAGCACACAAAAATATGTGGTACGAGTATATTCGGACTTATCATACCTCATCGCTGGCACCAAGTTCGAACAGTGGTTCCTGAATGTTGATGTACTAAATCAAAATCAGGTTTTTATCATATCATCCTTTTAACAAATGGGGCAAAGGGCATTCCATTGTATTCTATTTAGAAAAAAACAGTCCGCAGAAGCTGATCGGTATACGATTTCGGAATAATCGAAAATGCTCATATTTCATCGGCTCAAAGGTAAAAGTCATTAACTAACAAAATAGACAAAAAGGAGATAATATGATTTAGAGACCATTTTCGGTCTCAAAATAACAGCTCTGTAAATAAAAGATTGATTTTTATTTTTTGAATGTTATTTAGCTTTAAGCAATCGATGTCATAATTTTTTGAAAAACAGATGATTTGAAGAAAAGTGAGTGAGTTTTACCTCTATGGGGTTTCAAACAGTATTGTTATTGTATTTAATAAAAAAAACAAAATTAGTATTCTTTTAGGAAAAACGAGTTTATTTCAAATCCTTATTCATCTTATTCATCTTATTCTTTTTGATCACTCTCATTTCGATTGGGTTCCGGCAAGCACTCAGCGTCTATAAAATTATGGGCTGGAAGGTCCTTATACCACGGGATTAGTTCTTTTGGTGTGTGCCTTCCTCAACAAGCTTTATCATTTTATAGTTATGTAGAATTGTGATCACACCTGTATTGTAAGATTTAAACACAATCTTTTCAAATTTCAATGATTTTGATTTTAGCTAAGAAACTTTGTTGTCATCTTGATTCTATGTGACCGTTCTCTCTAAATCAAACGTCAATGGTAAAAATTAAGACTTATTGCTGGATCTTTCTTTATACTTTGCCATTTCTTTTTGGCACTTAACTTTACTTTTGATGTGCACAGAATGGTGGAATTCCATCTTTTTGTTCTTCTCTGGGTCAGCTGTTTCATAAATATTGAGAGCATGTAGAACATTGGTTCTTTATGGGCTGAAATAATGTAAAATAGTATAAAAAATAAATTTTAGCACTTAAATGCATGTTACTTCGTCTTTAATTTTTTTATTTTAGATGATACAATTTAAGTTATGTAGCCATGAAAAAATTAGAAAAAAATTCTATCTTACAATTCGCCCTGTTTTTTGTTAAGGACAACAGTTTGTTACCAAATGGCTACAATAATGTTTTCATTAGATATTTTCTAGGTCATTATAAATATAAGAAAAATAATAAAAAAAAAAATAGTTTTATAGGGCAAAATGCTTTTAGCAACACATTTATTTTATATGGGAATTCTTAAAACAGTTATTATTTTTGTTTAAATATAATGAAACGCCATATTTACCGCAAATTGAGCGACTAAACTGCTTGCATCCAGGATATTTACAACGTATATTTTCTTCTACATGTTAACACCAGTGTCCAATTTCATCCTTTTTTCTGAATGGCAGATTCTAAGGTACTTGACCATCCACGCTTGGGAACGATGTTGATCTTATTCAAGCACTGTGCCACTTCCAGACGAAATCTCATTTGATTTATAACGTCGGTCTCCATGTTATTTTTTTGTTTTGAAACTCTTTTTTAAACAAGCCATGAATTGACCATAGTTATGTCAATCAAATGATAGAAAATGCGCATGTACCATTTTCTACTTTAAATTAAAATTTTATATGTATCTTCCCATGAGGCTATCTAGGAATATTGCCTCTGAGCCACTCCTGCGTAGTTTTGGCTTTGTGGGCTCGAGCAGAGTCCTGTTGGAAAATCCATCTGTATCCATTGAAAATGGTAGCGGTCAAACCCTTCACAATACCCTCCAGCACATCTTCTTGGTAAGCCTTTGCACCAGTTTTTACGCCTTTTTCACGGAAATGTAGGGATGTGCCACCATGGTGAGAGACCCCCCACCAAACCATTACGGAAGCAGGATGATGTCGTCGTTGAACCCTTGGAACAACTCTTTTCGCTTCCTTAGATAAAGTGGCATAAAATTTGTCATTTTGTTTGTTGAAGACTTCTTCCACAGTAAAAATTTTCTCATCGGTATACAGAATTTTTTCATGCCCATTGTCCGCGTGCCACTGCAAAAGTCGCTTGCTTCTTTCCAGCCTGATTTTTTTTTTGGTTGAGGAGTTAGAAGATTCATATGCAGATCATCCCGAATCAGACTAGACATGGATTTGGTTGATATATCCGATTCTGCTTCCTAAGGGGATTTCTCCGAATTCGTTCACGCACTGCCTTTACTACCGCATTCGTACGGATGACGCGCGGGCGACCACTTCTTGGCCTGTCCTCTACTCAAGACAATTCGCCAAAACGAGTAATATCCCCATAAACGAATATTCTCGATATTCCGAGTGGTTTTAGCAACTCGAAAATTTGGCCAGCACCCTTTCTGTACGAGTGCTTATGCAACGCTATTACCCAGACTGATTAGTATTCTTCACTGGCCAGTGCATGTGTTCTGAAAAAAAGTTAACGGTTCTATTCCCGCGAGAAGTATTCAACAATAAGCTCTGGAAATTGTGTAACAGAACTTATGACAGGACTAGGTATATTCATACATACTCATACACGCAATGTAGCCAAATGGGAACAAAGCTTTTTTTAGTAGTTTTATCGCTAAAATAAGTATTTTTGATAGCAACAACAATGTTTCAAATAAAAGCTACCGTTATCAATGTCCACAACACTTTTCTTAACGTAAATTACAAAAATAATACCCTAAAAATACAAGTCAAAATTAACATCTCACAAGCGATCGCGAATGAAATAGTTCACGTAAAGGAAATAGGTAAAAAATTACAAATGACGATCAGATTACAGTTTTAATGTTTGTAATCGTACGAGTAGTACCATATGTTGCTAAACGGCTACATGATGAAATTTACAATTATGTGTTTTCAAAGAATTATTAGTATTTTGTAACTGATTTGTTGCCATATGGCAACTGAATGCATTTAAAGGTTAAATTAACATAAACTAGTTTTTATTTACTTTCTTTTATAAAAATATAATGTAGGTAATTAACTCTTAAATGTCCAGTGTATCTTTAAAGATACAACCATTAAAAAAAATTATTTCTTCGTTAGATTTAACTTTATTTACTTATGGCTTACTGTTTTTGCTTTACTGACTCAAAATGTATCCACTGTAAAAAAAAATAGACCCATACTTTTTAAATTAAATTACTTATAACGAAATATTTCAATTTTTTAATTTTAAATAAATTTAAAAAAAAAAGAAACTTTTTTTTTAATAACTTAACATGCCTATAACTTATAATATGATGTAAAATACAGTTATTTCAACCAAATACTATACACCCAGCTCATATTACATAGCGGTAAATGGTTGTATCTTTAAAGATGCACTGGGCATTGCGGCCTATATCATGATTTCGGTTGAATTTAGCTTATTTCTACATTTGTTGTATTCAGAGTAACTGTGTATCGTTACGAAGTGCAAGTTAGTTGGTTGTGCTCCTCGATTTTGTGATTTAGTTGCTTTAGTTTTGTATCAGTGCAGATAAACTAATTTGAAGGTATATATTTATATAAGTTTATATAACAGTACACTGTAATTTTGATGTATAAATTACAATTATTGTATAAAAAATTGTAGATTGTTCAAGAAAACATATCCACAAAAATTAGTATTTTTCGTATATATGTACTATGTGTTGCTTTATGCATTGCATCGTTCCTGAAAGAAGCAAATTTGGAATACGATTTAAACGGAAAATTATTCTATATGCGGTAGTTGCTGCGCTTGTTTGTTTTTTTTTCTTATTCGCATTTTTCCCTAATGGGTCTAAGATTACGCATAGCTTTCACTAAAATTGACGGTGTGAAGATGACTGATGAAGAGGTCAGTGCATTGCTATATGATTTTAGTTTTGACAGTACAGATGATTTAGATGATGACGCTGATGAACTTTGCGAACCAACATCAATAGCAGGAGTAAGCAAAATTGCAGTTGTAACTGACGATAATAATGAGGGTAGTGTAGATGAGATGGCTGAAGAACGTGGTTTGTCGGAAGATGGTGATGCCGATGATTTCGCTCATAGCATGTCAATAAACGATAGTTTCGTTAGTATGATATACAATGACAATGCAGCTCCAGGTCATTTCATATCGGATCCAGTTCCTTCACTATCATCGATTGTATCCGTAAGCAGTTCTTGGAATCCAAAAGTTAACCCGAAGTGAGTGGAATTTGAAAAAGTCATGTGGAAGAAAGCGAACCTTTTTTTGTAATGCGGAACAAGTAAGATTTGGAGGAGCATTCCACAAATTGTACAGACTTTAGAAACGCCCTATCAAGTTTGGTCTTATTTGTTTCCAGAGACTTTGGAGCAACGAATTGTGGACGAAACCAAACTCTATTCGGGGGTGAATGAGTCATTCCAGTTTGATATGTCCGATTTACGAAAGTTTATGGGTATATTATTTTACATGACATATTTTAATCTTCCGAGCACTAGAGGTATTTGGACCGAAAAATTACACCATTATATCCATTTAAACGACAAAAATAGATCCGGAAAACGAGATGACCCCGATCGCGAAAGCCTTTATCTTATAAGACCTCTAATCGAATATCTTAACAGGACTTTTGGAAGCATACCACGATTAGACCGGCTTTGTGTAGATGAGCAAATGTGTTCATAAAAAATTGCACATTTTATGAAGCAATATTTAAGCAATTTGTTTTATGCGACACAAGCGGATTCTCGTATAAGTTTGAAATTTACAACGGATCCCCTGAAGGACCTTCTCAAGGCGAACCAGATCTGCAACCATCGGCAAATATTGTTGTAAGATTGCTCCTCGAAGTGCCACGGTATAAAAATTACAAATACTGTGACAGCTACTACACAACCCTACCTTTGATGACATATCTTCCGACTCAAGGCATACTTACAGTTGGTACTATACGTCGTAACAGAATACCGGAAGAAAATACGATGATGAAGTGCGAACATGGAACAAGTCAGGAATTCGTTGCATCTACACAAGGCATGGATGTTACTTCCATATCTTGGAATGACAACCGGGTTATCGTGTCAACATATGTCGGAATAAAACCTCCTTCTTCTTCTTCTAATTCAGATAGTCAAACGGGTCTAAGTGTAAGGAGGTTCGATAGAAAAGAGAAGTCTGTCAAAATGATACCATGTCCACAAATTACTAAAAACTATAATCAGCACATGGGAGGAGTGGATCTGATGGACAGTTTCACGGGACGCCATAAAATAGGCATAAAAAGCCGAAAATGGACAAACCGGTTATTTTTTCATATGCTAGATATGACTGCAGTAAATGCATGGATATTGCATAAAAGGATCAACAAAGACCGCTGAGAATACAAACAAATGAGGCTCACCCATTTTAAGTTGGAAGTTGCAGATATTACGAGTATGTTTAGTTACGGCTCTGTGGAACCTAACAAACGTGGGCGGCCGACATCTTTGGAATCACTCATTCAAACCAAACGTTCCAAGCCAAAATCATCCAGTGCTCCTCCTAAAGACATACGGCTAGATAAGACAGACCCCTGGACAATTATCAACAAAAACGGACGGTGCAAGCTAACTAATTTTTCAGGACAAACAAAAATTTACTGTTCTAAATGTAAGGTAAATTTATGTTTAATGGCAGAAATAAAATGTTTTTATAATTATCACGCAGGACAACGTAGGACAACGAGGACAACGTAGATTGCGGGGGTTGGTATTTAAAGAAATGGAGTTGAAAATGGATGCACAGTCGATGGAACCTGAGAGAAGTCGATGAATGAAAAGAATGTTAGCAGTATTCCTACGTTCTTCTAACGAATTCATATTTAGAAGTCTGAGGCAGTCCTGATAGGGAGGAGAGCAAATCGGAGGAACCGACGTTGAATACCCTCGATTCGGGAAACATGAACCCGGTGAAAGGGGGACCAAGTTTGACTGGCATACTCAAGCAGGGGGCGAACAAAGGTAATATACAGAGATCTCGTTACATACGGGTTGGAAAATTTCTTAGACCACCGTTTAATAAAGCCAAGGGATGAAGATCATCTTATCGATATGCGAACGGAAATTAAGCTCACGGTCGAATAATATGCTAAGGTTTTAAAAAGACTGAACTAGGGGATAGGTTGACCATGGAGAAAATAAAGTCGGGGAGGAGACGGGTTGCATTTATGTGAGAAGATTATATTACAGATTGACATTTGGCTATATTAAGTTCTAGGCAATTTTTGAGGCACCAGATTGATAGCCGATCAAAGTCTTCTTGAAGATGGGCAGAGTCATGGGGAGAGGAAATAGTTTTAAAAAATTTTTTGTCGGCAGCGTAAAGGGAGAGGAAGGAGTGTTTAATGACCCTCTCAACATTGTTGATAGTAACAATGAAGAGAAGAGGACCAAGATGACTGCCTTATGGAACTCCAGATGAGGCCAGGAATGGGACAGAAAGGTCGGATCTAAACCGAACACTATAATATCGGTTTACCAGGTAAGAAGAAATCCATTTTAATAAGAGAGGCTCAAAGCCGAGAGAAGACAATTTGAAGAGGATCAATTGCTGAGATATCTTATCAAACGCTTTAGTGGTAGTTGATCTACCTTTTAGAAAACCATTTTGTCGGGGTGAAATAAAAGGCTTGCATTTGAAGCTTAAGACTTCGTATAAAATGCTTTCAAAGAGATTGGGTATATAAGAGAGTTTAGCGATGGGACGATAATTGGTAACTTCATGCTTAGATCCCTTTTTGTGTATCGGGATTATCGAAGAGGTCTTCCAAATCTGGGGAAATTCTCCCTGTGAAAGGGATAGATGAAAAAGGTTGGAAGGGGGTAGAGACAGGTTGGAAGAGCATTTTTTAAGAAACACGGCGGGGTGTCCGTCTGGGCCAGGTACAAATTCATCTTTAAGATTTAGTAACTTTCCTTCAATAACTTCAGGATCGAAATTTTGAGTGCGAAAGGGACCAATGGAGAAATTTGGTAGATCATTGAAGTAAGAGGGATCTGGTACGAAGAAGTTGTTGGCAAATGATTGCTTGAAAAACGTAGCAAAAAAGTTGGCGATGGTAGGAGGATCACTTGAAGATTTGGTTTCGAAAGCGAGGGAGGAAGGATAACCATCAGTCTTACTTCTGCAATTGATAAATTGAAAAAAGGACTTGGGGTCATTTATGAGATTGGTTTACGGACTATTCAGGTAGAGTTGATAGAAAGAGTTACAGAGTACAATGAAATGAAGTGATGTATGTACCTAGATAATTTGAAATAGTCGGAAAAAGAGTGGATGCGAAAGAATACCGCCCATAACTTGTTCCTTTTGTTTCGTAGAGAGTGAAGTTTACGATTATACCAAGGAGTGGATGTAGAAGAAGCTTTATGTCGGGAATAAGGAACATAAAGGGAGATGGATTTGAATATTTCTCTGTAAAAAATTTAGAGGGCAGCAACCAGAGATAAATCGGTGAACTCAAAAGAAACCCTGCTTAGATAGGTATTGATTTTACTGAAATTAGCTTTGTGAAAATTGTAAGAAAATAGAACTGTTGTTGGAGGCGACTGAAGGGGGAGTTGTGGAAAAATGAGAGAAGAAGTGGGGGATGAAAGTTATCAATAGTTGAAAGAGATAGGAGACAACACGATACTGAGGAGTTGATGGGATCAGTTGTGAAGATAAGGTCTAATTGCCTTCCCATATAGTTGGAAACGCCACTGACTTGGAATAGACTAGAGTCTGTTAGACGATCTAAGAAGAGGCATTCTTTAGTAGAAATGGAATTGGAAGCGATGAAAAAAGATAGATCTTCAGATGGAGTCCACTTCAGCTGAAGCAGATTAAAGTCGCCGAAGATAATGATATCATCAAGCGAGTGTGGTAAGTCGATCAAATTGTCAATAGCTGCAATAGCAAGTTGGTAGGATTCGATAGGTTGCGCCGAAAGAATATAACAACACATAACGTACAAGCATCTACGAGTGAGGGTTATTTTAACCGACACAAAGTCGAGCTTAGGAGAGGATGAAGTTGCAACGAGAGAGCAGTCCAGGATGTTGTGTATAGCCAGTAGGACACTTCTACAAGGGGACTCAATCACGGGGGGTATCCGATCATCATCCCGAATAACATTAAAAGAAAGAGGGAATAACTCCTGGTTTTTCATGTTGGGGATAAGATTGGTTTCGGTCAGAGCGTAGATATTAAATGGCAGAGCATGAGATTGGCGAAAAACGGCATGGGTTTTAGAACGCAGTCCTCTTACATTTTGGTAATACTTGTAGAACGTAAGAGGGAGGTTTTTGCATGACTTTTTAGGGTCGAAACAATTTATCTTGGTCAAGTCGACTGCGTTGGAGGTGTGAGACTATCGTCTGCAAGATCGTCTGCAACTTTTTTTGGGGGGGGGGGGGGGGGGGCGTATTGAAAATCTCGTGATACTTTATATAAAGTTTCCTGAGACCGGTAACGTCGGTAGGGAGGCCTTCCTGCTGGATAGAAACCATGACGCTTGTTTTTGTTTTACCCTCGTAGCACACCGAGTCGGATTTATCGTGGAGATAAGCGAGATATAGACGTATATTCTCATATAACTTTTTATCTCTAAGACTAGAGAGCGCATAGCGACATAGCGCATCGCTAGTTTGCTGCGTTAATTTAACAGTGATTGGCGAAAGGGGATCAACAGAAGAGCGAGTGGTTAATGAGTTTGGTGTCGCAACGGATGGGGTTTCTGAAGTAGGGTTTAAAATATGAGAACTGATGAAATTAGGGTACTTACCTCCAGCTCGGAGGTCGAAATTAGAGAAAGGCGTGTGTGTTAGGGGTTGAGTGGTGGGAGTTTGAGTTGTAGGGGTTAAGTCGAAAGAGACAAGTTGACGTTGGGGCTTGTTTTGGGGTGGAATAGGGGGAGTTGGAGTATGCGTGGGAGGCTTAAAATTAGGAAAAATTTTAGTTTTAATACTCCAATTGGAGCTGGGTTTGTTGTGGGAAAAGGAGGTGGGTCTTGGCAAATTGGATTTACTTGCAAACTTATTTGTTGGTTTAGGTAGGATGGACTGCTTGACTTTGTCCTGCTTCTTGGTCATATTTTCCAACCATTTGCAGACACGCATCTTTCCAAGATTGAAATTGTTGCTGGCAGGATTATGGAATAACCATTCGTATTTGGCTGGAAGATTTAGCTTAAAGCTGCGCTTGCTTCTGTCACGATATGTTGGAGGCAAATTGCAGTGGCTAATGGTAATTCTTTTCGAAGAAATTCGAGATCCAATCAACATCAACGTTTGGGGGGGCGCCTTTGATAAGAAGCGTAGTGGCTAATCAATTCTTCTAAGCAAGCTTATCAAGTCTACGTTGCCATTCGGAAGGTGTCCAAGTTGAATTAAAATGATTGATAAGCTTCTGTGGGGAAGCGACTGGAGGAGCTGACTAGAAGTGTTCTCTGTTGTAAAGTTGGAAGAAACTTCGCAGGAATCAGTAGATTGAACCGTACGCAGATAACTTATATGTATGTGGGGGTGAGCTTGAATCCTCTTGAGGTTCCATTAATTCAGCCATGAGCGATGTATTATAGGGAACATTCTGGTAGAAGTTTGGTGTATCAAATATTTTGCTGTTTATCGTTGCAATGTGATTTTTAATGCCGCATACAATGAATCGAGTCGCAGTAAGTTCGTTCATTTTATCGAAGATAACTTCGGGAATGGCATCATACGAGTATTGTTTAGGAGACTTTATCAACTCGCAGGTTTTTTGGTTGGAGACAACCTGCGCAGAACAGATAGCTTTAATGTCACTCAACACTTTATCCAGGTGACTTAAGGGAGTTTCTTCATTCTTGGATCTTCCGGAGTCTAACTCGATTTGACCAGCAATTTGTTTATCCATGTGCTTTACTTTTGATTTTATTTGATCGGCTGGGGGCACTGGGGGTTATTAAGCGGAAAATGCAATTAGACGAAATTCAGAACTGAAAATTAAACAGGTGAATAGGAAGAACAAGAAAAACACATCTAACTGGTTTGAGTAACTGTTGACAATAAATACCTATGTAATAATTTATACTTTTTATTTATATTTTTTTTTAATCACAGATATATCTAAATTTACAAAATGGTTGTATTTACTGAAGATCTTCTTGGTTGCTTGTGTTTCTGTATATCATAATTTTTTTAGCTAAATAATACCCTAAACATTCTTTTAATATTATTTTCTTATACGTCTATACCAATATTTGAATTTACAAAAACGGTGCAATATTACCTTATTATGCACAATTATACATTTATCTAATAAACTAACAAACATTCGTTATAATTTTCTTTCCTAATAGCTGTGGGGGGTTAACGCCCAGTGTATCTTTAAAGATACAATCACTTTTTTGTTAATAACTTCGTCTAAAAAAAATATTAATTTTTTTTTAGCAGCGGATTTGTTGTTTTTGTTTCCGTTTACGTACAATATACTTTTTTCATCAAAATCGGTTTCCTCGGGCTTGAATAAGTACGGTTAACGCTTGTTTTACCACCAAAAAAAAACTCATAGCATCTGCCACAAGTAATTATATGCATTCGATCAATATTAATTATTCATATTCTAGGAAGGTATGCCCACCTTAATATAAGAATTAAATTATGTGCAGTGACCTTGGGAGCCTTAACGCAGGTATAAAACAGAAGGGCAGAAGCAGAACGGTCGATATTTTTATTATTTTGTAACTGAAGAATATTTTTGAATACTTTTGAAAAACGTAGCCACAAATATGCCAATATTTTTGGAGCAGTAAAGCCGTATAGCTCGGTTTTTAATGTTCGCTCGAAGAAGCAAGACGTGCAGTCACTGCTGATAGAGTTTAGATAGTTTGGTATATGTGCTCGTGTTATATCCGCTGTTTTTATTTTCTGACTTACTATAATATTATTTAGTGTGCCTAGAACTTATGCATTATATTTGTGGAAAACAGAAGGAGAAAGAGTTGAGTTTTTGAGGTAGCGTAAGCATAATAAATACAATATCCGTGTTATATATTTGATATTATTATAAGTGTAATACTATTGTAAAACATGAATTTATTTATTATTTTTTAGATTGAGTTACGCAGAAAAAGAGGAGTACTTGAAAAGATTACTCGGAGAAGAAGATGACCAAAGTGATGACCCTTCGGACAGTGAACACAAGGATTGGTCTCCCAACGACAATGCTCCGAATTCTGAAGATGCTGAAGCATCGGATAACGAAGATTGCGTTGATTACGAAGCCGAAATTGATGGCGGAACCCAAGAAGAAGAAGAAGACGATGACGACGAAAGAGACGCTGAGGACGAGAGTGACAACGAAGTACGAGTAGCTTCAGATGTTTCAGCCAGCACTAGTACACCATTAGTGGAAAAAGACAAAACGGTTTGGAATAAAACTCCTTCTCAAAACCGGCTAGAAATATTGTTAGGCAGAGAGCTAGACGATCTCTGGCACATTCTAAAAACTCATGGCGTTGGAAATGGTTAATGTTATTGTTCCGTGCACAAATAAAAAAGCGAAAGCCGAGTATTAGGATTACAATAGCAAGCATCCGCGTGTATGGAAGAAAGTTACGGTAACTAAAATGTACTCTTTCTTTCGAATCTTGACAGGTGCTAGTGCAAATAACTCAAACACAGACCACATAGATGAAATGTGGAAGAAAAACTCATATCCGCTATATCGTGCAATTATGGGACGAAGTTGATTTCAGTTACTTTTAGGTTTTATACGTTTTGACGATTACACTACACGGCAGGAACCAACTGCACCTATTTCCGATATTTAGAACATGCTGAATTCAAACCTAGCGGCGGTGTATAGACCAACGTAGTACTTGACTATCGATGAACAGCTCTTTGATTTTAGAGGAAGAACGAAGTTTTCCCAGTACATGCCATTGAAGCCTGCTAAATATGGTCAAAAAGTATTTTGATTGTGCGACGCAAGTAATGCTTATCCACTCAAAGGTATTCTCTATACAGGAAAACAAGGTAATTCTGGAGAAGTCAATCAAGGAGAACGAGTTGTGAAAGAGCTATTCGCCGCTTACAAAGAATCTCGCCGGAACATAAGCATGGACAGATTTTTCACGAGCTTGTCATTGGCAGAGAGTTTTTTGTCATGGAAGCTCACTATTATCGGTACTATGGAAAAAAATAAAGCATTTATTTCTCAAGAAATTAAACCGTCGAACGCTAGGCCGTTCCGCTTTTTGGATTTCAAATCCGCTTTTTGGATTTCACGAAAAGGTTACCATCTGTTCGTATGTTCCGAAGAAAAAAAAGTCGGTGATTCTTCTCAGTAAGATGCGCAATGATGCTATGATCTCTGAGGCATCTCACCAAAAACCAGAAATGATTTTGTTTTACAACAAAATCAAAGCTGGCGTTGATACTATGGATCAAATGTGCGTGAGATATTCCACCCAACGGCGAACATGCAGATGGCCGCTAGCTTTTTTTTACAATATTTTGAGTAACGCCGGTGTTGTTGCGCACGTTATTTACTATGAAAATAATGATATGCGTGCAAAAAAAACTAACAGACGTAGAGTTTTAGTTGAACAAAAAGAAATAATAATAATAAACAAGTAGATTGGTTGGTTGGTGGTCATACACATGTGCTTTTCTATCAATTTTCACTCTGAAATAGTACGAGGCCAGACGGATTCAAGTGTCATGTGAATGGCGATCGCGATACTCGTAGTAGGAAAACACTGCACGAACGAGCAGCTTGCATTCAAGTTCATCTGAATAAAACTGTGCATGGAAGGCACCGCCCACTTCAGCCTGTTATCCCATCTGCACTGCAAAAGTGAACACTCTCGCTCCATTACACACAATTAAAAGAAAAGCTAGTATACGCACTTCCGACAGCTCAGTTATATAAAATAATATCATCAAAGGCCTTATATCAAATAATAGAAAGGACGTTGTTTTAATGAAACCACGGAATACTCTACGATAACTCAGTAAGTATACAATAATATATTCTATATGTATACCAAAAATAAATCATAAATTATAATGATAATGTAAAACTTAATTTTTAAATATAATTCACTAATAAATATATTACAAATAAATAGCTTAGAAATACTCAGTGATTACTCACCGATTTATCCCCCCGCCCTTTCAATCCTTTTTTGCTCTTTGAAGCTTATATTCTTTTTTTTTTAATAACAACTGATTGTCTTCAATCTACAAAGACTCACTACTAAATGAGTTTTCATTCGAATAGAAGACGCATGATGTGCTGGTACACCGTCCCCACTCCGTTTTTCTTTTGAAGAAAAGGACAATACCATCAAATCTATGATCTTCATTCAAACTGTACGCAAACAAGCAACGGAAAAACATGAAAGTGCATTAACTGGGAACAAAGAATGCAACGGGTATAAAGAAAACAAAAGGAAGAAGACAAAGAGTCGCCACAAAGGGTCAGCGGTGCAGCAATAAAATCATAAAATAATATACCGAAAGAAAAGCAAACAATAACCCAACCGATGTGAATTTGCATAAGCTCCGACAAATGATAAGAGAAGGTGCAGGCTATGAAACATAAAAAAGGATACTTTTCGTCCTGTCAACCAGGCACCACAGAGTAAAGGATCATCGGAATCAACAACACACTTACAAATTCAATATGAAACAAAACACTTGAAGCTAATGTCAATGTCGATAATATTACCTTTATTTAATATAAAATAACATACATATAATTTTAAGCCACTAGTGTATAAATATGATATCGGACATAAGAGCGCCACGGCTAGCTCGAATGAACGCAATAGTTAAGTCCAATTTTCGACAACTTTATCGAGCAACTGGGACAGTATATCAGTACTAACACTGCAAATGTCGACTTCCAAATAGTCCAACGTCTCTGGTTTATCTGCATAGACTAGTGACTTCACATACCCCCAAAGAAAGTAATCTGAAGGTGTGAGATCACAGGATCGTGGAGGCCAGTTCCCATGTCCATTACGCGTAATTATGCACCCAGCAAATGTTTCCTGCAA
This sequence comes from Volucella zonaria, assembly GCA_963966105.1. Lineage (NCBI taxonomy): Eukaryota > Metazoa > Arthropoda > Insecta > Diptera > Syrphidae > Volucella > Volucella zonaria. The sequence continues at coordinate 130,637,787 of OZ014531.1, forward strand.
TAAATTGATAGTGTCGTACGCCGTGTAGCATGTTACGCCATCTTGTTAAAACCAAAGCTCTGTCACGTCAATGCCATTCAACAGAGGAACGAATAAGTCAGACATCATGTTTCTATAGCGCTCTCCATTGATGGTAACATTCTGGCCGTCGTCCTTAAAGAAATATGGGCCGATGATTCCACCTGCTCCTAAAGCACACTAAACAGTGAGTCTTAATGGTTATAAGAGCGTCTCAACAAAGGCTTCTGGGTTTTCTCCACTCCAAATTCGGCAATTTTGCTTGTTTACATATCAATTTAATCAAAAATCGGCCTCATTTTGCGTTGAAAATGAGAATTAAACTGAATCATGTTTTCGGCCCGTTCACCGAACCTACAACGCGTATAATGGTCACGCGGTTTCAACTCTTGCGCAAGCTGGATCTTATAAGCTTTTACGCCAAGATCTTTCCGTAAAATCTTCCACAAAGTGGAATTTTGCACAATTTGCACTCGTTGTTCTGCCATTAATCTATTCCCCGTAAAATGGCAAAATGTATTAACCAAAAGACAACGCGCCGTCTCGCACCTCAGCGGATGCCATGGCGAAAATCCATGAATTACGGTTCGAAATGCTTGACCATTAGCCTTATTCACCAGATCTAGCCCCAAGCGACTTCTTTTTGTTCCCCCATATAAAAACTGCGCTCGGATGACAAAGAATTTCTTCATTTGAGGAGGCAATCACCTTCGTGAACAATTATTTTGCAGAGAAAACCGCCAAATACCATTTGGATGGGTTAGAGAGATGGGAGCATCGCTGGGAGAAGTGTTAACTCTACACACTAAGTAGAAAAATAAAAAAAAAAATTTAGAAAAAATGTCTTGTATTGTTTGGTCGTAATTATACAAAAACAGACAAACAACTCGTCACCAGTTTGGTGAATTTAAAGAAGAGGAATCCAGACTTCGCCAAAAACCTCGCCAAAAAAGATCCGGAGTTTGTCTAAAAGTTTTGGTGCAATTTGCAGCAAGAGCTGGTTAGTTTTGGGACGTCCTTGCAGGAAAATAACGGAGTAGAAGACGGGTTTACAATAATTCAACTCGTGGATGGTTGATCTTTTCTTAAAGTCTTAAAGTCAACATATTGAAGTATTAGTGCATTTAGTATGAGTCCAGATGATTGAGCTAAATCATTGGCAAATGCTTCTTTAAGTCAATTTATTTAACGTTAACTAAACATATGTGCGACTTAGTGTAGTCTAAAGATGTTAATGAGTACTTTGTTTAATGCGTTTTATTGATGTGATTAAAATTGTTCTTCAGATTCGAATTACAATAATAAAACTATTATTTCAATATACTTTAAACTATTATTAAAACTTTACTTAAGGTGTGGTCAGACCACAAATCTTCCGTTCGTAAAAAACTTGCCCACAATAAGCGGAAACAATGAGCAACAGGTGGAGAAGAGAATAAAGAGGTTTTTTTCATTATTTTGGAAGACCAGGTCATTGAGCTGATATGCCTTAAAGACTGTGTTGATGGTTTTACTCAAACTAGAAGTGTTGGTGTACCAATATCGATCGTTGCTTCCAACTCCAGGGCGGCGTTAAAGGATTTAGAGACGTGACCAAATTTCCAGATCGAAATGCAGGCAATGCCTTATGAGGAAGAAAATAACCGTAACATGCCTAATATCCCAAAGAATACAGTACAAAGACCAATTCAACTTCTGGAGAGGCAAATCAACGTACAAGAACGGTTATACGAAATAGTTTCTACAGTTCTACAGAAGCAGTCCGAGGAAACAAATAATGTTCGAGAAAAATAGGCCGGGCAATCTATGATTCCCAAACAAACCAAAATCAAATAAATCAACAACTTTTGGATGAAACAGAGAGGCACAATGAACGAATGGAACAAATCGATATAGAAAAAAATAAGATTAAGAGGGAACTGCTTTAGCTAATGAAAGTGAATGCAACGTTAAAAAACTGCGTTTCTAGTACTGCTAGTTATATTTATTTTAAGTTCTTTTACGCAATTTTTACTGCTTTCAAGAAGGTCTTATTATAGTTTATTTATATAAACTTTTTTGCCACGGAGGCTGATTTGTGATAATAATGAAGCTGCCTAGCACCGGGACAACACCGACACCAACTTTTCCAAACGGCGCTAGTTCGATCGAATATGTTACGACCCTTGCTATGGCTGCTGTTGAACCTGCTTTGCGGAGTATTAACGCCAGCATTTCTATATTTCGTGATAAGCCATGGCGACAAAGGATATCCGGCATCTCCTATAAAAGGAAAGTATTGCAATGGCATTTACCCAGCAATCACGTATGCATCCTCCAGCGTCATACAATGATATAAAAAAAGGAAATGCATTGCTATTGCCCCAAATAAAATAGTCATGGCTGGCCCCAGGGTATCTTGCGTCTATACACCTAATCCGCTGTTTATGATTACATATCTGAAAATGAAAACTTTTAAAAATGTAATTAAAACACTTATATTGATTACGTACTATCATAACGTTTGGACTATACCACCTTGATCAAAAAGTTCCCGGCCACACCCATCGTGTGGTGCTCCCATAGCTTGACATTTGCAAAAGTTACGTAGCCAAGAGTACATCTATATCTGCGTGTGTTGGCGATTTTTTACAATTTTAGAAATGGATCTAAATTTGCGTAAAAAACGGATTTAATGGTGCGCGAACGTTGAAAATGTTGGAAAAGTGTTTCGGCAACGATTCTCTAAAGAAAGCGGTCATTTACCAGTGGCACGAGCGGTTCAAAAGTGGTCGTGAGTCAATCGAAGCTGATAAACGCAATGGCAGACCATCGACATCGAAAACCGAAGAAAACATTGATGAAGTAAAAGAAAAGTTGGTCAATAACCACAAATTAACCATCAGAGAGATAGCGGATGACTTGAACATGGATCCTATGGATCCGTCCAAGACATTTTGGTTAATGATTTGGGTTTCCGTCGTGTAGCAGCAAAGTTGGTGACAAAAGACCTCAATTTCATGCAAAAAAGAGACCGTGTTGACGTCGCAAAAGAGATGATTTGCGAGGCTGAATCCGATCCCACATTCATCAAAAGGATCATTGCTGAAGACGAGACGTGGGTGTATGAGTTCGACACGCAATCCAGACATCAGGCAAGTGAATGGCTTTCACCAAATGAGCCGAGACAAAAAAAAAAACACATTGTTTTCAGTCAAAAAAGGAGGCAATGCTCACGGTTTTCATGGATTACAACGGTGTAGTGCAACAGTAAACAAAGGGTATTACGAGTATTTGGGCGTTAAGAGACGTTTGTGTGAAGCAATTCGCCGAAATAGACCAGAATTGTGGGCAGAAAACTCGTGGATTTTGCACCATGATAACGCACCGTCGCACAGTGCCATCATTATTCGTAATTTTTTGACTAAAAATGCAACAAATAACATCCAACAGCCACCGAATTCACCTGATTTGGCTCTCTCTGACTTCTTTCTGTTCAATCTGGGGGCGGCCGTGGTGTAGTGGTACTAGCAATCGCTTCTCACTCGGAGGGTCAAGGTTCGAATCCTAGCCACGACGAAGTTTTCATTTGTGTCATTGTGTCAGAAAAATCTGCGTGTGAAGGCATAATACTGACATGTAGATTTGGCTGTTGTAGGGTTTTCAAGCACAAAACAGCCTTTAAAAAAATTCATAACCTGAATCATTCCGAGTGAAGAAAATCTCTCCGTTCTATTCGGACTCCCACCCCTGGAGAGTCAATATCGAAACCAAACTCACCTGAGTTTCAAACCACTACATCACAACAATGCTTTCCTTTCTCCTCCTTCTATCTTTCCGGCCGCGCCATGGCAACAGTAAAAGGGTGTCATAACCTCTTAGGCACGCGTAAATTATAAAAAAAAAAAATCGAGTTAAAAAACCACTACGGGGAACGCGTTTCAGCAGCCGAGAGGAAGTAATGGAAAAATCACAGGATGCACTGATGGACATACCGAAAACCGAATATAAAAAATGTTTCGAAGATTGCATCAAACGCTGGCATAAGTGTGTTGCAGTCGATGGGGACTACTTTAAAGGGGACAATATAGATTTAGATGAATAAACTTGTATTTTAAATTTTCTGAATCTTTTTGATCAAGGTGGTATGTCCCTTTTCTGTTGAAAAATAGATGTGCATTTTCTCCTTGCGGTTTCGCACTTTTTATGGAACATGATAACACCTGGGATCCTTTACTTTTCATTTTGCCCCCTATTCTCTTTCTCGTTCATATTCAAATTGATCCATTTAGGATATACAACAGATTCAAATATACCGAAAACTTCAGAAAAAACTACTGAAATTGTCGGCTGTGCCATTCCAACATTGAACTCCTTGCCAGTACCGGTTTGGTATCCACCTTAACAGCTAAAAACCTTAAACATGGAGACAGCTTTAATTCCGGGGTCAATGATGTAATTCTGATGACAAGTGGCGGTTTAGATTTTAATACGGCAAGCACGTACTTAAATTCTATTTTATTTAGCCTGAAATCTTTATATATGTACATACATATAAAAGAGAGTGACGTTAGTTACTACGCTTATATCTCAAGAACGCCGGGACCGATTTCAAGGATTCGCTCCAATTCAGTCTCCGGACAAACAAGAAGAAAACCCGAAATTCACGAAAAATGTCCGAAAAAAAAATTAGGAAGAAATTTGACCATCACTGACAACGATAGTTATTATTATTATTATTATTATTAAGGGAAAGATACAAATTAATTTGTAGAGTCCGGGATTTAACGCCGGGGTACTATGCCCATGTGGCGTTTTTGTCAACAGCACGCGGAGTACCGAGCTCCCATGTGGTCATCCACCTACGTACTTACCGCGCCCAACACTGCTTGATAGTTATACACTGTATCAGCATCGATCATCTGATGATGGCGGCAGAACAATCACAGTCAAAGTGATAGGAAATGATTTCGTGGTCGACAACTCTTGGGTTGTCCCTTATTCGTCACTTCTTTCCAAAACATTCGAGGCGCATTGTAACGTGGAGTATTGCCATTCAGTGAAATTTCATCAAGTACATCAAGTACATGTCACGAAAGGTAGTGACATGGCGGCTTTTGGTCTTCAAGCTCCTGATCCCAACAATTAAATAACTCGCTATCAGGTTGGTCGATACGTAAGCTGCATTGAGGCGATTTGGCGTATATTCTCACTTCCAATTCACGAACGCTATCCGACTGTTACACATTTGGCAGTGCATCTGGACAACGGTCAACGAGCTTATTTCACTGCAGAAAAGCCGCTCAACGTACTCAAAACTCACCAGCGACAACATTGACCAGTTTCTTCTCGATTTGTCAAAGTGATCCGTTTGCACGTACGTTACTTTACTCAGACATGCCGCGGTATTACACTTGGAATGCTTTATCGAAGAAATTTCAACGTCGAAAGCAAGACGATGTAGTTCCTGGTCATCCGGATGTGTGTTCTATTGAGGCTCTTGGCCGTATTTATACAGTTCATCCGAAGAATGATGAATGCTTTTACTTGCGACTATTGCAGGTGAATGTTTATGGGCCGACATCATTTGAATCACTTCGAACTGTCAATGGTGTAGTGTTGCCAACATTTCGTGTTGCATGTCAGGAGCTCAATTTGCTTGAAAACGATACGCATTGGGACACGACCATCGCTGAAGCAACTGTTTCCGCATCTCCAAGTCAGATACGCACATTATTTGCGATCATTATTCCCACATGTTTTCCATCGAATCCACGTGAATTGTGGAACAAGTGCAAGGATGACATTTCAGAAGACATTTTTCATCGAGTTCGTGTCCATTCAGAGAATCTTCATGTTGAGATGAATGAAGGGATGCACAACCAGGCTTTGGTTTTGATAGAAGACCTGTGTTACCTCATGTGCGGCAGTTAGTTAGTCAGATTAAGAATGCTATCGCCAGATTGTGGAATAAACGACGCTTTCGAACGAGAATTGCAGCGTGAACGTGAATAAGACACAAAAGCTAATTGGTTCGAACGAATGTACCTTTGTTGAATCCCCAACAAAAAGAAGTGTACGCTACGGTGATGAAGGCAATTGATGATAGAAATATTGGCATGTTTTTCATTTATACGCCTGGTGGCACTGGCAAGACATTCCTCATATCACTGATTTTGGCTACAGTTCGTGCAAGATCAGAAATTTCTGTAGCAGTTGCTTCTATGGAATAGCGGCTATGCTGCTGGAAGGTTGCCGAACCCCTCATTCGGCATTGAAATTGCCATTAAACCTTCAAGCGATTGAAGAACCAACATGTAACATAGCGAAATATTCAGCAATGGCCAAAGTTTTGGTAGCAAGCAAAATCATTATCTGGGGCGAATCCGCAATGTCGCATAAACGTGAGTTACAGGATTTGAATTGCACTATGAAAGATCTGCGTAAGACGCAAGTCGTTTTGGGGGTGCATTGATTTTACTCTCGGGCGATTTCCGGCAAACACTACCAGTAATACCACGATCGACCACTGCCGATGAGATCAATGCTTGCCTCAATTCATCGACATTGTGGCGTTATGTGAAGAGACTTCAGCTGACGACAAACATGCTAGTTGCATTGCGAAACGATCCATCTGCCGAAGTGTTCTCCAATCAACTGCTAACTATTGGTAATGATCGTGTTCCTATCGACGCATCGAATGGATTGATTTCGTTCCCGCCGAATTTTTTGCAATTTCGTCTCAACGAAAGAGGAGCTCATCAACAAAGTGCTTCCGAATATCATTGTTAACCACAAGAACTACGATTGGTTGTGTGAGAGAGCAATTTCAGCAGCAAAGAGCAATAATGTGGATCACTTAAACTGCACAATTCAAAATCAAATCGTTGGTTCCCTGCATCCCTTCAAATCTATTGACTGTGTAACAAACGAAGACGAAGTAACCAACTATCCAACTGAGTTTTTGAATTCATTGAATGTGCCTGGCTAGCCACCGCACAATTTACAATTGAAGGTTAGTTCAGTCGTCATCATGCTTCACATGAACCCGTTTAGCGGTCACAAAACTCATGAGCAATGTGATTCACGCGAGAGTACTAAAAGGAAGGTTCAAAGGTGAGGAAGTTCTCATTCCGAGAATTCCAACGATCCCAACGAATTCAATTTCCAATTCGTCTCGCATTCGCCATGACAATCAATAAATCACCAGGCCAATCATTGAGTGTTTGTGGCCTGAATCTGGAAAATTAATGTTTTTCATACGGTCAACTGTATGTTGCTTGTTTCCGTGTAGGAAAACCATCCGCTTTGATCGTTTTCGCACCTGACAACAAAACGAAAAATATCGCTTATCACAGAGTGCTTCAATGAGAGGAAATACAATTCAAAATCGACCCGACCGCAACCCATCCAGCAAATGTTTCAACACAAAACATCAATTGCAATGGACAATTGATCACAGATTTTTTGCAATTTCAAATGACGCAGGGCAACTCCTGCGTGGTCAGCAAGTGTTTAATAAACTTGCAACAGGCATCCATAAATTAATGTTGATAACAAAAAAAAGTTTGGTTAACTTACCGAACCTCCGGCTTAAAGAAACTATCAGTAGCCATACTTCCTATTTTCAACAAACATGTCGGGAATCGTTTTCTTCTTCGTTAAAATTCATAAAAACGCAATTGTATCCATAATAAAATTTATTTAACACTTTAAACAACTTTACTTCGAAAAAATTCCATTTTCAAAATTTTACATTGACAGAACACAGCTGATATCAAAGAAGATCGGTAATGAGGCTCAACCGACCGATAATGTTGTGCATCCGCCGTTTTCTATAATAGCATTAAACTTCGGAAAGGAAGTGATGCGGATTGGATGAAATCCCACCGCAGTCAATCCACGGGTTTCCATAATCGACATGATTATTTTACTTCTACAGACGTTTTGCGTTCACCGTTTCGAACCATCAGCTTTTAGAAATCCTCCAGGTTCGTTGTGGAGTACTTAAGCCATCATACTTTGTGTGCAATTCTAAACCACAAAAAAAAAAAAGAAGATTGCCTTTATACGAGTAGTTATATTGATATGGATCATGTCCTTTTTTGTTTCTAACTTACTAAAAGAGATCCTAATTGATTAAGATTGCTTCTGATTTAAATCTTCCATTGATGTTGGATTTATTGGCGTGGGAAAATTATGTTTTTTTCTTTTCTTTATCACGAAAAAACCTAAGAAAATAAATTATTTAAGCTTTTGATTACCTTTGATTACTTTTCGAGCAGAGATTGAAGCATTAATTTAGCTGGAGAAAACAATTTTGTGGGATTTTATCCCCGTTTAAATCCCTTTATTACTGTGACAGTGGACAAAAGAATACATGGAAAATAGAAACATTACAAATTTTCGCTAAAATAATGTTCATTAGATCCGTTAGACCCTGAAATAATTATAAGCCGACAAAAGAATGAATGAAAACTAAATAAATTATCAAGAATAGTGATCGCTACGGCTACTTGCTTTGAGAGATAAAACTAAGCAAGATAATGATTTTCTCCTCTGAAGAGGAATTAAGTGCCAGTAATTAATGAGTTTTACAATTTTGTAATTCCTGTAAAAATGATTATTACGCCTCGCTAATTTTCCCTAGTTATAAAACGTGGAAAATTGTAATCGTTTTCATAAAATAGTCATTTTGACAAATTTCGTATTTAATGACTTTTACATTTGAAAAGACGACGATTTATTATAATTCGGTTTCCCAAGTTTGGTAGAACAGAGACCAACCGACAATTACCCGGTGTTCAGGCATGTATTGCAGGGTCGATGTTCCAAAAATGAATATATTTAAAGAATTTACAAGTATTATATTGGTCTATAACTATAATTATCAGAATACAGAATCTAACGACGGCAATATTGGTGAAACTGATAGGAACATCTACTCCAGCACAAATTGACAACTTCTTGGACACTTATTCTTACGTCTATCTCGCAGATATGAAATGCTTACTCGGTTAGAACTCACCATTCCTCAAACCTCTATTACATTGATCCTAAAAGATGAAAGTATATATTATTCGAAGACATATCATTTATATTAGTCTTAGATGGAAGCAAAATTTGCAGCGAATCACTTCTAAGAGGGAAAATTTTCACAAGACGTAGTAATCAATCTATCTAAGGCTTGCTGCTTAGAGAGTTTCGTTTTATTAAAAGCTGCCAGCTGACAATGTCCTCAATGAATATAAGACACCAATACGAGGGTGTCTGAAAAGTTTCCGACCGAACAATGATACAAGACATTTTTTCTCAAATTTTTTTTTTATTTTTCTACTTAGTCTCCTTGTAACTCTACACACTTCTGCCAGCGATACTCCCATCTCTCTAACCCGTCCAAATAGTACTTGGCGGTTTTCTCTGTAAAATAATTGTTCACGAAGGTGATTGCCTCCTCAAATGACGAAAATCTTTGTCCTCCGAGCGCAGTTTTTAGATGGGGGAACAAAAATAAATCGCTTGGGGCTAGATCTGTTGAATAAGGCAAATGGTCAAGCCTCAGTTCAAACCGTAATTCATGGATTTTCGCCATGGCAACCGATGAGGTGCGAGACGGTGCGTTGTCTTGATGAAACAGGATTTTCTTTTTCTGCAAATGTGGCCGTTTCTCAGCAATTTCTGCCTTCAGCTTGGCAAGTAATAATGCGTAGTATGCTCCTGTAATGGTTTTTCCTTTTCGAAGATAATCGATTAAGATAACTCCTTTACTATCCCAAAAAACAGTCGCCATTTTTTGGAGCCGGCTCGCCCTTTGCAGTCCAGTGTTTAGACTGAATTTTTGCTTCGGGCGTATATTGGTGTATCCAAGTTTCGTCTACAGTAATTAATCGGCGTTTAAACTCGGATTTATTGTTCCTAAACTGAGTCAACAGAGCGTTGGAAATGTTCATTCGAACACGTTTTTGATCTAACGTAAGCAAATGCGGCACCTAACGCGCGAAAAGCTTTCTCATGCCTAAATCTGGAACACGTTCTTTGGACATTTTCATAACCTCTACTATCTCTCTCACTTTAATTCGGCGGTCGTCTAACACCATTTGATGAACTTTAGCAATGTTATCGTCAGTGGTTGCAGTTTTTGGACGTTTAGACGTCCCGAACGTTCATCATCTCCCAAGCTCTTACGGCCACGTTTAAATTCAGCTGCCCAAAATTTCACTGTGGTAAATGATGGTGCAGAGTTTCCATACACAGAGTCCAACTCATTTTTGATTTGCGTAGGCTTATTGTCTTTCAAAAACAAGAATTTAATATCAGCTCGATACTCAATTTTTTCCATTATCACAAAAAACACTCACATCGACTCACTCAAACGACTGTCAACTAAAAACTGCGCGTTCAAAATGATTGAAACTTCGGTAAGTAACTGCCAAAAGATGCACAACTAGTATTCACTAGCTTTTATTAACGAGTGCCGCTACCTATACGTTGCGGTCGGAAACTTTTCAGACAACCCTCGTATGTGACACCATACAAGTTTTGAGCCTCAAGTACAATAAGGAACCAACCAACTTTTAACGCACACTCAGTAAAGGTTAAACTACCTTCGTTTCACATGTATACTTGCTAGGCTTTCTGACAGTTGCAGTTGAACGCGGTATATATGTATATCAGTCGGGTTTTGTTTGTGTCATATTAAAACCTTATACAAAATACTTCCATCGTAACTCTATGGGTGAAGTACCGCCTAGGTCTTGCACCGGTTTATGAAAAACGTTTGAGAACTTCACGATCCCATACTTGTATGTGCAGAAACGCAGAATTCCAGGTCCATAATGGCTGCAGGCCTCTTGTCTTTGCTCCTTTTTTTAAAATCCGTCTTTCTTTCGTCCTTCCTAGCGAGAAAGATTCAATATAAATGACTCTGTAATGATATCCCAGAAAAGCTCTCAATCGAAAGACATCTGGTGAAGTTGACCAGAGTATCACATCACTTTTAAAAATTACTTCAAAGATCATGAAGAATATCTTGAAATAGTATTCGAAGCGAACTGGAACCTTAATGTACAGGGAAGGAATATAATAGATGAAAAATATTTAGGCTGACGCAGTGAGGTTATTTATATTGATGCGCCCACTTTCGCAAAGCGAAATAAAGCCGAATTTTGGAACTCGGCGTTATTGCGCTTGGCGTTATTTCCCAGCACCTGATTTATATCTGGGAGACAGCCAGAGTTAAAATTGGCACCCGTCAATAATATCCTAATTTATGTACAATATACTGACATTTAGGTCGCACTTCAAATTATGATATCGGATGTCATTAGATATTTATTTACTTACTTAGATTGCGCTACAGTCCAGAAAAAACTTAAACCTCGCTCAATGACGTCTCTAATCAGCGCGTTCTCAAGCCAACAATTCCCTTCCACTTAAGATGAGGTTTTCTCCCATTTTGCTGTTACTCCAGAAAGGAATAAGAGATTCTTATGGTTAATAGGTAATAGCGGAGATGACGAAGAGAAAATCTAACTTACAGCTTTCTATTCTGAGATTCTGTTCTGTTCGTAGATGTTGTGAGTCCCTTCTTGTTAACAGTATACCCCTGTTTTGTTTGTTTTAAATGCATTTTATTTTCTAAATTATTAATTCTTACATCCTAACAAAAAATGCTTAAATGCTAGCTTAAAATTACTTAACAATCTTATACTAACTTACTGGCCCCACACAGGCACTCTAAGCTACTCTAAATTCTTATATATATGTCTTTCGACTTTGTTTACATTTTATTTATTAATACTTATTTTCTATGCTTAAGGCTAAGAAAAGAATTTAAAAAAAAACTTAGCATATGGACGTAATTTTTTATTTTTTATAAAAACTTAATATCTGACTTAAAATAAACCTTAGCCTACCTAACCTACCTACACAATACACACATATATACACATAGACACTATTCACAATGACATACATATACTAGTATATATCTATGTATATACTAATATATATATGTATTCCTTAAATGCTAACCTAAACCTATGCAAGCTGGCCATCGCTATTCGCAGAGCAAATAGATTGGTCAGCTCTGCCTCATTAGTGAGGCTGGTCCGTAATTGACGGAAACGACGACGAAACATCTTCTCCATCATTCAACCACCAGAAATGCTGGTGCTGCCGAACGACATCCCTCTTATCGCGATTCCCCACCGCCCTACTGAACCTGAGACGATCCACACTGCCGTGTGCGACGTCTCTGTTGTAGTTGAGTCGCCTGTCCCCAGCTCTCCGAGCGACATGGAAGATTAACGGGACTGCTGATCTATCCTGGATCAACCCTATCTGATCTAGGTAAAGGAATGCTTCCGGTGGAACGAAGCCATCATAGCGCACACTCTCGTGGTAAAGGTAATTGGGGTAGTAAGCCCCAGATATCAGGTTATTCGTCGAGGTTATTGCTCTTGCAATGTGCCTTCGAGTCAGCTTAATTACGAAGTTGTCCACTCGTATTAGGTTCGCCCTGTTGTAAAGGACCTCATTACGATAAAAAAATTTGTACTCCGACTCTGGTGTTCTGTACAAGCGAAGGCAAGCCCTAAGGCAAGCCCTCTCAAACACCCGAATCTTTTCCATTAAGCTTGCTCGTACATTGAACCACACGGGGCACCCGAATACCAGCATGGGCCTGATAAGGGCCATGTAGCAGATTACCTTTACCCTCGCATCGAGTTGGCTGCTATAAAACAGTCTCTTTGTAAGGGCAAAAGCGCCTTTGGCTCTGGCCAGAGCAGCATCTACATTTTTGTCAAAATACAGAAACTGATCTAGCCAGATCCCAAGGTATCTGACTACATTTCGACAGGCAAGAGGCTGTCCGTGTTGTCCAGTGATCGAGAACTTACGCCAATTTTTTCTGGTATCCCTAGAGGCTCTAGACAACGGCGTCCTAAAGAGAATGGTTTCCGACTTCCGAAAGTTGATTTTCAACTTTCAACGCTGCAAGAGAGTATTAATGACCTCGATTTTTGGACCTGTTCTGTACGCTATCAAATCGTCTGCGTACGCAATAGTGTGGGGAAGTGAACCTATCAAGTCGCTTGTATAAATGTTGAATAGGATCGGCGAATTGACCGCGCCTTGCTGAAGACCATTTTTAATTTGAAATATCCCAACAGAAGTCACATCACCATTTTTCACGATGAACTGCCTGTTGGTTAGCATATTATAAAGAATGTACAAGAGTGGTTTACTGATCCCAAGCCTAGTCAGCTTATAGAAAAGACCTTCTAACCATACGGTGTCGAAGGCCTTCTCCAAGTCAACAAGGCAGGCACCAGTGCATTGGTTTTTGCCTTTATTCCATTGGATATCGGACACCAGTTTAGACGCGGCATGTGAGATATCATGTCCCGCCTTAAAACCGAATTGATTATCCGGAACTACATGTTTGTCCTCAACCCACCTAGACAGAGCTCTATTGATTACTTTTTCAAACACCTTACTGATATTCGGAAGGAGACTTATCGACCGAAGATTCGCCGGATTGGAACAGTATACCCCTGGTCTGGATTTCATTCACAGCTTAACCAATTTATTGCCGGTTAGCCAAGTTCAAAAGATTTTTCTTTTAGTTACACGACAGATCACCAGCATTGTCTAAACCGATATTTGACATCGAATATTTTGATTATGTTCCTTCCTACCTCTACGGAGTAACGAGCGTTCTCCATAATCATTTTGAACCATCATACGGGTCCCAAGTCTCCTTTTTTCTCTGTAGATGCTGTTATATGTGTGATATGTTTCGATCAGGGCTTCTCAGGTTTTCTCTAGGATCTACCGTAATGTGAACATATTTCGTTCATTGTTGATCAACCTGACTTTACAGGCCAACACAAGACAAGATCTTGTTCTTAGAGTTGTTTCCCTATGTGCGCTTGCTTGCATTCTTCATCAAACCATGAATCCGTCTCCTAGAGGTGAAAAGGAACACATCAGGTGTGGCATTTTTGATGATTTCTTGACATCGATGTTATTGATCTCCAGCGTTTGATGCAAGTTGCATTGGACTTGTCGATAAAGTTTCTGACTCCATTATTTTGGCATCTGAGGTCTGTGGACCTACTAGCTAGTGGTCCAATTCTATATTGGCAACTCAGAATATGCTTACATCTATGATATAGGAGGAGTTCCTTCGTGGACACAACATTATCAATTTAATTAACAGTTTTATGATCATATGATCGCAGTATTATGGTGGTATTAAGATGAGGAAATCCTACTCTACCTAAAGGGTCTCCCATTAAGACCGCTTATTTTGAGAAAAAAATGCTGTATTTACTTGAAAACTTCTGATGGTTTTATTTTAATAAAGAGCAGAGTCATACATATATACAAGAATAAAATATCCGATAGATGGCCGCCTCATAACTGATGGCACACCTTGGTTCTTTTTACGAAATTTTCGATGACATTTTGGCATAGCGTCGGCTCAATTTCATCAAGTCACGTCATTTAGTTCAAGAATTGTTCTAGGGTTTATTGCTTTTATCTTTCTTTACCTTTTCTTTAAAAAAAACCCCAAAGAAGAAATCCAATGGCATCACATCGCATGATCTTGGTGGCCAATAGCGCGAGATAACTCTCTCGAATTTCGTCTTCAACAATTCAATTGTTTCCATCATTGTGTGGAGGGTGTGCCGTTCTGTTAAAACCGCATGTCTTCGGGATCCATTTCAGCACTTTAATGCCAGAAGAAGTTATTTATCAACGGTAACGAGCGTAGTTAACGGTGGTCGCATTGCCACCCGCATCCTCCAAGAAGAACCAAAATACATACCAAAAAGTGGCTCGTGGTGGATGCATGGGACGTTGATGGATCACTCTTGGATTCTCACCTCCCCAAATGCAACAATTCTGTTTTTTGACATACCCACCATGTTGGAAATACGCCCCATCGGAGAAGATGAGTGGTTTTCCTATTATTGTATTAAAATCACTTGAATCAACTTTAACTTCATAGCTAGGACATCGACATGGCCTTAGCATCACCTATTTCTTCCATGGCAACTAATATTACCGAAATATACCTTGAAAAGGATTATTCCAAGGATCACGATTTCTTATCTTAATTTTATGCTGACAACAAATCACAAATAGACGCTCTTTAAGTTGACTACTGTAGTTTGCATACGTCTTATGTGCAGATCCGAACTTCGCTGTCTTTTATTTCATTTTCTAAGGTCATCAACAGTTATTGTTAAACTTTTGATAATTAAGTCTTTAAGTCCAAATTGATATTATTCTGAGTCTGTCCTTAATTGCAAGTTCTGTTTTTTTTCCCCCAAATTCGTTCTATTTTATGTCTGTTTTATGAGTTATTAAACTTATTAAAGGTCAACACGAATGCTAAGATCTGGAATAAATCCAGTCAGTTTCGCAATAAAGTCAAGACATTCCACCTGGGAAATTAATTCAGTCGTCGGACTTAAAATTAATATTGCCTCCATCGAACCCTAAGTTCACTGTATTACAAACTTTAATCAGTTTCTATTAGTGGGTATGTCCAGAAGCTGATTTTCCGTAGTTTTGAAACTTAATTAAGTCTGCAAGAAATGCATAATATTGTATAAAGATACATAAGCACAAAAAATAAACACTTTATTAGTGGAGAGTAAAAGGATGATGTGTTGATTATAGGGCAGTAAACCAAAAAATCATCTCTCTTTTGAACCAAATGTTGCAAAAGTCTATAGGGTATATTGCAACCCTTCCTAACAAACGTATCTTAGTCCTTGACACGATAATACACTTTCCCTTTCTTAAAGGAAAAATAAAAAAGCAGCCGTGAATCAGAAGTGGAACTAGTTTTTGTGATCCAAGAAGATTTGGCAACAATGCGGTGATATTTATATCCAGTACACAATTTAACAAATAAACCTTGGAATCTGAGCTGCAGTTATTTTGCACTCAAAGCAACATCACAACGTGTCATTATTGGGCAAAAAAAAAACTATTGAGATGTTGCCAATTATGAGAACACACTTCCTTGACGGGTAATCATTTTTTAAAGTGAAAATAAAAAAAGCGTTATGCCACTGTGAAAGGATTTCAATAGCTGCTTTAGTTACAAAATAGTTGGCACAGAGAAGACGTTAAAAATTGTTCAATATAACATACAAGTATGTGTGTATAAATGTAATCAGCCAAAATATCAGTGATTATATGTTTCCAAATGGCATGGAACCGAAAGCAGGGTCAAACCAAATTCACTTAGAAATCCTAATAATTACACAACATTATAAAATTAGCGCGTCCTCAAGGGATTTGTGTACCCTTAAAATGTTAGTACACAACGCCGCCGAGGGAAATTTAGGGAGGAAGAAAAGAGGGGCGCCGATGTAAGTTTATTGTTCTTAAATATTTGCAAGTTATAACGACCAGGAAATAAAGAGGTCGGCAGAGCATTCCATAAGCGAGCTGTACGGCTTAGGAACGAATCACGATATTTCGGAATATGGTATGTCCGAAAGTGGACTTGACGAGCATTCAAAGCGAGACGGGTGTTACGGTTGAAGGCTTGTAGGGGCGGAATGTTACCGGCGCAATGAACTACTGTTGGTGGAAATAGCGAAAAAAAAGAGGGAGGCGCGAGACATTACGTCGGTGTTCGGGGGTGTCCATTGTCTGAGCGATATTTGTATTTCTTATGAGTTTCATCGCACGGTTTTGAATCCTATCTAGCAGATGCAGAGATATTTGAGGAGCACCTGACCAGATGTGGACATTGTACTCCAATTTGGGCAGATGAATGCCCTATATATTGAGGCAAGATCAGAAGGGGTGAAGTATTTCTTGCATCCCTTGAGGAAACCTAGACATTTTGCAGTATTTTGGACGACATCGCACATGTGGTCATCCGGACGCAAGTTGTCACGACATACCGAGAGTGGAAAATTTTACGATTTCTGCGATGTAAGTGGCATTCATGGATAATGGCTGGCTGCTTAAATTTCGCTTTAATGACAGCTGACAGCATTGTGTTTTGGAAGCATTAAATTCTACTCTTTTAGTAGTTCCCCAATTAGTTATGGTGTTAATATCAGAATTTAATGAGCTTAATGAGTCGAAGAGCAGGGACGTGTGTCAGGGAACGCATGTGAAAAGCAGAGAGCATATTGCATTAAAAGTAGCGGACAAGAGATCAGTAATTAAAATAAAAAAGTCGTCGGAAACAGAATGGAAATCTGGGACAGAACAGCATTTATTTTGTTAATATCAGACTTGAAACCATCCACGATGACTGGAATTAAACGTTCCGAAAGGTAATTTATAATCCATTGAAGAAGAAAGTCATCAATCCTAAAAGCACGCATTTTCGACAAAAGAGCCTGATGCCAAACTCTGTCAAATGCCTTAGAAATATCAAGTGCGACTATCTTGGTTTCGCCAGATTGATGTACGCTTTGGTTCCAATTTTCAGTGAGACGTGCCATCAAATCACCAGTGGACCTGCTGCTACGAAAATCGTTCTGTCGGTCATTGAGAAATTTTCGTGTTTCGAGATATTTCATGAGCTGATGGTTTATCAGCGTATCCATTACCTAGGAAAGAAGGGACGCGTTTTCTAGGGACGACCTGAACAAATGCTGTGTTTCATCCGCACAGAAAGAGTCACAAAATGTAGGATTCATGAAAAAGCTTTCGCAGTGGTTTTGCCGGCGTGTGAGAACACCTCTCCAGAAGAAGGGGAGGTATACCATCTGGACCAGCAAATTTGTGAATATTAAGATCTCTTGTTACTAAAGGAGTCTGAAAGGGGATTCGCCGCATTGGAGATTCAATATACTCTAGTGCGGGCGGAGAGCAAGCGCAATATACAAGGGTTGAACTGGCCGCAAAGTATGAAGCAAGCAAATTGGCATTGTCCAAAGACCAGATATCTGGAATATCATTATAAACATGGCCAATGCAACCGGCAGTTTTCAGCGCCAACCAACAACTCGTATTGGACCTTGTGTTTGAATATGCCAACTAAACATCGAACGTATTAGCAAATCCAAATGCGACTTTTTACCTAAACTATTACTGACTAATAACATCGACGTCATCTAAGAGATACATACTGTATCGAACGATGCTCAAAAGGCTAGAGGATCTGTTGCCGGCTACTATTGAATCGGAGCCATCTTCCACGAATCATAGAGGACAGCAATATACCTACGTCAGAAACGACATAGTGGACGCAATAATGATTAGCGCTGACTCAGGCAAAAACATGTTTACAATAACGACAAATTGGAAGCATTTACAGTGCAAATATATACAAACCCGCCGCAACACCATGCCCGCTTAATGTCCGCAAAGTTCCGGATCAACCCAAACCTTTATTGGCGATTACTTACAACAGCCACCGAAACATGTGGGGGTATGAAAATAACCACGACAATGTCGATGCCGGAATTCAGATTCCTCAAACTGCTTCCGTATAAAAGCCGCGCTGGAACTTTATAAAGGCCGAATGTTAGACTTATGCTTAGGATTTATTCTGTCACTGACCTAGAACTGCAATAGATTTGTAAGAATGGTTAAGGCAACTTATAAGAAACATATTTCCCGAGGCTTTCGTAAAGAGTGCCTATAGAACAATTTCAAGGTATCTGCAGACCCCGAGAGCCGCGAAAAGATATAGATATCAACAGCCAGCTTAACAAACTATAGTGTACATGTTGCCGCCTTCCCAACTCGGAGGAAACAGCAGTTCGAACACCACTAACTCTTGCATGGACCCGAACGAAGTGTCTAACCGCACAGCGGATGTTTCTCGTGCCCCAGTGGACAAGAAACATCCAGTCAACATAAAACAGGCTCTGTGAAATCTCAAGACTAATCCAACGAAGTTGTTAGCACTGCTTTTTTGGACGTCAAAATAGGTAAGGCGGCGGATTTCGATGGTATCTACGCCAAGTTTCGTGCACATAAGGGAAAAAATACAAGGCGATGGGTAGTCGAATTGTACAGCCATATATGTGCTTAAATCAGGCATAATCCCAACAGCGCTCAGATGAACGAAATTTATAGCCATTCTCAAGCCTGGTAAACCTAGCGATGGACTGGAAAGTTATCGTCCTTTAGTACCCTTAAGCACTTGCTATAAACTCGCTATATACTTGAACGCCTTACCCATAATCGAATAAGCCCTACCATCAACGAGCTCGTACCTATCGAACAAGCAGAATTTCATGCGGGTAGAAATTGGAGGGAGTAGGACATTGAGAACATCACACATTGAGGCAAGATATGAGAACAGACTTAAAATATCCGTTACTTTTGTCAACTTAGCCGATGGAACCATCTGGAAGGAAGGGGTTATATTTAAACTACTGAAAGTAATCCCGTGCTTGAGGACGTCGCGTCTTATGAACAACTTACTTTCAAACCGCGTGTTCCTGGTCATCACCAATGATAATAAAACAAAGTGAGCAAGCTTAACAACGGTTTGCCACAGGTGCCTGTGGTAGCTCCTTTGCTGCTTAATCTCTACATCAGCGATATACAGTGCGTTCCAGAAAAACGTACGTTAAATTACTTCTTTTACTGTGAGTAACACACACATGTTTGTAGATAAATTATTTTCTGTATTTAATTGCCGATCGCATCGTGCATTCGGCAGTATAAAATCATTACAAAATGAGTTCGGCTTTTAAAAAGCGTTTCGAAAGTATTTCCTTAGTAGCTCACCTCACTCACAAATGAGCACTAAGTCGACAGTAAAATATTTAAAAACATCAAAGGCATTTGTGAGAAAGCGCATAAAGAGGTATAAAGAATGCGGTAATGTGTATGTTGGGTCAGGTAGAAGGACATGTTGGCGTGTGTAGGGTTTTGCACTTCATGTTAGCTAGAATAGTGGTAGAAAAATACGGTTGATGTAACAGCGAGGGGAGAGAATTTATTGTCCGAAAACTACAGCCATTTTTAAGTTTAAAAGTGTCATAGATTTATTTTATAAATTAGAGTACATATGATGCATTTCCGAACAGGACCAAAGTAAGAAAATCCAGTAAAGACAACAAAAAAATTTGTGAGTTATTTCGAAAATACCCCACAATTAGTCTGTGGAACGCAAAAGAAAAATTGTCCAGAAAAGGTATTAAAGTGTCCATCAGCACAATACGATATCGTCTGGCAGAATTTATTGCTACTAACCCAAACACATATTGAAAAAAGGTTAAGTTGGGCGACGCAGAATTCAGACCAGGATTGGAGCAGGGTCATGTTCACAGATGAGTCATGTTTTTTTGTTTATAATTATTGGAAGAAAGCCTGGACAAATAAAGACGAAAACTTTTTACGCCGTAAAATATCCAGTAAAAGTTCATGGTTATGGATGATTCTTTGCCAAAAAATTCCAACAAAACCTCAATGCATAATTCATTGTATAATTATACCAAAAGTGTTTGCTAAAGCCTGCCGAATCTCTATACGTACCAAATAATTACGACTGGATTCTGCAAGAGGATAACGATGAAAAACATCGGAGTGAGTCACGTCTGCATGCGTTGGAAAGAGGAAAACGGTATAGAGATGCTGGATTGTCCGTCCCAAAATTCCGATGTGAATCCAAAAGAAAATGTGTGGTCTTCAAAAATAAAACAAATTGCGCTGGTCTTGAAGCAAATTTGAAGAGGCCTAAGTTTAGAATATGCGCAAAAATTGAGCTACTAATATAATGGCGAAATTCTTTTTGATACATATATGGTATACTAATTCAAGAACCTTGATCTATTGAGGCTATAGGCCTCAACAATAGTGTGCCAATATTAGAATTTTCCCGAGATTATTTTAGACCGAAGGCTTCTATATTGATCAGTTATAAAATTATATATCTTCTTATTGCAGGGTTTAACACCAGAGATATAGTGTCTGAGATCATTGAACTACCTCAGGGAAATCCATTGCAAGGTGTGCCTCACCCTATTTCGTGGGACACATAGATACGATTGCTCCTGTTCTGGCACAGCATCTGATTGAACAGTGCCACCGTCCCACTGTTCGCTGGGTTAGCAGCGACCACGACAGAAGGGGTGAAGCTACTTTCAAATTATATTTATAGCAAATATTATTTATCAATTTTGTAAGGAGGTACTTGACCTTACCATCTCGTCTCCATTTCTTCATACTTTTATAAAGGATCGGTATGTGTCAGATGAACCATTCTTGTAGGACCATATCCACATAAGATTCAATATAGGATGCAATATCGGACAGCGTCAAACTAGATACATGAAGAAATTCACGAACTAGAGAGCTGACTCAATGCACTCATCTCTACACCCCATTGAGGGCGTGAATGAGGCAGCGGATGAACTAAATGAAGCGATTATCTCATCATTTGAATGAAGTTGCAAATTGAAACTTAATATGGTCAAAAGGTGGGAACCATGGTGGAATCCTCTACTTGAACAACTGCGTAAAATGGTGACACAAATTGTTAACAAATCCAAACACACCGGAAATTGGAACCTATAAATGTCCACTTTAACTAACTTCAATAAAGAACTGAGAGGGTCCAAGAGAGTTTCCTAGAGAAAGATGTGAGAACCTGGGAAAACTGCCAGATATCACGGGTTTCCAAAAAGTTTTCTGAAAGGACTTTTCAAGCAGTTTATGTTTGTTACAAAGCTAGCAAGAATTAGTCGAGAGGGAGCTCCAAAAATGGTATTTAAGGTTCATTTCGCAGACTCAACCCTTTTCAACAATACAATACAATATGTCAATTCTGAAGCCACAATCTTTCTCTACAAAAACAGAGTTAACAACCTCTCTGGAAATATGTTTAGCATAGGCAAAGTTGAATAGGCCATCATTTTATATAAAGCGCAAAAGATACCTGGATCAGACGGAATCTTCCCAGCACTGATACAGTAAATTCTGGCCCAAATTCTTTCTTCTTTAACCTCCTTATTTAGGTATAGCTCCTTCTAGGGATAAACCTCACAAGACTTATCGGTTTTCACGATTTACCGATTCCCAACAAAAATTCTCCTCTACCCCCTCACCAATTTGCATACAGGAAAGGAAGATATACGGAAAATTGTCTACTAAATCTAGTAGCACAGATTAAAGAGAAGTACCAAACGAATAGTGTGACGTTCGTAAACCCGAAAATTTTCTACAACTTCTAGTAAGACTAAAATCATTGTCTCAGCCATCAAGGGTTGTCTACAAGGAGGTGTTCTCTCACGGCTCTTGTGGTCAGAGGTCGTTGATATTAGTACTCTGAGCTATCAAACAATAGGGTATGCCGATGACTCAGTGATAATGGTGAAACGTAAAAACTCTAAAAAAATTTGCTATAAGATACAGACTGCTGGACTGGTGGAACAAAACAAAAGGGAAAACTGCGATATAAAAGCTGCAACGGCTACAAAGACTTGCATGCCACAGCATACGGCGTAATGAACGCATGCCTCAAGCAGCTATAGAAGCCTTCACTGGTTTAACGTCACTCCATTCCCTTATAAAAGTGATGGCAATTCGCAGCACGCTCAGGCTACTACAAATAGGAGAGGTTAATCACAACACTTGTATTAAATAAATCTTTCCTCCGAAATCCCCAAACTTGACATGATCTGCGCCGCAAACGACCGTCTACCTCAGACTCTATGCTTCGGCAGAAGGTTCAATATAGTGATCCCAAGGTGCAACTACAGAAACCCTACCTCATTGGGGTGGGTTATTCCAAACACCAGAATTTCGCAACCAGTGGGAAAAGGTCACAGCGTATTTCAAGCGAAAAAATAGATGCCATTCATGTGTGCGCAAATCTCATCCTCAAGCAGCAATTGAAGCATTACATTCTAATCTCCTTGACTCCAAATCAGTCTTGCACTGCTTCAACACACTACAAGAAATCTCCCATAAGAACAAATTAAAACTTAGTTGGATACCTGGTCATACATGTATTGTCGGAAATGAAATAACATAGCCAACGATCTGGCTAGAAACGGTTAGGCTGATTCTTTCATCGGCCCTGAGCCATCCTGTAATATCCCGAATTTGGAACCTCCCGAGTTGGAAGGTCAAACATGATGATATCAGAAGACTGGTTGGATTTCCAACCGGATAGTGCCATCTTCTTATTCAGGAAACTGAATGTCGTTTTTGCATGGAAGACGCCAAAATTGCGGAACACAATTTCTGTGAAAAATCTTTTAGGTAGCAGTGCCTCTGCAATTGACGGATCAGATCCGTAAAAAGAATTAAAATTTGGTCGATAGTAGCAAAGTATTTTAAATGATTTATCATGAAATCCTCCTGCGGAAGATTGAAAATGCTGTGTTTCAAGGTTTTATGCTCAAGTGGTTTAAGTCATAATTTCAGGATATCATAGATCTCAAAGAGTAATGACTGAAGATATTAGGAGTGAAATAAAATTTATAAATCTAAGAGTACCTCAGGGATATGTTCTGGACCCGGTTCTCTTTCTAATCTATATAGACTCAAAATCTAAGCTACAATACCTTTCAAAGGCTGTTTCACTGCTTTTGCTGATGATGTACGCTTAACCTACGGTTCGGTAAGTCCTCTCAATTTAAATGCTGTTGTAAATTTGGATCTAGGCCTAATTAGAACATGGTTTAGTGTGCATAGGTTAAGTTATAAAAACGGGCACATCGCGATCCCTGTGGAACCACTTGCATTTATATTCAAATGACAAAAGACTAAACAATCTCCCTGGTGAAACATTTCAATTTCTTTGCAAAAGAGAAGAAAGATTTTGAAGTTCGTTCCTTCTATTTCCTCTAGATTTTCGAAAAAGTATTTCCCTAAAAATTTCCATCGACCACTCCATATTTCCTCGCATTCACACAGTATGTTTGTTATGTCCTCAAAAAGTGGCCAGATAGCCCTTCATGACTTGACCACCATAGGTTGGCAGTTTTGGTGATTTTTTCCTCGTTAGTGCCCCTTACTATGCAAAGGGGTGGTTTGATTTTAGCAACCTCACTATTGTCAAGTAGCTCTCCTCTTTTTGCAAGCTTATCCACTTGTTCATTTCCCTATATACCGCAGTGTACTGGCACCCAGCATAGTCTTATCCGGTTCTGGCTGTATCATTATGCACGGTGCGACAGCCACTGACTGTATAAGAATTGATGTTGGTTGATTCCATTGCCTTAAGTGCGGACTGGCTATCGATGTAGATGGAGATATATCGTTCAGATTCCGATCTCATCTGCATTAGATCAGCCGCCCTGAGGACAGCCAGAACCTCTGATTGGAATACACTACTTGCATCCTTCCTCTGATTTCGATCCGTCTGTGAAAACTGCAATTTCATTTGACCTGATTATTGCATTTTTTTCCCAGTCCTCTCTCTGCGAATATATTATTTCATACGGAATGTCGAAGCCGACCAAGGAAGGAATTTAATCCGTTAGAATTAGAATGCCTGGCAGTAGCTCCGCTAGGACCGTGCCGTATCCGAAACGAGGTGTTAGGTGCAGAAAGTTGTCCAATGGTTTGTTGCTTTCCACCATACTAGTGCGTGATATGTAGGTATGGGTCTGAACACCACCGTATACAGCCAGTACACCATAGCAGGTTTTAAACCCCAAACCCGTTTTTTGCAAATAAAAAGAGCTCTCTATGCCTTTTTGCTTCTTTTCGCTACGTTAAGATCCCAATTCAGTTGTTTGTCCAGGATAAGCCCCAGATACTTCGCGCTGTCCGAGAGGGACAATTCCACTCCGTCGAGTTTTGGGAGTCTGAATTGCCTTATCTTGTACTTTCTGGTAAAAAGAACCAATACCGTGTTAAAAGGGTTGGAATTGAGACCACAGCTTTTTGCCCAAGCAGTGATCGTCTTCAGGGCAACTTCAATAATGTCGCTTAAAATATTTAAGTGCTTTCCCTTCACTATTATGACCACGTCATCTGCGTATGCCGTGGCACTTATACCCATTGTACTAACCTTTTTAAGGATCGCATTGATAACGAGCACCCACAGGATTGGGAACATGACTCCCCCTTGGGAGGTTCCCCTGGCTAAAGACATTTTTGCGGTACATAAACATATATAAAAAACTAAGTGGTTATAATTGCCTCACATGTCCCCATAGGTATTTGGCTCATTGACGCAGCGGATCTTGGAGTTAGAAATTTTGCATCTTTGAAAGTATTTCCTGTTGTAGGATATACGTATCACAATCTAGTAGAAAGTCGGTTGGTTTCCTTCACGCACTCAAGTAAGAGGGCTGTCTGAAAAGTTTCCGACCACAACGTAAAGGTAGCGGCACTCGTCAATAAAAGCTAGCTAATGCTAGTTGTGCATCTTTTGATAGTTGCTTAGCGAAGTTTCAGTCCTTTTGGACGCGCAGTTTTTATTTGACAGTCATTTGAGTAAGTCGATGTGAGTGTTTTTTGTGAAAATGGAAAAAATTGAGTACCGAGCTGTTGTTAAATTCTTGTTTTTGAAAGGCAATACGCCAATATGAAAATCAAAAATGAGTTGGACTCTGTACTATATATGGGGACTCTGCACCATCATTTACCACAGTGCAATTTTGGGCAGCTTAATTTAAACGTGGCCCTAAGAGCTTGGGAGATGATGAACGTTTGGGATGTCCAAAAACTGCAACCACTGACGATAACATTGTTAAAGTTCATCAAATGGTGTTGGACGACTGCCGAATTAAAGTGAGAGAGATAGTAGAAAAGTAGGCTATGTATTTGTTACATATTAAATCAAGAATTAGGCATGAGAAAGCTGTCCACGCGTTGGGTGCCGCGGTTGCTTACGTTAGTCCAAAAACGTGTTCGAATGAACATTTCCAACGCTCTGTTGGCGCAGTTTAGGCGCAATAAATCCGAGTTTTGTCGCCGATTAATTGCTGTAGATGAAACTTGGATACACCATTATACGCCCGAAACAAAAATTCAGTCAAAACAGTGGTCTGCAAAGGCCGAGCAGGCTCCAAAAAAAGTAAAAACTGTTTTCTCGGCTGGGAAAGTGATGGCGACTGTTTTTTGGGGTAGTAAAGGAGTTATCATAATCGATTATTTTCAAAAAGGAAAAAACCATTACAGAAGCATACTACGCGTCATTACTTGCCAAGCTGAAGGGAGAAATTGCGAAAAAACGGCCACATTTGCAGAAAAAGAAAATTCTGTTTCACCAAGACAACACACCTCAGCGGTTGCCATGGCGAAAATCCATGAATTACGGTTTAAACTGCTTGACCGTTAGCCTTATTCACCAGATCTAGCCCCAAGCGACTTCTTTTTGTTCTCTCATCTAAAAACTGCGCTCGGAGAACAGAGATTTTCGTCAAATGAGGAGGCAATCATCTTCGTGAACAATTATTTTGCAGAGAAAAACGCCAAGTACTATTTGGACGGGTTAGAGAGATGGGAGCATTGCTGGGAGAAGTGTGTAGAGTTACAAGGAGACTATGTAGAAAAATAAAAAAAAAATTTGAGAAAAAATATCTTGTATCAGACAACCCTCGTATGTATCTTTCTTCTCAATCAGAGAGCGTATCAACCTCCATTCAGAGAAAATTACAAAAATCAGGCTCTGCTAATGTTTCCACTTCCTTTAAAAGAAGTTCGTGCGTGAAATGATTTCTTTTTGATAGCCACTCCTTCGTCCTTTACTTTATTGTAATTTTCCTTTCACTTTTAACGCTACAGCCAGACACGCAAGGCAATAGTCTGTGTCACTCATCGCACGTCTGTACTGCACGAAAACCTTGAATAAACTAAACTAAATCATCATGCCGCATGAGGGTAAGCGTCAGTTCCCACGTACGCTATGTATGTATCAAATGATTGATCGTCTAAGGGCGCCATTAGGAAGAAGATAAGTTTAAATCATAAAAGTGACCATACCTTGGTTTCGGAAATGATTTTAAGGTTTGTAAGGCGCAAAGACCAAAACTGACTTAACTAAACAAATGGGGAAATTCATTCTTGACAAACGAATATTCTTACACCTGAAATTATTGTATGCGATCCAAACTTGCAAATTCTAAAAAAAAATATAATATTCAAGTGTACTTAAAAATTGAACGAATTCGGATAAATCATTTCTCTTGATAAGAAAGTATCTCTGAATTCTTTAGCGCCCTAGTACAGAGAAGGTGAACGTTACATATGCTCAATATTGGAAGACCTACAAAAATCTACATCTACTGGCGGTTGGTATTAAATGCATGCAATGAAATATTGCAACCACAAAGTTATTTGCCAAAACCCATAATAAGTGACCTCATTTGTTAAGGACATATTTTCCATTATCCTGTGAGCATGTGTGGATACAATTTCTGCTGTTTAATTTTGCGACATCACATAAATTTAACAAGTCAAACCGCTAAGGTCCATCTATTGATTCTGCCAACCACGAAGTTGAAATGTCCTATGGTTAATGCCTCTACCACAGGCAACTATTCGTACATTTTGAATCACTTAGTTGTTCAGCTGATTTATTATCAGGATTACAATTTAAACAGGAATTTTGCGTTAAATTTATAGTCTAAAGTGATTATGTTTGTGCGGCAAAACGCAGACGTTTAACGGCCAAAATATGTTAAGTTAACCTAAAAGAGAATATAAAGCAAAAATTGTTCTATTACAAACCACAATCCATCCAACTGGGACTAAGCATTTAAATACTCCTACTCGTACTTCTACAAGTCACATTGGTCCTTGAGAAAGAAAAAGATTTATCGTCACACTTAGTAAGTCGCTCGGCGGAAGTCTCACTCATTTCTAGTTGACTGTGTCCTTGGTACACGAGGGTATCCATGTTATTGTTAAACACAACAATAACACTCTATTAATTTCCTTGAAGGTTGTCATTTGTATTGGCATTTCTTTTGAACCTCCTGGCACCCCATCTTCAGGGGACTATTGGAAACTAATTCTGCTAATACAAAGTACGAGTATACTCGTGTTCTGTGGAAGCCGCCTCCTACGGAAGTTGTTGTATTGTAAATCAATATCCTTATGAGAAATTCTGTTTAAGTAGGGGAGGCTTGGGTAAGTTGGAAATAGTGTGCCTGTTGCACTTGCACGACGGGACTTGTAGAAGAAGAGGAAGAAGGGCGAACGAAAAGGAGGCGACAGAAGTTCTTCCAAAACGACTAAAGTTCATGTTAGTTAAGAATTGCCTCTTGCTTAACTTTAGATGCACAGGCGTGACCTACCCATGTTAAACGCAGATGGGTTTTAGTAGATTATGAAATGTTAAAGGTCAGGATTAAAGAGGAATTTACTCCAGTTATAAACTTGGTAGAGTTGAATGTAGTTTTTCAATTGGTATTATCGATAGTGTGGAATAGATGTCTGTACTTACTTTCTTTTCCTATGGTATTGGGTTTTAAGTTTTGATCGCTAAATTGCTGAGGACTAACCAAGATATGACTAATGACCTGACGCACGTGGTCACTTTCGAGCGCAGCAAAAGCATTGTTCTAGTCATCACAGATAGTGTAACCGTGCAAAAAAGATTCAGTCAAAGTGAAATGGACAATTACAGCATACGTTTTCAAAGGTATGTATATTTACAAATGTTAAAGATACTCGTAAAGTAGATCTTCTAATTGTTTAAAAAACTAATGAGAAATACCCCTAAGTGTGTTATAATACCTATACGAGTATATGTAAGTTAGTGCATTTTTTTTTATTTGTTTTTTCTTTTGACGGATCAAATATTGGTATACAGCTTGCGCAATGGGAAAATTCATATCTACGAGTATTAACAAAATTATTACAGAGGACTTTCGATTCATGAAGCAAGCAATTTTGGAGGAATATGATGAAATCCCTACTACAACCGAGGAAATAGCAACATTAGGAGGAAATGCAACAGGGGATATAACTGATGAGGATTCTGGACCCGAAGTGACTGTTTCTCTAGATAATTTGCCATCTTTACAACTGCGAACTTTCGCAGAAATTAGATTCAAAGCTTCCACATCTGAAGGAGATACATTATCGCATTATTCGGACGATAATTTACCGTTCAGTGCACTTCCAGCTAAACTTTCAGCAAGCAAGAGCAAACAAGAAAATAAGTAAATAAAAAAGAAAAAGCAGAACAATTGGGTAAAGAGAATTATGCAGTTAGAGCAACGAACTTCAGTAATCGTCAACGTTTTTTGAATCCTGAAATTCCGTTGGAAATACTCGTATTTTGTAAATTCTTTGATGACGACGTAACAGAGCACATTTTGCACGAAACTAGTAAATATGCGCAAAAAAAGAAAAATCTGGCTGGAAACATTGATAAGCATGAAGTTGGAGTTCTAATCCTCAGCGGATATGTGGAAATGCCGAGGCGAAGACTTTATTGGGAGAATTGCAAACATGTATACAATTCCTTGGTCTCAGATGCAATATCAACATAGAAACAAATTTGAGTTGGTTTTTTTTTTTTTTAAATTGGAATGTATGTGACAATAGATATTGGTAAAGGGGGACAAGTTTGTAAAAGTAAGGCCACTGTTTGATCTGCTGAACAAAAGGTAGGTAGGCAAAAATGGCTGTTGGAAAGACAGACCCACTTAGGCCTATTGGCCCATTGTGATGCCACTTGGATCTATGATCTTCTAAATCATTGAACCAGTTTGAGCTTATGATGAAGCGTAGGAGAGTTATTGTACAAGGAAGCTCCTAAGTGAAGTTTTCTTCTTTGGGAAAGAGCTGGTCATGAACTGAGCAGGTGGAGGATTGTGTCATCTTTCTCCTCGTTCATGTAGCTTCAAAAGAAATTGTTTGTAAAGGCGCCAAGCCTTCTGGCATACTTGTCTTTAAGGCAGTGTACAGTAATAACACCTATGAAGGTGTTAGAGCGATTCTGATCCTGCTTTGGCCAGATTAGTTTGGTCGCTAAACATGTTGATCCAATGGTCCACCTAAGGTCTGTTCTTTTTTTAGCATCCAACTCTACTATTAATTTGCACATAACGATTGGTATACCGATGCTGACCTTTTCCGGCAGAACCTATAGGCCGGCACCCAACAAAGATGATGGTTGAACTCCTCTGCCATTTCCATAAGAGATGATCGTCATTCAAGGGCGGTCCTAGAATTTAATGGGACTGAGTCCAGCGACTTGATAGCGGCCTAACTATCCGAGAACATTCCGATATACTTTGCAGATATCACGTTTATCTTCAACCAGGACAAAGCTTCTTCAATCGCCAAAATTTTCGCCTGGAACACGCTACAGTGATTTGGCAGACGAAGGGAGAGGCTCAGACTTAGTTTATCTGAGACAACACCGACAAATAAATTATTTGTCCACTGTGTAGTCGCTTTAAGGCGAGCTGCAGTCGCAGATACTTGCCAGCTAAGGATATCGAGCGGTGTCAAGGGAAACAGAATATCCAACGCCGCGGAGGGAGTAGAACGCAGGGTTCCGCTTTGGACTCTGCTTAGTTGCCTGCGGTTGACTGCATTGTCTGAGGCCGTCCACCAGACAACAACCCAGTAGGTGAGTATCGGTCTTATGACTGAGACGTATAGCCATTGGGTTATGCGAGGTTGAAAGCTCCATTTGTTCCCAATGGCTTTTTGCAAGAGAATAAAGCTACTGTAGCTTTCTTGAACTTTCTTGACTCTTAGGTTTCCAGTTTAGCTTCTTGTCAAAAATGAGACCTAGACATTTTGCTGTATCGGAAAAGACTAAGCTGGTACCTTTTATTGAGGGAGGGTCTATGACTGGAATTTTATGATTCCTGGAAAAGAGTGCGTGATCACAATCCACATCTGCACAACGGATTAATCTGTAAAGATTTAGCCGAAGGAGTTCTTTAATGGTATTAAGATGCCTACCTGAGACAGCTATAGTAATGTCATATAAACAGTTCCTTGGAGACTAAGTTCCAGAGAAGGAGGGAACGACATCGCCTTGCGGCGTACCTCTTCTGTCAAATCTTTTAGCAGAAGCCCCACACAGTTTGAAGTTGATTATCCTGTTATTTAGCATAAGACTAATCAACTCCCCAAGTAAGTCCTTTATCTGCAGAGCTGACAGCGCAGTCGTGATTGCGAATGTGTTGACGTTGTTAAAGGCACCCACCATGTCCAGGAAAGCGACTACTGTGTACTCTCTACATATATAGTGAGGATCATTTGATGTGGCTAATCAGCGAACGCAGGGCCGTTTCCACCGACTTTCCTTTACAGCATTCATATTGTGGCGTTGACAAAAGTCTTGGACCAATTCTACCTTGTATATAGATATCAATCGATCGTTCTAGAGTTTTCAGAATAAGATGATAGACTTATAGGTCTGAGATCCTTTGGGAGAACATGAGAGCATTTTCCTGCTTTGGGAATGAAAACTACATTGACTTGTCTCTATGATAATGGAATGTGGATCAGTTCTACACAGTTTCTCATGATGTTCTCTAGCGTACACAGTTTAATATCTGAGGACCTTTGTAGCTTGGCAGGTATTATACCGTCCCGACCAGCAGACTTGTATGATATGCAGCGCCCAAAGCAGTTTGTCTTTTGTTATCAGACCATGAATTTTGATCACGGTTGCTGTAGTAGTGTTTGGGTTGCTAAGGGCCGCGAATGGGGAGTATTGTGGAGAGTGTTCAGTAGCAGGTTCAGTGATTCATCACTTGAGGTTGTCCAAGAGTGATTGGTTTTTTTCAAACAGGTAGGCATCATAGGATTTATATGGACGATTTTTCTTAGCCGCGATGCCTCATAGGTTTTTATAATTTTGTTACAGGATGATGTCCACGATTGCCGGTTTGCTTTCCTCAGTTCTTTTTTATATATTTTGAGGGATAATTTGTATGAATCCCATTCAATCACTTTTCTTGTGGTTTTAGCTAGGTTGAAAAGTTTTCTGCAAACGTTTCTCACCATTCATAGTGCTGATGCCCACCAGTGCGGCTTTTTCTTGTCGCTAGGTTGAACAAGAGGACAGGAAGCAGCCATATCGTGATTGAGAGCCAGCGTGAATTCCCTGACTTGCATGTCAACTTCGTTTGTGTCACTCAGGAGACTTGAGAGTTCAGAGGATAGTGTTTCTGACAGTATTCCTCTGCATCTTGGCCAATCAGTTTTCCGCTAATTCCGGAATGCTGGTTGGCTGGGAGGAGCATCTCTTCAGCTGAATTGGATGTATCTGTATGAGTGTTTAGAAGATACCATCCAGTTCGTTAGCATTTGAATGATGTTGTGGAAGGCAAGAGTTATATCTTTCACTTCCTGTTTCTTATTATAAAAGTGGGCACATTGTCAATGTTGCAAACAATGAGGTTAGTACTTATAGTATAATCTAAAAGTGACTCACCTCTATCGTTGAAGTCGGTAGTGCCCATACCGTGTGAAGAACGTTAGCGTCGCACCCAATGATGAGGTCAGTTTTTAGCCTTCCAGCTTCCAGTACCACCCCTAGGTTACCACCATGGAGAGGGTCCACATGATCGTGGCCAAGATATGCCATTGCCTACTAGTCAAGATCGGTGAGGTTAGGAAGTAAAAATTAGCAGCATTAAGGCTGCGTTTTGCTAATATACAAGTTCCAATCTAACCTTTGTCTCTTGTATAGAGCGGATTATATACAGGTATCCCAAGCCCACCATCCACGCCTTTTACGATCCATAGTTACTAGATTAGGTTGATGTCTTCTGCGTTTCTGGAAAAAGGCAGAATAAGTGTAGCCGAAACCCTTTTTGAGCGATGGAGAGTAATCTGGAGAAACCGTATCATTGCTAAAATTTACCAGAGTAACCTCCACCACTGAACAATAGATTTGTGCAAAATGCCCCTTTCGAGGAAAATCATTCAGTTGATGAAGCCATGGTACCCTATAACGGCAGTTATTCTTGTAAACAATACATGCATGCTGAACCTATACGCTATGGATACAAGTTGTGGGTTGGTACAACACGTTTGGGCTATATAAACTGGTTCGAGCTATATCAAGGGGCATTAACAAACATTAGTAAGGAGTACGCAGTCTTCGGTGTTGGTGCAAGAGTGGTGCTGGAATATGCTAAGGTCCTGCGTCCTAAGACTTGAAGTTGCACCAGTTTTTTTTTTAACCTTTTTTAGT
Organism: Volucella zonaria; assembly: GCA_963966105.1. Taxonomy (NCBI): domain Eukaryota; kingdom Metazoa; phylum Arthropoda; class Insecta; order Diptera; family Syrphidae; genus Volucella; species Volucella zonaria. Next base: position 130,670,878 of record OZ014531.1, read on the forward strand.
TCCATCCCTTTTGCTCGAAAAGCTTACGGAATAGAACCTGTACACAACGGGAACAATAAGAGAGAATAGATTGAAGGAAATTTCCCTTACAAATACCTACGCATGACATAAAAAAGAAAATCCGTGGCAGCTACGATTACGCGAAAATCAACGGTCAAAATATTATTGCTGTCATATTGAATTATACAGTAATAATGTGATCTGTTTTATATCTAATTTTGCGGGCATTGAATGCATTCATTCGGTTAAGCGCTATTCGCAGAAGGAAAAAAGCTACATACAAGTACTCGTAGAACAGCCTCATCTGATTTACATGTACAATGCGAATAATACCTATACCGAAACTTACTCGTAGAACGTTTATAATCATACTATATATCCCCAATGACCTACATATAGTACGACTCTAAAATCATATGACTAAACCTTTTTTTTTTCGTTCGAAGGAACTCAGGGATGACAGGACACTAAGAGAACTTAGAAGTGCTTGCCTGCACAATCTGTTTTTGGTTACTAACAAATTGCAGCTCGTAAGCACGCACTGGTTTGATACTCTTCAACCGATCAGAGATAAAGGATCTCATTTAAAAGAGAATAGTGCCAGCGATCATATCAGCAGCGGCATCCACGTCTTTATCGAGGAAACATATCGACCAGTTAAAATTCCTAAAGAGGATCTTAAGTCCGCTCTAATTGGCTTTCTCATATTGCCATACGATTATTTCAGGAATCTTTTCTCTAACTGTGTGATGGGTGTACGAGAAATTAGATGATATGACAAAATGGTCCGACGAGTCTAGAGGTGACAGCACATTGACCTGGTATTTGTCATGGTGAGAAGCTAAAAACAAGTCCAGGGTATTGGCGGTATAACTATCAACGTCTCGTATTCACGTGGGCTCATTTACAAGCTGGCTTAAGCTATTTTCCGCAGTGAAGGTCGCAACACACCGTCTTTCGTGTATTGTCTGTTCAGAATGTCGAAGCCGCCTAGAATTGTGTAAATTCAAATCGACCGTAATAACAATTTCAGTATGAGGATACAGGGATACAATTTTTTGAATGGAGTCAGATAGCGCATCAAAATCGTTAAAGGTCGAATTGCTGTCCAGTTTAGAGCTTCTGTAAATAAAGCAATAGCGGATAGTTTGCTTACGGTGATGGAATTTTAAATATATTGTGGCAGAGTTTGGTTAGTTACATCACTACGCACGTAAATGGTGTGACCGCGGTAAGAAAACAATAGTGGCACTAGATCATGGCCAGGTAGCTTCAGATCAGAGTTATCTGAGAGGTGTAGGCAGGGATCTGCCTGTGTTTCACTAGATTTATAGACATGGACTGACGCAGAAAAGTTATTACTTTTAAGCCCGCGTATATTTGCTTCGTCCACTCTAAATTGCCGAGGATTCGACGGACAGAAGCTTTTATGATCGTTACCATTAAACTATTCCTTTTTTTTGTCTGAAACATAAATTATATCTGCAACATTATAATATAAGTCTTAGGTTTATTCCTTTTTATACTTTCTCGAATGATTTTCCTGCTTTGATGCTGTTTAATTTGATCTAAGAGGTCAATATTTAGTTTATTCTTGAAGTTTAGTAAATTTTAACAGCTAATTCGTTGACTTCTTCCACAAAATATATCGGCTAAGTTTGTTTAGAATATCTCCACAATCTATTTAAGTGACAAATCGCTATACTCTTTTTGTATAAGAAGGCTCCGAAAGCTACCTTCATTATCCATTACCAGCATTCTGGGTACTGTGAAGTAGTGAAGTATTTTGGTTATCCTTTCTCTCAGATGGATAACTGATCTATCCTTTGTACGGGCAAATTTCGTAAATTTGGAAAATTGATCGATACAGGTAGTAAACCTGTCGTCTTTTACGTCTATTATATCGATGTGTAAAATGACTGACGGATAAGTTGGTGAGGGTGTGAGCTGGAGTTCTGGTTTGTACGGGTGTCTGTCATATTTGCTGATATTACAGATATCACATTTTAGGTATCTGGTCTTTATTTTTGGTAGCGGCACGGTGTGCTCTACTGTGTATATCCTCTATAATGCGCCACTGCGAAATGGTCCTTGTAAATGTCTTGTAATAAGCTAAGGTATTCTTTCGGTATCTTGATTCGAATGATCGTGTTCAAATTAAGTCCTTCCTTTAAAATTTTTATAATTTTCCATTCCAGTTGTTTGTGCAAGCCCTATGCAGTATCTATCATAGGAAGGGTGTCGTTGTTTATGGGCGCTTACCTGACTTTTCCCAAATTATTTGCGTCCCAATACGTTTATTGGTGCTTCACAATGAGGTATTAATTCAGTGCTATCCTCATCCGCACTATGCATTATTTCGGCAGTATCGGTGCTTTCAATTAAGATATTACACCTGATTTTCAACCCTTTTTTCTAAATGATCATCTCTAATTTCCAAACTATTTACCTGATTAGATTCCTTTGACTTAAGTTGTATTTTGATTCCTGGGTCGATCGTTAAGATGTTATTTTTTCGATCTATGTACTATGGCTCCTAACTCTCAAAGAGCATCATCGCCAAAAATATGGAAAATGATTTCAGACCCGGAAGGATGGAAAAAATTTATAACTAAATCGATGCTAATACAGGCAAAGAATTTCCCACTTATTTTACGTTTCATTTCCTACTCACCGCTAGCTGACTGGTTTTTCTGTTCGTATATAGTAGAGTTGGATTCTAAGTAATTTTAAACAAAATTCTTGTTTGTCCTTGTGTCAATGAGAAATTTCAAGACTTTCCCGACTGTTGTTTTATATTTTAAGTAAAGGAAGTTAGAGACGCATCCGTCATAAAATTTTCTTCTTGTATCTTCTCTCCAGGAATATCATTAATTTCGATCTGATCACTGAAATTCGTATTTTCGGTATTTCTGTATTTCCGTCGTCAGCTTTAGCTTCTAAAATATAAATACATTCCCTGTTGCTTATGGGGAAGGTTTAAAGATTCATTTTCTCGTTTTTCTGTAAAAGTACTGATGGGGATTGTTCATATAATTAACTAGTTTTGCTTGAATCGATGGATCTATTTCCATTGTTGCCGTTTTCCTTCGTTGTTGGTGCTGAATATTATGGGGTGCCATTTTTTTACCACACTGTCAAAGGTGTTGGCCTCGGTAGTAGTCACGTTTGGTTAATTGATATGGTGTTTACGCTAAAGTCAAATTTTTTTTAATGACAGATTACTATATTTCATGTTTTAAATTTCCAGACACATAGCGTATGCTTCTGGATGTATTTGAGCTCTTTGTATTATAAGCACTCTACCAAGTCTCTATTAAGACTTCGTATAAAGACGTCTAGTGCTCTGCTAGGGTACGTTTCTATAAAGTCGTTTTTCCGACTGAGGAGTCTCAGTCTTCAATTTATTGATGATCAACGAGAACTGATGATTCGCATTAGCGTAGAACTCGTCAAGGGGTATTTCTGCTTACTGAGATTAGTTAGCTGGTATTCGAGGGTTCGTATATCCCACTTATCGGTGTAGTGTAAGGAAAGACATTTTCTTTATCGCTACTCAGTCCTATACAAAAATATTTTAGGATATGGGGGACGAGTTTGCTGCACCTCTATACACTTTTTGTCGTATACTTTGTAATATGACTCTATAAAATGGTTTTTTCTTAGCAATGTTATAATCTCTAAGAATACTGTCAAAATTTTAGACCCAGGATAAGTATTTCACTTCGTTGCCATCAAGGATTTGTAACCCTATGCCGCAATTTGGTAGATTACAGATGTCCAGCAAGACGTTGCTGGAGCTTTAAACCCTGAACAATTTGATGTCACAGGTTTATTTTTCAGCGCCTGGACTCTATTCTATTTGTTTAAAGATTTCCATTTGGGCGTTTACCACCCCGGTTAGGTATGTTAATTGGGCATTAGCTTGCTCAATTGTGTAATTATTAGTTTAAACGAATTCCAATGAATTTAATTGTGTTTAAAGAAGTGGTTTATTTAAGATATGCAAGAAAGGAGTTCGTACTCAAAGCAACAGGTAGCTCATGTCCTCATATTAGTCTGCTTCTGGATAAGTCACAGTGTTCCTTTTTTGCCACTGGCATTGTCCTTGAAAGCAACATACGGGTATTATCGCATCACTGCACTGTTCTTATGTTTTTATGCACAATTTAGAGTCACAATGCGCGACTCATGTGAATTGAGCCTTTGTGTTTTAAAACAGGTTGCGCAACCAAATCTCCCCAGAGTTAGGACTCAACTTCACGCAATACCGCTCTCTATGTTCTCTCTGTATCTATAGATTGATAGAGAGATCCCTGCTCAGGCGCTAGTTTACCTTTTCCGAATTCCCCGCGCAGGCACGGGTTAAGAATATTACTGCATAGCCCCACCACAAATACATTGCGCTTGTCGTCGAAGGCGACTAAGCGTAAAATCACATCTAGGCATACTTTTTTGGTTTCAAAAAAACACATATGCCATTTCAAAACTGTCCTGCAAGTTTGCACGCGAATTTGTGGGTTGACACGACTGGAGATCACCGGTGTTGTAAAAGTAAGATTAAACAAAAATCAAAAATCAGGAGCCTGAACGTGTCAAAATCAAAAAATGCTTATAGCCAAGTCGGATGCGAACAGAGAGAAAAGATGCATTCTGGCTAGATTCCTACAACCTCATCAGAAATATGCCTTGCCTAAGAAGAGCTTTTATTTGTTGGCGGAAATTTGAACGGAAATGTCAAGAAGACAAGACAGGAATTCTCCAGGTGAAAACATCCTAAGCATATGCAAGAACATATGGTCTTATCGTGCTAAATACCATGTTCATCAAACTAAGCCGGCACCTGATTACTTACAGCAGTGGCGGAAATGAAACCTAAATTGACTATCAATTGGTAGCCAGTTTCACGAAACCCCTGGTTAAAGATTGCAAAGTAATCCTGGGAGAGGCGATCGCCCAGAAACACCGTCTCCTTTTGACAGAATTTTTATGGAGAGGGTTAAGATCAAACGTGCAACGATCACTTGGTTTATGGGTGGAAATTTTGGGGGGAAATGAGTGCCGTATTATGACAAAAAAGGCAAGGTATATGTGCTGCCAGTTCTGAGATTCACACCGGTTTATTCCAGACATTTATTGGATCTATAACTTAGCGGTTTGCTAAGAGATGGCGTAACTTGTATTATTCCATTGGAACATGCGTTGGAAAGCTACTATCATTGTACGTCATTTCGGTATATGTCATTCATTTGAAGCGTAAACAACAATAATTTTTTTTCACGCAAATATGTCGAACTTTGTGCCTGAAAAAGTGTTTTTACGGGGAGTTCTTCTTCATTACTTTAATATGAAGAAAACTGCTGCCGAAAGTCATCGTATTTTGGTGGAAGTTTATGGTGAACATGCGCTAGCTGAGCGAACGTGCCAAAAGTGGTTTGCACTATTTAAAAGTGGTGATTTTGGCTTGGAAGACGATGAACGTCCTGGGCAGCCAAAAAAGTTTGAAGATGAAGAACTGGAAGCATTACTCTATGAAGATTGTTGCCAAACACAAGAAGAGCTCGCAGAATCTTTGGGTGTCACTCAAGCAGCCATTTCAAAAGCAAGGAAATTGGGTTCCACATGAACTCAAGCCGAGAGACGTCGAAAGGCGGTTTTGCATGTCCGAAATGCTGCTGGAACGCCACAAAATGAAGTCATTTTTGCATCGGATTTTTACTGGTGATGAAAAATGGATGCATTACGACAACCCCAAGTGTAAAAAATCATATGTGAAACCCGGCCAACCAGCCAAATCAACGGCAAAGCCGAATATCCATAGCGCGAAGGTAATGCTCTATATTTGGTGGGATCAGATAGGTGTGTTGTATTATGAGCTGCTAAAACCGGGTGAAACCATCAATGGACAACGCTACCGAACACAATTAATCTATTTGAAGAGAGCAGTGGCCAAAAAACGCCCGGAATATGCGACCAGACACGAGGCAATAATTTTCCATCATGACAACGCTCGGCCCCACGTTGCTATTCCGGTTAAGAACTATTTGGAAAACAGTGGATGGGAAGTCTTACCCCACCCGCTTTATAGCCCAGACCTTGCCCCTTCTGACTACCATTTGTTCCGGTCGATGCGGAACGCCCTCACTGAAATACGGTTCACATCAGAGCAGACTATCCAAAATTGGCTTGATTCATTGTTGGCTGCCAGGCCGGCGCAGTTCTTTTGGGATGGGATCCACAAATTGCCAGGAAGATGGGAAAAATTCATAGCTTCAGATGGACAATATTTTGAATAATACTCTTGTAAATGTTTTTCTTAAGCAAATGTTAAAATTTTGAAAAAAACCGCACGAATTAAGTTATATACCCAATAATTGAATGGAAAAGTGCTTCTCAAGTGCGAAAAGTTCAAATATCTGGGATCTATGATAAATAGCGAAGCAACTTGTGATGATGACATCAATCATCTCGTAAACGTAGGGTGTATGAAGTGGCTAGAAAATTCCGGTATTTTCTATCCCCTAAGCTGAAAGGAAGGCTGTACACCTCAATTGTGATGAAGATGCTACGTATGATAGCAGGAGTAACAAATATTGATAAAATAAGAAGTTCGAAGATTCAAGGAAGCCTTCATATAAAAGAACCAATCACAAGCAAGATAGCACATCACAGGCTCAGCTGGTATTGTCATATTCAATGGAGAGATCCTTCGAACCCCGTCAAAAAGGCAATATCAATCAACGTTCCTATACAATCGCTCAGAATTGGCAGACCAAAAAACAACTGGAGCAAAAACACCAACATTTGATTGGCCTTAGTGACGAAGTGATCCGAAACCGGGAAGGCTCCCGGTCAAACCGGCAAACCCCATAGGCGGACCAGTAGGGATGCAGTGAAGTGAATGGTTGTGATCCTTCTACTCCGGATCATAACCTCGCCATAAGGAAAGAAGAAGTAAATTAAACATTTATTCCAACCGATGTTACTTTATTCACCAACAAGTTAATTCTGATCACAATTTTTCCTTTGGTTCTATTGTATATACATAACATAATAAATTTATTGAACAAAAACTCTAAAGAATCTGAATTGGAAAACAAAATTGAACAATTATATTTTGGGTTTAAGTTACTTTTAGAAAATTATTGGGTGCCACGAATAACTGCTAACTAAGCGGCACGTGTTAAGCTTTGTATCCTTGTAGCTGTCGTTAACAGCACCTCCACTCAGTTTTTCATCGCCAACTAACTAGACAATTAAAACGGACTGCTATTTCTCAGACTCATAAAGACAGTCGTCAAAACACCAGATAGCTCAAATTAGTGTAAACATTGTGCGTCATGTCATCAATAAAATGTGGGTGTTACACTTTAGTTCCCTTTGTCCACATGAAAGATTTTTATTCTCAGCTCTGCAAAACAGAGGAAAATAATAAATTCTGAAACAAATCTTGGCTGGAAAGAGCGGTTTTTAAGCGTTTTATCGTGAGATATGATAGTCTGAGAACATACATATATTTTAAGGAACATTTTACTTCAGAAGTGAAGTCAATGAATATATCCGCCTAAATCAATGCAGATGGCCACTGTACTTAATATTTGAAGGAAGAGATCGTTGTAACTGGAGGAAAGATGATGTCCAAGTCGCAGGTCTATTGCTATTTTTTTTTTTGTAAACAGTGTTCATGGCATTCACAATTGTGCAAACCTACGCGCAATTGATCGATGCTGCGCATATAATTTGCATAAATATGCAGTACCCTTCAACCACTCAACATAAGAGGGTCTCATTATATGTTGTATTACTTTGAAGCAATTTATTATATACATTCTGTATACTCGTATCCCTATACAGTAGCAATATATACCAGAGTCTGTTTTCCTTGGTAAAATACAATTGTTCTAAGAAAATTTCTTTTTCTATAATGCTTATGGTCTCTGTAGGAATAGTGCGAACTGACACTTATAGCCCTTCAGCTTGTCCATTTATCCGCGACCCAAAGATTCACATCAATTTCATCACACAAATTTTGAAAGCTTCTTGCGGTACCTTTTCGGCCTTGATTCTCCGTACACAATAAAGGGGATGGAACAAATTTTTTTGCTACAACTTCGAATGCATGTACGATTTCAGAACAGATTTAGATAGGTACTTGCACAAAGTTCCTTCGGAATTACCGGCAAAGACCGTCAAAGGCGGAAATTAGGCAACCCTTTAAGTTTACCAATTGACAAGTACAAGTTCTGTTCAAAAAGCGCCTTTTTTATGTAAAAGACTCACTACCGATTAATCGATAACCAATACGTTTGCTTTTTGCTTCCATTACATGTCAACTCAATTCGTAGATAGTAGAACGGACAAATTTCAAAATCTATTTACCGTCAAATTGACTCATATCGCACGTACAAACCAAAACACCTCATTCGTAAATAACGTCAGTCATGTTTCTGCATCCCAATCTACGCTGTTTGGTCATAAATTTGTGGTTTAGACGATTAAACCGTAGTAAAGGTCGAAGTCGAAAACTGGTTTGGTGAAAGTCCCAAATTCATAAGATTAATCCTCGTAAATACCCATTGCAAGCATTCCTAAATCACCAAACAACAAGTACCTGTTACTACTAATACGGCACTGTGAATCCGATTCCTATTACAAATACAACTGCAAAATCAACATGTCACTAGTTTTGTTGTTCACATGAGTCAAATACGAGCATAACACCGGGTCGGGTGTATTCGATTCCATAAATCACTATGCGGAACCTCAAGCAGGGATGCACTGTAGTATAGTGCTTCTGTATTTTCATGCAGCAAAATCGCACTTTTCCGTTTTTGCATACAAAAACACCGATGCGGATCGCTAACCCAAACACAATGTGGCATAGTTCGGGGATGCTGATGTGCAAAGAACCTTTTGACTTGCGAATAAAATTGAATGCATACTCGTACAATATTGCCAACAGGAGGCAATGTTCTGGTGTTGTAGTTGGTTGACATTAGCATTCTGGAGTCTTCTTCATATTGTCAGTATCAAGCTTTTGTTGCAATGTTTTATCTCTGTCAGTTTGACAATTTATGGGCATTCGTCTAGTTCTCGGAAGAGAAGATAACAAACTTGTAAAAGAGGTTTATGTCGTCGGAAGGATTGAAAAAGTTCATGTAAGCACTTTGACAGATAGGCAAAATAGCATGGTTTTTGATGAATTACTGATTCAAATGTGGCGTTAGGACCTGAAACGAGTTAAAAGGAGCGTTTTTTTTTTTGTCAGTAGGTCATATGACTAATCTGAAGTCAAACGGTTCGAATTGTACCAAATTTATCGTTGAAGTTGTATCAAAATTTTTAACTACATCATGGTCAACATCGAATTCTTTGATAAAGACGAAGACATCATGAAACTGTTCTCAAAGTTCCCTTTGAAGTCCTCCATAAAGAGAAAAGTTGGACTTGTTTTTTTTTTTAAAGATACTCACTAAGACGAAGGCGAATACTTCATCGATGGTCGACTTCACAGCCCTAAATTCACATACAACTGCTGATCAAGGGAAACAATATTATTTATTCTGAAGGCTTAGCACAAAGTACTAATCACACATTGTCAGGCCCCACACTTCTATTCACAACTTACAGCCAATTAAGCTTCGTTAGTAGATATATTTTGACCAAGTCAATATCCCCGTAAGGATGAGCCCGCCCTAGTGTTTTTTCAATGTGTTTTCCGGTTAACTTGGCCGGAACGACTTTGTAATTAATTTTCCATTCTCGGTGGTGAACTCAGCTATAGAGATATTGAATTAAAGTTGAAACTATACGTCAATTAATATTTTCCGCGATTTTATCATCCGGCCGAACAAGCTCGCTCTCTTTAAATTTGCCCCTCCTGGTGATCACACCAACTTCTCCCCCACATAATCCGATAAGTATTGTTAACTCATTGTAAACTGAAGTAGCAAACAGAGTCAAGTGTTTTGAGTGAACCGTTTTTCTTTCCCATGTAGCAGGGCCATCCGCAGTAATTGGTGGCCCCGAATTCACGCTGAAGCCTTCAATCAAAAGTGATATGGGAAACAACAGGAATGACACCAAACCAAACCAAGGAAACCGCTCCGTACTATCACAAGGACGCAAAATACCAGCCCAGGATTAAGGCGCAGAGAAGGCGATTACCAAAGTTGCAATACGCATTCCACCTTTTTGGCACGAAAAACTCCAAATTTGGCTCGCGGTAATTGAGGCACGGTTCGAAACATCCAATCTAATCAGAGAATTGGTTAAATTTAGCACAGTGGTAGGCGCGATTGAGTCGCAATTATTTACGCAGGTGTCCGACGCCGTTCTAATCCCACCCCCAAACAAAAAGTACGAGAATCTGAAAAATACGACAATCGAGCGATTCGGCGATTCGGAACAGCGAATGATAAAAATGTTGTTGTCCAAAGTTGGTTTGGGAGACAAGAGACCATCACATCTGTTGAATGAACTCAAGTATCTAGGTGGGACCCAAATCAACACGGAATTCCTTAATTTCTTGTAGTTGCAAAAGTTACCGCTGAATGATTGCGTTATTCTACCACCATTTTGTGAAGAGCTAACTGCACTACCGAAACTAGCCGATAAAGTCATGGAGGTCGGTGGATTTCAACACGTAAACGAAGCCGAAGCATCACAGAGCGGAAGCACATAGTCAACTTTGATTGCAAGGAATAATCCATCATTAGCACAAATAAGTGATCAGCTATATCAGCTTATGAAAATAACACCAGGCAACTACAACTAGCCTACCCGAATAAGAAGTCAATCTCGTCCAAGAAAATATTCCCATCCATGTGAACAAGTGAACATGTGCTCGGTCATCGCCTTGGGTTTTGTCTTGTTGACTCGATTTTAACTCCTATTTCTCGTTCACCGTGGTCTTTGTTGTAAATCATTCCATATTCTTTGCATTGGATTGAGCAAGAGATCCATCGTGTACCTAAAAAATTCAGGTTAGAATGGCCGACTATAGAATGATGTTCATTTATATCACGCTAATCTATTGGCTCTATAACTTAATTTCAATTTTCATTATACATCAAAATATTAGAAGCCTGCGACAAAATTTTGATCTGTTACTTTGTAATATTGAAGCGTTTTCGAATTTGCTTGATTTTATTTTTGTATCCGAAATATGGATATATTCTTTCTCACAAGAAGATTACAAAACTCCAAACTATAATTTCTATGCCAACACTAATGATTCATATTCTGCGGGAGGAGTAAGAGTATTTGTACGCGATTCGTTTGAGTGTAAAGTTGTTACGTACAGTTTAGTTAGAGCGGATGTCATTAAAGTAAAAATGGACGTTTATAAGGAATATTATAACATCATCTGTGTATACAGAGGGCATCACATATCATTAGAATCGTTTCTGGAAGAATTCACTGTATTCTTGAACAATACAAATCGGGTAATCTCATCATACTTGTCGATTTCAATGTAGATATCTTGAGTTCAAACACTTTAGTAGATGCATATACATACCTAATGGCAGAGAATGGATTTACATAATTTGTTAATGAACCGACCAAGTTGTCCTCTAAAACCTGTCTTGATCATGTATTTTGTCGTTTTAATCAAATATCTACGTGCGGTTTGCTAAGAGATGGCGTAACTTGTATTATTCCATTGTTATTATTCCATTGGAACATGCGTTGGAAAGCTACTGTCATTGTACGTCATTTCAGTATATGTCATTCATTTGAAGCGTAAACAACAATAATTTTTTTCACTCAAATATGTCGAACTTTGTGCCTGAAAAAGTGTTTTTGCGGGGAGTTCTTCTTCATTACTTTAATATGAAGAAAACTGCTGCCGAAAGTCATCGTATTTTGGTGGAAGTTTATGGTGAACATGCGCTAGCTGAGCGAACGTGCCAAAAGTGGTTTGCACAATTTAAAAGTGGTGATTTTGGCTTGGAAGACGATGAACGTCCTGGGCTGATAAAAAAGTTTGAAGATGAAGAACTGGAAGCATTACTCTATGAAAATTGTTGCCAAACACAAGAAGAGCTCGCAGAATTTTGGGTGTCCCTCAGCAGCCATTTCAAAACGTTTAAAAGCAGCTGGATATATTCAAAAGCAAGGCAATTAGGTTCCATATGAACCATTTCATTTCTGCATCGGATTTTTACTGGTCATGAAAAATGGATCCATTACGACAACTCCAAGCGCAAAAAATCATATGTGAAACCTGGCCAACCAGCCAAATCAACGGCAAAGCCGAATATCCATGGCGCGAAGGTAACGCTCTGTATTTGGTGGGATCAGATGGGTATACTCTATTATGAGCTGCTGAAGCCATCAATGGACAACGCTACCGAACACAATTACTCCGTTTAAAGAGAGCAGTGGCCGAAAAACGCCCGGAATATGCGACCAGACACGAAGCAATAATTTTCCATCATGACAACGCTCGGCCCCACGTTGCTATTCCGGTTAAGAACTATTTGGAAAACAGTGGATGGGAAGTCTTACCCCACCCGCTTTATAGCCCAAACCTTGCCCCTTCTGACTACCTTTTGTTTCGGTCGATGCAGAACGCCCTCACTGAAATACGGTTAACATCAGAGCAGAATATCAAAAATTGGCTTGATTCATTCTTGGCTGCCAAGCCGGCGCAGTTCTTTTGGGATGGGATCCACAAATTTCCAGAAAGATGGAAAAAAGTCATATCTTCAGATGGGCAATAGTAGATGGTCTATAGTAGATAAAGAAGAGAAGATATGAATATGGCCGCGATGTACTTCTAGCTATACACTCTCGTCTAGAGTAAAGACCTTTTGACAAATCGTCAACCGGATTTTTTTACTTTATTTGCTGCTGCCATATTCGCCCTTCTCAACCATTTAAACGTTACCAGCTAGCTGTTGAAGCAATCGATTGTATTCTAGTGCTGCTGATTCCAAAAGGCGTTGTTATTTTAGTTACTTGATTTTAATCTACCCAAGCTTGTATAGGCACAGACTGACCAAACCTTCATCGACTGCCTTTCTGACTCAGGTTTGTATCAGTCTTCGCCACTGATATATACAACTGCGTAGTTTTAGACAGTAGACATCTTCTCCCTAAGTGGGATAATTACCACCCTCCCCTTACTCTTACGTTGTCGCATGACAATGGTATTAAATTCGTTTCCTATGAGTATTCTTCCTGTTTTAATTTTCTTAGGGCAAATTAGGACAACCTGAACAAGCTCCTCGGTAAGGCCAGTTTTCTCTACGACAATCCTAACCTTACCGTTAACCATGCTCTGCCATTCTTTTATATCGAAATTTTCAAATATCTCTCCCAATCTGTACCTTTTTTACCTAAAAAGCATCCCTCATCTTCGCCACCCTGGTATAAGAAAGTGCTGCGGGCTCTTCGTAAAAAGAAAAATAAGTTCTGGCATACGCATAAAATCGAGTTCCGACGCCGACTGCCCAAATAAATCTCTCTTGACAACCATTTAAACCGAATGGACCACACACTCATTTCCGACCCCAAACGATTTTTTCAGTTCATCAACAATAAAAGTAAATCAGATAACTATCCATCATCTCTGAATTTTCTGGATAAGTCCTTGGGCGATCGCAATTTTTTTTAGCCAAGCATTGGCCATCCCCATAAGTAGCTGCCTACAAACAACTTTTGAATCAGTGCCTATAACTTTAAAGAAGGTAAAGATAAAATGATAAACCTCAAAGATGATTATTCTGCTGCTCCTGATGATCTTCCCCCTATATTGTGAAAGAAATGTGAAATGCACTTAGCCCAACTTCTTACAGCTCTCTTTCAGCTTTCTATCATCCAGGGATTATTTCTCTCAACATGGAAAGAGTCTTTCATTATTCTCCTACATAAAAAAGGTCGAAAAGACGATATTTGAAACTATCGACCAATTGCTAAGCTGTCCTGCATATTTAAGATTTTCGAGAGCATTATTTATGAGATAATGCTTTTCTATAAATCTATTGTTTCCCAAAACCGGGACGGATTTCTCAAAAGCAGGTCTACCATCACCAACCTAACGGAACTCGTATCAAGCACTTGATGTGCAGTAGAATTGGAAATGAAGTGATTGCTAACGATTCCAGCAAAACTTTTGATACAATTTTTCATGATATAATACTTCTAAAATTGTTGGTTTTCGGTTTCCAAATATGCTTTCTTTCTATCCTATTTACATGAACGACTTTACTATGTATGTTCTATTTAGGTACATGTTTTCTGACCCAATTAAAGCCTCCTCTGGTGTCCCTGAAGATAGCCACTTTGGCGCCTTATTATTTATTCTGACTATTAATGGTGTTGGATGGTTGGGTGCAGTGGAAATAGCGTCATGTATCTACCTAGCGATACCCAGTGTTGCAACTGTTTCTACACATTTATTGTGATTATTTTACCTCGAAGAGGTAACCATCGGGTACTGGTCGATGTCCATCCGGACACGACTTCTCAAACTTATTAGGGCGAGTGCTGACCTGCAAACAAATATAACAGAACTATAAACAGGACTCCCCAGATGGTCTCAACAGTGAATAAAAATCTCGAACCAAAACAAATGACACCTTATCCGGGTTACTCCGACATATTTGGTGTTCAGGCCGATAAGGATTTCCGAGGCTAACTCAGGGTCTTGGAAAAAAAGAGATGGTGGCAGATGAGCCCTTAATGAACCAACGGTAGCACTCACATCCCCGAACGGGTTACTTGCTTTGGTCTAACCGACCCCTCGTTCTAGGGGTACTATAATATTCTGGACCTGGCTGTGCCGCAGCAAAACAGATATTACTGCCATCCAATATGCCAAAAATGCGATAGGATGGATCGTACAAAATGAGGACGAAAAACTGCGACATCTACTGTGGCGATTTTTATCGACGGCAAGAGCAGCGCTTACGAGTATCTGGATGCGGATTCGTTGTTGCACTCAGACTCTTGAGTTCCCGCCATGTGAACGAGCGCCTCGAAACAATCCGCATTAAAGCTAAATTTACCAACATTATCGTTATATGAACTCACGCCCCCACAGAGAAGAAAGACGACGACACCAAAGATAGCTTCTACGAGCTCATGGACAAGACTTACGAGCAGTGTCCTAGCTATGACATTAAAATTGTCCTCAACTCCATATACACAATCAAATTGATTACATTGCAATATACGTAAGGCATGCCGCCAGTGATCTGGACGTCCGACCGTCCAGGACAATGAATTAATGAATATGAATTAAAAAAGAACCTGCAATCTATAGTCCAGAAGGAACTAGAGGCGAAAGCAGGAAGCCATGTAAAAATTAATGACAAATATAAATAAAAAGATAGATAGAAAGATAGTGGGGTCGCAAAATATATTGAGATGTTTATATTTATGTTATAAGTATGGTATGTGCGTAATAGGAATGATTTTAAGAATTTTAAGGCCTCTAAAAAGTAACAGATTAGTAAAACGACGATTTTTATTACAGATACGAGTAAGATGAACAATGTGTTTTTGAAAAATTACAAGTGAGTTCATTTTGTTGAAATGAGTTCCACCCCGGTAAACTAAACCATATTCGAGACTAGAATGGACTAACCCATAATAGATGCACTTAAGAAGATCTCGGGAACAGAATGAATTTAAAAAGTATAACTGTCTTGTGGCAGCTATAAGCCACTTTTTAAGCGCACTCGTATGATCGGACCAACTCATCCTCTAGTCAAGTGTAACCCCAAGATACTTATACGATTTAACATTTTCTATAACGAAGCAATTCTCAGAACATGTAAAGGACTCAAAATATGTTTGTGTGGTTCCTCCGCACTATTGTCTGCATTTTGCACATGCGTACCAAAGTCCAACTCCCTTCCACATAGATTAAAAACCATCATATTCGTTTTATCACTAATCACCAGATTATGCTGTCGAAACCAATGACCCAGAACTTCCAGGTCATGATTCAAGTCAGCAATTAAGTTTAAATGAGAGTTACATTGAAAAGCACATACCATGCTATCAGCATACGCATTAATCTTATTACGAAAGTTCTGAGAAAAGAGTGAGTTAATAAAGATTAAGAAAAGTATCGGACCTAGCATAGAGTCTTGAGGAACTGCTAAAAGAACTCATTTGCCCATTAATTTTTACCCTCTGTTTCCTGTTTGATAAATACGATCTGAACCAATTATGTACATACTATATATTACCCTTAAAACCACAATTGTATAATTTTACTAAAAGAATATTATGATCGACAGTAACAAAAGCTTTCGTGAAGAGCCGCTGTCAGATTTCTGCAGTCAAAACTATCATAAGTATTTGTGCAGAAATTTAACAGGGCTCCTTCAGTTGAAAAACCTGACCAAAAACCAAATTGGTACTTGCTAAAGAAATTGTTTTTATCAAAGAATTTCATCATTCATATTGATAGCAGATTTTTCACCTTTCTTATATAAAGGTTTAACTTCGGCTTGTTTAAGACCGTCTGGAAAAAAGCCACAGGAGATACTTCTGTTAGAAATATTAAAAGAATATCGCAAATGTTTAGAGCTATTTTTTTAACTAAATTGTTTGAAAAACAACCACCATTGACTCGGATTACCATCTTCTCTCAGCTAAGGTGCGAATGCGGATTTCCCAAGCGCCGCAAGAGACCGCCAGAATCTTCGCCGAAGGTACGTATATCACGAAATATCTCAACAAGTCCTATCCCGCCAGCATCAAGTACCGAAGACCAATAGCAACACTGCCAACATGCATTCAGAGACGCCACAAGTCTTGTCTTTCTTTATAATGACTCGGGAATTCAGAGTGCATATTGCCAATATACGCGGGCTAAAAAGTAATCACTTTTCTGCGTACGTCCATTTCTGCAAATACAGACCAGCTATTTTGGCATTTAGTGAAACACAGGCAGATCCGCCCCACACCTCTCAGATCGCTCTGATCTGAAGCTCCCTGGCTACAAACTAGTGCCATTATTCTTTGCTCACCGCGGTTTCGTCATATACGTGCGTAGTGATGTAGCTTATCAAACTCCACCACAATGTGATCCATGTTCCAACCCGAAATCCAACTTCATATGGTTGAAATTCCACCTCGGTAAGCAAATTATCCACTATTGCTTTATTCACAGAAGCTCCAAACTGGACAGCGGCTCGAACTTTAATGAGTTGGATGCGCTGTCTGACTCCATTCAACGAATTGTATCCCTGTATCCTCATACTGAAATCGTTATTATGGGCGATTTCAATATACACAATTCTGAGTGGCTTCGATATTCTGGACAGACAACATCCGAACAACGGCGTGTTAAGAGCACCGCTTCGAAAAACAACTTGACGCAGCTTATAAATGAGCCCACACGAATATCAAACGTTGATAGTCATACCGCCAACACTCTGGACTTGTTTTTAACTTCTCAGCATCATAAGTACACCGATGATGTGCTCTTCCTTCTAGGCCCGTCAGACCATTGTGTCATATCAGCTAATTTCTCATACACAGACCACACCGTTAGAGAAAAGATTCCTAAAACAACCGTATGGCAATACGAGAAAGCCAACTGGAGCAGTCTTAACAGCTTCTTTAGGAATTTTAACTGGTCGTTATGTTTCCTCGGGAACGACGTAGATGCCGCTGCTGATATTATCACAGACACCATTCTCTTTGGAATGAGAAAATTTATCCCCCAGCGGATGAAGTGTATCAAACCAAAAGAAAAGACATGGTACGACTCGAGCTGTACAGAGGCTATCAGGGTTAGAGAAAGATGGTATTGCCAGGATGAACGAAGACCTTGTTAGCATTTCAAATTGGTCTAAAGACAATAAATTGAAGCTAAACCCCATTAAGACAGTATCTACTGTATTTTCACTTCACGAATTTCGTCTTAATGATTTGTCACCTATAGTTCTTGATGGCAACCCCATCAATGCCATCAGTTCTGTAAAGTATCTTGGGTTTCATTTTGACAGAGTGAGACACGAGACATTACGTCTGTGTTCGAGGGTGTCCACTGTTTGAGTGATATTAGTGTCATCTATGAGTTTTATCGCACGGTTATGGATCCTATGAAGCAGCTGCAGAGATATTTTAGGCGCACCCGATCAGATGTGGGCATTGTACTCCAATTTCGGGCGGATAAATGCCTTATATATTGAGGCCAGATCAGAGGGGGTAAAGTATTTCTTACATCGCTAGCGGAAACCTAGACAATTCGCAGCATTTTTGACGACACCGAATGTAAGGTCATTCCAACGTAAGTTGTCATTGACACACATACCGAGAATGAGTTTATCGGTTTCGACGATGCAAGTGCCATCCATGGATAATGGCTGGGTGTTTAAATTTCGCTTTAATGACAGCAGACAGTATTGTGTTTTGGAAGCATTAAATTCTACTCTGTTAGTGGTTCCCCAATTAATTATGCTGGTAATATCAGAATTTAATGAGCTTAACATACGCTGCCGTTCCCGTTCTACAGCCGAAGAGCAGGAACGTGAGTCCTGGAACGAATATGAAAAGCGGAGAGTACTGTAGTCAGAAAAGGAGTATATTGGATTGGAGGTAGCAGACAAGAGATGGTTGATGAAAATTAAAAATAGTGTCGGAGGCAGAACGGAGCCCTGGGGCACACCAGCATTTATTCTGTGAACATCAGACTTGAAACCATCCAAGACAACTTAAATTTAACGTTCCGAAATCTCTAATCCATTGAAGAAGAGAGTCGTCGATACAACCTGATGCCAAACTCTGTCAAATGCCTTAGAAATATCAAGTGCAACTATCCTGCTTTCGCCAGAATGATGTACGCTTTGGTTCCACTTTTCGGTGAGACATGCCATCAAATCACCAGTGGACCTGTTGCCAAGAAAACCATACTGCCGGTCATTAAGAAGTTTTCGTGTTTCGAGATATTTCATGAGCTGACGGTTTATCAGCGTTTCCATGACCTTGGAGAAGGGACGTAAGTGCAATGGGCCTGTAGGAGGAGAGAGAGGACAATTCGCCTTTTTTAGGGATGGACTGGATATATACTGTTTTCCATCTGCTCGGAAAGAGCCATAAAGGGTAGGATTGATGAAAAGCTTAAGCAGTGGTTTTGCCTGCTAGGAGGAACACCTCTTCAGAAGATCTTTAAGTACACTTGCTACTACACGAGTGCGAAAGTGGATTCGTCCCATTGAAGATTCGACGCACTCAAGTGTAGGCGGAGACAAAGCACAATCTGGGAGTGTTGAGCTGGCCTCAAAGTGTGCAGCAAGCAGATTGGCTTTTTCCAAAGAGCTGACAGCTGGACTGTCATTGTAAATGAGCGTTGGAATGTAGGATGAGGCAGAATTTCTAATGTTTTTGACGAATGACCAACAATTTTTACTGCCTTTGGGACATTGCAGTATTTTTTGCCTCAGTTTTTGGTCGTGTTGGAATTTCACATGCTTGAGAAAGACGTTGCAGTCATTTCTGGTTTATTTGAACTTTTTTCGGGTTTCTGCTGTTGGGTTGGTCTTGTAAGACCGAAAAAATATTTCGAGTCGTACCATGCCTTTTCTTTTGGTCTGATACTCTTCATCCGATGAGGGATAAATCATCTCATTCCAAAGAGAATAGTTTCTGTGATCATATCAGCAGCGGCATCCACAACGTTATCGAGGAAACATAACGACCAGTTAAAATTCCTAAAGTCGTTGTTAAGACCGCTCCAATTGGCTTTCTCGTATTGCCATACGGTTCTTTTAGAAATCTTTTCTCTGGATGTGTAGTATTCCGCCCCTTCAAACTTTTAACCGTTACACCCGTCTCGCTATGAATGCTCATCAGTATACCCTCAAGCCCACTTTCGGAGACGTACTCTAAAATATCGTGATTCGTTCCTAAGCCGTACAACTCGCTTATGAAATACCCTGCCCAGCTCTTTATTTCCTAGTCATTATTACCTTCAAACACTTAAAGCCAACGTTCACCGGTACCTCTCTTTCCATCCTCCCTGATTTTCCTTCGCCCGCGAGTTAAGTTACACTCAACCAAGTCATGCACCCGAAATTCTCTTTTATAGAAATTGTCTATGTTGCACTTTTTATTACAAAATGTTTAATTTCAAATATTCGTACTATATATCCAATTACAATTATTTTCTCACAGTCTTATCATAGGAAAAATAAATGTTTTTTTGGTTTTTGGTCACTCCCAAACGTAATTCGCGCTGTGTGCAAACATTTTAGGGGTACTAAAAAAAATAATCCCTTGAGCGCACGCAAATTATAAAAAACAAGTGATGTGCTGGCTGTCATCTGATCGCGGCCGTTATTTGTGTACAACACGGAATCATTCACTGGACCACCAATATGAGTACACCAGCGTGGAGTTTCGGAGCGCGTGGATCGCACCACAATCGAAAGTACAGAGTGTATATTGCTGGATGCTGCACTCAGTAAACGATTTTGGGATGGTGCAGTGTGTATGTAATCGCTCTGTGAGTTCATCTTTAGTCAACATCATGCCAGAAGATCTGTCGCCAGATTCCCAGGTCATGTGAAGATTGTTGGATCACTCCTTCAGATACAGTAGCGTCGTAAGTACTCGTAAGATGTGAATGCCAAAAATATATTGTCCTCCAGATACAGGGACAAGACAAAATGCTTTCGATGGTTGAGATATTGTTTTTATGGAAGTCATCCATAGATAACTGATTGCAGTAGAAAGTGAAACTGAGATTAGTTTTGAGCTTAGGATAGAGGATATTCCAGGATATTCGTCGGCAGAGCCGAACACTCCTATTCGTGAGTGAAAGCCACCGAATCGTTATACAGATTCTTCACATATAGCATATAGAAGCCATGTATCGATCGGGTGCGAATCAGTGGAAGTGCACGGTGGAGGAAAATAACATTTGTGCCGATGAAAATAAGTAATTCAAAATGAGTTGACATTTAGTAACAAGAGAGACATGAAGGGAACATTATTTGATGTAAGATACGTGTAAGATTGTCAGCAAAAATATAGAGCGGACTACACTGAAACCTACTCGCAAATCACACAACGCTCTATGATCAGATTCCTCATCACGTTAGCAGCAAAGCTTGATTTGAAAATTCGACCAGATAGACGCCGTTACAGCATTTCTATTTATTATGCGGAAGATTCAGTGCTGCCTGTCGCTATTGGTTTTGACGATATATTATTTTTTTTGGAAATTACCTGTCATCCAAGACAGTACTACGAGTAAAATATCATTTTGTGAAGCATTTAACATGAAAGGTATAAGAACAGCAAATTTTTGTACAGTGTGAAACATCACTTAGAAACAAGAACTTAAACTCCGGACTGCTGCGTCACCAGATAAGTAAAACTTAAGCCCCACATCCCTGAGTCCTAAGATCATTACTCGGATGATCGTTTATAAAGTACCTTAGCTATATTTGTGAATTATTAATTCAAGTAGTGAATTATTTCGCTGCCTTCATGGGGAGTCAAGAAAAGAGATTAAATAGATAATGGAAATCTCAACACCCAAACGCTATTTCAAAAATTCCGATTCTCAAAAAACTTGGCCTGAAATTTAGCAGAAACTAACACTAAGCAAACCCATTTCCATTTGCAAAACCGCAAGAAGATATTCGAAGAGGACTTTCCAAATTTTCTACTTCTTGCGAAAGAAAACAGGGTGAAATGACGAAATGCAATTATAAAAAAATAAAAATAAAAAACTAATGAATTATGTTTGTGCCGCAGTACGGGGGACGCCTGCCAACGCGAGTACTGGCACCGAAACAATAATTTCTCGTTTAAACTTTGGAAAAAGTAATTCCCCCCCCTTCCCCCCAGTTTCGCAGTTACTAGACTCATGACTTCTCTCCTGGGTGTACTAGTAGTACGAGTATTTCGCGAACACCATAAACAGAACCAGCAGCAGGACACCCGGGAAACAGTGCACCAGATGTCGGAGCACAAGTATGCACTTAAGAAGTTTCAAATTAGATTTTTAGTGAAATTTTTCGCGTTTTTTTCATTTTTTCATTTTTTCATTCATCTCTCTTATTTTTTTTTGTACATATTTTCATTCGGTTTTCATTTCACTGCTGCCCTCAAGCTCGGGTGTACCTTATTTCCGGACAGTAATGGCGGTGAAGGAGAACAGTTTCCTTTGTTTGAAGAAACTTTTCCGTTGAGCTATAAACAAATTAAAGTTGAGAAATGGTCGCAAGTTGGAGTAACAAATTATCCTTCGTGGATTTGTAGATGAATATGCGCCGTGGATTGATATGAAAGTGGCGTGAGAAATGGTTGAGACTTTAGTTAGATGAGGGGTGTTCTTTTGGAATGAGTTTGTTTGTTTTGGAAGGTTTGTGGTAATGGGTCCGTACGCTGATGCACCTGGTAGAAAACAGAAAATGACACTTCACTTCCTTGGAATGTTAGTAGGTCAATGCTGACAGTGAATCTCATTTAACAAATGAGTGCAGACTTGAAGTGGTATCTACCAAGATCGGATTTTCTCTTGACAAACTAGCGAACTTCAATACGAAAAACAGAGGTAATGCGCAGAAGAGATGGAGATTTATGAAAGCACGAGCAGTGAATCCACTTTTAAATCTTTAATCATCTAGTGCTCTGAGTATATGAAGTTTGTTCAGTGCTATAAGGTAATGATTAATTATTTATTTCCACAGCTGGATGGACATGAACACCATAATCCCCATAATCTCTATATCCGTTGCTAGAGATGTATTGCTCCTATAGGGCGGCTTAACTTCCAGGTGCGACCTTTTAATGGTGGAAAACGACATGCCATGAAACCATGTACATTAGAAGATGTTGGATTCATTTTCGTTTTCCAATGTAATGAAATCATAGTAATGTCGACGACAAAATAAAACCATTGTGGGATACCATCTCGAAGCAACCTAAGCTCGTGGTTAGGGTGTCCTTAGACACTTAATTCAAGCGGCGGTATGAGCCAATATTAAACCCTCCTTAGGAATACAAAGTTGGGGGCAAAACCAACCGCGTATGCATTTTCTCAGGTGATGTATCTGGTTCCCATTGTATATAAGGATGAAAGCGGATCAAGGTGACTTATTGCCCTCACGTACCTTCGTCCTATTTAATGAATTAAATGAAACCGAACTTTGAGATAACGACCATAAGAAGTTCGACAAATTCTCACTAACGAAAGGAAATTCACTGGAGAGAAGCCTAAAACCCAGATTCGTGATAGTTAGGCTAACGTTTTGAACCAAATTATATCTACGAAAGCTGAAACATATGCTATTTCTAAAGCAAACTTCGAAGGCATCACAGTGCAGGGTAACTCAATAATGCGCTAAAACTGCTGGTTCCTGCAACAGAACGCGCCAAACATAAGAAAGGACAAGGTGGCCAAAAAAAAAACAGCTTTTGAAGGAGTTAAGGGCATTTCGGTCAACCAATAGCTCAACAAGTAGGAAAGATAGGGGATAGCATAAAAACCAACGACGCGGAGCGTACCTTAACGCAGACGGTAAAACCATATCTGCAAGGATGGCCAATGCGATCCAAAAAAAATTATCACCTCGTTGTTGTTAGAAAAACAAAACTTTATCATCGTATAGATTCAAGATTCTATGACTTAAAAACTAACAAAAATGAAGTGCTCAGGTTAAAATCTAAAAGGGGGACTTTTGAGTTGGTCTTATGGAGCATGCGGGAGATTGATTCGTTGGAACCATAAGAAGCGCGATGGGTCGGAATATAGAATAGACGAGCAACGTAAAGCTAGCGACAATCGTCAATAGTGCAACTAGTGAATGCTAGTTGTGCATCTTTTGACAGTTACTTACCGAAGTTTCAGTCATTTTGGAAGCGCAGCTTTTAGTTGACAGTCGTTTGAGTGAGTCGACGTGTGAGTTTTTTGTGAAAATGGAAAAAATTGAGTATCGAGCTGATATTAAATTCTTGTTTTTGAAAGACAATAAGCCTACGCAAATCAAAAATGAGTTGGATTCTGTGTATGGGGACTCTGCACCATCATCTACCACAGTGAAATTTTGGGCGGCTGAATTTAAACGTGGCCGTAAGAGCGTGGGAGATGATGAACGTTCGGGACGTCCAAAAACTGCAACCACTGACGATAACATTGCTGAAGTTCACCAAGTGGTGTTAGACGATCGCCGAATTAAAGTGAGAGAGATAGTAGAGGTTATGAAAATGTCCAAAGAACGTGTTTGTTACATATTAAATCAATATTGGGTGCCGCGTTTGCTTACGTTAGTCCAAAAACGTGCTCGAACATTTCCAACGCTCTGTTGGCGCAGCTTAGTCGCAATAAATCCGAGTTTTATCGCTGATTAATTACTGTAGATGAAGTGTTGGTACACCATTATACGCCCGAAACAAAAATTCTGTCAAAACAGTGGACTGCAAAGGGCGAGCCGGTTCCAAAAAAAGCAAAAACTCTTTTTTCGGCTGGGAAAGTGGTGATGACTGTTTTTTGGGATAGTAATCACTAGGTAATATGCTCACGCTATAGTGTGATTCAGCATATACGTCACTTCACTCGTGTAAATATTGAATAGTATCGGGGAAATAACCGATTCTTGTTGTAAACCATTTTTAATGCTGAAAACTTTACTCGAGATCACATCACCACATTTGACAACGAAATTCTTTTCAATAAGCATAGTGTAAATCATTAATAGCGGAGGTTTGCTCATTCTAGTTAGCTTGTAGAAAAGCATTTCTAACTACATATGGTATCAAAGGCCTTCTCCAAGTCAACAAGACAAGAACCCGTACATTGGTCTTTGGATTTGTTCCACTGTTTGTTGGAGAACAGTTTTTACTCCCCATTAATAGTGTCATACCTCGCCATAAAACCAATCTGATTGTCCGGCTAATATTGTTATCCTCCACCCATTTCAACAGAGCTCTGTTTACCACTTTTTCGAATCCCTGGCTAATGTTCGGAGGTAGACTATTTGACCAAACTCTGTCTATTCATATTTGGGATAGCGGTGCACACTGCTATTTTCCAATGTGGTAGATAATATGCATTATTTTGCCCAGTATTAAATAGCGTAACAAAAATATTCACTGCTTCTAGGAATACCGTCAACTTCTGACAAGTTTGGCTCTGAGATACACAGGAGCTCATATTGTGAATAAGTAACTGGAAGCTTGCCCATCGGACAAGATGACATTTGCTGCATTTTCTTGATTGAATACGTTAAAATCTTAGTTCTCAGATCGCCGATTATGGATTTCATTGCGCTTCAAAATTTTGGAGAAGTGTGACCACCGTACTCTATGATAGTCGTATGAAAACACATGATCATATTGTTCCAGTAGCGTTCACTCGATCTAGATCCATACTATAGCAACGAGTCCGTAGTGGTCACTGTACGTACTCAAACGCTCGCAAACATTTCCGCGTGGGTCGTTCTATGTTCCTCAGTTCTATCCTAATTTCTATTAACGCCAAGTCCAACAAGGAAGCGACTGATGATAATACCGCGTGCAACTCGAGTCTGTACTCAATCCTGTGTAAACACCACCAGTTAAATAAATGGTTGCCGCTGGTATTTAGTAGATTATTTCCCCATGCCGAATGTCTACCATTTAGATCTCCCGTCAAAAATTAAAATTTTTCTTCCGGCTGTAGCTAAAGGCAATGAAAAGTTTTATATACATCCTGAATGACTCGAACTGCAACCAACTTCAGACTGCTATAATATCCAAACCGTTCATAACAGTCAGCTCAAATTTTGACACATGACAGATAATTTTATTATTTATAAGCCTTTTAAACCATTTGCGTCTCAGTTTTGTTGAACAATTTTTATCCGCGATGCAATTCAAACGTGATAGTGTGATTGCCTTTTTGGCTGGAAAACCACAAGTAGCTATCGTTAGAGCCCTCCAGCAGCTCAAAGCGAATAAATCATTTGTGTCACGAACCATAGCTCGTTACCGTGATAATGGCAGCGTTGCAAAACGCCATGGAGGTGGTCATAAAAAAACAGCATCATCGGCAGAAATGGCTCGGAAAGTGAAGGCTCGAATTGAGTGAAATCCGAGTCGAAGTGGAAGAAAAATGGCTCGTGAGCTCAACATACCGTTGGAACAGATGCAACACATACTGAAAAATTAGCTTGGGCTCAAGCCATTGGAATTCCGAAAACCACACGACCTTACACCGCAACAGAAAAAAGTTAGAGTCGAAAGAGCGAATGAGTTGCTACGCTTTCACGAAAGTGGTAAGTTGCCGAATTTGGTTTTTTCCGATGAGTCGCCATTTGTTATCGAGCAATATGTCAACAAAAAAATGACCGAGTTTACTTGCCAGAGAGGTCCTTCGGACGGCCACCAGAAAGCAATCAGCACCGATGGTGATGGTTTGGGCCGCCATAACCGCCAAAACCGCCGATGGTTGCTCTCCGCTCGTATTTTTGGACCGTGGCCGTGGCGTCAAAATTAATGCGATCGTATACCGTGAAACTGTCTTAGAGGCAGTATTGAAGCCTTGGGCAAACAATCATTTCGGTCGGAGACCGTGGACATTTCAACAAGACTCGGCACCGTCTCACAAAGCGCGCGTCAACCAAGATTGGTTAAAAAACAATGTTCCACACATCATTTCTTCGACACAATGGATTGCAAAATCTCCGGATGCAAATCCGTTGAATTTCTCTGTCTGGGGTATTTTGAAGGTGAGGATTGGTATTTTGAAGGTGAAGATTGGCACAAAAAAATACCAAAGTGCGTAATATGACCTAGTTTAGGAGTTACAGCCATTTTAGTGTTTTGAAATAGTTTTTTTCTGGTGTAAAATATGACCCCCGCAGACGCTTAGCATATTAACGGCATATTAACTAACATAAACATCTTTAATCCATTAGGTAAAATTATTGTAAATGATAAATTTAATATTTTGTAGGTCCCCCATGTGCATCTAGAACTGCCTGCAAGCGTCTGGGCATTGAAGCAACTAAATTATTTAATTCATTAGCTGTTCTTCTTGGAGCTTCTGTTTTAGCATTGGGGCACTAATTGTGGCATATCTTCTTATCTCGCGTTCCAAGAATGTCCCATACATGTTCTATGACGTTGAAGTCCGGGCATTAGGGTGGTGTGTGTAGTTGTCTTGGGGTGTACTAAACTAGCCAATCTTTGACAATTTGAGCGGTGTGCTTGGTGTCATTGTCCTTTTGGAAGACCCAACTCTTGCCAAGATTTAAGCTGTCGACAGATGCTTTCGGGTTTAGTTCTAAAATAGACATGTATTGATAGCGATCCATATTGCCTTCAATAAAGGCTAGATTCCCTACGCCAGAAGCAGCTACAGCACACCAAACCATCATGCTGCCACCACCATGCTTTACCGTAGAGACCAAATTTTCTGGATTCACTGCTGTGTTATTTTTTCTCCAAACTCTAGCTCTCCCGTCACTTCCGAATATATTATATTTAGATTCGTCAGTAAATAAAACTCGTTTCCAGAAATCCATTCCTTTTTCAATGTGTTTTTGGGCAAATTCTAAGCGCAGTTTTCGGTTTTATTAGGAGTTTCCTGCGCGGAGTTCTGCTGTGGAAACCGTTATTATTGAGAGCCCTTTGAACTGTGCGTGGATGCACAATTGTATTTGAACTTTCTACCAACACTTTAGACAGAATTGTGGCATTCACTCTTGGATTAATGCCTACTTCTCTCATGATAAAGCTGACATCTCGCCGATTCAGCTTCTTTGGGCGGCCACAACGAGGTTTGTTTTCGACGGTACCTTCAATCTAGTAAATTTGCAATTTTACCAAACGATTTCTTTTCTTCTTTTTTATATTTTATTACTAAATTTCGCACTTCAACCGCAATTCCTCTTCGAGGGGCCATTGTCACAGGTAAAACTTATTGAAGCTGAACAAATTTCAACTGAGAGGCACAAATCTGATTTTCACAAATGGAAAAGTTGAAATACGGTACTTTTCCGTTATCGTCCGTCAGCGTATAACAAAAAAAAAACATGAAATGACGGGCGTATGCAGACTTTTGTCATTATTTATTTTTCGTTTTTTGTGAATCACTTGTTAAGTTTTTGTTAAATTCTTTTATTTTATAGTGTTTTATTAATAAAACCAGATTTGAAACAAAACTGCATCATTAGATTTGTTCATAATGCTTTTGAACTCGTTAGGTTACAAGAAGGGTGGTCGTACGTAGACTTTTGTCGCTCACTGTACAACCGTCTTTCTCTACGAAGACAAATGCCTACGATGCACACTTACAACATCTGTAGATTACGCACAACTTTGTTATATATGATGTTATAGCGCAAGCCCTTATGTAATAGTATACCAACCAAGTTCACAAGAGGGGTGAAGTTAGGCGAACTATTCCATAAATATTGTAACTACCGTAGCCAATGATTCGGGTTAAGCTTTGTTTCGCTTACCAAAATAACATCTGGGCATCAGTTTATCAACAAGTTAGAAAAATTGGTCCTTCTCTCTATTCGGATCAGTGAATTATCATTCACTGCAAGGATCTTCAGATTAATCTCATTCAGTGGATCAGTCTTGTCAAACAGAGTTGAATAAATAGCGTCTACTCGAGCTGCTAGTTCGTGAAGTTGTTTCTGGAAATGATGGATCTTTCCAAGAAGGGACAGAAGGATCGCTTTCAAATCCAGATCCGTGTCCGGTGCCTTTTTAGCAACTTTTGGAGTAATTTTTAATGTAGTTGTAGCACCACTCGATTCAGTAATATAGGCGCCAACAAATCAGAGAACGCCCGGCTCTTTAAACGTTTGCCTTGGGATTAGAATTTGTACTCTATGTCACGATGTTTTTGATAAATAAATCTTCAGTGATTTTGGGCGCAACGTGCATTTCCTACCCGTTTCGCAGGACGTCAGGCTCCTACTGGTCTTTCAATGCGGCGTTTAGCTACGCGACTTTTAGAATTTCACACCAAATAGTCACTTTGAGGAGATGCAATGGCTCTTCATGCATTTCAAATAGATTCTCTGTGCCGCAGAAATGCAAATTTTGTTTATTCATATAACCACTTAAGTGGAAATGGGTTTCACCGCTCATTCTGATTATGAATCATCGTCTTCTTGCACCAGGTTTAACAGAGTATGGGAGCCACAACCGACATTCTAAAACAGGCGTTCCCCGTTTGTCTGATATAGCGTTTTGGTGATTTGCACTGGCCCGTAAGATCACATGATTTTACCCCCTGCATTTCTTCTATGGAGTTATTTAATGTCAGCCTATGTGGTAATGCCAGTTACTTAAGCGATATCATTTACAAAACCTTATACAAAAAAATTTAAATGCCCAAATAAACATTTAAAAAAACCCCCATTTTTTTAAAAATAAAAAAAAATTTTTTTAAATGTTTTTCTATATTGTTCAGTATAGTCCTCTTTTAGTTTGATACACTTATTCCAACGCGTTTCCAACTTCTTGATCCCGTCCGAAAAGCAATTTTCCGGAAGGTCTGCAAAATACTCCTCCGTGGCGTCGATGATTTCCTCACGTGAGCTGAATTTTTTATTGATGAGCCATCTTTTAAGGTTTGGGAAGAGATAATAGTCCACCCGATTCCGCATCAGCAAGTGCTCTCGCGTTCGTGTTTTTGGTCATTCGCGGCACCCTGCGGCAGGATAACTTTTTCATATGCAGAATATTGCCCAAAATATGGCGTGTTCGCTCAGTACTAGTCTTTGTGGTATCTGCTAGCTGGCGCACGTTCACTTTCCGGTCAGCCAACACCATTTCATGAATTTTTTTGACATTGTGCTCTGTAACCGCATCGGAGGGCCTGCCGCTGCGGACTTGATCGGTAGTGGAGTTGCGGCCACCACGAAACTCTCGAAACCAATATTTGATGGTGTAATCTGACGGAGCATTAGCGCCATAATATTTATCCAACTTTTCTTTTGTTTCCTTCGCCGTTTTGCTTCTCAAAAAATAATGTTTTACGAGAGAACGAAAATCGTTTTTGTCCATACTCAACATGATACCAAACACGTCAACAACAATCAGCTGTCAAAACAAAACTAAAGACAGTATCGCACTGAAATTTGGCATGTCTGCCTAAATATGAACGGACTTCAAGGCACCATAACCTTTTTTGAAGTAGCAGCACATTCTGGCGGTCAAGGAGGTCACTTTTCACTCTATCTAGTATTACTTTTACTGTTAGGCGTTAGTTAGACTGAGATATGGTGGCCGTGGTGTAGTGGTACTAGCTATCGCTTCTCACTCGGAAGGTCAAGGTTCGAATCCTAGCCACAGCAAGTTTTCATTTGTGTAATTGGAACTCAGTCAGAAAAATCTGCCTGTGAAGGCATAACACTAACATGTAGATTTGGCTGTTGTAGGGTTTTTCAAGCACAAAACAACCGTTAAAATTCACAACCTCACATTCCGAAAGAAGACAAATCTCTCCGTCCTATTCGGACTCCCACCTCTGGAAAGTCAATATCGAAACCAAACACACCTGAGTTTCAAACCACTACATCACCTCCTTCTATCTATCCGCCGCGCCAAGGCAACAGTATAAGGGTATTCATAACCCCTTAAGCGAGCGTAGATATAAAAAAAAATTAAATTAAATTATAAAAAAAAAAAAAAAAAAAACGAGGAATTGTAATTTTCGGTTATCACACCTTGACGCTGTCGTGGTAAACGGCTTGACTCTCACGAACTAAGGGTCGTCGCTCTCAAACTTTCTAAGCTCTGTTTTGGGCTCTTCTTTTTTTTCTTGTGCTGTATTTATTGAAGGGTTGATGCGTTTCAACGGCACCATCTGTAATTTTTTACCCTCCTGTGGTAGATCCTGAAACTGATCGTGCGGTCGTAGAAAGTCAACAATTTTTAACGGGTCATATTTCGTCCGTGTCTAGACAATCCAATTACTTAAAGAAGACACAAGAAAAGTTTGGTTAAAAATAAATATTGAGGACTAATACTATGTATTCCTATCTGTGGGATTTCAGTCTAATAAGACTACTATCGACCTTTCAGCGACCTTGCGTTTGAAGGCCGCCAATCAAAGCGCTTATACGAGTAGATAAGAGCTTTATAGACTCATCTGCAGTTTTATCATCTGTCCAGGATGCCAACGTTGCCTCGTACATATAAGACATCGCCGAAGTATTGTATTTAATACCAAAAATGATTTCGATAAGGTGACGCGCTGATATGTCATTCGTTTAACTTCAAACTTGAAAGAATTGTGCGTAACACACAAGTCAATATCACAGGCACAGTATATGAAAAGCCTTTATAACTCCTAATATATGCTGACAATATCGACATTGAAGGATGAAATCAGCGAGCTATCATAGAAAATTGTGGTCATCGAAGCAGAAGCGGCGAAGGCAGGTTTAGTAACAAAGTATATGCTGTCAACAAAAAAGAAGACAACAAAAATGGCTCATATACAGGGTGAGTTTTTTAACTTGAGACATCCAAATTACTCGAAAAATACGCGATATCGCGAAAAATGTTTCAGACAAAAGTCACAAGGTTCTGAAGGGGACATAAGATGGTGACCATGAGTTTGACCTTGAGATCCATTTTCAAGGTCAAACTAAGGTCACTTTTGATTTTTCAAATGATAATTCCTGATTTTCATTGCTCAGTCGTATTCCTCAGTGGGGCAGACGACTATGTCTCAAAGGTCTTATTCATTCAGTGCTAGATACCACTGCACTGGCACGCCTAAATCATTAATCGGTTTCCAACGTTGTTGGGGTGTTAGAAAGTCGAGATTTGTTTTGAGGAAGTCATTATTGCCTCGAGTGAAGTTAAAACTCAAAGAAATTTCAGATAGAGACAAATTGTCCTAAACTTATCTGAGAGCGTATGATGTGCACTCTGACCTTTTTTTCTACTTGAACGGAACTGTACTTCATTTAGAAGTTCGATATTTCTTTTGAGGAACTGGTTATTATTAGTAACGTTTTCCAGATTAATAATGCAGGCTTTTTCAGTTCAAGAGACAATTGAAATGATATTGATTTATGGAGAAAGTGGAAGGAACATCGATGGTGCTGTTGCTCTTTACGCCAAACGTTTCCCAGACCAGATACGATCGCGCGATTCCTTTTATCGGGTCATCCAACAAGTCACTGGTGAAGGAAGTGTGCAACCAAAGATAAGGAATCGGTCAGATAGGGTGGCTGTTGAGGACAATGAAATAGCAGTGTTAGCTGCCGTTGCACACGATCCTCACATTAGCACTCGCCAAATAAGTTGTGAATCATTAATTTCTCAAACGACTGTCTGTAAGATATTACATCGGCATAAAAACCATCCATATCATGTTTCAATGCATCAAGAACTTTCTAGTGAGGATTTTCGCAACCGGGTTTCCTTTTGTCAATGGGCACTTCAGCAAATTAAACGAGACCCCCTTTTCTTCGCCAACGTGTTATTCTCTGATGAGTCGACTTTCACCAACCACGGTATGGTCAATAATATGCATTACTGGGCTACCGAAAACCCTTTTTGGTTGCGACAAGTTGAACGCCAGCACCCTTGGAATGTTAATGTTTGGGCGGGAATTATTGGGGATAAATTAATAGGTCCATATTTTATTGAAGGCAACTTGGATGGCGAAAAGTATGCAAACTTCTTGCGGGACGATCTTGCAGTATTACTAGAAGAACTGCCATTGGAGTTGCGAGAAAACAATGTGGTTTCAACATGATGGTTGTCCAGCCCATTATTCTCAAGTAGCCCGGGCGTATTAAATAATGTTTACCATCAACGATGGATCGGACGAGGGGGTAGAGGGAATGGCCTGCTAGATCACCTTATCTTACGTCACTTGATTTCTTCTTGTTGGACTACTTAAAAAGTGAGGTTTACAGAAAAAATCCAACAACACGTGAGGTCATGAAAAGACGAATAACTGAAGCTTGCCGAAAGATTACACCAGAAATACTTCTCAGACAAGCGTATTGAAGTGAATGGTCACATTTTCGAGCATTTGTTGAAATAGTCTAGGGAAATAAACGTCGAAACGGGAAGAATTCAATGATTTAACAGTGGGAGGCAAGGGGACCCACTCCAATTAATCACCCCGAAGGAAACAAAATACTACTACGTCCACGTCGTTGTTTCTGGGTTATGCTAAACGCAGTATGTAAAAACAAATGACAAGCCTACGAGCAATACGACTGAGCAATGAAAATTATCATTTGAAAAATCAAAAGTGACCTTCGTTTGACCTCGAAAATGGGTCTCAAGGTCAGACTCGTGGTCATCATCTTATGTCCTCTTCAGAACCTTTGTGACTTTTGTCTGAGACATTTTTCACGATATTTCGTATTTTTCGAGTAATTTGAATGCCTCAAGTTAAAAAACTCACCCTGTATAGTAGACCACCACAACGGTATTGCCTTTGACTACCTGATCTCGGCTGCAAGCTTAACAGAGATCAAGCAAAAGGACACTCTCGCCAATCGCTATTTCTCTTGACTAAGAAATAAATCTCTTCCACGAGAAACGAAAACTCTTCAAGACTCGTATCGCTCAGTTCTTCTTGTCTCTTAATGAGATTTTGCAGCCCGTCAGATTCCATGTTTTCCCTGTTCTTTCCGTAAAAAGGTGCACATTTTATCTCGCTTCACACCAAAAAATAAGTACGTGTATTCAATTTTAGATCAACGTTTTCTGGACTCAAATATGTCCTTTGCAATTGCCTTGTCATTGCTAGCCTTCGATTGCCAGACGTAATTTCTGGCGTTAGTCTCTATCCTATGTTCTCTTAAGGAAGCATCTACGAGTATACAAGCCTTTAGACAATTTTGAATATCGCCGCAACTAATGTGAAGGAACATTCCAAATTATTGCTTTCTTGTGACACCCACTTTCGTAGACATATCTTGAATTTCATCAAGTTCAACACAGCACAACTTGAACCAGATTTCCACATACAATATTTTGGCTATGCAGATAAGCAAAAAATGGTCGAATATTGGAAAGAAGAAAACTAGAGAAGAAGAAGAAGAAAAAAAAAGAAAATTCAAATTAATTTTCATGACTTAAGGGCTTTCCTTAACCAAATGTTGCCTTGTATAACATACATACATTCCAAGGCTCCTACTTTTGATGCGGACGGATATTTGATGACCAGAAGACATTCACTTGAAGATTTTTACCAATAGATTTTATGTTGACATTTCACAGAATCCTAATATCAATGTTGCCATTGCCTGCCTGAAATTCCTTTTCCTTTTGATTCTTTTTTTTGTTGTTGCTATTTTGTTGCCAACTCATATTAATGGGCTTAAGGGGTAAAACATACTGTCGTTGGCGGAGGATTTTAATAAATTTTCCCAATACATGCAAACGCGCGGATAGGAGTGTAGATAGATAGATGCTGTAATTTCTAAATATCTATGGTAGTCTCGGAAATTTCATCTTCCCTACTTCTGGCCGAACTTAGGTTTAAGGGATTATATTGTTGACGAACGACAGCTTCATCAATTAATCGCCTTAGCTTGAACGCAATAATGGGTTTTAGATAATCAAGGAGTTCTCGTTCTGTTGGGAATATTAATTTGTTTTGTTTTCTAAGTAGTTGGCCAAAGTTGTTAGTCGGTATTAATATACTCATAGTCTTGTAGACAACATATCGTGTGTAAGAGGTCAGCTCCTATAGTTCACTGTTTCTTTAAAAAAGCAAGGAATGTCTTGAAAAAGTATTTACGGTGTATCTCGCCTTCTGCAAGCTACTCAAGAGAAGATCAAGGGTTGGTAAAGTAATCATTTTCAAAAAGACTTACTCTTATCGAGTCCTAAACAGGTGAAATCTTTCTAAGATTTTAAATTTTTTTTTAATGAAAGACTAGTTATATGCTGTCTTAACACTTAACTTACTTAACTTAACACCAACAGCTTAGATAGCAGAGCACATAACAGGAGACTATAGCTTTGAAGTAGTACACTGCCTTCTAATCCACTACTTTAGATGTATTCGGAATCGCTTAATGAACGCAATAATAGAAATATCTTTTACTGAGTTTTGAACAAGTTTGCATAAATTGAAATTGCGGAAGAAGGTACAATCGAAAACCACACGTCTGCTCAATTATGACTACGCATTTCTTCGAGGGAAAACTCAGTTGAGAAAGAAAACGCTTTACGTGGCTCACTCAAATGTCATTAACCAACATTGTGTTCGTAACTAGAAGCTGAAGTTCACACCAAACTGCAGCGTAACCTAAAATAAGATCAAAGACTTCTTACTTACTTATGATAATTAGATGGCGCTACAGTCTGTGGTGGACCAGGGCCTCCATGCCGCTCCAGCTAGCGCGACGTTTGCTAAGGTCCCCTTCCGTTGGTCTGAGCCACCTAACATGAGATCGTCATATACTACGTTGTCCCTCTGGGTTTGAGCCGAATACGAGCTGGGACGCTGTTATCCATACGCTCAAATTGACCAACCCATCTCAGACGGGTTGCCAGAGCTTTTCTGACGAAGTCGGTAGCAATGCTGTACAGTTCACTATTAAGGCGCATTTGCATCCGCTATCGCCAGTGTCCGCACTCTTGTATCATGTCTTGTTGGTTCCTCGAAATAGGGCTTTACCACTCAATCGCCTTCTAAGCCTAAAGAAGCAGCGATTATCACAGTGATTCTTCGAATAAATTCAGCGCTGGTGTCATTGCCAGCGTTGATAGCAGAGCCGAGGTGGATGAGTCCGTTACTACCTCAAAATTGTAGCTGCTTAACATGGCGTTGTGTTGTAAGGCTCAATGTTGTTTGACCCTCTTTATTGACAGTAAATATTGTTCTTTGTTCTTCCGTCATTAACCGTCAAACCCATCTTTCAGATTCAATAGTTGTAAACGCTCTATCGACAGCATACTGTGTTCTTTCCATTACATCATCCACATATGCGACTAACCGAACACACTTTTGAAAGATGCTGCCCCTGGAGTTGATTTTCGAGTTTTGAACAATTTTATCAAGAACGATGTTGAAAAAACCATATGGCAACACGCCGCCTTGTTTGATTCCCTCTCTGACATCGATTGTCTTGGTTTTGTCATCATTGACGGAGCAGCGTGCATTCACCATCGTCATCGTCCATAGTCGAATGAGCTTGACAGGGATTTCAAAACGAGACATGATTCTGTATATTTGGTCTCTATAGAGACCGGCATATTCGGCTTTCGCATTCGATG
Organism: Volucella zonaria; assembly: GCA_963966105.1. NCBI lineage: Eukaryota > Metazoa > Arthropoda > Insecta > Diptera > Syrphidae > Volucella > Volucella zonaria. The sequence goes on from OZ014531.1 coordinate 130,707,070, forward strand.
AAGAGATGGATTTCTTGGGTTTTTTTCCAGGATCTTCCTAGCTTAAAACTTCACCGATAAGGGCCAATCAGAACGTTGGCAAATGATCCAGGACGTTCACATAATACGGCAAGCACGATTTTAAGTGCTTTGCTGAAAATACTTCTATCCTGTAGTTGGCGCAGTTCTCCCATCTTTAGGATGGGACAAACAGTGCTGAAGTTCTATTCCTCCAGAGATTTTGGAGATGAACTAATTACTGCTTATTTAAACAGTTCGTTAGTTAAGTCATCGAGTCCCGCAGCTTTGTTATCGCCGTCTTCCTTTACTGCGCAGTCCCTCGGGGACAGATTCGAAATTTTTTCGGAACGGAACATTGGTGTCCACACACTCTACCATGTCAGTCGTTGGAGCTTCACTTTTCTGGCTAAGTCGATGTCGCTGTACAGCCCGTACAGTTCGTTGTTGTGTCTCCTCCTCCACTCACCGTCTATGCAAACGAGACCGCAAATCACCCGATAAATTCACCTTCTGGGATTATTAAGGTGACCTTTGTTGTTCGGAAGAGGACTTTGCCAGTCCTTAGCCCAAAGGATCACCAATTGGCAAGAATTATTCTTCGTTTGATCTCAGCGCCGGTCTCTTTGTCTCAATTGATAGCGGAGTCGTTAACTACCTCAAATTTATATCTGCCGAAGGTGACGTACTATTCGAGACGTAGGTGTTGGCCATCCTTTCTTGTTGCCAGCATACACTTGGTCTTGCCTTCATTGACCGTTAAACCCATCTTCACTGCTTCCTCCAAAATGCTCGCGAAAACGCAACTCACATCACTCTGCTTTCTTACGATTATGTCAATATTATCGGCATATGAGCGTAATTAGATGGACTTTTGAAAGATTGTGCCTCTTGTGTTGGCGAGTGAGTGAGTTTTGCACTATTCTTTCAAGAATGATGTTAAAGAAATGGCATCACAGCACATAGCCTTATCTAAAGCCATCAAAGGTCTTGGTGAGTTCTTTACCGACTTTCATGGCGCAGCGTGCATTCTCCATCGTCATCCTGCACAAGCGGAGTAGTTTGACAGCGATGCAAAAACTCAGGCATATAACTCGTTTCTATAGATGCTGTCACACGCGTGGTGTGTATCGATTTGGAGCTCATGGGTTTTTTCAAAGATCTGTCGTAGTGTGAATACATAGTTGGTCGATTGTGAACTTTCCTGGCCTGAATCCACACTGATATGGACCAACCAGGTTGTTGTCAAACAGCGTTCATATAATGTGGCAGAGAGGATTTTCTAGGCGATGTTAAGAAGACTGATTCCCCTCAAAGGGTCTCCTTTCTTTACAAATAACGCTGAGATTTCATTCATCGGGCATACTTTCATCCGACCATACTTTACAGATAAGTTGGCGTATGCTCGTTACCAAGTCATCGCCTGGCGCTTTGAAAAGCTCTCCGCAGTCATGCCGCCCGCTCTAGCACCTTTGTTGGGCTTATATATAGCTACCATCACTTGATCCAGGTCGGGTGGATGGAATTCTTGGTCTGCATCGTCCGGGCTGAAAGGTTCATTCTGCCTGATAGCGGTGTTTGGTTCGTCATCGCCGATATACAGTCTACAGAAATGTTCTTTCCAAATCCTCAGCGTCGACTGCGACTCTACTACGACTCTCTAAAGGCTTCGGTTCGGATTTGTATTTGTAGCATTTGGTTTTTTTTGTACCCTTTGGCAAATTTCCGCATCTCTTTTCTGTAGTAAAATAGCAACACTCAATTTCCTCGACCGTGCGCTTCGAATGCTCCTTCTTTTCCCTCCTGAGAAACCGGTGTTCGTCCCTCATCTTCTGCTCCTAAATGCAGGGCCGCTTTGTATGCATCTTGTTTAGTTGCATGTGCTTGCCGGCACTCGTCGTTAAAACAGGCGTTTCGTTGTGATGGCCAAATTAAGCACAGCACATAGGAGATGACATCTTTCATGGCTTTTTGATTATGTTGCCTTTGGTCTTCGATACATGATTCTGGCGGCATAGAACTTCTTAAGAGATTAAAGGAGACTAGATCGGAAAACAATTTGGCAATTTTTTGCGTTTAAGATGTTCCCTATATCCGCAACCGTACTATGGCTAGGTCCAAGTCGATGTTGGCCACTCGGAACGTTCGGACATTCATAATACTGGAGTATTGCCTTACGTCGATCGCTATGTGGTCAATCTGGTTGACGATTGATTGATAAGGAGTTCTTCAAGATCCTTTAAGAACATCAAAAAGCGGGAACCTGCAAGCCTGCAAGCTAGGACAATGTTTCTCCCCGCCGCGAAGTCGATTAGCCTCAATCCGTTATCGGAGGTGGTGTCGTACAGGCTATATCTTCCGACAGTACTAAAGAAGGAGGAAATATGCCTTCTCTTCCTAGCTTTGCATTAAGATCACCGGGTACAATTTTAATGTCACAGCTAGGGCACTTCACGTAAGTCTTGTCTAAGTGCTAATAGAAGCTATCATTGGTGTCGTCATCTTTCTCTTCGCAAGGCTAAACTACTTTTTTCTCAAAGCGCCAGAAAGCATTTTCATCCGATTTCCAAGTTTCTGTACTTTTGGTTGGTGGAAAGAGGTCTTTACTACACAACTGTTGGGTGGACGAAAATGTTGTCTGTCTTTGTCCAGATTAAATGGTTTATACTACATGACGGTGGGCTTTACAGCTTTGGTATATTCGTTATATTTATGGTAAAACTATAGAACTTCATTATTATAGTAGCACCTCTCTAAGGCCTCGATCAAGCGCTTCCCGTTCTCTTTTTTGTTTCTTCTGAGAGATCTACGTATGTCGGTATTTTTTGCATAGCCGCTCTGTACATCCGTTGTTTTTCAAGATACGCCTGTCTGCATTCTTCAGCTTTGCTCGGGAGGGTTGAAATCCAATATACCTGATTTCTCCTTGGCACTGATGCCACTGGTCTACTACCTTCGATGCGAATGGCATCAAACTCCTCGAGCGGTTAAAGGAAGCTCGATTGTGAAAAGGCACTGGTAGCCTTTTGCGTTTGAGCTGGCCTTTTCTGTTGCGGATATCCGTATCCGTATCTTGGCTAGATAAGATAAAGGTCCTAGTCGATTTTGGCTGATCGGAACGTTCGTACATCAGAAACACTGAAGGAGTCTCTTGCATCGATCGCAATATAATGAGTTTGGTTGACGGTTTGTTGGTCAGTAGTGAGCCAGAATCCTTTATGGATATTAAGTTGTAAGAACCGTATACTGGCTATAGTAACATTACGTCCTGCCGCAAATTCAATAAGGAGGTGATGGTATGGAGGCTTTCCTTCCCTAGTTTGGCATTAAAATTGCTAAGAATGGTTTTCACATCATATTTAGGGAAGTGCTTGTAAGTTTGGTCGAGGAGCTTGTAGAAACTGTCTTTTGCAAGGTCGTCCTTATCCTTTGTAAGTGCCCGGGCTTTTATAATGATATCACAGTATATCATTCTGTTCATATACGTACCATTCGATCGAACTTTTTGGATGGTGGTTGGATCTATGCTAGTTGTTCGACTGCACATACTCTATTAAGTGTCTGGACTCTGAATCCATTACTATCTGAAGCTATAAACTGGTACGTCATAATAAACTTGCATGGGTAAAGATATATTTACGCTATTAGTGGGAATCACCCCTGGTAGGTAGGGCAAGCACTACGCTGCATTAAACAAATTAATTTAAACAAACGATTTAAATTATGGCTACTGTGTATACAAGCCTCTTCCGTAATACTTGACAAAGCAAATCTTATAGAGAATTAAGTGTTGAAAATATAATTGATACTTCGTTCGACCTTAGATACTCCGATTAGCCGAACTTCTGCACTCATAATCTCTTTATGAAACGCTAACAACGCTAACAAATCGTTCTGAAATTTAAGAAAATATTATATTTGCCTAAAATCAAAACATCAACTTAAGAACTGCTAACATCCATCTGGATTTTGCTGCGTATAAATTCTCTGTGAGAAAATAATAAAAAGATATATTGTCGAAATATTCCCCACTCATGTTGCAAATAATACGATAATAAAAGTATATCAAACCCCCCCCCCGATATAAATCCATGACAACTCGAGGCAAAATAATAAGGCTACAATGTCATTTCAATTCACCCTGTATGTTTGCTCAAATAGCAATATAACAATGAAAACATACATGGGATCAACATCCAATAAAATGCCAGGGTATGTAGTCGCTCCAAGGGATAAATAATATTCTGACCACAGCTCTTTGTCGATTTAGGCGCACTCAAATTTTCATAAAAAAATTTACACAATTAAACCGGAATGTGGTGGTGGTAATCGTAATCGCTTAGTCCAGGTATTCGCTTATTTTTTTTTTAAGAAGCGTAATCGTATAGTAACCAAATTGAAAAATATATAACTCCTATATTGTGCATGATGTGAATATACCAATGAAGTATCCAGAAATAGAACAATTGACTTGTTATGCTCTGATGGACTATCATAAAAATTTTAAATATGATAGCAATATTGAGTAAAAGTCCGAATATACAATACAAAAACATCAACATCAAATTGTCTCCTTAACTTAAGGTAGCCCTAAACGACGAACATGCTCGCTGAACTTGTTCGTTTGCGTTATCCCCTACACGGCGAACACATTTGGCGAACATTTCGTGTTGATTCTTCACAGTGTAAATATGTGCGATAAAGGAGCGCAAGTGGTTACGCCTATGGTTATTTATTTATGTAAAAGAAAACAAAACAAATAAAACAAGAAAGTGGATGAAGGACTGGCTGTATAAACGCAATACATAGTCGCTCGTATGTTAAATTATAAAAAGAGTTGGAGATAACATCTCCAGAAATTCTTTGTAAAATTACGCCGTCTATAAAAAAGGAAAACAAATATGAGAGATGCAATTACGCCAAATGAAAGATTGTCTACAACATTGCGATTCCTTGCTTCTGAACAAAGCTAAAATCTAAAATTTTTAACAAATATTTCTGCCCAAAGCCTGATAATTAAAATGGCCAACGACGTCATGATCACTCACTCTTCATCGTTTTTTGAGGTCGGCGAGCTATAGCCACCATTCACCTCGTGATTTATTGTATTTTCTAATCCTTATCTTTTGTTTGTAATAAACTCCATCCATATTATACAAGCGTCTTTTGATTTGAACACGGGCCGGAACGAACAGTGATAGCGGAGAACATGAAGCTGCATATTGTCTAGTTAGTTGATAGCATAGGTGAACCAGGCGAATATGGAGAAACAGAGTTTCAAAAGTTGTAATGAACACTCGGATGCATAAAATAGGGAACTGATTTGCTTCTCAGACTAATGGTACTCCACTTGTTTAAATTTTCCAGTTGTCCTTACTTTTACTTTTAAATTCATTTTTATTGTTTCTTTCATTAGTACTTACATTCTAAACTAAAATGACTAAATCTAATTTAACAATGTTAGTTACTTATTCTAGATTAATGGCTCTTACCGAACGCTCTAAACTTTACAATCTCTTTCAAAGTTTACCCTTCGGCCTTAAAAACTATCTCACAATTAATCTTTTCTATCAGTATTACAATATATGAAATTCCTAAGAAAAAGTTTTAGAAAAACCTAGATACATTATCTTTTCAAATTTTTTATAAAACTTAAAGCTATGGCCTTATTCTACTTATCCTACCTAAGCTACTTAACCTACCTTAACTATAATCGGGGTGGTGAGCACTCGTAGCCTCTCGCACCGAGTGGACACCATATCAATTGCCTTGCATTCGTCAATATCGTGCACAAGCATCCCCAAGATTTAACCAATGCCGTAAAGCATCGGTCACTTAGCCTTTATACGAGATACCCCTAACAATCCTTAATCTAACTTACAACTAAGAAGGGTGCGTTACCGACCTTGGAAAGCAAGTCCAGCCTCTCCCCTTCTATAAGCCACCAGAATTCGGTCCCGATCCGATCCCTGTCCGCAATCACGGGACTAAAACGGAGGAGCTCCTGAGCATTGGCAAAATACCCGTCGTAGATGAGCCGTTTATTCCTCGTACCGCGGTGGCGGTGGTGTATTACCGGGACGCCATCCCTGCTTTGCACTAACCCTTTAGCATCAATATGGAGAAATGCCTCTGGCGGGATAAAGCCCGATAGAAGGGTGCTCTCGTGGTACATTTCATTGGGATAATAAGCCCAAAAGATCAAGCTATTATCGTTGGTCATTGGATTGCAACGTGTCTTCGCATAACCTTAATCAGGAAATTGTCAATCCTATTCAGATTAGCCCCATCCTAAAGGACATGGTTGGGATAATATTTTTTTTACTCTGATTCTAGTGTTCTGTACAAGCCGAGACAAGTCCTAAAACAGTGGCTTTGAAACACCCGAATCCTTTCCATCTGATACGGCGCTATATTGAACCACACTGGGCAACCATACGCGATGACTGGCCTAATTAGGGCCACATATGTTTGTCGAAATATAAATACTTGTCGAGCCAGATACCAAGGTATCTCACTACGCTTCTCACCGCTTCTGGTATCCCTAGAAGCCCATCTTAATGGAGTTTCCGATTTTTGAAAATTGATTTTTAACTTCCAATCGTCGCAATACGCCTTAATATGATCGAAATCACGTTGCAAAAGAGTATTGATGACTTCGACATTTGGACCTGATCTATACGCCACTAAATCGTCTGCGTACGCTATGGAATGATTGAGGGGACCTACTAAATGACTTGTGTAAATGTTAAACAGTATCGGAGAAATCACAGCCCCCTATTGTAAGCCGTTTTTAATGTCGAAGATCTTGCTCGAAATGACGTTGTTACATTTAACAACGAACATCTTTCCCATAAGCATGTCGTAAATCATACATAGCAGGGGTTTCGGCGTGCCCATCCTGGTCAACTTATAGAAAAGCCCCTCTAACCATACGGTGTCGAAGGCCTTCTCGAAGTCAACGAGGCCGGCACCCGTACACTGGTTCTTGCATTTATTCCATTGTATGTCGGAAACCTGCTTTGACGCAGCATGATAGTGTCATGCCTCGCCCTAAAACCAAAGTGATTTTCCGGAATTATATTATTTTCCTCAACAATTGTTAAATAGCGTAGTAAATATATCCACTGCTTCCAACGGCAAGTATCTCAATACGACGCTTGGAATACCGTCCACTCCGGACGACTTTTTGTTTTTCAGAGATTCAAAGATGCACTTTCCCAGTTTTCCTTGAAGAATCGCATCATCAATTAATCGTTTGGCGAACAATTTTTGACGCTCGTACAATTTTCGGAAGCCAACAGCCCATGCTTCACTATAAATGTTGGCTTCATCCCTTTCCGGGGTGTTTTTTGGTTGTTCGAGAAAGGAAATCGCTTTCTACAAGAAATTGCTCTCATCTAATTTAAGTTTTTTTGCTCTCGGTTCCTAAAACAATAAAAAAAAATAATTTTTTTTTTTTTTTCAATTCAATTCAAATTTCTTTATTCATATGTATATACAAAAGTTACAAATTTAGAATACGATTTTACATGCATTTGATACATATAGAATAGTTAGTGACACCTTTATTTATGAAAAATAGAGACGATGCCACATTTAAAAAAAATAAATAAATAACTAATACAAAAACTAAATTAATTTTAGATGCCAAAGAATGCACAGGAGTGGAAAGCAGTTGCGGCCGAATTTATAAACAATTGGAATTTCAACCATTGCATTGGTGGTATTGATGGTAAGCACGTGAATATAGTTAACCAGCTAAATCCTGCTCTTACTACTTTAACTATAAAAAACAATTTAGCATCGTGATGATGGCGCTAGTGAACGCAAATTATGAATTTCTAGGCATAGAGGTAGGCATCAATGGACGAGCTCCTGATCCTGGTATATTTGGCCAGTCACAATTGAAATAGGACTATGTTGAAGGTCTTCTGAACCTGCCAGAACCAGAAAAACGACTATTATCTGATGACGTACGTCCATATGTTATAGTTGGAGACGACGCGTTTCCTCTTTTGGAAAACCTAATGAAACCATACAGTCGCCATAATTTAACGAAAGAGGAGCAAACTTTCAACTATAGAATATCTAGAGCACGTCGAATAGTAGAAAATGCGTTTGGAATTTTGGTTAACCGTTTCAGAGTACAAAAGTAGCTATAATTACACTTACATGCTGTTATTTACATAATTACTTAATAAAAAGGAATATGTCTTCATACTTGAGAAATAGTGAAACTGATTTTTCGGCAGATGTGCAACATGCTAATTTAAATGACTTGCGGCCAATAAATAGTGGCAATATATCAGTAAATGCAGCTAATATTCCTAACAAATTTTGTAATATTTTAATACTACTGACAGTGTAGCTTGGCAAAATAGATTGGTATAAAAATTATAACTGTACATAATCATATTGAAATAAAATTAAAAAAAAAATATTTATAAAATTTACTTTACCTTTTCTGTCCCATTTTCTGTTAATACCGTCGGTTTGTGTTTCTTGGTCTCTCAGAAAGTCTATATTACTATAATACCAAAGACTTAGAACGTATACATCTTCAGCGCTTGCCCCCGATTTTTCACTTTTTTCTATTTTGGCCAGTTCTCGTCTGCATGAAGCTCTGAAGGCATTATATTTTTTTTTTACACTTTCAACAATGGCACTTTCATCTATTTCTTTATATTTTGCTAATAACTTTTTCCACGATTTATGTTTTTCAAGTTTATTTTTGTAATTTTCCTTTTTCGAATCCCATATCGCGTTTTCACTCAGCAATAATTCAATAAAATCTCTGATAAAATCGTGACTGAATGCTGCGATTGTGTTTCATCCGCGATATGAACTCGGTGACGTTCGTAGCAAAAATGGTGTTTGCTCACAAACATGGCCCTACATGGCGAACATCGCAGGGTGCCGTGAAATAACGCCAATCGCAATAATGCCAAATTCCAAAATTCGGCTTTATTTCGCTTTGTAAAAGTGAAGTAAGGCCGAATATTATCTATCGGTTTTATTTCGCTTTTCATTGATTTTTATATTGTTTAACATAAATCAGTTGCTATCAATAATGATTAATATAAACGGTACCATGTCAAATCAACCAATTACAATTACAACTAAAATACAATTAGTAAGAAGTTATAGGCGCCTGTCTGACAGTTGTTGACATTCCCTTAGCGGAGCGACGAAAAGAGCGAAATCCTGTAAGCGAGCGAAGTGAGCCACCTTCTTCAAACTTGAATTGAACACATATTTCAACATTCAATATTCACTTTGTGAAATAGCTTGTGGAATAAAGCCGATCACTAATATTCGGCCTTACTTCACTCTTACAAAGCGAAATAACGCCGAATTTTCGAATTGCGCTCGGCGTTATTTCACGGCACCATATCGAAGTCAACAAACATGAAAAAATCTAAATTTTAAGCCAACAGCGAACGGTTCGCGAACCAGCTCCTACATGAGAAAAACATAACAAACACGAACCAGTTCGGCGAGAATGTTCGTCGCATAGGTCTGCCTTTATTGTAAATGTTCGGAAGCACGTTAATTGTTTACAATAGTTTTTGAATGTATAATTTTGAAAAAAAAGAACAGCGAAGAGATATGATCTGGAATAAGTCTCATCCCGTTTAAGAAATCATCGTGGGTATCCTATGTACTTCTTGACAATGATCTTTCCAAAAATTTAGAAATTATAAAATATGATCAGATAAAAGATTTCTCATTTGTCGAACTGTCAAGGTAGATGTGCAAAGTGTTATAGTCTTTTTAATAAACCAAAAATAATAATACGCTTATACATACATATATACTCGACACTCGTACATAGTATTTGCAGTATCTTGTTTGAGTTTTAAAATTTAAAGGTCATTTCATTTAAAAAAAAAGTAAAACACTTAGTAAGTCCTAGCTCCCACATAATAAGAAGAAAAATTAAATCAAGGATAACCTCACTAAATGAGGGACTTCTCCAGAGCAGATCGATAGTGAAAAACCTCGTCCTAGTCCAAACTTGAGCAGCTTGAGAATGAAAACAATCACCGGCATAAGCATTCAACAATTGAAAGATATTCCAGATGAAAAGAATAGAGAGCTTGTGATGGAACTACCAGCAAAATCAAATCTTCTTGTCATTTAGTCTGAGATCGCTGATTTGAAGGCAAAACATGAAGACAGGTCTGCTAAAGTTTGTCCATTAGAAGAAAGAAATATATTTCCAGAATCAGAACTGGATAAATTAATGCAGAAAAATACGGAACAAAATATCATTATCCAACTACCTAAAGAAGGGAACACTAATATGAGGAAAGAGCAAAGACAGTATGCGCCGGACTCCAATCAAGATATTGAAGCAATTGGTGACATTGAATCCACATATAGAATGGCTGAAGAAGATGCGGGAACAGCAACTCTCATTGTTAGAGTAAAATCGCAAGAAGCTCTCTAGAATGTCTTTCGAAATACCCCAAAGCCTTAAATTAACCAGCAAAGGACATGTGTCTGAAAAGGGCAAAATTATTTGTGGATATGAAGATTTTGAACGAAAAGAACTCGCAGATGAAAGTCAGCTAAAAAAACCGCTAACTCTAGTATCGAACAAAATATTCACATGGGACTTTTCAGAGGGGTTGAGATGGGGAGCTGAATCATTCATGTTTTAAACAATATTTTTCGAGTGATTCCTGTGCAACTTTTAAAAAAATTTTTATGAATAAAATCAAAACCGGCGTAAAAGTAATCAAATTGAACAAAACGTCAACAGCAATATCGACTGAAGCTAGTGATGACTCAGATTGGTGAGATTCAAAAACAACCGCTTTACCTTCCTCAGCTGCAAACACAAATGCACATCGTTCCCACAATGAAATCATATTCAATTATTGTAGATTTAATTATATTAAGCTATAATGTGGCCTGAAATATGAAAAGTTTATTTTAGTGAGTAAAATTGATCACATTTAGTTGAAAAAATGATTTCAGTTAGATGACCACATCCTGAGTTGATGCACATTTGTGCTCGTTTTACGGATTTTTGAACGGTTGGTCGCAAAACACCTGGCTCTAAATCAGTGATTTCTTCTTCAATGTTGGCTTTCAAGACTTGCAAGATTTGTGGGTTGTTGAGGTAAGGAAGAAGTCTGGTGCCGTCAGATGTGGCCGGCCAATAAAAATCGCCAAAACGGGAGCTCACACGGCCTGGAAATTTGTGATTCAAAATTTCCATTGTTGTCCAAGCTGTGTGAGCGGTTGCTCCATCCTGCTGTAACTAACAATACCCTAGGCACAATTGAGCAACTTACGGCAAAAAAAAAAACTCGTTTTACGTCTGTTTGTAGCACTAACCAGTTATGGTTACGGTGTCGGCATTCTCAAAAATATAAGGGCCAATCACTTTTTCACTACAAATGCCGCAACAAACAGTCACTTTTGGGGGATGCAATGATTCTTCGTGGATTTCATGTGGATCCTCCGTGCCCCAGAAATGCAAATTTTGTTTATTCACATAACCATAAATTCGCTCCGTCGCTTATTATGATTTTGGATACGAAATCATCCTCTTCTTGTACCAAGTTTAACTGAACATGGGAGTAAGTTAACCTCAATTGACGGTCAGCAGCCAGCAATTGGTGAACGGTTGGCACTTTATAAAGGAGTATCTTCATGTCATTCACCCAAATTCGGTGCAATGAACGTCTGTTGATGCCAAATTGTGTGCATCCTTGTCTCGTCGTCGACGTTTGTGGACTCTCTCGGACATCCTTGGGCACAGCAGTGATATTCTCGCTTCGCTCGCCGATCACTTCTTGCCACATCTCTAGTGGACGCAGTTTGCACGGGACGCTCAGCCAAACGCTTAATTGTCGACGATGAAATTCACGCTGTGTTAAAACAACAGACCAATTTTCATAAAAGAAAAGGAAACACAAAAGATCAAAGTAATCGAAAAAGTCAATATGAGAAAAGCTACCAAATTGTATCGAGACATTTGCGCCATTTCGAAGCTTTCGGCTTTTGGCAACTACTAATATTAAAGATTGTCTTCTAAGCAACGAGCCAAATAAGGCGAACAGTGAGCAACATCTGACAACATCAGCTGAAGAAGCATCCCACAATCAACATCATCTATGGACGCGTGCTTTAACCTCCCTACTTCAAACAAGCGCTTCAACAACATCCCCAAATGATAACTTTGGAGAACATCTCATAAAAAAGTTATAACAGCAGAACAAGATATTATTAAAGTATTTCCTACAAAATTATCGAACAGAGCAAATCGTGTTGTAAAAAATAAAAATAGTAAACCTAATGTAAATATTAACAATAATAATGACAACTTATATTCAGAATCTGATCTATTATGAACAAACAAAATTTATTATTCAGTAAAATTATAGTCAGAAAAAATGAATGAATAACATTTTCAAATATGTATATGGTTTTAACTGCGTCCCGAAAGTCCACATAAATTTAAAATAAAATTCGAGTAGGCCTAGGCAAGAAAAACACGCTATCGATAAGCTTTACAAATACCCAAACTCGCACATGAGCAAAATAAATATTCAGGAGATTTCCTCCGATCCCTTCAACAGGGAAAAACGTCGCCTCGTCTCAGCGAAACATCGTCTAATTTTGAGTTTGTGGGTATAACAGGCATTTGTATTGAGTATGTCAAAGAAATTCTTTACGAAAACAACGTAGACCTTACTAAAGTCACCGCGCCAAAGTCAGATTTCCAATTGCTCTACATGGAACTAACTTACTTACAATAAAAGCCAAGCATGAAGAGAGTTCAGCAAAGGTGTTTCAATTAGAGGGTCGTAGTAGGCTACTGGAAGCCCAAATGGACAGGCTCATGCAAAAAGGCACAGAAGCCAACACTTCAGTGCACTTGCCAATAGAGGACTACAAAGACCCGGTTGAAAGTGCAAAGTCCATTTGCGCTGATTTGTTAGATAGTAAAGAAGCAGGTACTGTCATCAAAAATGCGTACAAAGTGCGTGGCAACGCAAAGTGAGTAAGGCGACTATAACCGTCAAAATGAAATCCCATCACAGTGCAATCAACGTGGTACGTAGTGCAAAAATCTAAAAGGAACTAAAGTTAGTCCCTGAAAAGACATGTCACACAATACTCGCCAAAGGAGGACTAGGTTCGTTGCAGTTATGAATCTTCGCATTTCGACCGTCTGTAAAAATCACTTTGAAGGATGACAAACTGTATATGGAAGAGCAAATATTTCATTGGTAGCAATCCGATGTGCTAATAACATATATTGCAATAATAAAGGCGTGGATGTACTTCAACGAACATTTGGAGAGATACTTACATCTTCAATAACATTATTACATGAAAGGCACATCAAAAACACAACAACGCTACGTCAACGCCATCAGGAACTGTCAGACAACAAACATCAAAAGGAGCTGTCACAAAGTCAACCGCCGGCGCTGTTCGTCAGTTGGGTGGAAATCCAAGGGCACGTTTACTTTCGTCAACTAATTGTATAGTACCCGTCTACCAGAACAACAAAATACAAACATTAAAAGTCCTAACATACTATAAAATAATATAGCAGGGCTAAAAATATTCACTGTTGTTTAGGGACTTTTATAATGAATTCCGAATGTTTGTATTTTTTGAAACGCATGTAGTAGAACTTGAAGAATCTAGTTTTAAGAGTAATTTTATACAATTTGAATTGAAAAACATACCGGCAGTAAGAATTATGTAATTTGTATGAATAGCAAGTGGAGGAAAATTATTTGCCTTAAAAACGCAACTAGAAGCAGTAACAATTAAGATCAGAAAAGTAGAGGAGGCTATATTTCTGGAGATTAAAAAGGATACGAAAAACTTTCATTTAGCCTCAATATAATTTAACCTGTTGCCATTCGTCAAAGAAGATGTTTGTTTTACTGAGGCGAGAAACTTCGCGAGAAACACGCTATGATCAATAGATTTAATCGTAATCGGCAACTTCAATTGAAATTGGAATATCGCAAAATAATTTTTCGACTGGGTTTGACCCAATATCATATCTATTAGCAAAACGCAACGCAAAGCATGAGACCAGCGACAATAAAGGTACCAAAATTCTCGAACCAGCAGTTGCTTTCTGGATTTCCGCACTCGATATACTCGTGATAGTATGTACGAGCAGACGTTGTAACATCCGTGTGTGACCCTAGTTAGAAATTGTGGTGTATTTCTAAACCAAAGTAATCCAGCTCTGTGTGAAACTCTAACCGAGAAAGCTTCAATCGATTTGGTAATAAATTAAGATAGAAGAATAAAAGAGTGCTTACTACGCTAAAAAAAAATCAACTTTATCGTTGTTAAACGGGTTACGAATCATTTCCTATATGTCTCTCCCTAATACGCGCTCTAAAGGCCTTCTCACCTACACCCACCTAGCTGGATTCCCCGACTACAAAGCAACATGCAACTCATTCTCTTAAAGCCGTAGAATGTAGGTGAACATCTTACGAAGCATATGGAACAACTTCGACAAGGACTAATGGATGAATTAAGTAAGTTTCGAAATGAAGCAATGGGAAAAATAGCAGAAATAAACGCAACAACAGTTTTGAATTATTACACCACGTCTCTTTCTATTAGATCACCCTATCTTTTATGTAGAAATAATTCATCAAAAAAAATCTGATTCACTGTATTGTTATTCCTGTTATGTCATAAGTCAGTTAATGAACTCCTTTTTTTTCTTTTTGTATTTTATCTAATAAAAATACCACTTTCTTTTTGGTTTTCAGGGAGTAAGCACTTTTTATTTTAACATTTTATATTTATCATTTTTATAATTTATTTTATTAAACTCTTTTATTTTTTTTTTATCTATTATGCCTAATTTTCCATTTCTATACACTTCTTTCACTTCATATGCGACGTCCTCCTTTGAGCTACTTTCATCTATTTCTCACTCCTTTGTCCTTACTTCTACTATGTGTTCTTGTTGTCTTACTAAGCATATTGAACTTGTTTGGGACATAGGTTTTTGCTTTTGTAAATGGACAGTGTTGTCTCATTAAATTACCAAAATAGAATGAACGAAAACTCCAAACATGCAATTATTAATGTTTTGTGCAGATATCATTGTTACCTCAACGCAAGAAGCCTTCTGCACTATCCGTTTTTGAACTCTGATGTTGTTGTAATAATATGTGCTTGTGAGACCTTTTTCCGACCTGATATTCCCGATTTATTTTATACAGAAACGATAGAATTACTGACACGGTTGGAGGGGGAGTATTATTGCCCTGGTCTACCCCGGACAACTTTATTAATCTTATTAACAAGCAAAAACTTAAAGCTAGACTTAAAACTAACAAAGATATTCTTAACCTAATGGGACGAGGAGAAATGGTGGACGAGGGAGATGTTAAGGGAGTGGCATATTGAGCAGTGCCTTTTTTTATTTCGTGTTTGTTGCTATTTAGGTCAATACTTCGGCGTAGTTGTTCGTTATACGCAACATTCTAGATATGGGTTCAAAGTGACCGTAGTTGGTGCTTTTAGTTCGGATCAGGAAGAGTGGTACAGATCTTAGATTACGGGGAGTGGGAGTGAATGCAATGTTTTGCGTTATTCTCGAGCACTCGATATTTCCAATCAGTAACTGATGGATAAAAAGTACATCAGCGACTTCACGACGTTTTTTTAGGGTATTCATGCTAATTAGTTTTAGCCTATTTCCATATGGGTCGGCGCAGGGTAGATCACGAAGTGCAAAACGGATAAACCTGCGTTGGACTGGTTCTATTCTTTGAATGTGGATTAGTTAATAGGGTGACCAAACTTGGCTGCAATATTCGAGAAGCGGCCTTACAAAAGTAATGTACAGGGACTTTGTAACGTAAGGGTTGGAAAATTCTTTTGCCCAGCGTTTGATAAATACAAGTGCCGAGTTAACTTTATTTATAATGCTGTCAATATGTGAGTCGAAATTCAATTCTCTGTCACAAATTATTCCTAGATCCCGTACTTGGGTAGTGGAAGAAATAGGCTCATCGCAGATGAAGTAGTTTCTTGGAGGAGGAGGTAGACGTTTGCGGGAATAGGTTATCGCTTCGCATTTGCTGACATTAAGCTCCAAAAAGTTTTGCTTGCACCAAACCGAAAACTTATTTAAGCCATCTTGCAGGCAATGGGAGTCAGAGGGCAATGAAGTGACTTTGGAAATTCTCATGTCATCAGCGAATATAAAAAGATTACAATTCGTTAAAATGGGATTTATGTCGTTAATCGTTAGGATAAAGATGATAAAGTCCAAGGTGACTACCATGAGGGACACCAGATGTTGCTTTAATGGGGTCGGATATTGAAGATCTGAAGATGACCCTGTATTCTCGGTCTTCAAAATAGGATTTGGTCCATGCCACAAAATGAGGGGAAAAGCCAAGTTTTTTTAGTTTAAAAATGATAAGTTGGTGAGAAATTTTATCGAATGCCCTGCTGAAATCAGTGGAAATTGAATCGACTTCATCACCGTCTTCTAAAGCATGAAGCGTCCTAGAGACGAACTCTGTTAGGTTAGTGGTTGTTGATTTATCTTCCATGAAACCGTGCTGATTTGTACAGATATTTGGCCTACAGTACGGAAGCAGTTGTTGATAGAATATGCTTTCCAAAAGTTTGGGTATGCAAAAGAGTTTTGCTATTGGCCTATTCATACTCAAGTGGGTATGAATACACATCGAGTCGTTAAGAATTTATGCCACAACTACAATTACGGAGAAAGCGCAACACCTTGTTGTACCAGGGAGGAGCTGACATGCAGTCCTTTCGGAAGGTATATGGAACCGATTGACCAAAGCAGGAGAAAATTAACGAATAGAACGTTGATAGGGCAAGATCGGTGTCAGTTGTCTCAGCAATAATGTCAAAGTTAATGTTGCTGATAAGGTTTTTAAGTTTGTTAAATTCGGTTCTTCGGAAGTTGAAAATGAATTTTCCGAATCGACACTTGTGTTGCCATTTTCATACGAGTATATAATTGACAAGGGGGATGAAGGCGGTCTAGGGTAGAAAGAAGATGATCACTCCTATAAATGACACAGTTATCTGAATTGGATGTGAAGACAAGGTTGAGTTGTCTGTTCATTGTGTTAGGTATTCCACTAATCTGATATAGACTTGAGTTGGTTAAGGCAGTCTACCATCAATATTTCTATTTCTGAGGGCGAATTAAGAGAAACGAAATGAGACGAATCGTCGGAAGGCCCCCATTCAAGTTGAGGGAGGTTGAAATCTCCTACTAGAATAATACAATCTTGAGGTTGTGCATTAGCAGTCAAAAAATTCACTGAGTGAACTACTGGTCGATAAGACTCAATTGGTGGGGATGGGTGAATGTAACAACGAAGTACGTAAAGACAGCGTTTGGGAAGCGTAATGCTGACACATACTAACTCAAAGTTGTCAATGTGGGGAATATCAACAAGGGTTGCATGAAAAAAGTTCCGGATTGCTAGTAAAACACCTCGGCCATAGGGATTATCGGCTCTTTCAAATCCAGTAGGAATGTATATTGATTCTTCACTGAAGTGCAAGGTTCTTTATGCGTCAGAAGCAACAGGCATTCAGTACCTAATAGTAAATGTTTCTGACGGCTCCAATAAATGTTTAGCATCCTGCGCTTATAACCCGAATGGAAGCTGCTCTCCTCAGTGATCTCTCTGAATATTCCGCGATATATCAGGACATTATTATAACTGGCGACTTCAATGCCGATCTTTTAAAAAATGACTCAAAGACTTAGAAAAAGAAGTTATTTTGGACTCCATATCGTAAATAACTGCAAATCCAACGCGATTTTCTGAGAGCCTGCTAGACCTTGTAATTGTTTCTGATCCCTTATTAGTTCTCATATTTAACCAATTCTGCCTGGACGATATCCCTAACCATGATCTCCCCTTCTGTACGTACAACGTTGACTTTTCTCATCATTCTCTGTCCCATTATCTTTTATATACTGAGATTTTAACCTTATTGACTTATCAGAAATACATTCTGCAGTTAGTTCAGCTCCTTGGTATGGTTGCAACCTAAGTGCGGATCCAATCGAGAAACTTTTCTATTTCCAACATATCTTATGGAAACTGTTTGACGCATATGCACCTACTAAAAGTGTACGTATTTACAATAAAAGCTGTCCTTGGTTTAGGTGTGAAGTTATTGCCCAAATTAAAACTACATACAAACTCTACAGAATATGGACGAACAATTCCTCCCCGTTTAATTTGCTGCTTATAAGAAAGGGCGCAGGAATGCAATCTATGTTATCTGTACTGCAAAATAAAACTACTACGCTTCTAAGTTAATTACTTCACTTCCAGCCAAACAGCTATGAGCTAACCTGCGCCGGATTTGTGTTCCTGCTAATAATAAAAGTGTATGGTGTGACCTAGACCCTGATGTTCTAAATGACTTTTTTCTAGGAAGTTGCTCCGATATGACTGACTTTGATCTGAATATTAATTCTGAAACACCAACTTATAGATATAGTGATTTTATTTTTGCTACCCAAAGAGAAGTTATTGACTGCGTTCTAACCATAAAACTAAATACGACTGGTATAGATGGTATACCTATTCGCTTTAACAAATATTTCCAGATATGATTAGCCATCTGGTTCATATATTTAAAAAATCGCTTAAAGTCATTCCGGTTGCCAAAAAATCAAATGCAACCTCCTCTAGTGACATACACCAATCAGCATATTTTCGTGCCTATCTAAGGTGTATAGTAGGCCACTTATCTCCGAATAGCCTCCTTAGCCCATTCCAATCTGGTTTCAGAAGCAGCCATAGTTGCTCTTTAGACATGATTAACATCTTAGACGACATAAGGCGTGACTTTTATAGAGGATTTGTGACATTACTCTGCCTACTTCATTTTTCGAAGGCCATGATATTCCGTGTTGAAAGCTCTAAAACTTTGTTGGTTTCAGCGATCCGTCTGTTAAACTTATTAGGAATTATCTGTCCAACAGGTGGCAAAGGGTTATCGCTGGAGGGAAATCTTAAGAAAGGTGTACCTCAGGGATCAATTCTCAGATCTACCCTATTCTGTGCTTTCATAAATGATTTACCATCAGTTTGCAATCCATATTCACGCAGATAATATTCAGCTTTACTTGGCCCATCCTATGAGTAAGATTGAGGAGCTCGGCTTAAAATTAATTGAATATTTATCTCTGATCCATAATTGGTCTGTGGTAAACAGACTATTTCTTAACCCTGCTAAATCGATAGCTCCCGTTATTTCCCACAATAAGCTGGACATTGGCCGTGCACCTAAACTTCGGCTTTCTCAGTCAAGGCTAAAGCTTGTAGAATCACTTACCAGCCTCGGTTTTGTTTAAGGCACTAACATATCTGGATACAATCATATTAACCTTATCATTGGGCGTATTTATGGATGCTTACATAAGCTCTGGCTTACAGCTAGCTTCACTCATATTGAAACTCGACCAAAAATTGTTATGACTCTTATAAGTACTTAATATGTCGAAGTGGTCTACAGTTTACTACTCTCTCTCACCGAAAACTCTAAGTAGCTTTCAATGACGCTACGCGCTATGTTTATGGTCCCCGCAGGTACGATCACATCATTATAAAAGCCTACTACAATGCACTCTGAGGCAGTATCTAAATGCCCGCAATTGCATTTACTTGCATCGAATTATTAACCTTAAAGCCTCACCATATTCACCGTATTTGTTCAAAAGAATACAACTTGCGCGATCACTATGAACAAAGAACGTTTTACAACCCGTTTTCAACTACGTGAAGTAGTCACGTTTATTTATCGTTCCCTCTATTAGACTTTGGAACTTACTACCCCAGCATATCAGGGGTATATCAAACGCCACTTGCTTCCAAAATGCAGTCCTCTCACACCTCTCTCTTTCACATTGACTATTCTTTGCCTATCATTCGCAATTGGATCTACATACATATTGCCAAAACTGGCATGGAAGTACAGATTTCGGCATTTATATCAATTTCAGCCAACTCCTCAACACAACACTTATGCATATCACCGTCATTTCAATATGCAGCCCCTTCAATTATTGATGAAATCCTAGATACTCCTATCACATTAGATGAATTATGAAGGCTAAAAGTAATAAAGCTCCATGTATTGCTCCTCGAAATTTCTAACAGAACTTACATCTGTTTTCAATCGGATCTTCAACACTGCGGACGTCCCAGGGAACTTTCGGAAAGCTATAATATACCCCTTGTACAAAAGGGGATGCCTTGCGGACCCAGCTAATTACAGGCGAATATCATTCCTGAACTCACAGGCTTAGTTGTTGCTGCTATGCTTTTCGAAAGGTTTACCGCCAGATTTGAAAATAAGAAAATTCTGCACGAATTTCAATCAGGTTTCAGAAGAATGTATTAACATAGCAAAGATCTATAAATGAAGCATAAAAACCTATATACGAGGGGCGTTCAACATATTCTCGGTATCGGGGTGAGGCTGTGGTTGCATATATAAATTGACTTATTTATCAAGTAACACTATTATTTTAGTGCATTCATGTAAAATTTCATATAAATGTGATTATTAATTCGCGTTTTATCTCTAGTTAAACAGAATCATAATGGCAACTGAGACGATGATGGTGAAAATTGAGCATCGCGCTGTAATTAAATTTCTCACTAAGCAAGGAAAAAGTCAAAAAACTATTCATGAAGAGATGGTGGCTGTTTACCAGGGTTCCGCACCTTCATTATCAACTGTGCAAAAGTGGTCAAGTGAGTTCAAGAGAGGCAGAGAGAGCATTGAGGACGACCCCCGCTCCGGCGCCCCGGCTACTGCTTGTACGGGAGAAAGCATCAAAGAAGTCGAAAAACTTGTTCTTGAGGATGCCCGAATAAAGGTGAAAATGATGGCAGAGATCACCATGCTTTCAATTGGTACCATTCACACCATTCTTCATGACCATCTTAACCTTTCAAAGGTCAGTGCAAGGTGGGTGCCACGAATGCTCACAGCGCCTCAGATAAAAAGTGAGAATCGCATGCTGTAGAGAGCTTTTGGAGATGTGTAGTGAGAATGCGGACGGTGTTATGGATCGAATTGTTACTGGGGACGAAACATGGGTCCACCACTATGATCCTGAAAGCAAACAAGAGTCCATGCAGTGGCATAAAAAAGGAACAGACCCCCCGAAGAAGTTCAAAGTCACTCCGTCTGCCGGGAAGCTCATGGCCACAGTTTTTTGGGACTCAAAGGGAATCTTGCTCATTGAGTACAAAAAAAAGGTGAAACCATCAACGCCACATCCTACGCTTCCACTTTGCATAATTTGCGGGAGGAAATTAAAAAGAAAAGACGGGGTAAACTCGCAGCGGGTGTGTTGCTTCTTCATGACAACGCTCCTGTTCACACGGCGCGAGTTTCCAAGGCTGCTGCGCGAGATTGTGGTTTCGAAGAAATCCAACACCCACCCTATAGTCCAGACCTTGCCCCTAGTGATTATTTCCTGTTTCCGGATTTGAAAAAATGTCTTCGTGGAAAAAGATTTTCGGATGATGAAGAACTCAAGTCGGTATTTTGCAGAGAAAGAGGAAATTTATTATTTTGAGGGTTTAAAAAAGCTTATCTCAAGATGTAACAAATGCATTGATGTTAGGAGAGATCATATTGAAAAATAAAAACAATTTAAATTGAATTCGCATTTTCCTTCATATCGATACCGAAAATATATTGAACGCCCCTCGTACATTTTTTGCAGATTTCCGAGCAGCTTTTGACATTATATAACGCGAATCACTTTTCTATAAACTCTACGAGTACATAATCGCATTTTTATCAAAATTCATAAACGTTGAAAATAATACGGCGTGCATTTGGGATATAACCCACCTTGGCTGCTAAACAAGGGTACATCCTTTTCACATTGCTATTTATTTTGTATGTAAACGATAAAGTAGATGACATTAAAGGAGGAGGATAGAAAGAAAATCCCGACACTGTTGTTTGCCGATGATATGACTCTACTTGCGGATATTATTGAAGATATGCAGCTCATGATGCGCAGATTGGAAAACTACAGCAGAACTTGGAATCTGTCCCTTAAGTCGAGAATTATGATTTTCAGAGAAGGCCGCGGCAGGTACTGCCGAAAAGAAAAGTGG
The DNA here is from genome assembly GCA_963966105.1 of Volucella zonaria. Classification (NCBI taxonomy): domain Eukaryota; kingdom Metazoa; phylum Arthropoda; class Insecta; order Diptera; family Syrphidae; genus Volucella; species Volucella zonaria. Next base: position 130,729,248 of record OZ014531.1, read on the forward strand.
ACGTATCAGGGTGAACAAATGTGAGCAGGTTTTTTTTTTTTTTTTAAAAAAAAGAACTTAACACTCAAGAGGGTATTACTACTCTTAAAATGACGGAGCACGTGTTAAGTTTTTCGGAAAATTGGATAGAGAGAGAGAGAAAGATTTTTGGGCTCAGTGGTTATTTCGCTCCATGGGTGGCATCCAACATTTAATGGGGAGACTAAATTATTAGTGTAAATTGGACTTGATGTTGTATTTAGGCAACCATTCATCTCACAAGATTTTAGTTGCCTGAAAAGAAGTCTTTCGGTCACGGCTGGTATTGAACCCCGAACCGTCCGATTGGGAAGCCAACACACTACCACTTGAGCCACGGCCACCCGTGGGAATATATGTAAGTACTCAGGAGTTTTGATAGCCTTAAACTTTCGCACTTAACAACCAAACTAGAAGAAGCAAAGCGAGCAGTTAGCTCAGTTTGGGGAAGCAACAAAAGTATATCACACAGCGCGAAGCTTAAAATATTGCGTGCAACCGCAACCGCTATTATTTTTGAAGTAGCTTAAGTATGGGGTTGCCGTCCATTCGTAGTGGTGGAAAAATTTCTTCGCTGTTACATAAGGAGAGCACTTAAACTGCCGAGTAGTTCGCCCATGTACATGCTCCACTTAGAGACAGGTATAGCTCCCATGTTCTTGGATTCTCCCAAGGCCCACTTAGATTATGTGCTACAAGTCATGGCGATGAACGAGAACAGACCACCAAAAATAGTTCTATCCCATACGCTATCAAGGAGGGAAATCTGTGTAAAGGAGTGGAAAAAACTAGCATCTGATTGTGTTTTCAATCTAGCAGTTAACCCCAATGAGCAGTTAGTAGCTTTGAAGGAAAAGTTGCTAGAGAAAACCGGTCATAGATTGAACGACAGATTCGTAAGAGAAGGCCAAGCGTCGTAGCACAGACAACATCATAATAGACTAAACTTCCATTTGCGAGAAGGAACAGATTTCCTAGCTGGTAAATCCATCGACATGATGTGCACCATCCCCCAAATAAGAGAAGAACTCCTATCACTTATGTTAATTATATTCCGCACCATCCAGAACTTCCACTACTATGTAAGGAGCGAAAGGATGTATACCATTTGTTGTCTCATTTTTCAAAAATCCTGCGTAAATATGGTTTGAGTTCGTACACTTCGTATACTTGAGTTGAACGAAGCGATAAGCATACTCAACGGTTGGGATTTTTTTTTATTTTACATGACGAATGCCCAATTCGAGAAAAATAGGTATAAATATTTCTTTATTAAAATTCTAAATATCAGTTTAATGGACAGCCTTTAGCCAAATCATAAAAAACTAAGAAATTGTATCCAAAATAAATTGTATCTATGTATTTATTGTACTATATAGTCTTTGAATGAAATAAATAGTCTAAATAACTATAACTAAAAGTAAAACTAATTAGTCATTACAACGATTTCAAGTTTCTAACAAATAGATCCAAACGCTTGGTTTCTTTTATTCAGCAAACTAAATTCAAATTTGGCCATGACGCTAAAATCAAAAACTTTAATTATTTTTTTTTTTTAAGTCTCCCTCCAGATACAATTTCCCCGGTGGAATGGCAACATTTCAGTTAATAATTAATCATTTCATAGCGATAAACTAGATCTGGAAACCAGTCTTCATTTTCTGCTAAAGCATATTATATGTAATATTTATATGCCCGGTTATGAAACCATATTAAGGTTAATATTGAGAATCTTATTCGTCAGTTTGATTGTCTGCTTTTGCTTTTAAGAGGTTTAAATTTTCACGATTTTTTATGGGGATCCGAAAAGTAGACACACAAAGAAAAGTCAGTTGCATTGATCTCACACTTGCATGGTTTCAAGTTTGATATTAACAAAATATATGCTGGTGTGCTCCAGGGCTCCGTTCTGTCTCCGACACTTTTTAATTTTCATCAACTATCTCTTGTTTGCTAATTCTAATCCAATATATTCCTTAGCTGACGATAGTACCCTCTGCTTATCACATTCATTCCCGGATTCGCGTCCCTTCTTTTCGGCTGGAGAACGGGAACGACAGCGTATGTTAAGCTCATTAAATTCCGATATTAGCAGCATAAGCAATCAACAGAGTGGAATTTAATGCTGCCAGCAGTCGTAAAAGCGAAATTTAAATACCCAGCCATTACCCAAGAATGGCACTTGCATCGTCGAAAACGAAAAACTTTCCATTCTCGGTATGTGTATCAGTGACAACTTACGTTGAAATGACCGCATATATTCGATGTCGCCAAAAATGCTGTGAAATGTCTAGGTATCCTCAAGCGATGTAAGAAATTGTTCACCCCCTCAATATATAAGGCATTCATCCGCCCAAATTGGAGTACAATGCCCACATCTGGTCAGGTGCTTCTAAAACATCTCTGCATCTGCTAGATAGGATTCAAAACTGTGCGATGAAACTCGTAGGTTATACTAATATCAGTCAGTTAACTGACACGCTCGACCCCCGACGTAATGTCTTCTGTATCACTTTGTTTTGTCACTATTTCCACCACCAGTGCTATATTAAGATTGCCAGTAGCATTCCGCCTATTCCAACCTTCAACCATAACACCCGTCTCGCAATGAATGCTCATCAGTATACCCTCAACATTATTTTCTGACGTACTCTGAAATATCCTGATTCGTTCTAAGCCGCACAACTGGCTTTTGGAATGCCCTGCCGAGCTCTCTATTTCCTGTTCATTATAACTTGCAAACATTTAAGGCCAATGAAAATGGATATCTCTTTTTTTTTCATCCCGAATTTTCCTTCGCCCGCCCTATCGGCAAACAGTCAAAGGGTACCTGAATACCTTGAGCGCGCCCCTGGTTATATATTAAGTAAAAAGAAAACCTATTTTGGAAAATTATTTTGGTTGGTTTGTCGCCAATGATAGCCAGTGATTATTATACCTGTCGTCTAAAGTGACACTGAAAATAAACAAAAAAACATTTGAGTTAAAAAAGCATATTCGGAAGTATTTATTAACAATTTATCATTAGAGTCCCGGAACATGAAATTTGAAAACATTGACGAACCTGAAAATTTTATACGAGATAGAATTATTAAGGCAGCTGAGAAATCAATTCCGAAATCCCCCTCTGTCATTAAGAAGAAAGCTGTTCCTTGGTGGTACTCTAAAATTAAAAATCTCTTGAAAAATAGAAGGAAATTTCTTAGAATATATGTACATATAGTAGGACTTTATTTTAGTCAAATACAAGGCAAGAAAAATGATTAGGTTTTATAAAAAATAATCTTGAGAGGAATATGTAAGTACGATATCCAGCAGATCCACCTTCTTCTCAAATATTAGGAAAGCTAAGGAATCTGAATGGAAAAAGTAAATCTACCTGTATAAGGTCGATTATTTTAGACGGTGAGTGGCTATGTACAAAACAAAATATTGTTGAAGAATTTTTCAACTTTTCTCTAGAGTTTTCTAACTCCGGAAATTATAATCTAGTATTTTAAACTCATAAGAAATCCATCGAACCACGGAACTTCGAGTATCCAACCAAATCAACCAGATATTTGCAACCACCAGTTTTCTTTCAAAGAGCTTAAGAATATTATTTCTGAATGCAAAGGATTATCTACTGGACCGGATATGATTTACTATGTATGACATGATAAGAAATAAGAACATTCCTTGACTATATTTTTATAACAAAATCTTTTCTACTAGTGGAGAAAATCCTTATTAATTCCGATCCTGAAGAAAGGCAAAGATGCAATTCAGAATTACAGGACTGTATCGCTTACCAATGTTTTTTGTGAAATTTTGGAAATTTGATAAATAAAAGGCTTCAATGGTTAGTTGAGAGTAGTTATTTAATTAATACCTTTCAATCTATCTTCAGTAAGCACAGAATTACTGTCGGAAACCTTTTTTACTTATAAGTATCTCATATCTATATTATTTGATATGAAAAGAGCATATGATAGAGTGAGAAGACGAGATATTGTTGAGGATCTTATGAAAGGCGAACTTAGAGGAAATATTGTCACATTTTTACAATGCATATGGTAGATCCTTCTAGTTGTAGGTGATAATTTTCCAAACGAAAAGAAACTGGAGAACGGTATACGCCAAGGCTCGGTCCTAAGTGCAACCCTTTTTATAATTGTGGTAAATAGTATTTTTTCACGAATACCATCTCTAATGGCCATTTTCGGTTCTTCTGAAAATACAAATATCTTGCATGGATTGATACAGACATGCCTACACCAATAATATGTTTGGTGTTGTCGCAAAGGACTCAGTTTGTCTCTAAACTGGAAAAAAAACAGTGCCTATGTTCTTTTCTTGGCTAAGAAAAGGCGCAAATTTTCCTCACTCAATAAAGCTAAGTTAAAATTTGTTGAAACGCATAAATTCTTAGGAATGACTTTTGACAAAAATCTTAAATGGACTGAATATATTAAACAAATAAAGGCTAGAGTAATTTACTCAAACTTCTCTCAGTAATAATATGGGTCTGATAGGCAACTTTTACTAAAGATACAAAATATGGTACTTTTGGTTGTGCAGTATTTCTGCACAAAAATCGTTACTACACTCTCTTGGCTCTATTTACAATGCTGACGTAAGAAAAAGCACAGTAGTCTTTCGAACAAGTCCAAATGAAAGGTTAATGGCTGATGCAGGCATGAACCCATTGAAATACAGAAAACTTTTTTTGTTTTTACCAAAATATATTACTTTCTTTTACATACCCTGACCGACAAATTCTTAGATGATCAAATGTTTATTAAACTATAGAACCGACCATTCAACGACAAACTATCATATATTCGGCTAAAATGTACTTTTCATCAAAAATTTTTCTAAACAACATTGAATTTAACAAACAAAAAGTTCAAATCTCACCACCATGACTTTCTACAATACTTTATTTAAAAACGACATATCGCTTTTAAAATGTAAAAAATTGAAGTCTCTATTTCCAAAATACAATATCAAAGATTTATAGATGGATCTGCTTTGCAGTCTGAGATTGCAGATTATGCTTTCAAACACAGCTCCTTCGTACACAAATTTCACTTAGGTAAATACAAAAATATTTATACAGCTGTATGCTATTCAAAAGTCAGTGCAATAAGCACTCTCTACTAACTTTTTTAATTATTTTATTTATATTGAATCATTAAGCTTGGTTCAAATATTGAAAGAACTTTATAGTACTCGCCCAACAGCTTCAAAAATAAAAGAGCTGGTAGATCCTCACAAAAATTTTGCTATTTTTTTTGGATTCCCAGTCATATGAGTATTGGTTTCAGCGCTAGAGCTGATGAATTAGGTAAAAAATCTACATATATTCGACCTCTTAATAAAAAGTTGCATTTTATTTATAATGACTTAAAAGAAATAATTTAATTCAATATAAACGACAAATGGAAAAGGCACCAGACACCATTTTCAAAAAAATTTTGATCGTTATAGGCAACGACTAATGGGTTGTCTGCAACAGAAAACCTTATCAGAAAAGATTCAGTTATTTTGACCAGATTGAGAATCGGACACACCAGCCTTACCCATGAATTTTTAGCCAACTCTTTGTTCATGAAATAATGCGCTCTCGTATAACCATCTACCTAAATATATCAATTTAAGGGCACAGTTCAAAATACTAAATTTGGACATACTAATCTCTGATAATTTTGAATATAATGAGAACATTTTAAAATTCATCAAATCAATTGGGATGTACAATAACATATAAATTAAAAGAAACATATATATTTATAAACACTTGTATTTAAAAAGAACCAAATAAATAAATAATAAACTCATAAAATAAAAAACTGATTTTAATACTAGTAATATGCAGGATGTCCCAGTTTAGGTTTTCGTCCAGATAGCTGAAGATTGCTGAAGTTATGGCAATCAAAAAATTGTATCACAGGTGGTAGTCTATATCTTCCCCCTTCAAGCTATAGGCCGTTAAAGTGAGGAACCTCTGATTTTGAGGTAAAACTTCTTAAAAGGCCGTAGCTTTCTAACGGATTCAGCTTAAAAAACTGTCGAATTCGATGAAAGACATCCAAAATTATGGCATTTTAAAGCTAACATTTTGAAAAATCGTTGGACCAATTTCATCAGAAAAATTTTCAACTTTTAGGCTAACTTTTTTTATCAAAACTTTTGTCTTCCCTTCATTATATTTTGTGTATGACTTTTTCACCTACAAACAACGGAAGTTATTGCAAACCACTATTTTAGTCACAAAATAAATAGTGTGTTCAAATAAAATAAAAATTAACTAAAAGCTGTCAGTTAATAAGTAAATCAAAGTTGAAAAATTAAGCCAACGGAAAATGTTCCCTCTATTTTGTGGAATGTTTTTGTTTAATTCGGTGACAGCTTTTGAAATGTGCCGATGTTACTTTATTTACTGATTAAGAGTGAACGAGTAAAGTATTTAGCAAATGTTTAAGAAAAAATGTTTTCGATTCGCGAATACGCCAATATAATTTTCCTTTACGCTTTCTATAATGGGGATGCAGGGTTAGTTAGATTAGAGTACCATCGGCGATATCCTATACGGAGGATCCCTTCTAGGCCAACTTATATCAATGCTTTTCACCGCCTTTCAACCGTCGGCTCAGCATATGGGTTAAGAAGAGAAAGATTTTCTAACATAACAGCAGCAGAAGAGGAAGAAAGAATTTTAAATGCTGTAAGAATGCAGCCGTCTGTTAGCACCAGAAGGCTTGCAGCACAGTTGCAAACTCAAAGAACTACAATACAATCCATAGAATTCTTCAAGCCAACCGCGTTTACCCCTTTCATTATACGCCCGTACAGGAACTTTTGCCAGAGGACTTCCAAAAAAGAATTGAATTTTGCCAATAGCTACTGCATCAACAAGATGAGAATGAGCAGTTTATTCAAAAAATTTTATGGACTGACGAAGCCCAGTTTACGAGAATGGGCATTACCAACCAATGAAATTCCCACTATTCGGCAGTGTCTAATCTTCACTTAACACGAGCAACATCTTCTCAAAGGCAAAGATTCAGTTGAAATGCAGATGGTTTAGTGTGAATGTCTGGGTCGGCATATTGGGTAGTATTTTAGTATTTTCTATACACTAAAACTCTTTTTCCAGAATATACACAACAGTTTCTTAAGCTGAATCTGTTAGAAAGCTACTGCCTTTTAAAAAATTTTACCTCAAAATCAGAGGTTCCTCACTTTAACGGCCTATAGCTTGAAGGGGGAAGATATAGACTACCACCTGTGACACAATTTTTTGATTGCCATAACTTCAGCAATCTTCAGCTATCAGGACGAATACCTAAACTGGGACACCCTGTATACTCAACTCTTGTGTTGCCACCCAAAAAAAACTCACAGCATCTGCCCCCCGGATACCCGATTGTAAATAAAAATAATTATATGCATTCGATCAATATTTAATTATTCATATTCTAGGAAGGTATGCCTACCTTAATATAACAATTAAATTATGTACATGACCTTGGGTGTCCTAAAGCAGATATAAAACAGAAGGGCAGCAGCAGAAGGGTCGATATTTTTGTTCTTTTTTAACTGAAGAACATATTTTGAAAGAAGCAGAAAGCAGAAAGATGGAGGAATTGTCGAGAGCTAAATTTTTGAGATAACGTAAATATAATAAATGCAATATTTGTATTATAATATATATTTGATATTATTGTAAAACATGGATTTATTTATTATTTTTTAGATTGAGTTTCGCTGAAAAAGAGGAAAAGATTACTCGGCGAAGAAGATGACCAAAGTGATGATCCTTTGGACAGTGAAGACAAGGATTGGTTTCCCAACGACAATGCTCCGAATTCTGCCGATGCTAAAGCATCGGATAATGAAGATTGCGTTGATTACGAAGCCAAAATTGATGGTGGAACTCAAGAAGAAGAAGAAGACGATGACGACGAAAAAGACGCGGAGGACGAGAGTGACAACGAAGTAGCTTCAGATGTTTCAGCCAGCACTAGTACAACATTAGTGGAAAAAGACAAAACGGTTTGGAATAAAACTCCTTCTCAAAACCAGCAAACTCCGGCTAGAAATATTGTTAGGCAGTGAGCTGGACCGCATGAAAGTTCGGAAATGTTATCGATCTCTGGCACATTCCAAAAATTCATGACGTTAGAAGTAGTTGAAATTATCGTTCCGTGCACAAATAAAAAAGCGGAAGCCGAGTATCTATATTAAAATAGCAAGCATTCACAGAAAGAGCCGCGAGTATGGAAGAAAGTTACGGTAACTGAAATGTTCTCAAATAACTCAAACACAGACCACTTATATGAAATCTGGAAGAAAAACTCATATCCGCTCTATAATACAACGAAGGCGATTTCAGTCGCTTTTACATTTTATACGCTTTGACGATTACACTACACGCCAGGAGCGAACACCCAATGATAAAAATGCACCTATTTCAGATATTTAGAACATGCTGAATGCAAACCAAGCGGCTGCGTATAGACCAATAGAGTACTTGACTATCGACGAACAGCTCTTCCCTTTTCGAGTAAGAACGAAGTTTACCCAGTACATACCATCTAAGCCTGCTAAATAGGGTCTAAAAATATTTTGGTTTTGCGACGCAAGTAATGCTTCTCCACTCAAAGGGATTTTCTATACAGGTAAACAAGGTAATACAAGAGAAGTCAATCAAAGAGAACGAGTTGTGAAAGAACTGTTCGCCGCTTACAAAGGATCTAGCCGGAACATAAGCATGGACAGATTTTTCACGACCTTGTCATTGGCAGAGAGTTTTTTGTCATGGAAGCTCACTATTATCGGTACTATGTAAAAAAATAAAACATTCATTCCTCAAGAAATGAAACTGTCGAACTCTAGACCGTTATTGTCAACGCTTTTTGGATTTCACGAGAAGGTTACCATCTGTTCGTATGTTCCGAAGAAAACTAAAGCGGTGATTCTTGTCAGTACGATGCACAATGATGCTACGACAGAACCAAACCTGGCGTTGATACTATATAGATCAAATGTACATGAGAATGATTGATTCCCGCTAGTTTTTTTTTAATATAGTTTGGAAATCGGCGGTCTTGCTGCGTACGTTACTTACTATGAAAACATTGATATGCTTGCAAAAAAACTAACAGACGCAGACTGTTTCTACGCCTGGTCTCAGTAGAACTAGCCATGCTAATGATAGAAGAGCGATTTTGTAACCAGCAAGTCATGCGAAATCATGCAACGAAAATTGCAATCGAAAGTTACTATGAAAGGCCAGTAACAGAAGTGGTAACTGATAATAACAATCAACGAGACGCTAGTTTTAGAAAAGTTGTTGCTACATTTACTAGGTGGAGTGAAAAGTAACCTCCTGGGCAATGAAAAAAAATTTTTTTTAAATGTTTTTTTTATTTTATTCAATATATCCCATTTTAGTTTGATACACTTATTCCAGCAATTTTCCAACTTCTTGATCCCGTCCGAAAAATAACTTTCCCGAATGTCTGCAAAATACTCCTCCGTAGCGTCGATGATTTCCTAGCGAGAGCTGAATTTTTTATTGATGAAGCATCTTTTGAGGTTTGGGAAGAGATAATAGTGCGAGGGAGCCAAATCGGGCGAATACGGTGGATGAGACAGCAATTGGAGCAGTAAATCATTGATTTTAGCCGTGGTTGCGATGCTCTTGTGCGCCCTCGATTTGTCTTGCAAAAACAATATTTTTTTTTGCTTCATATGAGGCCGTTTTGCAGTAATACTCGCTGTTGATGGTTTTCCTTTTTCGATGTAGTCCACGAAGAGTATGCCATGACAATCCCAGAAAATCGACGCCATAACCTTTCCGACCCATCGAGCCCCTTTGGAGCACTCGTGCCAGCTTCATTCCATTGCCGGACACTCATTCTGTTCTATGGTGTGTAATAGTGGATCCAAGTTTCATCAACAGTTACCAATCGACGCCAAAAGTCCGCCCGATTTCGCATCAGCAAGTCCAAACACTCTTTCGAAGTGCTCTCGCGTTCGTGTTTTTGGTCAGGAGTGAGCATTCGCGGCACCCAGCGGCAAGATAACTTTTTCATATGCAGAATGTTGCCTAAAGTCCGCTCAGTACTAACCTTTATGGTATCTGCTAGCTGGCGCACCTTCTCTTTCTGGTCAGCCAACACCATTTCATGTATTTTTTTGACATTGTCCTCTGTAACCGCATCGGAGGGCCTGCCGCTGCGGACTTGATCGGTAGTGGAGTTGCGGCCACTACGAAACTTTCGAAACCAATATTTGATGGTGTAATCTGACGGATCATTAGCCCCATAATATTTATCCAACTTTTCTTTTGTTTCCTGCGCCGTTTTGCCTCTCAAAAAATAATGTTTTATGAGAGAACGAAAATCGTTTTTGTCCATACTCAACATGATGCCAAACACGTCAATAACAATCAGCTGCCAAAACAAAACTAAAGACAGTATCGCACTGAAATTTATGAAAAATATGAACGGACTTCAAGGCACCACAACCTTTTTTGCAGTAGCAGTGCATTCTGGTGGACAAGGAGGTTACTTTTCACCCCACCTAGTACAACAAGCAGCCTATTTGAAGAAGAAGAAAGAAAAGGAAGTCTTGCCTTGACTATAATAATCCCATTTATGACCAGCACACAAATCGAAACACTACCCAGGTACCTGGGTGGCTCATACGTGTTTTTTTCTCAAATGCAAATTTTTTTAAAAATATGTTGAATGCAAATTTTGATAGAGAATCGGTCAAATCATGGGGATTCGAGAAGGTTTTGGCCTTTTTGGAAAAAAAATTATTCAGTTTTGGAAAGAAAATTATTCAACAAAACATACGCCGGTGGGTAACTGGGTACCCGGATGCCAACACGAGGGCTAATGACTTTACGGACGTTATTTATTGTATTATGTTAAAAAATCCAAAATGAACTTCATTTTCTATTTCTCACAACACAAAAATAGTTATAAACAATTTACAATAAATAAACTTAGTAACAGAATTGCACAAATCATATTTATGTAATATTCATAATAACTTATAAATAAAATTTAAGAATAGAAGTAATAAATATTTATTTATTTGTTTTTTTTATAATTTTTTTCTATGTCGACTAATGTCGATTTTGAATTACACGTTCTTGTTTGTTTGACTTTTTTTTTATCCTTTACAAAGTTATGTATCTTTTTTTATGAGTTTCGTAAAAAAAAGTGAGGGACAAAACTAGACAAATGATTTTAATATTTAAAAAATTTAAAAAAAAAAAACAACTCAAATAATTTAGAAAGTGGCTCCATCTTACTTTTAAATATTTCAAATAAAATTGGTTTGTTAATTTTGTTGCAATATATTTCATATATAGGTAAAAAGACAAGGCAATAGTGAAAAAAAAACACTTGTGTGGACTTGTCCAGTTTTGAAAATCTTTAAGTTTTAGTATTTAGTCCACAACAGTTTAATAGTTTCTGTGTGTTTAGGTATTGTTCTGGTATGTATGTTATACGGTTTAATAACTCGTTTACTTTGGATGGATAATTCACATACTGCCCCAATCGTCTGTTCATATTTGACCATAAATTCTCAATTGGATTGAGATCGCGACTTTTTATCGGCCATTTCTTGATTTTCAACCCATTCCTTAACAATTTTGGAGGTGTATTTATGCTCACCATCTTGTTGGAATGTGATTTCTGAGACAGTGCAGACAGTTGATGCATACAAATGATGTCAAATTCCAATGTAAAATGTCTAGATATTTCTATTTGTTCATAACACCCCCATATAATCACGGAGCCTCCACCATGCTTTACAGTCCGCTGAACTTGACGCTGTTGAAGTGGTTTTCCAGGACTTGACTAATAATTGATCTGCCATCCGTACGAATCAGATCACCTTTTTCTATTGGTCAAGGGTCCGATTTTTTGTGATTTTGCAAACGCTAATCTGGCCTTCGCATTTCTTTCAGAAGCATGAGGTTTTTTTGGCTTTTCTTTCGAGGCTAAACCAATCTTGTGAAGAGCATGACGCGCTGTCCACTCAATTGCGGGCTTTCCGAAGGTTTGCGTCCTGGAGCTGCAACTTTTCAATTCGAGTTCCATTTACCTTGCGTCCAAATCCGTCCTATTTTTGCAATTGGAGTCTTAACTCCACTTGATTTTTTTGTATTTAGCACAGAACTTTTTGAAACGCTGAATATTCTACCAATTTCTCGAGACGATTCACCACTTTTCTGATTTGCTTATCCTCTTTATTGTACCACTTACTACCACTTTAACAAAATTACTCACTTCCCACAGCACAAATTAGCGAAATAAATTAACAGCCGCATACTTTTCAAGAGTCCGCAAATCAAGGAAGCTAGATTTATTAATTTGAGCAATTGAAATAAAATCGGCTATTGTGAATAAAACGAGCAATTTTCAAAAATTAGCTCGGAACAAATGATAAAAAATGAGAAGTGGGTTTGGATTTTCATTACAGTTTTTAAAATTGTAATTGTAAAGGTGAAACCTTTGCAAATTCCGACTAATAGATATTTATTTGATTAAAAAAACAAAAAATAAATGGCTAACTCGGTAAAATTTAAGGGGTTTAGTTGGCAAAATTTAATGAAGAAATGGTTGGATGAATCATCAAAAAGACCACGTTATGTGATGTAAAGAATATGTTTTTTAGAGGTATTCATATTCAATATCAAATGAAATACTTAAAGCTAATGTTAATGCCAATGATGTCAGTTTTTTTCTTAGATAATTTTATGCCATTAGTGGTTGAATATAGTATCGGGAAAATGCGCTCCACGGCTAGCTCGAATGAAGAGCAACCGTGAAGGCCAATTTTCAACAAAGTTATCGAGCAAATGGGACCTTATGCTAGCAATAACACGGCGAATGTTGAATTCCAAATCGCCCAAGGTCTCTGGAGGCCAGTTCACAGGTCCATTACCTTAAATTCTGTGCTCAGCTAATGTTTCCCGCAATAAATTGATAGTATCACGCGCACTGTGGCATGTTGCGCCATCTTGTTAAAACCAAAGCTCTGTCACGTCAATGCCATTCAACTGAGGAACGAAAAAGTCAGAAATCATGTTTCGGTAGTGCTCTCCATTGACAGTAACATTCTGGCCGGCATCGTCCTTAAAGAAATATGGGCCGCTGATTACACCAGCCCATAAAGCATACCAAACAGTGAGTTTTAGTGGTCGTAAAGGCGTCTCGACAAAGGCTTCTGGGTTTTCTCCACTCCAAATTCGGCAATTTTGCTTGTTTACTTATCCCTTTAACCAGAAATGGGCCAAAAATCAGAGAACAAAATTTTGCGTTGAAAATGAGGATCAAGCTGAATCATATTTTCGTCCCATTCACCGAACCTATGACGCTTATAATGGTCACGCGGTTTTAACTCTTGCATAAGCTGGATCTTATAAGCCGATTGCTGTTCACGATGTCGAATCGACTCATTTTAATTCTCCTCAACTCTGCACTCTACAATGGTAATAACTTCTTCTGTTCGTATTGTTTGTCATCTTTTGGGGATGCGTATTATCCACTAGAGTGCGCGAAAATTATTCATAGTGTTCCAAATAACTTGCACATGGACGATTATGTCGACCGTAAAATATTAAGTAAAGATAAGTTTGCCGAAACGAACCACGGTTTTAAAATAGGTTTCTACAATTTACACACGTTATTTTGAGCATTAATCTATTTATTGTAAAATGGCATAATATTCTAATCACAAATAAACTTTCAACTGTCAAATTGACAATCTGTAGATACAGTATTGCGTGTTTAAAAACTAAACCTTTAAAAAAGACACCCTTTACCTTAGTCCGGCTACTCAAAATTAATTCGTTGGTCTCTTAGAAACTAGAAATCAAAAAGCCAATATACTCGTAAATGAAATCAATAAAGCGGGTATTTTTTCTGTCATGGTTGACACAACTCCAGACTCAACACATCAAGATTTGCTATCAACATTCGATACTTAGTCCAAACAAACGAGAGATCTGTCTCTAGTGAACGTCTTCAGAAAATAGATGTCGTCCTAATAAAAAAAAACGGGAAAAGAGTTGGCTCAAAAAATCGTAGTGACCCTTCAGTCAATAGGAATTTCTGTGAAAAACATTGTCTTTCAATCTTATGACTTTGCCAATAACATGTCCGGGAAGTATAAAGTTACGCAGCAAATGCCACGCCATGCCAAGCGCATCGAATCAAGATATTCGTTGAAACAGCATGCAATCCGAGTTTTTAAATGTTTTGGAAGCATTGTACATATGCTTTCTTCTATGGCAGCACAAAACTTTATCAATGTATTCGTGAGGAATTCAAAATTATTTAAAATTCATTTCTGCTGAAAAATTTGTCAAAAACTCGATGAATAGCTAAAGCTGAAACAATCAAGGCAGTGTGGGTTTCTTTCGAAGTCATTGAGCAAGCTTTGGAAGAAATAAAAATCGATGCAAGTTCTTTTGATAATAATACACGTACCTCCGCTTCTGGCCTGCTGCAATCTTGGATTTTGATTTTATCAATTCTTTACACTTTTGTAAAAATGTCAAATATTTGACAGAAAATTTAGAAGCGGAAGAGTTGGACGTCATTGATGATCTATTGTTTATTCGAAGGTCATCAGTATCATTTCAACAAATGAACGCCGATGACGACCAAATCGATGCAATAATAAAAAGTTCACCTTAGCGATCAAACTTGTTCTCTTGGAATATTGCATGCTCTGTGTCTTCCTCCTGAGTTGGGCCATCTGGGCAAAACCTAACGTGCCCGAAGTGATGTACATAGATAATTTTCATAGTCACCCTGACCAGATAAGAACCAGATGGGATCAATCTGTAGGTCCATCTGCATTTCGCAGTGGTGGTCTACCGAGCTTGTCAGCTGGTCATTGAGGTCGCTCTTTCTTCTTCGTTGATCCTTTAGACGACTGTTGCCTCTTAGTTACTAGAAGTCCTCCCATTATAGACTCTCTGCATTTCGTCCGCAAGGATATCGTTGGAAATCATCTCGGCTATAAGAAAAGCTCCTTCGTCCAAAATCGTTCTAAAGTCAGTGATTATCCTTAATGTGTTGTATCGATATGTTTTGATGATAACTTTCTCCTTGTTTCCGTTTTCGCTAGGGCCCCCACCCCACTCAGAAAAATCCACCATACACCACGTATTTACACTATGGTAGACCTTGGAAATGAACCAGGAATTTCAGATCAACATTCATCACCTATTTTTCGACTTCAAAGCCGCATATGACAGTGCGCATAGAGACGAACTTTGCTACGACATGTCTACATAGTTTTGGCATTCCTGATAAACTCATCAGGTTGTTCAGAATGGCTAGGGCAAAACCTTATGGCCAGCAAAATAGTCAACTTTATTTTTTAAGTTCGCACAATTACTTCCATACGCCTCTGACATTGATACTATTGGAGGCATAGAGCAAGCCATCAATGAACTTTTTGTGAGTATTGTGGAGGAAGCGGGTAGAGCTGCTGTGATGGTGAGCGAGAATGAAACAAATGATATGCTGCCATCAGAATACTATGCACACCACTAGCTCTGCAGATGTGAGCAGTAACGACATCAACGCAGAAATCATCGCAGAATTACTCTTGTCACTCGCTTCTTCTTTAGGGTCAGGAGGCAATTGAGTAATAGAGTCCTCTTAATACAAAACCCATATAATCGCCGTCCTGCTATATTGTTAAAAGGCTTGAACTTTGTCAAAAGCGGATAAACAAACACTTAGTCATTTCGAGAGAAAGATATTGCTCTTTCGCCTACGGCTCTAACGCCTTAGATAGTTGGGCCATGTTAACGCCACAGCTCCGGCCCAAAGAATCTTCAATTTTAACCCCGAACAGCACAAAATGGGACGACCTCATGTCAGGTGGCGCAAGCAAGTGGAAGGGGACTTCAATCAACGCTGAAGGCAGCTGGTTCGAGCTCGTGCTGGGAGGAGAAGTTTGTTGAGTGAGGCTCAATTTCACCCTGGACTATAGCACCGCCAAAGTAAATATTAACGCAATACATCACTATTCACAATTAATATTATTTTATTGGCTTATAGAACAGAGAAGAAGTGTTCAAGTCTCTTATTTCATTGAAAGAGAATATGTCAACTGGTAATTATGCCATACGACCAAAAGACCTAAATCTGAATCGACTGTAGCTGAAGTGTTAAAATTAGCAATAGTCCATCCTATTTATAAAGATGGGATATTGGAAACTAACTACCGATATCCATACTTTCAGTGACGGACAAGGATTTTGTTGCTACACGATTACCTCTAGAAATGCAAGATCTTGGCAAGCAGCC
Organism: Volucella zonaria; assembly: GCA_963966105.1. Classification (NCBI taxonomy): domain Eukaryota; kingdom Metazoa; phylum Arthropoda; class Insecta; order Diptera; family Syrphidae; genus Volucella; species Volucella zonaria. The sequence goes on from OZ014531.1 coordinate 130,745,612, forward strand.
AATTCAGCTTTAGGCCCAATCGAAGCATAAATCGACTACTCGGTGCCTTCTCAAATAAAATAAACTTCAACCAAGAGGAAAACCAACACACAATAGTACTCTTTATTAATTTCAAAAAAGCTTTCAAAGCTTTCACGAAAACGTGGGGATACGAGGAGCGCAGAAAATCGGTCAATATATGGAGTACCGCAAAGATACAAGCTAGGTTTTCGCTAAGGCCCCCATCCAAACTGGGTCAGTGTTTAACAGGACTGAGCTTACTACTTTAAATATTAAGATTCTTCTGGCATATCTGGCAATGTTTGGCAATCGAGAAAGTGCTGCCTGGAGCTTTGAAGTCGTTTTGCCTGAATAGTCGATGAGAGCCACAATGTATAATCTATTGTCAAATATTGCGTCTAGGTATCTTATTTAGTCTTTTGATCTTATGTTTGACTTCCTACCCTTAAGTCCACGTATTCTACATTTTCTTGGCTGATTATTAGCGGATATTTGCCAGTCTTTGATGAGATTAATTGTATCCCCCGTATCTCGCAAATATTCTTTGCAACAGTTACAACGGCGATTGCATCAGCGAAACCTATTATTTTTATTCCTGGTGGCAGTGCTAATTGCAGAACTCTGACGTACATAAAATTCCAGAGTAGGGGCCCCAATACCGATCCTTGTGGGATTCCTGAGGAGATTTTTACTTTTTTTCTTCGTCGGTTTCATATCTCAACCTCCTATTGGCGAAGCAGCTGGATACAATCCTCCGCAAGTAGTATGGTGACCTTTTGCTAAGTTAACGGTATTTTTAATATTCAGCGTCACTACTGTTTTCTGCCCTATATGTAATTACATATGTATGTGTTTTGAAATCAAACAATCTGTAACGTTGGATAGCTAATTTAAACGGTTCTTGAACTCATCAAATATGCGCGGTGAACGATACCATTATTGGCTGCTAACCAGTTACAATTTAAACTTGCAAGTTTTCTACCTGACACCCTTTATCAAGAGAATTTACACAAACTTTCTATGTACATTCAACAAATATAAGAATAATAGTATCACAAGTATGTCTTTCTATTTCCTGTCTTCGACAAATGTCTCCGAATTCCTCAAGAATTTTCTTAGAACAATTTAAAGGCAATTATCGGCACCTTCTTTGATATTCACTGTTAATCATCGGGTCATTCTGTCAAATTTCAATAGCCAACTAATTAACCAGTATTTGACCCAAATATCAACACATCAGCTAGTGGCATAAATCTGCCGTCACTCCAAAGTACTCATTCTTTCATCCATTTATATACCGAACCCCCAGCACGTATTTCCACCTAACCCACTATTTACATTCTCATTACCATCGTTGGGGTTTAAAAAGGAAACAGACAAATTAAAAAATAAGCCCGTCTGCATTTTCCGTCCTCGTCAAGGACCACTCCCATGAAAAATCATAAATGATGTGTAAAGGAAAATGCTTAACCGAAAAAAGACCTTTTCTTTCATTCTTGTTCGTTTTTGTTTTTAGTGCTATCCTTTGCTTCTCTTTCGCTTTTTTTTTTTTTTTTTGTTTTCTTACTTACGGTTCACCTAGTTTGCATTGAGTACAAGTTCAACTGGTTGGAAATGAGTGCTTGTTAATTGTGTTAACTCGAAAACAGCAAACATTTTTCCAGAAATTTTTGAAAATCCAACACCCCCCCGGGATTTTCCATCGACTATTTCCACTCTCTTGCACGACTTTATCGCCGGTTCATTCTCTTCATTTTCGGCTAATTTAGGGAGAACTGTAGTAAATTTGTTTTGCTGTAAAAGCTCAGGTAAAATGCCCAGTCAGCATGCTTTGTTCCAATAGCAGTCCCAAGAACAAAGTTGAAAGAACGCTCTTGAAAATGCCTCCATGTGGTTGACACTTATTAGATTCGTTTCCTGTAACCGGAATATGAACATTGGGAAGATACTCACTCGTAGATACATTCGGTGGCTGATTTGCTCATGTGCAAATGGAAAGTAGGAATATTGAGCATTTTCCATCATCCAGTCATATCAATTTTTCGCCGCAATTTCCCATTACCGTTAAAGTGAACCGTTTCGAGAGATTTGAAAGATTGAGAAGAACAAACAAGGAGAGAGCAAAAAAGTGAGAAATTGAGAGAACATAGAGGAATGGAGAGACAGAGAGTGAGAGTAAAGGAAAATTTGCTTCCCTTTTGTTGCAGTTAACTTGTCCTGTTTTTTATATTATTATTGTCCATGATAGTCCTTGAAATTAAATCCCTTATGACGTCACAACATGAAGACCATCTTCGAATACGACCCATTCCTAGTGCGTAAGCAATGAGAACAATGAGTATGTGTACTTGGTTGGGTTGATATAACGGTCTCCACTGTTTACCATGTACTCGTAGTGATTTTAATTTCGTGTAGATAGTCCCTTTGGTGGTCATCTTCTTTAGGATACTGCCAGGGTGAGAGAGAATTGGAATTATTGAGTTTTTGGTTGTGTCACGGTGATAGAGGGGACCTGTTGACAGTGTCATTAATTTTTGCTTTTGGTTTTGGTTTGAACTTCGGAGGCGATGTAGCGAAAAAACAAATCCATAGATATGCATAGGCACGAGTGTACAAAGCCTTTCAAGGATTTGTAATAGCGGAAAATGTTTTTAATTACGGGGAAAAGTGGTTTGAGGATAGAGCAAAACAGAGCAGTGCGACTTTGTGTAATATTTCTGTACTGTTTTAGCGCCTTGTGAAGGGATTGTGTACTCGTACGTATTTTGAAAATTTTAGGTGCTATATTCGCATATATTTTAAGATACAAGAACATTATTTCAAAATTTAGTACTGCATCGTGTGTTAATAATCCTGAGATTTTCGCATAAATTTCCAATGCCCGGGTGTAAATGGAAAGAGCAAGAGCATGTGTAGTATACGTGTAAAGATACTTAGATAAAAAGTTGTATTTGTCTTCTAATTTAGATACGATAGTACATATGTATATCAGGGGATCAATTTTTGAAACAAGTGATAAATAATGGTGGTTGGGTTCTGTAGATACAACATTTCATATGTAGCATAGCACTCATTTAATTTCCTGCTGGTAGCCAAAATTAAAAGTGTGAGTGTTGAGCGGGAATAAATTACAACTCCTTCCTGTGCTGTCAGAAATGGCTTACTATTGTAGAAAGTGGACGAGGTTGAATCAACGGTGGCGTTGGCAATCCACAATACAGATTTCCTATATGAGTTACCTTGAAGTGTTAGAAGCTGAGGTCAATAAAGGAAAGAATTATGATATTTTAGAATACGTCCGGAATTGGGATTGATGACACACTTCGTAGCGAGATGGGTCTTACTGTAGAAGATTTGAAGGGGCGGAATACTAGGAACTGCCGATTTTATTGGAGGACTTTTGGTGAAAAAAGCTATAGAACAAGGTAAGCTAGAAAATATTACGTCGGTGCTCAAGGGCGTCAACTGACTGTGTGATATTAGCATCACCTATGGGTTCTACATATATCAAGTCTTAACAGCATCTGACTAGATCTGGCCATTGTATTGTACTTCAATTTTAGGTGGACTCACAGAAACCTAGATATTTCGCAGCATTTTTGGCGACATCGAATATGTGATCATTCCAAAATACGAGTAGGTAGCCATTCACACACCTAACTGCTGATAATGATAACTACTGAGTGCTTATACATAGTTCACTTTAATGACAGCAGACAACATTATATTTTAAAAGCACTAATTCTACGCTGTTGGTGGTTCCCCAATTAGTCGTGCCGCCCATATCGCTATCTTTACCATTGTACCGCCGAACGTTCTGGAAACCAATATGAAAAGCAAAGAGTACTGTTGTCAGCATTCCCATGCTGAATTAGAAATAGAAAACAACAGACCATTGATGCAAATTACAAAGAGTTTCGGAGATACGAGTAGGATTGAACCACGGGCCATACCAGCATTTATTTTGGATTCAGACCTGAAATTGACCCATAAAAAAAGTCTGATCAAAAATTCTGTCAAATGCGTTTAAAAGATCGAAGGCAATCATTTTGCCTTTTTCGTCAGATTGGTGTAGGTTTTGATTCCAATTTTAAATGAGACATTCCATCAAATCACCAGTGGACCTGTTGCTGCCAGCGTCGTACTGGCGGTCTTTGAGAAGTTTTCGTGTTTCGAGATATATTGTAAGCTAACGGTCTATCAGAAGAATATTTACCTTTTTTAGGGCTGGGCTGGATATCTACTTGAAAAGAGTCATTAAGAGTAGAATTAATGGAATAATATACGCAGTAGTATTGCCGGTGTGGAAGAACACCTCTTCAGAAGAAGGCGAGATATACCATCTGGACCAGTGGACTTGTATATGTTAAGGTCTTTAAGTATCTTGCTAATACGCGAGCGCCAAAGTGAATTCGTCCCACTGAAGATCGACGCACTTTAGTATGGCTGCCTTGTCCAAAGAGCTGACAACTGAAATGTCGTTATAAATGAGCGTTGGGATGAAGCGGAATTTCTAATGCTTTTAATGAACGAGTAATAATTTTCACTACATTTCAGCCATTTTAGAATGATTTGTTTCAGTATTTGGTCGTATTAGAATTTCAAAGGTTTAAGAAGGACGTTGCAATCATTACTGGCTCTTTTAAATTTTTTTCAGTTTTTCTCCTTCGGGCTGGTCTTGCAGAACCAAAAAAATATATTTCGTAACACACGGTGCGTTTCTAACGAGTCCTACCACAGGATTTTATACTCTTTATCCGATATGGAGTAAAGGACCTGATTCCAAAGAGAATAGTGTTTGTGAGCGGCATCAATATCATTATCGAGGAAACAAAATAGCTGTTAAATTCGCTCCAATTGACTTTCATTGCCATACGTTTTTTTATGGAATCTATCCTTTAACTGTGTGGTCAGTATACGAGAAACTAGCTGATCTGACACAGTTATCCATCGAGCCTAGAGGAGAGAGCACATCGACGGAGTACTTATCAGGATGAGAAGTTAAAAACAAGTTTAGGGTATAGGCAGTATGAAAATCAATATCAGGGCCCATTAGCAAGCTGCGTTAACTTGTTTTACGGACCGTAGCTATTAACACTCCTTCGGGTGTTAACATCCAGCTCATCGAAGCCAACCAGAATTGTGTACATTGAAATCGCCAGTAATAACAATATCAATTTAAGGATACAGAGATACAATTCGTTTTATGGAGTCAGAAACCCCTTCAAATTCGTTAGAGGTCGAATTGCCAGTTAGCAATTTATGTATGTAAATAACTCAGTAGCGGATAATTTGCTTATGCGGATGGAATTTTAAATACATGAAGTCGAATACCGGGCTGGAACAGGTATAACATTGCGGTGGAGTTTGATGAGCTACAGCACTCCGCACATTAATGGCGGGATATCGTTGAGAAGAGGATAAAAGGACTAGTTTTTATTCAAGCGGTTACAGATCTGAGTAGTGGAGGAGGGGATCTAGCAGTGTTTGATTGCATCTTATCTCGCGTAGGTTTCCTCTATCGACTCTGCCTTCTCAAGCCACTAACATACACGTACACAAGCACCAATGTTAAATAAAGCTGTGAAGTCTAGTTGGTTTACTTAAATGCTTAGACGGCGGCATAATCCGGGCTGTACCAGGCCTCATCTAACATGTCTTCCCAGCTACCCAGCTGCCTCCTGTTGTGCATACGAATTCCCTTGTGTACTCCACCTAGATGAGGTCGTCCGCTACTGCGTAGTAGAAAAAAAAAATTTACTTACTAAACCAAGGGTGTAAAACATAAAACGGAGAACATAATTCAAATGGCCGCCTCGGCAGTGCTTCAAGCGGTCGGTAGGTTCAATTTTTCAATTTTTTTTTTGTTAGCGTAGACTAAAGACTTAATGTACCCCTAGAGAAAATAATCGAGTGGTGTCAAATCGCACGATATCGGCGTCCAATTGATAAACGCTCGCGTGCGATGACCCAGTGACCCAGTGAGCGTTGCGTCGCTTGTATGGCATGTAGTGCCATCTTGTTGGAACCACAGCTCGGATATATCGATGTTGTCGAGCTCTGACAACAAAAAGTCGGTTATCATCTATACCTGAGACCATTGACGGTAACGGTATCTCCTTCCTCATTTCAAAAGACATAAGGTCCGATGATGCCGCCATGCCATAAACTGCACCAAAGAGTCAATCTTTGTGGACGCATTGGGGCTTACCGGAACACATGTGAAGTGTGTTCGCTCCAAAAATGGCAATCTTGCTTGTTATCATAGCCGCTGAGCCAAAAATGAACATAGTCCGAGAAGATCATTTTTTTGGCTGAAATCCGAATCTAGGGAAAACATTTCCAGCGCCCAATTAGCAAACTCATTGCATTGTCTATGGTAGTCCGACCTCAATTCTTGCGTCAGCACATTTTTATACAATCTTACATAATAAGCCGGGTTGACTCTCTGACGATGCCCGATTCAACTGATCGGTGCCAAATAGACATTTCTGGGTCTTCTTTGATACTGGCCGCTACTGTAGCTATGTTTTCTTCATTTCGCACCAATCACTGTCTAGTTTGTGGCTTAAGATCCAAAAGGCTGTACTCACGCTTAAACATTTCCACATTGCACACTGAAGCCATGATGGCGACTGACCTCACGACAAAATTCACGTTGCGTATTTACAACTAAGCCGGAATTTCGAAAATATTTTTTTAATAATTTCCGCACGTTCGGAAAGAGTAAAACGATTCATGGTGAAATGGCAAGCCTTGCTGAATATTTTGACAGCTGGATGTTATTGGTAACTTTGACAGCTGCTGAAACATGAGAATTGGAAAAACTACCATTGGTATCTGGTCACCCGTTGTGTGATTGAACAACTGTAATCGCAACAGGTGTTGTTAACAAGTGGTGTGGATCAATACTACTTCTAGCCATCGAAAAAGTTGCAACTAATATGTTAGACCTTACCAGACCTTCCGACTGAAACTCCTGGTTTGGTGAAGAGTACATATATATGGAAGTACTAGGTTGCCCGCGCGCTTAACGAGCAAAAGGAGCATATAATCGAGGATGTGGACATTTTATACTCAAGGAACAGTCAAAAGATAAAAGAACATATTAGGGAAAACCCGAACAGAAACATGTAGAGATCTGCGAGGAAATTAATAATGGAGTTGCAGTCAGTGCTAAGGTTCAAAAATACTTCGTGGACTTTCTCCTGCCAGGTCAGAGTGAAAATTATAATTTGTTAACTTACATTTGTCAAGGCTTGCTGACTGATCATCGTGTCTGGTGAGTGGGAACACAAGCATGCCTGAAAACGCAACCTCAACATCATGAACGCCTGGAGCTATTTATCAGACTGACATTTGTTAATCAGTTCAGATGGATTCTCACCACTTTTTTACAGATGATTTTATAGCCGCATATGGCAGCCTCTATTAAAACAGGCTATACAGAGCCAGGCATCTTTGTCAAACCTGTAAGATGACGAAGAACACTTGCTCGTTTACCAAGCTCGGAAGCAATTTCATCGTGACCTTTGATGCCACTGTTCTACGCAGTAACGGACGCAATGGGGTATCGCTGGTACATTTGTTAAAACGAGGCCAAATTTAATTCCAACGCGAGACCGTGTGCGTTATTTTTGTTTCCGATAACATTGACGAAAAATTCTGAAATTCTGACTATGGGGTAGTGGCCTTATAGTCCCGTCACTGGACCTAAATCAAATATCAGACAATATTTCTTTGTATAGAAGCCATTTGCTTTATTTGAAAAACAATTCTTTCCTAAGCCGTAAAACTCGATTATGGAATGCTCTGCCTAGCTCTTTATTTTCTAGTAATTATAACCTGAAAACATTTGAAACGAACGTACATCGGTACCTCTTTTTTAATTCCTCCCCTAAATTTCCTTCGCCGCGCTGTATGCTAACATTTCGAAGGGTACTCAAATCTCTTGAGCGCGCGCTTTATAAAAAAAAAATAAATCGTTTCCGGCAGAATAGAACCATTTCCGCCATATTTTTACTACAGAGCATTGAAAAAAGTTCCACATACGCCATAGAATACCTAGGCAAGATTTATGTCAAAATTTATTACATACCTCACCGGTTCTTGAAAACGGTGGCCTCTGCCATTTTGTTGTACAAGAGCGTATGCAAACAGAGAATAACTTTAGGTAATGACCCCAGAGCATTAGTCTTCGTATAACACACCTACTCATATGCAGTAAACAAACACGATGTTACCTTGGATTAGATGCTATTTCTGTAACCAAAAAGCTTTTTTAATACATTAAGGGTTATCCATAGTCTCAGCCTCACATTGTTGTTAAGGTTTTTAGTATATTACAAGTAGAACCCCTAAGACTTCCTTTGCATCGTGGGGGGAAACTTCGTATGTACTTAGATAGGCATGTACGAGTAGAATCAAAACCTCGAATATGTACAGGTGCTAATACTTAACATAACAAAGAAATGTTTGGCTACCGTGTATACAGACTAGACAATTGTGTTGACGGAATACTAACGCAATATAAAATCAGTACATACAGACAAACAAAAAGCATATAAAGGACAATGCAGAGCCGTAAGGTGCACGACCAGAAAAGATGGGAAGAACACAGGGTTCTCGGAAAGAAAAAGAAAGAGCACGAGGAGCTCGTGATCAGGGAAATAGAGCAGTGTTCGAAAATTGTCTCAGAGAATAAAGTGAACATGGCAGGGCTGCAAAACCAGAATCTAAACCAGCAAAAATGAACTTGGACAACTTGTAGTAGGTTTGCAGTAGGTACTGCGTGTAATGAAAATTTACTTCCGCAGACTTTATAATGGCGATGAAGATGAAAATATTGCTGTTAGGCAGAATTAACCATTCACTTTGTACTGTGATGTCTGGCAATTCCATCCCCTAACCTAGATGAAGTTTTTGCAGAAATATCGGATCCAAAGTCGAACAAACTGGATGTCCCCAATGAACTGTTTATTGACCTTGTCAAAGCATCTGGAGATGACTTAGTTGGGAGCATGCACCAGCTCATCTGTAAGATATGGTCAGAGGAAAGGGTACCCGAGGTATGGAACCCGATCGTTTATCCGATCCACTAAAAAGTAGACTGTTTCGACTGCGGCAACTGCGGGGTAGTAAGTCTCATAAGGATTGCCTTTAAAACATTATCTGCCATGCTTGATTGATTGACCATGCGATTTCAGGCCAGAAAAATCCACCATAGACCAAATGTTTACACTATGGTAGATCTTGGAAAGGAACAAGGAGTTTCAGATCAACATTCGCCACCTATTTTTCGACTTCAAAGCCGCATATGACAGTGTGCATAGAGACGAACTTCGTAACGCCATTTCAAGTTTTGGCATCCCTGACAAACTCCCCAGGTTATTCAGAATGACTAGGGCAAGAGCTTATGACCAAAAAAATAGTCAAACTGACTTTTTAAGCTCACATAATTACTTCCATACGGGGCTGACATTGATATTCTTGGATGAACATGTATATGAATTTTCATTATATCACTTAATTTAGTTTTATTTGCTAGACAAAAAAATGCTTAAAAATTAGCTTAATTAACTTAAAATTATCTATTCTATCTTGCTGGCCCCATGCGGACATTCTACATAAATTAAACCTAACACTTAAATTATGTCTTTCGAAGTACCTTAATACTATACTACATATACTATTTCTATTCATTATAATTGAAACTAAAACTAAAAATTAAACATTTTTTACAAACAAAAACTTAGTAACATGACTTCTTTTTTTATTTTATTATAAAACTTAAAACTATGTAAGCCGGCCATGGCTAAAAAAGTTAGGCGACCCACTTTGCTTCACATGAAGCTACCAAATATTGGAGGAATTTGACGCCGAAGCATCCTCTCCCTTAAAATGCCACCAAAATTGTTGGTGCTGCTGAGCAACATCCCTCATGTCGCGACTCCCTACCACTCTACTTAACCGGAGACGCTCCGCACTGCCGGGTGCGAGTCTCTCTGTCGTAGTTGAGTCGCCTGTCCGCAACTGTTCGAGCGACGTGGAAGATTAGCGGCACCGCCAATCTGTCCTGGATCAGACCTTTACTATCTAAATAGAGGAAGGCTTCTGGAGGAATAAAGCCGCCAAAGCCAACTCTCTCGTGATACATAGAATTAGGTCATTGCTTTTGCAATGACGAGTTGACGAGTCAACTTAATGACAAAATTGACCACTCTTATCAGGTTCGCCCTATTGTAAAAGACCTCATTAGGATAGAATTTTATGTACTCAGATTCTGATGTTCTGTATAAGCGAAGACAAGCCCTCTCAAATACCCGAATCTTTTCCAATAAACTTGCTCTCAAGTTGAACCACACGGGGCATCCGAATACAAGCATAGGCCTGATATAGCAGATCACCTTCACCCTCGCATCGAGTTGGCTGTTATAAAACAGTCCCTTTGTAAAGGCAAAAGCACCTCTGGCTCGGGCCAGAGCAACATCTATATGTTTGCTAAAATACAGATATTGATCTAGCCAGATCCCAAGGTATCTGACTACATTTCGACAAGAAAGTGGCTGTCCATGTTGTCCGACCATAGAGAATTTTCGCCAATTTTTCCCGGTATCCCTAGAGGCCCCAGACAAAGGCGTCCTAAACAGAATGGTTTCCGACTTCTTGCAATCTCGCTTAATTTTGTCGAAGTCACGCTGCAAAAGTATGTTAATTACCTCAATATTTGGATCTGATTTGTACGATTAAGTCGTCTGCTTACGCTATGGCATGGTGAAGATCACTTGTGTAAATGTTGAATAGGATCGGCGAATTTACCGCACCTTGTTGCAGACCGTTTTTAATGTTAAATGTGCCAGCAGAAGTCACATCGCCATTCTTCACGATGAACTGTCTCCTGGAGAGCATATCAAAAAGAATATACAGCAGTGGTTTACTAATACCCAACCTGTCCAGCTTGCAAAAGAGTCCTTCTAACCATACGGTATCGAAGGCCTTCTCCAAGTCAATCAGGCAGGCACCAGTGCACTGGTTCTTGCCTTTGTTCCATTGGATGTCAGAGACCAGTTTCGACACAGCATGAATGATGTCATGCCCCGCCTTAAAACCGAATTGATTATCCGGAACTATATGTTTGTCCTCAACCCACTTAGTCAGGACCTTATTGATGTTTGGAAGAAGACTGATCGAGCGGAGATTCGCCGGGTTGGAAGTATCTTTAGCCTTTTTGGGGATGGGATGTATCACCGCAGTTTTAAAATGCGCTGGATAAAGTGCATTATTCATCGAATTATTAAACAGGGTGGTGTAAATGTGGACCGCTTCTAGTGGGAGATGTCGAAGCACAATGTTCGGTATTTCATCGGTTCCCACAGATTTCTTACTTCTAAGTGATTCGAAGATCGTTTGGAGCTCTTCCTTCGAAATGAACACTGTTAGTACCATTTCATTGGTGCCATATTCTCGTCATTGAACTGGTTGAAACCCGAGCTCTCAAATCGCCAATTCACAATTTTATTTCGAAGGTAGAAATTGTGCACAAGAACTCGTCTTTCCAGGTCGTGGTTCGGGCCAATGATATCATTCGCCTTGTACACTTCCTGGAAAGTCGATCCTATAGCCTATACCTTCTCCTACGGAACCGCGATCACAAAGAAGTTTCCATCATCAACGGCCTCATTCGGATCTATGCCTGCTGCTACAGGTTTTTGTCGCTGTTCGTCGGACGTTTTGATTACTTTTTCGAAATATTTTATTTATTTGAGGGAACATATTCGGGTTGGTGGTGTTTGCAGCCCGAATTTTGTTATTTCAATACAAACTTACGGAATTTCATTAATCTTCTTTTATTAATGTTTGGAGGTTTTTAATCGACGACGTCAATGTCATGATCTCCGGGTTTTGTCTGTCAGTAAACTGTCTGTACAAGGCTTTTAGTCTTGACAGCAGTCTACTTTTATGTCGGTGCAGTGCGTCAATAGTTGCGTTGCGGAATAAGTCTTCGTCGTCAGTGTGTTGATGCCGAGGTATCGTGTTGTCCATTGTTCGTTTGATTGTCTCGTCTATTCGTCTTAGATATCCGTCAATCTCCTCGTTTGACAGATTTCTGTTGGTTGGTTAGAGCGAATTCGAGGAGAGTACTTTGTTAGTATTCTTGAGAAGTGTGTACAACGCACCCTACTATAATTGTTGGAATGCCTTTGAACAAACTCTTCCAATTCCGTAGTTTCGTTGGGAACATTTATTTCGCTGCTGAGACCGCAATGGTCACTGTCATACACGAAAGTGTGTAGACAGTTTGTAGTTTGTTGGTTAGTGCACGTCAGTTGTATTCGTGCGTCGAACAGCAGGAGATCCAAATAGAACCCGTGTCTGGGAAACGACGGACTATCCGTCGCTTTGAGGCCGAGTCGAAACATCACATTGTGTTGTCCCCACCAATTGAATAGTAGGTTCCCTCCAGTATATGGTATATTTCCCCAATCACTATGTTTGGCGTTGAAATCTCCGCCGATAATAAAATAGTTGTCTTCTAATTCCAATTAGATGAACAGACTGAGCCATCAGTGAACCATTTGTGATATTGCGGCGGAAGGGGGCAGAGTAGGTCTGATGGTGAACGAGAATGAACATGCTGTCCTCAGAACACGATGCACACCACTAGCTCTGCAGGTATGAGTAGCAATGACATCAACCCAGATATCATCGCAGAATTACTCTTGCCACTCGCTTCTTCTTTGAGGTTAGGAGGCAATTGAGTAATAGAGTCCTCTTAATACTAAACCCCTATAATCGCCGTCCAGCCCTATTGCTAAAAGGCTTGAACCTTGTCAAAAGCGGATAAACAAACACTTGGTCGTTTCTAGAGAAAGATACTGTTCGACCGTCTACGGTTCCAACGCCTGTGATGGTTGGGCTATGTTAACCGAATGGACGCCACAGCTCCGGCCCAAAGAATCTTCAATTTTAACTCCGAGAAACGTCACATATCAGGTGGCGCACGCAAGTGGAAGGGGACCTCAATGAACGCTGAAGGCAGCTGACGAGAGTTCGTCAGAACTCTGTACAGAGTATAAATAACAATGCACGATTGGGGTTGCTTGCACAAGATCCAAATCCATTTGCTGCTCCAAGATGATGACGATTGCACAGCTATACTCGAAATATAAATACCCAGTGGTCATAGTTGACTATAACTTAAAATGGAACTACCATGTAATGAGAATGACGAAAAACCTTATGCCATCTGCTAGGCTTTCACCTTAGCTACAGATGTCCGTCAGAAGTTCTCTGGCAATGTTACTTCAACTTGGTGGAGTCCCCTGAGGTATGGAATCATGGCGGGGGGAAATGTGTCCCAGCTCCAAAAACTCAACATGCTACATGGCAGTATTCAAAAGTTCATAAAAATATCGCAAGTACAACAAGGTTCTGACGTCAAAACACATCTTTCCGTCAATTAGTTGTATGAATTGGAGATACTCTCAACATACAGAGACGATAACACGTATAAGATACCAACTTAACAACTAATAAACACAAGAACACGAATGCAAAAAATGTATATAATCCCGAGGTATTGGAATGAATAAATTCTTTTTATTAAGATGTGTTAAACTTTTGTGTTTCTTTTTTAATCTTAACCTTTAACTGGTGACAAGCGGTCTCACAGGCCGAGCGGCGTCAGTAAAATGTCATTGCACCCCCTTCCCCTCGCTTCCTTTGTTTGAGGGCCTGAGTAGCTTCGAGTTTAATTGTGTCCACGCCACTGCAGATAGCTACGTCGGACAAGCCCAAATCGGTAAGTAATATCGATATAAAGTTCGGCAGCGGCTTGTCAGACCTTATGTTACCACTTACGTAACTTTTTAACGTAATTTTACTATACTTTTTTTTTTTAGATTTTATTTGCAATGGATAATTCCGGACCTCCAAAAAAGAAGCGTAAGGAGTCGCGAGGTAGAAATGTAGTGCCAAGTACTAGTAAACAGCTTCCATTGACCTCAAACCCTAAATTCGGCAGTCTAATTGGAGAATGGCTGTTACAGAATAACGCAAGTGGCTCGGAAGCCGAAGACGTTCCTGAAAATTTCTTCCTAGAGGAGAAAGTAATCATAACTCAGAAACCGAAGAAAGCTCCTCTGAAGGTGAAAAACCGGAAATACACCAAGCCATGAGCCAGGAGCCAATGCCTTCAGAAAGTGATAATGATGATGGACCTTTATCAAGACTAGGTAGATGTTTCTATGGCAAAAACCGGTACAAGCGGGCAAAAGATCCGCCAAACAGAGCCGTGCGAACAGGCCAACATAACACTATAGCTCGTATACCCGAGTCAAGGTTGAATGAAAGCGATGAAAAAGATCCCTATTCCCTGTGGAAGAAAATTATGACTCCTAATATCTTAGAAGAAATTTTGAGGAGGGCGAATGTGCAAATTTGCGAACTCAGATTGAAGTACAGAAGAGAAAATAGTTCGGAACTGCAAGATATAGACATGATCGGATTACATGAGTTTCTTGGTCTTCTGATGTATAGAGCTGTGTTCAAGTCCAACCATGAGAGTTGTGAGTACCTACGAGGGTTGTCTGAAAAGACCGAACAATGATACAAGACATTTTTTCTCAAAATTTTTTTTTATTTTTCTGCATAGTGTCCTTGTAACTCTACACACTTCTCCCCGCGATGATCCCATCTCTCTAACCCGCCCAAATAATACTTGGCGTTTTTCTCTGCAAAATAATTGTTCACGAAGGTGATCGTCTCCTCATTTGACGAAAACCTCTGTCCTCGGAGCGCAGTTTTTAGATAAGGGGACAAAAGGAAGTCGCTTGGGGCTAGATCTGGTGAACAAGGTGGTTGGTCAAGCAGTTTAAACTGTAATTCATAGATTTTCGCCATGACAACCGTTCAGGTGTGAGACGGCGCGTTGTCTTGGTGAAACAGGATTTCGTTTTTCTGCAAATGTGGCCGTTTTTTCGCAATTTCTGCCTTCAGCTTGGCTTGGCCTTCAGTAATGATGCTTAGTATGCTCCTGGAATGGTTTTTCCTTTTCCTATCCCAAAAAACAGTCGCCATCACTTTCCCAGCCGAAAAAACAGTTTTTGCTTTTTTGGAGCCGGCTCGCCCTTTGCAGTCCACTGTTTTGACTGAATTTTTGTTTCGGGCATTTAATGGTGTATCCAAGTTTCATCTACAGGCGCTAGCTCGGATTTATTGCACCTAAACTGCGCCAACAGAGCGTTGGAAATGTTCATATGAACTCGTTTTTGGTCTAACGTAAGCAAAAACGGCACTCAAAGCGCGGACAGCTTCGTCATGCCTAAATCTTGATTTAATATATAACAAACACGTTCTTTGGACATTTTCATAACCTCTACTATCTCTCTCACTTTAATTCGGCTATCGTCTAACACCACTTGGTGAACTTCAGCAATGTTATCGTCAGTGGTTGCAGTTTTTGGACGTCCCGAACGTTCATCATCTCATCTCCCAAGCTCTTGCGGCCACGTTTAAATTCAACTGCCCAAAATTTCACTGTGTTAAATCATTTTTGATTTGCGTAGGCGTATTGCCTTTCAAAAACAAGAATTTAATAACAGCTCGACACTCAATTTTTTCCATTTTCACAAAAAACACTCACATCGACTCAGCCAACCAAAATGACTGAAACTTCGGTAAGTAACTATCAAAAGATGCACAACTCGCATTCACTAGCTTTTATTAACGAGTGCTGCTATCTTTACGTTGCAACATTGGAGAGTGTACAACGATTGATGAAATGTTGATGGCTTTTAGAGGTCACTCTAATACTTCGTTATGTACATGCCAAACAAACCGTCCAAGTACGGTATGAAAATTATATGTATGTGGGATGCTAAGCCCAATTATTTCTATAATAGCTGTACTTATTTACTGTGGAAAAGGATCTGACGATGAAACTTTGACGAACGAATTAAAGAAGTTATTGGTTCCATCATAAGCACTGATTCGTTGGCGAAACCGTAAAGTAACCTTTGACAATTGGTTTACGTCGATTGAAGTGGTAGACGCACTGAAAAAATGAGGCCTGACGTGTGTGAGTACTATAAAAAAAACAAAAGAGAAATAAATTCCCAAAGAGTTCTTGCCATTTAAGTCAAGAGTTGTGGAATCAACACACTACGGATTTATCAATCAAAGCTGTGACTTTGGTTCCCTCCATGCATCATTGCGAGTCTGAAATTATGGCCTATTATAATTCGACAAAAGGAGGAGTTCACGAGTTAGATAAAAAATGTGCTATCTACACTCGCCGATCGCAAAGGTAAGTACAGTGAATGCACACGTTTTATATCAAGCTGATGATGCCAATTTTATTGATCGAGGACAGTTCATCAAAATATTGGCCAGAAACGCGGCTTTAGAACTCATACAGCGTAGAGTTTATAGTTCTCATATTCCACGCTATATACGAATCAACTTGGAGCGTATTTTGGGTTCTGATATGTCACCTGAACCACAGAACCCCGAGAACAGGCTAAAAACACGGAAAACCGGTGCCGTGGCTCAAGTGGTAGTGGACTGGCTTCCAAATCGGAAGGTTCGGTGTTCGCATCCCAGCCTCGCCCGAAAGACATATCCGTTTTTTCAGTTAACGAAAATCAAGCAGGACGAGTAGTTGACTAGAAATCAACATCAAGCCAACTTCCACTAAGAATTTAGTCTCCCCATTAAATGTTGGGTGCCACCCATGGATCCCATTTTCCCAAAAAACTTAACACATGCTGAGGCATTATAAGTGTATTCATACCCACTTGAGTATTAAGTTCTTTAAAAAAAAAAAAAAAAATCGCAAATCAAATTACCAATGTAATTCATGTGGAAAGCATGTGTGTTTGCAGTGTGCTAAACATTTATGTCCTGACTGTCAATTAAAACACCAAAGTTTGACCATTGAAACATTTGTGGAAAGACACTTATGAAGAGAGTATTATTTTTTTTTATTTGATTAATATGTTAACTTTGTGGAAGAAAAGTATTTTTATTATAAAATGTTGATTACAAATTTTTAGACACTCATTGTTAATCTCATATCTAGTTTCCTAATTGTAGAGACTACATACGTTGTGATGGCAAGTTCCTAATTAAAAATTATATTTAGAGTATACGTACTACTTTATTTAATTTTATCTTGTAATATGTTATTAAACTGTTTTCAAACGCTTCGGAATGCTACCATACTTGGTTTCTATGCTGTAGATTAGATACGGCAGCGGTCTCAGGCCAGTTATGTTACTCGAAAACCATGTCACCAGTTAAAGGCTAATGAAAATGAATTTAATGCAAACTCAAAATACAAGCCCATCAGGCTTTCATTGTAATACGCAACTTTTTTGTAATAACAATAGAAATTCAAAAATTCAAATGCAACGTCGGTGTAAGAAACTAACTGGCAAATGTTGAAAACAGGCGCCGCTACTTGAACTTGCAAACGAAAATATACCCTCAGAGAGCAGTCGTAAGAAGAAAAGAAGAAGGCGCGAACTTGGTTATCTCTTAAATGGAATGTCAAGGGAGGACATATGTTTCTATTTTGCAGATTTAAACGAATTCGTCGAGGAATCGAACTGGGAATACGAAGAGTGCCATGGAGGAAGCTGTTTTGTAAGTGATCTAAGGCGATCCACCAGCAAGTCAATACTGACTGTTGCGGACAGAATTTGTCATGTAGAAACTAGAGAAAATGTAACGAAAATCTGTTGTCAGTTATGGCGGATTGCCTTCTAGGAATCTCAAAGCAATTATAAAACCAAATCGCAAGGCGATATTTTTGTTTTATGAAAATTCAACGGCGAAAATGGGGCGATCTCGTTTCCGGCGAATTGGCTTAATATGTCCACTGAACATATTATTCTCATTAAATATGATGAAGGAAGTTGTCATTCCGTCCACCAGCTCTTCCATTACTAAGTTCGTATAAAAGTCCTCTGCATCGAGCTGAAGGTCTCTTGTTTCGTCCATTGCAATTGTCAAATAACGCATCTGTTAGTGTTAAAAAAAGTGAAGTATACGCGTATTCTGTGTTTTTCTGTGCGTCGTCTCACATATCCGCGTGAGCCCCGAAAGCAGCGCCCCATGTGTTCCACCACCCAAAAGAGGATCTTAGTGCAGACACCAGAGCTACATCATGCACGAGGAGGATTTTTTTTACAATCGCGCCACCAGACCGTTTTCTTCTCAGCGCTCGACTATCCAAGATGCATGGACTTGCCAAATATCATCCCACTCTTCTTTGTCACCGAAGATCTAAGAAAAAAGGAATGAAGTCAAATCCCATACCAACTTCGTCAACAAGAATTCGTCATAAATTGAAAGTTTTAATTGTGTGTGTAAAGTGTTGTCTTAACCATTTAGATTTAGTTTTAGGATTGAATTATTAATTTGAGCCACCCAAAAGTAATATTAATCGTTTCATATACGTAGATGCATACTTAAATTCGCTCCTATCAAACCTTCTGCATACTTATACAGCTGATATATTTATCATCCAGAGAGCGGCTCTGTCTTACGCACATCGTCCCCTTCACCGTTACAAACCTAACAATCCGTTAGCACCGATACAGCAAAGGAAAAAAAGTAGTGAGTTTTTGAATTCAAGTATGTACAATACAATCCTAAAGTTTGTAAGTTTACCTACCTAAATATTATATTGCTGAAGATATACTCGTAATTTTAACTTCCACTCTACAGGGTGAATGACTCGAACTCCAACTTTTTAAAATGCTATAATTTTTTATTTTTTGATAAATTTTATTGTGCCAAAGCAAAAAATGTTGGAAAATACATCAATTTTCCAATTATATCACAAGTTTTCAATATGTCCACCTTTGGCGCGAATAATGGCCTTCAGACGGCCGAAGAAAGCATCGCACGCTGCACGCAAGTGGCTCTGCGGTATTTTGGCCCATTCCCCGCGAAGTGCTTGTTTGAGGTGGTCCAAACGTTGGTATTTTTTAGTACAAACCTTCGCCTTCAAAATACTCCAGACAGAGAAATCCAACGGATTTGCATCCGGACAATTTGCAATCCATTTTGTCGAAGAAATGAAGTGTGGAACAGTGTTTTTTAACCAATCTTGGTTGACGCGCACTTTGTGAGACGGTGCCGAGTCTTATTGAAATGTCCACGGTCTCCAACGGAAATGATTGTTTGTCCAAGGCTTTAATACTGTCTCTAAGACAGTTTCACGGTATACGATCGCATTAATTTTGACGCCACGGTCCAAAAATACGAGCGGAGAGCGATCATCGGCGGTTATGTCGGCCCAAGTCATCACCATCGGTGCTGCCTGCTTTCTGGTGGCCATCCGAAGGTGTAAATTTTCGAAGGACCTCTCTGGCAAGTAAACTCGCTCATTTTATTTGTTGACATATTGCTCGATAACAAATGGCGACTCATCGGAAAAAACCAAATTCGGCAACTCACCACTTTCGTGCAAGCGTAGCAACTCCTTCGCTCTTTCGACTCTAACTTTTTTTCTGTTGCGGTGTAAGAACGTGTGCTTTTTGGAACTTCAATGGCTTGAGGCCGAGCTCATTTTTCAGTATGTGGTGCATCCGTTCCAATGATATGTTAAGCTCACGAGCCATTTTTCTTCCACTTCGACACGGATTTCGCTCAATTCGAGCCTTCACTTTCCGAACCATTTCTGCCGATGTTGCTGTGTTTTTATGACCACCTCCATGGCGTTTTGCAACGCTGCCAGTATCACGGTAACGAGCTATGGTTCGAGACACAAATGATTTATTCACGTTGAGGTGTTGGAGGGCTCTAACGATAGCTACTGGTGGTTTTCCAGCGAAATATAAAGCAATCACACTATCACGTTTGAATTCCATGTCGGATAAAAATTTTTCAACACAACTGCGACGCAAATCGTTTAAAAGGCTTGTAAATGATAAAATTATCTGTCATGTGTCAAAATTTGAACTCACTGTCATTAACGGTTTGGAAATTATAGCAGTCTGAAATTGGTTACAGTTCGAGTCATTCAGGGTGAATTATTTATCTCTTAATATTATTGAAAAAAAGAAGAAAGATAAAAGATACAGTTAGGCGCATGACATAATGACCCCTTTCGTCAGTCATTGTATCGGGAATTAGAAGAGGAACCACTACAATTTATAAGCAGGATGATGTCTCTGGTTTTTCAAGTACACACGTACCGTATAGGCTTAATTCCACTGAATGCCCATACAGCTATGGGAGCAGGGATACGCCTTACCATCGCTCTTCGTCAATTCACTTCGATACAAAAACGGAACATGTGTTGAAGGCACAAGTTCCACCCTTGGTATGAGTCGAGACCGATCTAAAACCTCTGATTTTGTCACAGCACCCAGTACTTTTTGCAACTCTACAACGGGTCTAACCAACAGGACCACCCTTTCCACGAGTTTGGCTTAAACCGAGATCAGGGGGGCTCCAGATTCCTATTTATGTCCTAGTAGGTAGTACTAGTGGTCCTGCCGCCAACATCACCATTGACTGGCAACTTGTAACTGGTCACATCGTAGTAATTTTCGATGGCGTCATCTGAAAACCATTACGATAGGACCAGTACTTTGCCCTGCCCCCCTTATTATTGTATTAGACAACTTCATTGATGGGCGAAGTCTTGATAATTGGCTGAGGGCACTTAAATGTAGACAGGCAACAGAAAGAGAAGGTTGTTAAAGTGAAGAATGCTGTACTAGATGTTTATTGACCCACAGTAATCAATTTTTAGGCTTAACGCGTTTTTGGATACAGAATTGCTGTGCTGTGTCATTTACTTGGGTGTCGTGCACGAAAAAGAAACAGCAGATTTTAGACAAGCCGAAGTTAGCGGGCAAATAAAAATAACGAACAGGGGACATGTAATCGGACCAGAGCACATACACTAAGAAGTATAAGTGACAATCAGAAATAGTGGTTATGGATTTTGTTCAACAAAATAAAGAAAGGCATTCGAAAGCCTAATTAGTGGAGAGAGGGCTGTCAGGTTCCACTGTATAAAGGCAAAAGCAACACGAGAAACGGTAACAGCTACCGATCCCCATATCTCTGATTGACATTAAAATCTCCGCCGATGAAGAAATAGTTTAGCCACTTAACTAGATACCATTAAAAATGCCTTTCCCCTACGGGGGAAAATGCACTAAGCATCCTGCTAGCACCTGAAAGCAACTCAGGAAACGAGTACTCGTCAGGTTCTTACATGTATTTGGGCTGGTTTCTTATTTTTATTTCATATCTTTTGTACCTCAAATTGTACATTTTGATAAGTTTATTATAAGGGCTTTTTCTTTAGCAACTTAAATAGGGTAGCTCTTCATTAAATCATTGTCAAGGAACTAGCAATTACTGGAAGGACTTTCAAAAATTGCTCCACAATTTAACAACCCATTTCGACTGGAGGTGCTTAAGACCGGCAGAAAAATTTGTCGCTGATTTTGAGCCATCACCCCTTGAGAAGAGAGCAAGATAGCCAACATTTCAGGTACATAATCCTAGATGCTGTACTCCTGCTGTACCGTACTTTACCTACTTGATTCTGTTGATTAGTGGTACTTTCTGCTTACTTGTCTTCTGCTTTTAGTGTCCCTGTTAGTGTTTAGTTTGCTGCTGTTGTTAATGTTGCTGCCTCTGTTGTTGTTAGTATTGCTTCTGCTACTGTTGTCTCTGGTGTTATTGTTGTTGTTTATGCTGTTGTCCGTGCTGCATATTTGTATGTTTATTTGTGTTTTTGTTTTTATCTGTACGTATGGGTTTTTTTGTAATTCCAATTCTAGTGTTGTTTTTCCGGCTGTTAGTAGCCCTGTAATTCATGTTCACACTCCTTTTCCCTTCTTGCTATCTACTTTGCTTTATTGGCAACACTGAGCTGCAGCTATTCTATGCTACCATTCAGAGTTCTAACTTGATGCTCCTCATCTCTTAGCTCAGAGGCAGTCAGGACTACGAAGCTGTTGTTAAATTCCATATAGCGGCCCTCAGCACCATCCGATGTGCATAAGTACTCGGGACGTTGTCTTCCTTGCTGATTTTATTCGCACCTTACTTCGCCCAGCAACTTTTTGGTGGAAGTTAAAAGAGAGATAAGGTGTGGAGTCGCCTTTAGCTTCCTGCTCTATCTGGCATTACGTTGAGTTACTGGATGGCTTGATATAAAGGGCTTATCGCTTGATTTTTTTTTTCTTTTTATAATTTGCGCGCCCTCAAGGAATTATTTTTTTTAGTACCCTTAAAAAGTTTGCGCACAGCGGGGGGCGAAGGAAAATCAGGGAGGTTGGAAAGAGAGGTACCGGCGAACGTTGGTTTTAAATGTTTGAAGGTTATAATGACTAGGAAATAAAGAGATAGGCAGGGCATTCCATAAGCGAGTTGTACGGCTTAGGAACGAATCACGATATTTTAGAGTACGTCCGAAAGTGGGCTTGAGCTTATACTGATCAGCATTCATAGCGAGACGGGTGTTACGGTTAAAAGTTTGAATTGGCGGAATGCTACTGGCGATTTCTATGGAACACTGGTGGTAGAAATAGCGATAAAACAGAGTGAGACACGAGACATTACGTCGGTGTTCTAGGGTGTCCATTGTTTGAGTGATATTTGCATCACCTATAAGTTTTATCGCACGGTTTTGGATCCTATCTGGGTGCAGAGATGTTTTGGGCGCACCCGACTACTCCAATTTCAGGCGGATAAATGCCATATACATACGAGTATATTGAGGCCAGATCAGAGGGGGTAAAGTATTTTTTACATCGCTTGAGGAAACCTAGATATTTCGCAGCATTTTTAGACGACACCGAATATGTGGTCATTCCAACGTAAGTTGTCATTGACACACATACCGAGCATGGAAAGTTTATCAGTTTCGACGATGTCTGGGTGTTTAAATTTCGCTTTAACGACAGCAGACAGCATTGTGTTTTGGAAGCATTAAATACCACTCTGTTGATACTTATTGGAATTTAATGAGCTTAACATACGCTGCCGTTCCCGTTCTACAGTCGAAGAGCAGGGACGTGAGTCCGGGAATAAATATCGCCCTAGAGGCCCCGACCCATAGAGTCCATAGATTTGTTGCTCCGTCATTTTTAATTGACAGCTTACTTGCATTTTTATGGAAGGTGGTCTATAGCCAACGGATGTATGAAGGTTGACGGACAAAGTAGGATAACTTTCTACTTTTCAATCTGTTGATCCGTTGGCAGTTCACAAATTCAAACACTGAAGTTCACTCATTCACAAATTGAGAGTAAGCGCATAGATTGGTGAAAGCATTGAGAGAAGGGAAACTCTCATCGCTTGCAAAGAAAACACTATCAGCAATAACAAAATGTCATCGGATGTCTTCTGTCAATGTAGGTATGGGAAGCTTCCTTCCCGGATTACGTCACCACCGTTAACGGAACGACGGAAAACGGATTGACGGATTCTATAGGCCGGGAACTTCACTCTTATTGTGTTTTTGCCATCGCGATAAGCGAACAATTGAGCATTTAGTATAGAAATTTGATTCACTTATTCACTTCATGCCAGTGAGGCCTAAAACACCAGAAGTGAAGGCAATATTCTAGCTTCACGCGAGTCGGGTCTCAAAAGCTGTGCATCTATCGAACGTCTCTATTTTGTATAAGCAAGAGCTAAGGTCAAATGGTGGTCGGGTTTGTCAAACTTTCTCGAATTGAGGAAATTTCCTCGTCATCCTCGTGATGAGGGACATTTGTATCAAAATTGCTGCATTTGGTTAATGGAAATCCGGATGTGTTTGAATAGTAGCAATTGCATACGAAAAAAAAGCTGTCAATGCAGACCTGATATAGCTCCATGTTAACCTTTTTTTTTTAGATCAATTTGAACAGAAAGGCTTAGAGAATATACTCGCATGATTTCAACAGGACAGTGCCTCTCCCACACAGCGCGTGCCACAATCAACTTATTGAAGAAAAGACCACTTCGGTTACGGTCATTTGTCAGCCCCAGTCGTGCGATTGATTTTTGGGGATTCGTTAAGTCTCTAATCTATGCTGAAAAACTAAAAACTTTACTGGACTTGGACGCGAACCTTAAATTGGGGTGGCATCTGATGAAAGCTCGTATAAACGAAGTTCACTTTTCAAGGACCATGTTTTTATTAAGATATCTTACAATTTAATCCAAAAAAATAAAATTTCTAATTCTTTTTCCAAAAGAGACATAAAGTCGCTCCTTTTGGGTTTAATTTTGATCTGGATATTTGTAAAGCTTGTTTTATTATGTACTAAGTTTTGTTCATGAACATATGCACCCCTTTCTGGTCATATGTGCAACAAAATGCTTGTAATTCCTGACAATAACTTACCTTCTAATGAATTATGAGTTTTAAAGCATACAATCCTTATCCTCTACCTTTGTAGCTTTACAAAGTCGCTATGATCTCAATATGCAGTGTGAGTGTACAAATACCAGAAGCAGATCCTTCGTTTCTGGCTTAATTTGCCTGGTGAATAACTTTCACAATATTCTTCTGTGGAAAACCTAATCCAGATTTAATAACTCTAAATCATCTAAATGGAATTTTCGATTCAACAAATTCTCCTTTATACACCCGGAGGGTCGGACGTAAATACAAAAATGGAAAAACACGTGCACAGGCAACAGAAGCATATATATACTCGTACGTAGGTATAGGTATATCCATCGTACGTTGAGATTAATGAAGCAGGTGAAAGATGTTAACGAAAGGTAAAAAAAAGAACAAAAGAAACAAACTAAATGGCCAAGGGTGACCGACTAGGGATTTGCTTGAATGGACATAGACACAAATCCTTGCCATCACCTGCTACACTGAAAAATTATTTTCTTTCATTTTCCTTTTTTTCCCCCCTTCTGTTCTCCTATCATTGTTATCGTCCCCTTGTTGGAACATGTTTTGCCAGTTTGTGCCTGGACTATATGTTCAAGTCGAGAGTTTTATATGAGTTTAGAGGACTTTGTCTATGACAGTTTTCGACTTTAATTCTGAAATCGCATGAACGAAGAATTTCTTTATCGTTTTGCTTTAAATTACAGAGGAGTGTAGAACATTAGTTATGCTTTTTGGTTGGAAAGACCGTTCTCCATCGTCATATTACACAATTTATTGAGTTTGGCAGCAGCACTAAAAGCAGTTGTTTTATGAGATATTAAGAATTATTTACTAGTAGGTTAAGATTATGTATTGTATAATATATTTCAAATTAATGGTTAATATAAGTTTATAGATTTAGGATACGTATTGGTATTTGTGGTCCCTGATGTGATGTGATGTTGCCCGTGTCAATGTTACGATCCAAGTGGACGAGTGCATGTAAGATCGATTCGTCGAACCTGCATGCGTACTCTCGCCTACTCATCCAGATTTTTTGCACACTCAATTGCGCGTGTGCTGGTTCGAAGAGACAAAAAAGATATTAACTACACCACATCGCAGACCACTTTACCATTAAACAATTAAGAAAGAGAAATAAAATGTATGTATTCATGTAAAAAAACAGGTTTTTTTTTATGTCTGATGTGTGGTTTGTTGGGTGAGTCTCAAACATCCCGGCCCCCCTGGAACAAGTTTCAGGACACCGGTAGTACTGCCAATTTGGTAATAGGCCGAACAAATGATCCTGCTGCTGTTCTCACAGTGGCCACTCGAACATGTTGGTCTGTCCCGGGTGCAACGGATACAATTCTACCCAATACCCACTTGGTTGGCAGAAGGCATGGTTCCTTGATGACGACTAAATCTCCCTCTTTGATGTTGGTACCAGTTCTTTGCCATTTGGGTCGCTCTTGCAAACTTGTAAGATACTCCGAATACCATCGCTTTCAAAAACGGCTTACTGGAGCATCTAGGTGGTTGGGTTCCGGAACAGCGGTTAGTAGCTCACCTACAAGAAAATGTGCGGGGGTTAGCGGATTTAAATCGAAATCGGATATAGAACAAAGAGGACGAGAATTAAGGATGGCTTCTACTTGGGTTAGGACAGTATTCAACTCCTCAAATGTGAGAACTGAGGCACCAACAACACGACGCCAATGCTGTTTTACTGACTTGACGCCAGCCTCCCATAGACCGCCAAAAGGGGGTGCGGAAGGAGGGATGAAGTTCCAAGTAATCCCATCATTGGCAAGCGCAGTAGAGATAATGTCATTATGAGTTTGGGCTGAAACGAATTGATGCATTTCCGTGAGACACCGACGAGCTCCATGAAAATTTGTCCCGTTGTCACTGTATATGTTGGAGCACTTGCCGCGGCGTGAAACGAATCTTCTTAAAGCTGCAAGAAAGGCATCTGTGGTGAGATCACTTACAAGCTCCAGATGGATTGCTTTTGTTGCCATGCACACGAAGAAGGCGATGTAGGCTTTCGACAACTTTGGTTTGCGACAACGGGATAGCTTAATCGTCAATGGACCTGCATAGTCGCATCCGGTATTTGTGAATGGACGGTTTGGTTCAATACGAACAGAAGGCAGGTTCCCCGTGAGTTGCGTGCTGGTAAGCTTGCGCTGCATAAAGCAAGCCTTACAATTGTGGATGATTCTTCTAATGGTGTTTCGGCTGCCCATTATCCAATATTGTTGACGAACGAAAGCAAACGTTTCTGATATTCCGCAGTGCATGTAACGATGATGAATATCTGTGATAATAAGAGATGAAAGTAAGTTATATTTTGGAATTATTATAGGGTGTTTTATATTGAAGGATACACTCGAGTTTTTGATGCGACCACCCACACGAATAAGTCCATCGTTGTCCGAAAAGGCAGAGAAACGTAAAAGGTTTGACTTACAAGGAAGTTCGTTTTTGGTTTGCAGGTGGTGAATCTCATTTTCGAAGAATTTGAGTTGAATACATTTTAAAAGGGATATTTTAGCTTTGGAAATATCGGAGAAGGTTAATGTATGAACGGATCGCGGATATTTTGCTGGTTGGCAGTTAAATACGAAGCGGAAACAGTACGCAATTATTCGAAGTAAACGAGTCCACGACGATATTTTTGCAATTAAGTCTTCAAAGATATTGCTGCTTAAGGTTGTGATCAATACATGTCTTGAACTTGCTCTTTCTTCCTTTGTGACTGATTCGCATTCAGGAAGATTTGGCGACAACTGCGACTCTGGCCAGTGTTCCTCTGAGAGCGACAACCAGGATGGGCCTGTCCACCAGAGACAATGATTTGACAGATTTGCTAGAGTGACTCCCCGCGAAGCACAATCCGCAGGATTTGAGTCTGACGGCACATATCTCCAAGAGTGTCTAGGAATATGTTCCAAAATGGTGGCAGTACGATTGGCTACGAAAGTTGTTCAGCGTCGAGGAGGTGATGAAAGCCAATGCAGCACTACTTCGGAGTCGCAGCAGGCGAATGTCCTCTGAATTTGTAAATTAACCGACGATTTTACGATATTTAACAACCGAGTTAATAACAACGCACCACACAGTTCAAGACAAGGGATAGAAACGGGTTTAAGGGGAGCAACCTTTGTTTTCGCCATAACGATTGCTATAGTTATATCACCAGCGAGAGATTTCGAACGCACATATACTACGGCGGCATAAGCAATAGAAGAAGCATCTGAGAAGCCATGAAGTTCCACAGTTTGTTCAGATGAAAATATATTCCGAGGAACGCGCACTTGTTTAAAATATGGTAGTTGTTCGCGGGAGCTAATCCATTTCTCACTAAGTTCTGAGGGCAATGGGTCATCCCAGCCTAGCTTTAGTTCCGAACACCAAAGTTTCTGAAACAAGATTTTAAATAAAACAACGGACGGAGCAAGAAATCCGAGCGGATCGAAAATCCTTGATATTTCCGATAGTAAATGTCTTCTTGTCACCGATCTACAGCATTTAGTTAAATTTAAACTGAATGAAAATACGTCAGAACACGGATTCCAAAACATTCCTAAAACCTTAACTAGAGAATTTGAACGTTCA
Organism: Volucella zonaria; assembly: GCA_963966105.1. Classification (NCBI taxonomy): domain Eukaryota; kingdom Metazoa; phylum Arthropoda; class Insecta; order Diptera; family Syrphidae; genus Volucella; species Volucella zonaria. The sequence goes on from OZ014531.1 coordinate 130,773,597, forward strand.
GGATCCACAAACGAATATTCACAATCTTCCGGAGATTGATTTGCCAGTAGAGCCCAACAGTTGGAACTCCATTTTCGAAAACGAAGACCGGCTTCTGATAGAAGTGCTACTAACTCAGACTGTATACTGAGCAATGACTCAACGGAGTTCGAACCCGTCATAATGTCGTCGACGTAGACATCGTTAAGTAATATGCTAGCTGCAGATGGATATTTTGATCTGTAGTCTTCGGCGATCTGCTGCAATACACGAACCAACAAAAACGGAGCCGACGCGGTACCATACGTTACGGTCTTTAAGCGATAGTGTTGAATTTGTTCCTTAGGGTTTTGACGCCAAACGATTCGCTGATAATCCGATTCAATATCGCGAACCCAAATCTGACGGAACATTTTAACTATGTCCGCAGTAAAAACTAAGCGATATTGTCTAAGGCAAAGGCAAACACCAATAAGATCACGCTGTATAGGCGGACCGATTAAGAGATGGTTATTTAATGATTGTCCGAGTGAGTCTTTTACCGAACCATCGAACACACGCGAAGCTTTGTTGACGAACTTTCGGGCTTAAGTACCGCGTGATGGGGTAGGTAGAATTGTCGGGAAGAGCTGATAGCCATATCTTCGCATGGTATAAGCTCCATATGGCCAAATTCGAGGTATTCTTCCATAAATTTGCAGTACTGACGATAAAGTTCTTGGTTAGTTTGGAAACGACATTCCATTGCCCGCAAACGCGAAACAGCGGATTGAAGCGTATCTCCGAAAGTTGGGAAAGGGATACGATATACTTCCCATCAGAAGCACGAGAAAAAGTTGATCTGAATTGTTCTTCAGCTGGATCGTTATAGATGTTACGAGTGTTGAGCAAAGGAACTTCCTCCAGCTCCCAAAACCGTTGCAGAAGGGCATCTACGTCTAATGCTGAATGAAATGAAGATTTTTTAATTTCGGGGTTGTTAATGTACTTTGTATCGAACAGTTCACCAGTGATAACCCACCCGAAAGTCGTATTTTGAGCTATTGGGGAACCTTGTGGTTCACGAATTTGATCTGGTTTTAAAATGTGCCAGACCTTGTCCGCACCGAGAAGGATGTCAATAGAGCTTGATGTATTAAAGTCAGGATCAGCAAGATCTAACTCCCGAAAATGTGCCAATGCCGATGCATCAAAGGATCTTGAGGGTAAATTCGACGTCAATTTACTTAACACGAATGCATCGACCGGTAGCCAAGTTGAATTGAAACGAGAAACAAGAGTGATTTTTGCACATCGCTTAGTATATCCTGCAGCTTGAGAAGATAATCCTACGATAGGAATTCGCGCATGTGTCCGTTGAAGTCCAAGTCGTTGGACAAACGATTCCGTAACGAAAGACGATTGTGACCCCGCAGAATGCGGCAATTCACAAGTTTAGCTAAAATGGTTGGCAAGAGAGTTTGCTTTCGAAAATTAAACTCAAGCGAGTGGCTATTAACCAAAGGAACACTTGAATGAGAAGTGGATGGGGTTGTAGGCGAGTGCGGCTGATTCGAAAAAGATGAAACGGAAGGATTGTTGAAGGGTGTGTCAACTAACGAAGCACTAGGATCATCGTGATGTACAAGAGAATGATGGCGACCTTTGCATACGCGGCAACGGAACGGCGATCGACATTTGTTTGAAGAATGACCGGGTCTTAGACAATTGAAACATATCGAGAAAGTTTTCGTTAATGTTCTATGCGTTAGAATGTCTTTTTCAAGGCACTGAGGTAAATTGTGGTCACGCTTGCACATTGGGCACGGCGAAATATTGTCTGTAGTGCTTTTGACCAAGTGAGCTCGAATTTGGTTTGATAGTTTTGACCGCGCTGTGGTTGTCCGGTTAAACGACTGACAAAATTTAAGGGCATCACACCTGAGTTCGAGGAATTCCACTAAATCGGTTATCGTGTTATCGTCGCGAGAGCCCACTTTTTCTGCCCACGCGCGCTTTGTCTCAGCATCGACTTTACTAAGCAGGAGATATATTAGCCACGGATCGCGATTATTTTTACCGAGAGCACATAGGCCGCGAATTACTTCGTCTGCACCGTCTGTAATTTTTCTAAGCGCTTGAACGTTTGAAACGCTTATTGACGGAAGTGCTAAGAAGGTTTGTACGAACGATTGCACTATCAGATTTACCCGATCGTAGCGCCTTTCGATACAATTCGCATCCGAAATGAGTATATGTTTCACGAAGTTGGCTGCATCATCATGCAAGAACGATTTGAGATAATGAAACTTTTGGGTAGGTGTTAAATGAGGTTTATTATCCACCGAGCCCATGAACAAATCGCGAAAGGACGGCCAGTCCTTGTAGCAGCCGAAAAATGGAGGAATCACAATGGCTGGCAAATTGATTCTAGAACACGTGTTCGCCAAGGAATCTAATTTTTTGCAAGAATTCTCCGACTGATCTGCTAAATTATGAAGCACCGATTCTTCATCGATTGAATTGTCTGCGTTTTTCTTATCGCGAATTGCTCTTTTCCAGCCTGAATGAGCCACAAAGTACTTATTTTCGTAATCAGCAAAGTCTTTCGTGAATTCTTGGAGCTCACTTACTTCCGCGTGTTTAAGACATTCATAATGAAGTGAAGAGAATTCACCCCACGCTTCAACAACTCTATTTAAACGAATTTCTAGCATTTCGACCGTAGTAGAAGTTTCTATAGATGCGAGAAACTCTACAGCCCGTGTTAAGCATGCCTTTGCATTTCCACGTTTTAACTTTAAAGCATTCATTTTAGAAATTCGCGAAAGGTTCCGATATATGTGCCATTAATGGCAATAATGACCCGCGGCAATTCGATCAGATGATTAAAAAGAAAAACAAACAATGTCTCCATACGATAACACCGAAAAATCACACCACGAGGTTTTCACAATTTGCAAATAGTAGAATATCAAATATATCACCATGAAAATTGTCTGGTTCAAAAATCAATTCGGCTAAACAAAGACCAAATTTATGTTTTATGAGATATTAAGAATTATTTACTAGTAGGTTAAGATTATGTATTGTATAATATATTTCAAATTAATGGTTAATATAAGTTTATAGATTTAGGATACGTATTGGTATTTGTGGTCCCTGATGTAATGTGATGTTGCCCGTGTCAATGTTACGATCCAAGTGGACGAGTGCATGTAAGATCGATTCGTCGAACCTGCATGCGTACTCTCGCCTACTCATCCAGATTTTTTGCACACTGGTTGGTTCGAGGAGACAAAAAAGATACGAGTATTACCTGCACCACATCGCAGACCACTTTACCATTTTTTTATGTCTGATGTGTGGTTTGTTGAGTGAGTCTCAAACAGCAGTGATGGCTCTATACACTTCGTCTCAATAGATGTCATATGCGGTCTTAAAATTAAAAAAAGTTACTGTGTATCGATCTGACCGTTCAAAATATCCATAGACTTACCTTGACTTATTCAAAGACTATCATGGCATATCTCACTGAAAAGAGGCATCAAAGTGAAAATTAAGCAGCCAGCCATTATCCGTGAATGGCACTTGCATCGTCGAAACCAAAAATCTTTTCATATTCGGTATGTGTGTCAATGGCGGTCTTGTTGGGATGGTCAGATAATAAAGAAATGCTGCGAAATGCTTAGGTTTCCTTGATCGATGTTAGAAAAACTTCAACCCCTCTGGTCAGAACTCAATAAATATGGCTTTTAATAGCCCAAAATTGCAGTAGAGTGCTCACATCAGGTCAAGTGCTTTCACAAGAGCTCTCGAGCTGTACGTAGGATTCAAAACCACGTGATAAAATTCAGAGGTGGTGCTTATATTGCATAGATGTTTGAGACCTTTGAACAAGGGCGTAATGTCTCCTGCCAGTGAATGCCAGCGCTGCAAAGAGATTGACAGTAGTACTCAGCCCCTACCACTGTTCAATAGTACATATAACCGGTCCTGCTACGAATGCTCATCAGTTTGCTCCCAATCCCACTTTCGGACATTCTCTGGAATATCGTCATTTTTTTTTAAGTCATCCAGTTGCTTATGTAATGCGATGTTGAGCTCTTTATTTTCTAGTAACTACAACTTGCAAACATTTAAAACCAACGTATGAGTATATCGGAGTCTCTGGCAGTATTTTCTGGGTACATAAAATCGCTTAAGCGTGTGCCAAATAATTGTAACTACAGCATTTGATACCATCAGCTGAATTCTTCTGTCAATGGTAACGTTCAATACATAAGGCTGATGTTGGCCTCGATACGGATATTACCAGCGTTCTCTTAAGCTCAAGACTCACTGTCTTTCTCTGCCGCGTACCCAAATACTAACCGACTTAGAACTCTGTTTCAGTCTTCACAGCGTAAGTTAAAGTTTTTAATACTCCGTTTTTCCGATCCATCCCCCTAAACTTATTGGATGGTGGTGATCATCTGAAATTCATACTTCAGTAGGAATAATCTGGCAACAGCAATGTCGAGTGGAAGACCTCAGCTGTATCTTTGCAACAGTTCTTGTTTAATTTTGATAGCAATCTGGGTTGTAATATCAAGGTTTTACTATACCAGTCCTCGCTGATGTTACTCCTACTACACTGATCTCAATGCATTATAGTTTATCCTTCTAGATTGTAGTAAGGAGCTTCTGTAATTATAGTAGATTGAGATCCGGGATCTTGGAGCACTCTCAACTCTTTGCGACGTTCATCACAACTTATCACTACAGCTACACTGCTGTAGCTACGATAGAAGAACACATCCTTTTACTACAACATTTAGTCTCTGATAGAATTGGAAGTGACATGGCATGGTAATAAGAGGATAGAAAAAACGCCATTCTGCAATGCGATCAGATTGATCAATTGTATCTCTTTCTTCTATTAGTGGTTTAATATTTCCAGGTATTGGATCAGCGAGTCCCGGAATTCATTGACTTCCCAGTTTCAAACTACAACGTCTACAACGTCTTCCAGTTGATAGCGGCTATAGTGTTGAAGCTACATCTGTTAAATTGGCTGTCATTTATTCGGTCTGTTTTGTCAAATCACCATGTACGGACATAGCGTTTTACAGCACGTACAAATGATAAAATTATTTTATCAAAATGTGTGTTCTGTTCGGGCAACGTTCCGCTCGCCTCGCTCATTTTACGGTCGTCATAATCTTCCTACCGAGAGGTCTATTCGCAGTGTGGTGGACAAATTTGAGCCCACTGGTTCAGTAAACGATAAACCAACACCCGCATATCGATAAAACGCAAGATCTGCTGAAAATATAGCCGCTGTCCGTGAGAGTGTGCAGTTGAATCCGAGGCAGACGATTTCGCGTCGATCACAAGAACTCGGCTTTTTGCAGACCACATCTTGGCGAATTTTAAGTGGTGACATACGCCTGCACTCGTACAAAATTCAACTGACCCAGGAGCTGAAGGTAAACGACCATAGACAAAGACGTGTGTTCGCTGAATAGGCTCTGTAGCAATTGGAGACTGACTCAAATTTTCATCGAAAAATGGTCTTCAGCAATGAGGTCCATTTCTGGATGAATATGTACGTCGACAAACAAAATTGTTAAATATCGCGCGATACCAATCCACAAGAAATCCAAGAGCGTCCAATGCATCCCGACGAAAAAGTCACTTTTTGGTGTGGATTTTGGTCTGGCGGCGTCATCGGTCCATATTTCCTTGAGAACGACGTTGGTGAGGCCATCACTGTCAACAACAAGCGCTATAGGTCGATGATTACCAACTTCTTTTGGCCTGAATTGGATGATATAGACACCAACGACATATAGTTGGAACAGGACGGCGCTACGTGCCACAAAGCTTACGCCATATTGGAAATTCTGCACGAGCGATTCGAGGGCATGGTCAGCTCACCGTGGAGGGGATGTGAACTGGCTACCGAGATCGTGGGATTTGACCCCGTTAGAATTTTTCTGGTGGGGTTTTCTGAAGTTACAGGTCTATGCGAATGAGCCCCAAATCACAGCGGCCCTCAAAGCCAACATAACCCATGCCATTGGTCAAATTCAGCCTGATTTATGCGCCAGGGTCATGGGAAATTTGATATTTCGGATGCGCTCCATCCAGAGAAGCCGCGGTGGACATTTGAACGATGTTATTTTCCATACATAATGGCATCGATAGGCCTTTCAAACGAATAAAAAATTTCGATAATATCTCACACACGCTTTGTTGTATTTAAATTTAAAGATAGGCAGCGCTAAATGAAAGACCCTTTACAGGTCCCAGTGGAGTTGATTCCTAATCTGTAAAGATGTTTACTATAGAGAAATTGGCCGTTTTTACTCCGGATAGCCACCTTATATGTTTTCTATCAAGCAGAAATGCTAACCCGGCTCTTTTGTTATTATTATTTTGGATATTCTTTTCGTGGTTAAGAACAGGTAGATCGCTTCTGCATTTGAGTGGGCATAATCCTGCTCAGTGTTTTATTTCGTTATGACTAGAACCGAGTTTTGGACAGGGTACAATAAAAGGAAGCTCTGCACCTTTCTCGGCCTGGTGGCCCGCCTTTTCATTGGTACCTTTACAGTGCACAGTGTGGCGAATTTTTTAAGACTAATTGAGTTGGGGATGGTATGACTTGCTTGATTCGTTGTCCTCCAGTGTAGTCTTTCTGCTGAAGTAACGTATGATCACATCTTTTCCTTGGAGTTCACTATATTGATGGTACCTTTGCCAAAGACACACTTCGAAATTGCCGTAGGATGACAAGTCTTTAGAGATATGTTGTCTACTTCTTTAGATTGTCAGAAATTCTTAGAGTTCTTCCTCTGTTTGGATTTTTGACTTTCCAGTCGAAAAAGTTCGCTTTTTGAATCTAATGGCTTGATAATACTCGTAACAATAGATGAACCACATAAGACAGTTTTAAGTCCCATGTATACTCGTAAACTTAGAATGATTTTTCGTTATTACTAGAGTTGTTCATTTAAGACGTGCTGTCTGGATGCAATGAAGCGATTATTTCGTATATAAATTTTTTTTTAATTTCCTGAACGATCTTGTAATCTTCGCTCGGCACTGTGAAAATCTGAATAAGGTACGTTGGATCAACATGCAAACGTGTTTTGAAGTATTCCATTTCCTCAGTAGTAGAGTATGGTTACTATAGTAAAAGTGGCTGTTGGAAAGACCAACCCAGTTAGGCCTATTGGCCCATTGTGATGCCACGTGGATCTATGATAATCTTACTTATGGAACCAGTTTGAGTTTATGATGAAGCGTAGGAGACTGTTTACGTTTATATTCTTTAGATCGTTTAAGTCATTGTAGAGGAAAGCTCCTAAGTGAAGTTTTCTTCTTTCTGAGAGAGCTGGACATGTACAGAGTATGCGGAGGATTGTCTCCTCTTCCTATGTCGTCTATGCAACTTCTACAAAAGTCGTTTGTAAAAGCGCTAAGCCTTCTTGCATGTTTGCCTATAAGGCAGTGTCAAGTGGTGACACCAATGATGGCGCTGAGATGTTTGCTATTTAAAAGTATCTGACCCTTAGAGCGATTCAGATCCAGCTTTGGCCAGATCTCTTTGGTCGCTAGACATGTTGGTCCAGTATTCCACCTAAGGCTTGTTCTTTCATTAGTATCCATCTTATATACTGATTCGCACGTAGCGATTGGTATACCTCACTACCCCTTTCCGGTGGAATAGGTAAAGTGGTTCCAATGTTGGCGATTTCTTCGCCATCCATTCCCCGGAATGTCTCTGCAGATTTTGAATTTAATGGGACTGAATCCAGGGAATTGATAGCAGCCTGACTGTTCGAAAAGATGCGGATATCCTTTGCAGATATCACGTTTTACTTCAGCCAGGACAGAGCTTCTTTAATAGCCAAAATTTCCTCCTGGAACACGCTACAGTGATTTGTAAGATGGATCGAGACAACACCGCCACCAAAACCTCTATCGGCTTTTGATCCATCTGTGGAATGACTTGTCCTCCATTAAAGCATCTTCCTTCCAGAAGGACCTAGAGGGGAAGCTTACATGGAAGTCTTTGTCAAATCAAAGTACAGGTATGGTGTAATCGATGCTCTCTGTGAGGACGCCTACTATATTAAGAATATTAGCGTGGCCAAATAAAATATTGTCAACTGCAGTCGCAGCTACTTGCATGCTGAAGATATCGAAGGGTATCAAGTGAAGCAGAATATCTAATGCCACGGAGGGAGTAGAACGTAGCGCCCCGCAGCATAGACATGCTGTTCTTTGGACTCTGCTTAATTTTCTGCAATTGACTGCATTGTTTAAGGCTGTCCACCAGCCAGGGATAAAGAGAAAGAAAGATGGTTGGGCTCAGTGGTTATTTCGCTCCAAGTATGACATCCAACATTTAATGGCGAGATTAAATTCTTAGTAGAAGTTGGCTTGTTGTTGATTTCTAGTCAACTACTCATCTTACTTGATTTTTCTTAACTCGAAAAATGAATGTCTTTCGGGCGGGGCTGTGATTCAAAAGCCGAACTTTCCGATTAGGAAGCCTGTCCACCACCACTTGAGCCACAGCCACTCACTGTATCGGAAAAGACTAATTTGGTACCGTTTATTGAGGGAGGGTCTATAATTGGAATTTTATATTTCCTGTAAAAGAGGACAAGATCAGTTTTATGGGAGTTTACTCCCAATCCACAGCGATCTACCGAACGCATTAAAATGTTAAGATTTAGCTGAAGATGCTTACTTAAGTCGGCTATAGCAACGCCATCCGCATAGTCAATCATCCTGCTACCACCCGCTTCCAGGTATCAGCAGTTCATTACCCACTAAGTGGGAGAGAGGAGACCGCCTTGCAGCGTACCTCTGCTGACACATCTTTTATCAGAAGCCCCACAGAGTTCGCAGTTTATTATCCTATTTACGAGTAGCATAAGACTGATCAACTCCCCAAGTGTATCGTCTACCTGCAGAGTTGACACCGCAGTAGTGATTGCAGATGCGCTGACGTTTTTAAAGGCACCCTCTTTGTCCAGGAAAGCCACCATTGTGTACTCTCTGTATTGTAGGGATCGTTCGATGTGACTAGTCAGTGAATGCAGACCCGTTTCTACCAACTTTCATTTACAGTAGGCATGTTGAGCCGTCGGCAAAAGTCTTGATTCAATTTTAGCTCGTAAATACATATCAATCGGTCGTTCTAGAGTTTTCAGAAGGAAAGATGATTGACTTATAGGCCTGAGGTCCTTTGGGACTTTGGTAATGAAAACTACATTGACTTCTCTCCATGACAATGGAATGTGGATCAGCTCTACACAGCTCCTCGTGATATTCTCTAGCGTAGACAAGATGATATCTGAGAACCTTTGTAGCTCGGCAGGTATTATACCGTCCAGACCAACAAACTCGTATGGTTTGAATCTATGCAGCGCCCAGAGCAGTTTGTCTCCTGTAATCAGAGCATGAATTTTGGTGAAAGTTGCAGTAGGCCTGTTTCGGTTGCTACTGGCCAAGAATATGGAGCTACCTGGAAAATGGGTGCCCAGTAGCAGGTTAAGCGATTCATCACTTGAGTTTGTCCAAGAGCCATAGGTGTTTTTCCAAACAGCCAAGCGTCTTAGGATTGGTAGAGAGAATTTTACTTAGCCGCGGTTCCTCAAAGGTTTCTGTAATTTGGTCACAGAATAATCTCCAAGATTGCCGCTTTGCTTTCCTCAGTTCCTTTTTTATATACAATATTTTGAGGGATTCTTTGTATGAGTCCCAGCCAGTCACTTTTCTTGTGCTTTTTGCTAGGTTAAAAAGTTTTCTGCAAATGTTCCTAAGCGGTCGCAGTGCTGATGTCCGCCAGTGCGGCTTTTTTTTACCCCTAGGTTGAATAAGAGGGCAGGAAGCGGCCATTGCTGAATTGAGAGCCAGGGTGAATTCCCTAACCTTCATATCAAGTCCGTTGGTGTCACGCGGGATAATTGAAAATTCAGAGGATAGCGTTTCTGACAGTATTTCTCTGTATTTTGGCCAATCAGTTTTCCGATAATTCTGGAATGCTTAGATTGCAGATACCTACCCGGAAGTCATTGTTTTGTCATGTTCGTACGTAACCTACTGTGGTCTTTAAAATTGTTGTCCATCTTTCGCATACTCTTCCGTATGTTTTCTGAAGGACATCTTCTTATGGCTTCTGAGACATCCGATCAGATACAGTATTTATGAACAACGCACTCCTTTATATAAGTTTTCGTTTACGATTATAGCATGAGGCGCAATTGATGTGTTGGTTCTAATATCTCATCCAGTTTTGCACCCAAGGTTGGAGCTCATCTGGACGAGCAAGAGCAGTTCAGAGTGTCCAAGTGTAAGGGCTAAGCCAGGTCTAATGCGCAGTCACTTCTTTTGTTTCCTGTGCTATAGTTATTCAGCAAGAACCGCGAGGAACGCGAGAAGCCGACAGTGCGATTTTTGTCCAACAGGCTTGAGCAAATTTATATTTGTGTATTTCGGTTATTTATTCAAGCCTACTCTACTAATTATAAACTATTTTCTATTTCCAATTACAAAAGCTGTCAAGATTTGAATCAGGAAATTTCCTTAGCTGATAGTTGCGGTATTGACGAGTTTCAAGCGATATGGTTAAGTTATATTAATGACATAAAAATTATGTAGATAACCCTAAGTGTTCGCTTTCTAATATATTTTGAATTAAATGTCTAGTAAGTGATTTATGTGCTTTTAGATATTTCCATTTAAATGAATGGATTGGGATGAAATGGCATGAAAATAAATGACTTGCCTTAGTACTTGCAGGACATTCGTTGTCAGTTAAACAATCAGCATGGATTTATATAGAAATACATAGGTAAGATGAATTTTAATCCTATGGATGGACCAGTATTGATGTTTTAGTGGAGTTATCTGTGGAGAACTAGTAGCTGGTTCTAAGGGCCTTTCGAATTCCAAAGTTTGCAAGTTCGTTGTATATCAATTTGTTTAAACGACAAAAATTAATGCTTTAGTGTATAGTTTCCTCCCGTGAAAATTGCCAGTTTCTTAAATATACGAGTATAGTACATGTAGGATTTTTTATTTTTATTTTTTCAATATCTTTGTTAAGTTTTAGAATTAATAATATTTTATATACATGTAGGATGTGTTGGCTTGTCTTCTAATGGTCGACTGTCTATTGGCACGGCAAAACTCTGTGTTCGTTATCGTCTTTGTCTGTCTATACAGTGTGCCTTCGTTCGTTAAGTAAAATGTTTCGTCCTCTCGTTTAATTTTAATGTGATGTCGCTTTTGTTTGGCCCTATCCTACATGCATATGCATATATTAACTTGCTGCGCAGCGATTAATCTCGACGCTGCTGACTGTCCTAACAAGTTCGTAGAGAAGCACTTGTAAGCCCCTACTCATACTCAAAAATGGCAACGGTGTACTTTGCCAGTATCATAACACTGACCTACGCCATCATAGGGCTCACAAACCTATACGGAAGAAATTAAAAAGATGTGACGAATCAACGGCCTCGGATAAAAATGGATTCCTTATTGACGACACTTTAACGTTTAAAGGGCAACGACCTCCATATCTCCACTAGCAATGTCCGGACCCACAAAAGGCCATGTGCAGACGAACAATTAGTAGAGGTCCTTATATGCTATTGCGCAGATTTTGCAGCCATCCATAAAGTGCTAAATTCGTTAATATAGGCCAAATACGAGTATGCCTCTATTCACCTACGGAAGATGCCAACAAAGAATGTTTCTACGAGCTCCTCGACAAGACGTATGTGCAATGTACGAAATATAAGGATAAGATCGTTGTAGGTGGTTTTAAATCCAGTATAGAAAAACGGGATATCCTTGTTAGAACAATTAGTAAGCATAGCATTCACGACACCACACCTGGCAACGTAGTTCAGCTTATTGAATTTCCGGCGGGACGAAAAATCACTATAGTAAGCACACGGTTTCCTCATCTCATATGGTATACACAGGGGGCATGGTAGTCCCTGGATCATGAAACGCTAAATCAAATTGATGACATTGCTATAGGCGTAAGACATGCCTCCAGGATTTTGGACGTCCGGACGGCAGCCAACATTAACTCGGATCACCACCTTATTGAAGCCATGCGGATTCCCCAAGCGCCACAACAAAGAAGATGGCCAAAGTGCCATCACAGACGATGCAACTGACGTGATGGGTTTCATCCGACCACCACGCATGCCTGCAAGCACATGCGTCTAAACATGAACCGAACAAAAGGACGCTGCAACAAAGTACGTGAGCTCTACGAACAGAAGAAACGGGAAGAGCATCAGCTTGCCCAGAAGAAGAATAAAGAGCAAGTGATGCATCCGATCGAAGATATTGAGAAGTTGTACTACGAACAGGTAGAGATAACGTGTCAAGTTAAAAAGACGCGTGCAGAAACCTGCCGTAGTAGAGTCACAGTCGGTGCTGATAATATGGACAATTTATTTTGCAGACTGTATAACGGCAAAGAAGCCCAACCTCCCGCCACCTGCAGAATAGACCATTTAGACAATGATAGCCAAAACTTCCGTCCAACGGACGAAAACGAAGTAAGGATATCAATATCTAACCTAAAAACCAACAAAGCAGCTGCACCTCACGGGTTACCTCCCGAGGTACGAGTATTCAAAGCTGCTAGAAATGACTTATTGTACTTATGTTGGAAATACTTACATGCTTACTTACTTAAGATGGCGATACAGTCCGGGGTGGATCTGGACCTCAACCAAGAAGTGTCTGCAGCCAGCTCGATCTTTAGCTACCTACGTAAGGTTTCGCACGCTAAGTTGGTTGAGGTCTCCTCATAATTGTCTGTGCCCCTTGAGTTGTGGCCTTCTTTTACTACGCTGTCCCTCTGGGGCGGGTTTGAAGACTTTTTGAACAGGAGCATTGGTATCATTTGCTCTACAAGACCCAGTTGTAGGACGTTCAAACTTCTGGCTATGTCGATGTCACTGTACAGCCTGTACAGTTCATTGTGGGTTGAAAAGTAACCTCCTTGACTGCCAGGATGTGCTTCTACTGCAAAAAAGATTATGGTGCCTTGAAATCCGTTCATATTTAGGCAGACATGCCAAATTCCCGGCCCTCCGATGCGGTTACAGAAGACAATGTCAAAAAAATACATGAAATGGTGTTGGCTGACGGGAAAGTGAAGGTGCGCGAGCTAGCAGATACCACAAAGATTAGTACTGAGCGCACACGCCATATTTTAGGCAATATTCTGCATATGAAAAAGTTATCTTGCCGCTGGGTGCCGCGAATGCTCACTCCTGACCAAAAACACGAACGCGAGAGCACTTCGAAACAGTGCTTGGAATTGCTGATGCGGAATCGGGCGGACTTTTGGCTTCGATTGGTAACTGTTGATGAAACTTGGATCCACTATTACACACCAGAGAACAGAATGAGTGCCCGGCAATGGACTGAAGCCGGCACGAGTGCTCCGAAGTGGCCGAGGGGGGCTCGATGGGTCGGAAAGGTTATGGCGTCGGTTTTCTGGGATTGTCATGGCATAATCTTGGTGGACTACCTCGAGAAAGGAAAAACCATCAACAGCGAGTATTACTGTGCATTATTGGAGCGATTGAAGGCCGAAATCGCCGCAAAACGACTTCACATGAAGCGAAAAAAAATTTTGTTTTTGCAAGACAAAGCGAGGGCGCACAAGAGCATCGCAACCACGGCTAAAATCAATGACTTACGGCTCCAATTGCTGTCGCATCCAGTGTATTCGCCCGATTTGGCTCCCTCGCACTATTATCTCTTCCCAAACCTCAAAAGATGGTTCATCAATAAAAAATTCAGCTCTCGCGAGGAAATCATCGACGCCACTTAGGAGTTTTTGCAGACCTCCCGGAAAATTACCTTTCGGACGGGATCAAAAAGTGGGAAAATCAGTGGGAAATCAAACTAAAAGGGGACTACGTATACTCTATTGAATAAAATAAAAAAAAAAATTTTTTTCATTGCCAAGGAGGTTACTTTTCACCCCACCTGGTATGTCCTCTTCCACTCACCTTCTATGCAAACGCGACTGAAAATCACTCAAAGAATTTTTCTCTCAAAGCAGCCAAGAGCACCCTCATCCATTTTTGGTAAAGTCCATGCCTATCCGCTATAGAGCAGGACTGGGATTATTGAGGTTTTATAGTTATTCGAGAGAGGGCTTTGCTGGTCAATTGCCTTCTTAGCCCAAAGAACCAGGAATTTTCAAAAGTTATTCTGCGTTTGATCTCAGTGTTGGTGTTGTTGTCTCAATTAATAGCGGAGTCTAGGTAGACGAAGTCCTTAACTACCTCAAAGCTACATCGGTCGAGTGTGATGCTCTGTTCGAGATGTCGGTGTTGGGTGTCCTTTCTGGTTGACAGCATACACTTGGTCTTGCCCTCATTGACCGTCAAACCCATCATCGCCGATTCCGCCCAAATACTCGCGAGAGCGCCACTGACATCACACCGCTTTCTACCGATTATGTCACTATCATCGACGTATGCGACTAATTGGACAGACTTTTGAAAGATTGTACCTCTAGCGTTGGCGAATAAGTTTTGCACTGTTCGTTCAAGAATAATGTAAAAGAAATCACATGACAGCGCATCGCCTTGTCTAAATCCTTTTTGACGTCAAAGGTTTCGGTGAGTTCTTTACCGACCTTGATGGAGCAGAATGCATTTTCCATTGTCATCCTTCACAAGCGGACGAGTTTGGCTGGGATGACAAAACTAGATATTGTTCAGTATAGCTGGTCTCTACAGATAATGTCATACGCCACCTTAAAATCGATGAAGAGGGGGTAAGTATCGATTTGGTACTCATTGTTTTTCCCAGATTTGCAGTAGTGTGAATATTTGATCTTGCCGGCCTGAAGCTATACTGATATGGACCAATCAGGTTGTGGATAAATGGCTTCAGGCGTTCACACAATATGTCAAATAGGATCTTGTAGGCGATATTAAGAAGATGCCTCTGTAGTAGGCGCAGTTCAGAGGGTCTCCTTTCTTGAGGATTGGAGATACAATGCTGAGGTTCGATTCATCGGGCATACTTTCGTCCGACCATATTTTACGGATGAGTTGATGTATGCACGTTACGAACTCATCTCCTGCCGCTTTGAAGAGGTCTGCAGACAGGCCGTTCACTCCAGCAGCTTTGTTGGATTTAAGCCAAGATATGGCTATCTTCACTTCATCCAAGAAGTGTTCGTCTACATCGTCGTGGTTGAAAGATTCATTCTGTTTGACAGCGGTAATTGGTTAATCCTCGTCGTTATACAGATTACAGAAATGCTCTTTTCAAATCCTCAGAATCGACTGCAACTCTATGACTGTGTTCCCTTGTTCGTGTCTAGACACTTTGGTCTGGGGTTTGCGCCCGTGGCAGGCTTTTTGTATCTTTCGGTTAAACTTCCGAATCTCATTTCTGGAGTAGCATCTCTCAATTTCCTCGTACGCGTGTTAAGTATTCATTCCATAACTAAATTCTTTCGGTGCAGAAATCTGAAAAAGTTTAAGTGTATTTACTCTTTTGCTATTAATTGTTGTTACGAGTATTTCTATGAATTGTGAGCCTATTACTTTGAATTGCGTTATGTCTTATTTATTTGTGTTAGCTATGGTCATAGCGCATCACGTATCAAAAATAATTTAGTGCTTTTGTCTATTTATTTTAATTGGTGGTCCAAGGTTTAGTTCAGAAAAACGGGGGTTCTATGGAAGCTATTTCTTGGTTTGTTATATCCTGATTATGAGTTGTGTTAACTGAGTCTATTGGTGGAACCTGTCGTGACGAAAATTATTGATCTAAAGTAAATCTTGTTCTTAGTGTTGTATTAACTGTGTTTTTTGTGTTGTTCTGTCTCGATTTTGATATATTAAAATTACTATATTGATATTCTGCTGCCAGATTTCTAAACTTCAGACTACCACTCTTGTAAATATTTTCAAAGTGTTTGTCACGTCATATTGATGTCCAAGTTCCTTAACCCAACTTCTCATTGTTGAGTTCCGTATTTTGCTTGTAATTAAATTATGATATATTACGGTGTGTTAATGTTATTTAATACTTCAGTCTCATTAATCAGTTCTTGTATGCAACTTACTGTAATGGCTCCAATTGAGGTCGTTATTTCTGCTCTGCTGGTTATGGCTCAGAAATGTTGTTTGAAGACGCTCTTTGTTTTTTCCCATGGTAGGCATCCATTCGTCAATAGCAGGTCCGTTGCTCGTCATTTTACCTTGGTCTGTCCTATGTCAGTTCAGTTTTTTTTTTTCAGTTTATATGCGTTTTTATTGTTTCACTTAATTTACTCTTACTTGCTAGACAAAAAAATGCTTAAAAATTAGTTTAATTAACTTAATATTATCTTATTCTAACTTACTGATCCCATGCGGGCACTCTAAATTCAACCTAATACTTAAATTATGTCTTTCGACTTACCTTACTTCATTATAATTAAAACTAAGAAAAGATTTTTTACAAGCAAAAACTTAGTAACACGACTTTTTTTTTTATTTTATTATAAAACTTAAAACTATGTAAGCCGGCCATGGCTAAAAAAATTAGGCGACCCACTTTGCTTCACATGAAGCTACCAAGTATTGGAGGAATTCGACACCGAAGCATCCTCTTCCTCAAAATGCCACCAAAATTGTTGGTGCCGCTGAGCAACATCCCTACCACTCTACTGAACCGGAGGCGCTCCGCACTGCCGTGTGCGAGTCTCTCTGTCGTAGTTGAGTCGCCTGTCCGCAGTTGTTCGAGCGACGTGGAAGATTAGTGGCACCACCAATTTGTCCTGGATCAGATCTTTACTATCTAGGTAGAGGAAAGCTTCTGGAGGAATAAAGCCGTTAAAGCGAACTCTCTTGTGATAAATATAAGCCACGGAGATCAGGTTGTTAGATGAGGTCATTGCTCTTGCAATGTGCCTTCGAGTCAACTTAATGACGAAATTGTTCACTCTTATTAGGTTCGCCCTATTGTATAAGACCTCATTAGGATATAATTTTATGTACTCAGATTCTGGTGTTCTGTATAAGCGAAGACAAGCCCTAAGGCAAGCCCTCTCAAACACCCGAATCTTTCTCTCACGTTGAACCACACATCACATCCAAATACAAGCATGGGCCGGATAAGGGTCATGTAGCAGATCACCTTCACCCTCGCATCGAGATGGCTGTTGTAAAACAGTCCCTTTGTAAAGGCAAAAGCACCTTTGGCTCTGGCCAGAGCAACATCTATATGTTTGTTAAAATACAGATATTGATCTAGACCGATCCCAAGGTATCTGACTACATTTCGACAAGAAAGTGGCTGTCCATGTTGTCCGACCATAGAGAATTTTCGCCAAATTTTCCCGGTATCCCTAGAGGCCCCAGACAAAGGCGTCCTAAACAGAATGGTTTCCGACTTCTTGCAATCTCGCTTAATTTTGTCGAAATCACGCTGCAAAAGTATGTTAATTACCTCAATATTTGGATCTGATTTGTACGCGATTAAGTCGTCTGCTTACGCTATGGCATGGTGAAGTGAACCTATCAGATCACTTGAGTAAATGTTGAATAGGATCGACGAACTTACCGCACCCTGTTGCAGACCGTTTTTAATGTTAAATGTTCCAGCAGAAGTCACATCCCCATTCTTCACGATGAACTGTCTACTGGAGAGTATATCAAAAAAAATATATGTACAGCAGTGGTTTACTAATACCCAACCTGTCCAGCTTGCAAAAGAGTCCTTCTAACCATACGGTATCGAACGCTTTCTCCTAGTCAATCAGGCAGGCACCAGTGAACTGGTTCTTACCTTTGTTCCATTGGATGTCAGAGACCAGTTTCGACACAGCATGAATGATGTCATGCCCCACCTTAAAACCGAATTGGTTATCCGGAACTATATGTTTGTCCTCAACCTACATAGTCAGGACCTCACTGATGTTTGGAAGAAGACTGATCGAGCGGAGATTCGCCGGATTGGAAGTATCTTTAGCCTTTTTGGGGATGGGATGTATCACCGCAGTTTTAAAATGCACTGAATAAAGTGCGTTATTCATCGAATTATTAAACAGGGTGGTGTAAATGTCCACCGCTTCTAGTGGGAGATGTCGAAGCACAATGTTCAGTATTTCATCGGTTCCCACAGATTTCTTGGAGCTCTTCCTTCGAAATGAACAATGGTAGTACCATTTCATTGGTGCCATATTCTCGTCATTGAACTGGTTGAAACCCGAGCTCTCAAATCGCCAATTCACAATTTTATTTCGAAGGTAGAAATTGTGCACAAGAACTCGTCTTTCCAGGTCGTGGTTCGGGCCAATGATATCATTCGCCTTGTACACTTCCTGGAAAGTCGATCCTATAGCTTATACCTTCTCCTGCGGATCCTCGATCACAAAGAAGTTTCCATCATCAACCGCCTCATTCGGATCTATGCCTGCTGCTACAGGTTTTTGTCGCTGTTCGTCGTTCGGGCGATTTTAAGACGTGGATGGACATCAAAACTTCTTCGAAATATTTTATTTATTTGAGGGAACATATTCGGGTTGGTGGTGTTTGCAGCCCGAATTTTAACATATTGTTCCGATACAAACTTACGGAATTTCAGTAATCTTCTTTTATTAATGTTTGGAGGTTTTTAATCGACGACTTCAATGTCATGATCTCCGGATTTTGTCTGTCAGTAAACTGTCTGTACAAGGCTTTTAGTCTTGATAGCAGTCTACTTTTATGTCGGTGCAATGCGTCGATAGTTGCGTTGCGGAATAAGTCTTCGTCGTCAGTGTGTTGATACCGAGGTATCGTGTTGTCCATTGTTCGTGTGATTGTCTCGTCTATTCGTCTTAGATATCCGTCAATCTCCTCGTTTGACAGATTTCTGTTGGTTGGTTAGAGCGAATTCGAGGAGAGTGCTTTGTTAGTATTCTTGAGAAGTGTGTACAACGCACCCTACTATAATTGTTGGAATGCCTTTGAACAAACTCTTCCAATTCCGTAGTTTCGTTGGGAGCATTTATTTCGCTGCTGAGACCGCAATGGTCACTGTCATACACGAAAGTGTGTAGACAGTTTGTAGTTTGTTGGTTAGTGCACGTCAGTTGTATTCGTGCGTCGAACAGCAGGAGATCCAAATAGAACCCGTGTCTGGGAAACGACGGACTGTCCGTCGCTTTGAGGCCTAGCCGATACATCACACTGTGCTGACCCCACCAATTGAATAGTTGGTTTTCTCTAGTATTTGGTGTATTATTTCCCCAATCTCTATGTTTGGCGTTGAAATCTCCGCCGATAATAAAATAGTTGTCTTCCAATTCCAGCCTAAGGAATCGAAAAAGTGTCTCGAGCTCTGAGATGAATAAGTTGGATTGAGTAGCGTTAGGTGCATAGACAGACACCATGTATAACCGCTGTACACGGAGAGGGATGTACACGACGCATGCTTCCAGCACCTGAAACCTACGTACTACACGACTGTATACTCTTTTGAAACGCAGTCCCTTTCTTACAAAGATTTCAACACCTCCACCTTGAATGGAATTGGGTCGGTTTCTTCGTAGTATTTCATATCTTTTGTACCTCATTTTGTGTCTTTTAGTATGCTTGGTTTCGCTAACCGAAAGCACATCAGGGGCTTGGTCTTAAGCAACTTAAATAGTGCGGCTCGTCGTTCGAACCTAATCAGTGAATTCACATTCACTGCAAAGACCTTCAGGGTTCGCTTCGCCACGCACGTACCCATTACGACAAAAGCTGCGTTAGGCCAGGCATCAGCGTGTTTATTTGATCCACCCTCGCAGTCTGTTCAGTTAAATGACCTTGAAGCTGAGCCATCTGCCCCTGGATAGAGAGGTAGATAGCTAGCATATCAGGTACTGGTTCCGGTGCTCTAGGCGCTGGGGCCTGGGAGGCAACATTCGCTTGCTGTACCGTATTTCCTTAACTTGCTGCCATTTGGGAGTAGGTAACCTGAGAAGTAACGGCTGGTGTTTGTATATGCACGGGTGGAGTTTTGACTTCCACCTTCTGCTGCCGAGCCGGATTTACTCGTTTGATGTATTGG